>CM049805.1:8172461-8838711 GCA_027422405.1 Ptychobarbus kaznakovi | reverse complement strand
AATTCCAGAACACTCTCTTAAGGAGAACTTAACAGAAATGACTAAAAGATGCTGAGGGAATGAAAAGCACAGTCAGGTGGATCTGGTTTTCCCAAACTGAGCAATTATTTAAATAAAACTGTTGTATTTTAAAATAAATTCATATTATTACTGGTCCTGTTTCTACCTGTATGTTGGAAATGTTGAATTACACTTAAAATATGTATTCCAAAACAACATGCATGTACATAAAATAATAAATACACAATAATAATAAAAAAACATTTAAAAGGCCAAATCTTTTGAATTTGTAAATATTTATGCTATGTAACAAATTAGCTATTAGATTAATTCTGAGACAATAATTGTCACCTTTTATGAAATTTGTCAAATAAAAATAAAATCTCAAAAATCTAATTTGACAAAAAGGACCTGCTTCTACTTATTACATTAATAGCAGTTAATATATCCTTTCATGTTACGCTAGTAAACAAGTAATTAAAATCTTGTTATATAAGAAATTAATGTTTGGAATGTGAGTACAGTTCATGTCTGTCTCTTCCCCTTGTCATTTCTACAGAAAGGTCTCCGAACACAATTAAGCCTCTAGCTCAGACTGCTCTGTTAAAATGTATCAGTAAATTAGGCAGTAAATCAAACACAAATGTATTTGTGTTTATAAAAAAAAAAACATAAAAATAAACTCTAGATGCAGTCTGTTCCTAACAAGCACTGAAACTAATTCTCAGAATTTCCTTACAATGGTGTTTTAGTTGTGAAATGGCTGGAGAGACAACTGCTTAATCTATACATAATGTAAAACAAATCAAATCTATTTCTGCTTGTTAATATATCTGTGCTTTGCCTCAATTTTCCCTGTGTGGACGTTTGCATCTGTCTGGGGCTATTTCCTTGCAGTGCATTCTATGAGAGTAGAATAACAGTCATTTGTTATTGTCGCTCTTTCTTAGTCTTAGTAAAAACTTCCATTTATCTCTCTCATTCTTGAAAAATCTCATCTGAAAGACCCAGAAATGATTAATGAATTCAAATTAGTCATGTTTCTGACTATATTTGTGAATAAACTGCATATCACGTTTTAATGTGCCAATTCTCTTTTAAACACTCCTATATCCTTCTCATGTAAATGAATTAAACTGATAGAGAATTACTTATATAGCCATCTCGTTCTATTCAGAATCATGAAGTGCCATTGGACACATTTATCTACTTACATTAATATCGGTGGGCCATATTTATTTCCAAAAATATACATTAATTCCTACTTTCAGCTGAGAGTTCAAACACATATAAGAAGAACATATCAGAGCTCTTCTGCCACATTTTTATATGTCAGAGTTTCTTTAGGGTTTTGTACAGTGAATAATAGCCCTGAATGGCTTTCAGCACTGCAGGTGCATATAGGGTGATGTGACTTGCAAATGAGTATATTTGTGACCACAAAACAACTCAGCAACCACACACAACACCTTACAACGCAATGGTCAAAAAGTTAGACATGCTGCTGTTTAATTTACTAAACGCACTAGTTTCCGCCTCACTGTTTTTGTCAGGCTCAATTTGCAAACGGCCCCGACTTGGGGTTACTGGCCGTTATGGCAGGGGCCCCTTCGGGGGTAAAAAGGGCCCTAACAGTGGGAGGTAAGAATTCCACAACCAGCCCAAAGATCTGCCTGCAAAACATTCAGCTTTTTTGTATCAAAGTGCTTTGAGATACAGCTGCAACTGTGTAAAAAAAAAAGGGGAAAAAAAGTGAATGGTCGCTCCCGGGCCTCACCCCCCACTGCAAAGGACCTCTAAGAGATTATCCTTCATTTGAGGCTGCCCTATCCCAACCCAATTCGAAATGACCAGAAAAGCAATGGGAAAATCCAACCTGATGTGCTGGACAAAAAAAGTCCAAAGGCAACCCTTCTTCCCTCTTCAACAGAGGTAGACAATCAAAAATAGACACTATAAATCCACTGCAGATACTTACCACATTTTCAACCAGTGACAAAACCAATTCTTTCTTTGGGAGACACAACGAACTTCCACGACAGAGCAAATAATTCCACAGAATAGATATTTGAAAAGATACAGTGAGGAAGCAGGTGTGCACTGTGTGAACTATAGCGTCATTTCCTAGTTAGTCATGGCTGGCTTGGCTTTAAGACTGGATTATTCGGAGTGAGCATCTGACGGCATTTTTTTTCTTCTTCTGCATTTCCCCTCCTTATGCTCTAGATATACCTCAAAAATACATCTCAGTGGATTTTTTGCAGAGGGAGTCGATACAGTTCATCTTCAATAAGCCAGGACTATGGGGTCTTCTAACCACTTTTCTTGATAATCTGAATAAATAAATAGATAAATAAATAAATCCTCAAAAATAAAAATAAATAAATAACCACTTCACATTTCAATAATGTTAGCATTTTTAAATGTGGTAAATTTATAAAGTTGCTCCTTTACTCTCTCAATCATTAAATGCACTATAATGGCTTAATATTTGTAAGTGCATCCTATATCTGTTTTATATTCTTGTATCCGTATGACGGTGTGTGTGCATATGTGTGTGTTGGCGGGCAGGAGGTGGACAGCTGGGATTTGTTACTCATTTTCCTGTGCTGCCCATTAATATCAAAGACAGACATCTGATCTAATTAAAGTGCCTAATGTTTTAAAAGATTTAATTTTGTTATTGTTTTTTTGGACCATCGTATCCTTAGTTCATACGAAAGATTGGTGTGTCTCAACAATTAAATTATACGTTTTTAACTACAGTATAAGAAAGACAATCACAAACTCGGAAAATAAATCAAGGCTATCCTTTCAGCCAGAGATTAACAACATAATTCATAATAATTTTTCTTTATAAGAACAGAGACATGAATTCAGCATAATAATAGCAAAATAATGGTGTGTGTTTTTTTTGGAGTCGTGTGATTTACCAGTTTTTTTCCAAAAGACACACTGTACTCAACAATGGCAAATCAGTCAAGCCTCTTCAATATATTTGAAGTATATTATCAGTTAAAAGGGGTTTATTTCTCCCTTTAGGGCCATAACTGAAGCACTAGAGATATATAAATGTTTAAAATGGCAACCACAGTTAGCCCATTTGTAATTGAGACACAGTGCTGGCCGATGTGAGCAGACACAACTCATCCAGACATTTTGCCCGATTCCCTCCCAATGAGAGCTTATCCATTTGGAATTTAAGTTGGCTTTAAATTCTTTTGTTTTGTTAACCAGCGATCAGAGCTTAATTTCCAATGAGATACAAGTAGAAAACATCTGAATCAACAAAAGTAAGTGTTAGGGCTTTGAAGTCTGGTCCATTATGGAGGTCAGGCAAGGAGAGCAGTGCTGTAATTAACTTATTGCAAATAAAAAAAAAATTCTCACCAAAATAACATATAATAGGTCAGTACAATGAGAATAAGCTAATTTTCCTCTTTGATACGGTTCCCTGTCAAATATGTATATATATATATATATATATATATATATACACATGTCCTTCATTCAGTCAAATTAATGAACTCTGCAAGCTATCCAGTAAATCTTGAAACACTTGATTCCAAACATCATGGACAGTGAAAATCCCTTTTAAAATGTATGAATAACATTTTTAATAAATAATAAAAACAGTTGAAATAAACCTAAATAAAGTAAATTGCTAGAATTTTTTTATATATAATCTTTCATTTTGAATACACCTAAACCAGATTGCACCCATGCCCAGAATTTTAAAAGGGTTAACATTTCAGTTCAGTTATGTGGTAAGTGTCTATTTAATTGTAAATATCAATTTAATCGTAAATAACAATATTTGACTGTCAAAAAGATCTCTAGCTGCAGTGCTTCTAAAGATACAGCACTCACTCCCCCTGCTGTGTAACATGGAAACTTCAGCCACGAGTGTCCATAGGAATTATTACAGACAAGCAGGTAAAGCTGATTAATCGTAGCTCTTAAACTGCCATCCAATCCCTATGCAATAGTAATGCTAATTTATACAAATACAGAACATGTGGGCTGATCTCACTAATGGCCTTCAGTAAATGTCTGGTGTTATGCGATCTCTTTTCCGTCACACTAGTTATCATCACTTTGAAAAAAAATGTAAATAAATATATAATACTAAAAATGTTAAGACTGAAGAATAAAAATGTAGTTATTTTTTTTATTTTTTAGCAGAGCAAAAAAAAAAAAAAACTACATTTTTATTTTTCAGTCTTAACATTTTTAGTATTATTATTATTTATTTTTTTTTGGTGTGCCTTCAGATTATTGTACGCCTTCAGAAGACTTGGAAAATAGTGTACAGTTTATATGGGCTGCTTTCATGATACTTTTATAGCGCTCAATGAAGCTTGGAGTGTCAGACAACATGAGCATGAGTAAATGATGACAGATCTTTTTATTTTTGGATGAAATATCCATTTATGAAGTCTGATGGGACACATCCTCAGGTCAACTATGTACAGATGACAGAGAGAAGGTATGGTACAAGATCAGAGAAGATATTTTGGATCGTGAGGGTAGGTGGTCACACGGTGGGTGGCAGAAAGCTGGAGCAGCTTCTACTCTGGCATGGTTTTAAAAAAAAGTCTGATTCAGAGTGGGTTGTGTAGAACTGTGGGCTACTGGTGTTGACCACTTTGTTTTTGAAGTAGATGGAGAAGGGGGAACAGGTTGGGGGCTCTGTTTCTATTTTCCTAAAGCCACAGCTTAAGGTAGAGAAACATCCTGACTACACTCCTCAGGAAGGATATGAGGACATGTTTTGGGAAAAATCAAAGTAAAGGGGTTTAAAAAATTGACAAAAAATTATAATAATAATAAAATATAAATGCAAAAGGACTTGTTCGGGTGAAGCCTCCACTGCACTGCTCACACAAACTGAACAGAACAGTCTAGACCAACATAACTTTACCATGTTGGTTTGTATACCTATTAGGGGTGTAACAATGTACTGTGTCACAGTATATCACAATACAAAAATGCAACAATATGTATTGTGGACAGTGACAATATATATTGTGTATAGTTCAGCCAAAATGAAAGTATAAACAGATTAAATATAGAAACAGACATGGTAAAACAGCATCAAATATGGTAAACTCTGAAAGTCACATTTTTGAGTTTTCATGTGCAATTAATACACTAAAAATAATATTTAATAAAATACAAAATTTAAAACTTTTTAAAAGTATATGGGAAGTAATAGTATGTTAGAAGTATTAATTTAATATAAGAGGTCCAACATTGTATATAGTGTGCATATTGTTTAGAAAACTGTGACACAAGACAATGTATTTGGCAACTGTTTATGGTGTGTCTTTGGTAAGATTTCAATTTTGCTTTAATAATAATTGATAAAATAATTAATCCTGCTTAATATAATGTTTTTTCTGTTCATTTTAACCTTAATGTGCTATTGATATTTTTTTTTATAAAAAGTTATCTGTGGATATAACACATCCACAACGTGAAAGGCTCATGCTCTCACACAAGATAATGCCAAACAAAGAGTAGATTTTGTATTGTTATAATAATGATTTTATAATGTATAAACATAAATCTAAATAAAGCACTTGAGAAAATGTGTATACCTATGTGGACATAGCAAATGAGCCATTGAGTGATTGGATCCAGCCATCTTGTGGGCGTAGATGAAATTTCATATTATTTTAATGTGAATTTTTTCGTTTTCTGTAGAAAACTTCCACTAAACTATAGCACATTTTTCATGTTGTCACCATGAATGAAACGGAACAATTTAAATCTTCTCTAAAGTAAATTTTACATAAAATGTTGCTATTTGATATACATGTATAGCCTATATTCAAATTATTACAAGTTGAAGCATTTAAAAAACGGTTAAAAATATCTACAACCGTTAGTTAGAATGAAGAATTTCAGAACCACTTGTTTAGAAAGAAATGTTTTGATTGACACCTGCAGTTTTCCTCCAAACCAATAGATGCCGATGTCGAGTCACGGGAACGTTTGATTTGGGGAAGTTCTCGCGTGAACATCCTGAAGACACTGTGGATTGAAATTTCTAAAGCTCTCAGAGTTGTCAACAAATCTCTGCGAAGCTGCATATCCACATTAGCATAGAGCAGATCCAATGTGAACCTCTTGCATGCAGAAGAACCGCTTCAGCTGTCGTCAAATAAGCGCCTTTCAGTGCTAACAGTGCGCTTGGTGGAAGTTTCTGCCTCTTTTCTCTCATCGGTGTCGCTTTAGCTAGTTAGCGTATCTCCCACAGCCGCCCGGATGCGGTGAAGCCCCGCAGTTTTACCTTCAGCTCTGGCCTTCCGACGTGCGTGAACGGCTTCAATCATGTCAAG
The DNA here is from genome assembly GCA_027422405.1 of Ptychobarbus kaznakovi. NCBI lineage: Eukaryota > Metazoa > Chordata > Actinopteri > Cypriniformes > Cyprinidae > Ptychobarbus > Ptychobarbus kaznakovi. Next base: position 8,832,364 of record CM049805.1, on the reverse strand, counting down.
CACTCGGCAGCAGCAGGAGTCCGTTGGTGCAGCGGGGTCTGTCCCCGGGACGAGCTCTGGAAGTATGAGCAGCAGTAGCGGCGGCGGCGCCGGTGGAGCGAACAGCGGGAGCAGCGGCGCTCAGAACGGGAACAGCTCGGCTAACGGGGTGTCCTCGCGGACTCTGTGCACGGTAGCCGAGGGACAGAGCGCTCGACTAGGCTCGTCGAGCAGGAAAAGACCCTTGTACAACGGTCTAATCAATCCGTATGAGGACAAGAGTAATGATTTTGTATGGTAAGTAGATTCACCTTCCCTCACTAGGCTAACTTACAGAGGGCTAATGCCACTGGATAGTGAAGTTTGAGTGTGCTTATTTTGAACAATTTCCAACATGCGAGCTTAATTGCAGGTTTATCTTGCAAATCATGTGATTTTCTCCACGCTTATTCCAGTCATTTCTTGTGACAAACTTGTGATGTGAATTCAGCTTGAGTGATGCTGCCATTGAAGTTTCGTTTGCAATAATTTTTTAATGTTTTAAATTTCCACTCGCATTATGATGATCATTTTGTATCACCCTCATTTTAAGTGATGGTCTCAGACTTTTAAACCCCACCGTGTGCTAATTCAAAACAACAGTCATGTCTCAGCTATTGGTTGATATATTGGAAAAAGGAAGCAAGCTTTGCATGTCATTTTTTCTTTTTTTCTTAACAGCCCTATATGTTTTGAGATGATAGAGGAAGCTCACATGACAAAGTGTGGCCACAGTTTCTGGTGAGAAGCTCTTGTTCTCTAAGCTGAGAGTTTATTCTTGCCTTTTCATGTTGCATTTTCCAACCCATCTGCACACTCAAACAATCATGTCTTCATTTCTATCTAGTTATAAATGTATACGACAGAGTTTGGAGGACAGCAACAGATGCCCAAAATGCAATTATATAATTGATAACGTCGATCAACTCTACCCCAACTTCTTAGGTATGTGTACGCAAAGAATATTCTAATAATGTGTTCATTACTTTTCAAATTTGACCACATGAAACTTTTATTGTTAACTCCTGCAATATGTGTTTCTACAACCCGAATTCTGGAAATGTTGGGACATTTTTTTTTTAAAATTTGAATAAAATGAATGCATTTTTATGCACAAAATGAGCTCATTTCAAATTTGATGCCTGCTACAGGTCTCAAAAAAGTTGGCACGGGGGCAGCAAAGGGCTCAAAAAAGCAAGAAGTTTAGAAAAGATTCAGCTGGGAGAACATCTAGCAACTAATTAAGTTAATTGACACCAGCTCTGTAACATGATTAGCTATAAAAGGGATGTCTCGAGCAGAGTCTCTCAGAAGTAAAGATGGGCTGAGGCTCTCCAATCTGTGAAAGAGTGCAAAAAAAGATTGTGGAATACTTTAAAAGCAACGTTCCTCAACGTTAAATTGTAAAGGCTTTGCAAATCTCATCATCTACAGTACATAACATCATCAAAAGATTCAGAGAAACTGGAGAAATCTTAGTGCATAAGGGACAAGGCCGAAGAAGACCTTTGTTGGATGCCTGTGGTCTTCGGGCCCTCAGACGACACTGCATCACTCATTGGCATGATTCTGTCACTGACATTACTAAATGGGCCCAGTAATACTTACAGAAACCACTGTCGGTAAACACAATCCGCTGTGCCATCTGCAGATGCCAACTAAAGCTCTATCATGCAAAAAGGAAGCCATATGTGAACATGGTCCAGAAGCGCCGTAGTACCCTCTGGGCCAAGGCTCAGATGAGCCTTTAAATGAACCTCTAAAATTAACTGTTTCAAAGTGGAAAAGTGTTCTATGGTCAAACGAGTCCAAATTTGACATTATTCTTGGAAATCACGGATGCCGTGTCATCCAGGCTATAGAGGAGTGAGACCTTCCAGCGTGTCATCAGCATTCAGTTCAAAAGCCAGTATCTCTGATGGTATGGGGGTGCATACGGTATGAGCAGCTTGCATGTTTTGGAAGGCATTATAAATACTGAAAGGTGTATATAAAGGTTTTACAGCAACATATGCTCCCCTCCAGATGACGTCTATTTCAGGGAAGGCCTTGTGTATTTCAGCAGGACAATGCAAAACCACATACTGCAGCTATTGCAACAGCATGGCTTCGTAGTAGAAGAGTCCAGGTGCTGAATTGGCCTGCCTGAAGTCCAGATCTTTCACCTATAGAGAACATTTGGCGCATCATTAAACGAAAAATACGTCAAAGATGACCTCAAACTCTTTAGCAGCTGGAAACCTATATCAGCCAAGAGTGGGACCAAATTCCAACACCAAAACTCCAGAAACTCATAACATCGATGCCCAGACATCTTCAAACTGTTTTGAAAAGAGAAGATGCTACACCATGGTAAACATGCCCCCGTCCCAACTATTTTGAGACCTGTAGCAGGCATCAAATTTAAAATGAGCTCATTTTGTGCATAAAATTGTCAAATTTCTCAGTTTAAATATTTATTTATGTTCTATTGTAAATAAAATATTGGCTCCTGTGATTTGAAAGTCTTTTAGTTTTCATTTTATTCAAATGTAAAAAAACATCCCAACATTTCCGGAATTCGGGTTGTATATCAGACATTTGGTTGATTGTTCATTTTTATAGATTGCTTAGCTGACATGATTCTCTAATGATTTTACAGTGAATGAACTGATCCTAAAGCAAAAACAAAGATCTGAAGAGAAGCGTCTTAAACGGGATCACCCTGTACGTACATCCGGTTCTTCGTTTGTATAACGAGTGGAAATTATTTAAACAACCACATTAAATGATGTCATATTGTTCATGTTTAATATTTTCTTTATAGAATGGAACCAAATGGCAGGTTTTCCAAGACGTCCTTGGTGCAGATCAAGAGAACATGGATTTAGCCAATGTCAACTACATATTAGAGTACCTGTTGCAAAAAAAGAAACAACTGGAGGTGGTTGGTACACTTCCTCAGATAACATTACTATCGCCTTTCCCAACACATCTGGGTTCTTCAGGCACCCTGAGAACAGCTGCTTTATATTAGCATTTCATTCACATTGTGACACCTAGGATGTTGAAACTCCCAAGACTGGCAGATATTCGGATTTTGTAGATTTCTTTTTTTTCTGTGGATTAAAATATCACAAATTTGACAAGATATGATCACACAAACCCTGAAATTGTGACTAATCATTTAATTTGACCAAAAATAAGACCAAAAAAACCACAAAAACTAAAATTTTTTTGTGAGAATATGCAAGTCAAAATCTTGTGATCCTGATAAAGTTGTATCTTAAATGGCAATCAGTAATTGGTAAATTTTTTACAGTATCAAATATTATTTGCCATGTGGTGAAATGGAAATTGCGTGTCTACTATGTGTCTGTTTAAATTTAAAGGCAACCCTTGATTATATTTAATTATATGTGACTGATAGATTAAAATACTGACTAAACGTAAACTATTTTTGTCTGATTTGTAAAAAAAAAAAACTTTATTCACTATAAATCTTAGGTGTCAATTTATAGTAACTTTCATTAACATTAACAAGCATAGCAGATTATATATAAAGCTTAAAAGATAATTAGATTCAAAGCTCTGTTGAAGAGCCTGGTAAGCGTGGTTGATTGTTGATGTCACGATAAGGTTTTTTTTTTCTTATAAGGGGGTACAAAACCCCCGCTGTGACTCATAAAGACCAATTGTCTCTCTTTTTCTGATCCATCATTGATCTCTGTCTACAGGAATCACAAGCTGCTCAGCGCCAGATCTTAATGGAGTTCCTGAAAGAAGCCAGAAGAAATAAAAGAGAGGTTGAGCCTCCACACCTATTTTTACAATGTTGAATAATGCACCTTTGACAGCAATGAGGTGTTTAACTCAAAGTTTCCCTGTCTGTGCTTCAACAGCAACTGGAGCAGTTACAAAAAGAACTGAACTTTTTGGAGGAGGATATCAAACGAGTTGAGGTCAGTTTACTATGGTGGCTTTATTTATTTAAAGTTTGTTTGTTTGTGGTCTAACATATAAATACTATGCACTTGTGAAATGTTTATATATATTTACAGTTTTATATTACTGTTCAAAAGTTTGGAGCTGGAAATATTTTTAAAATGATTTTGGAAGATGTCTCATGCTCACTAAGGCTGTGCTTATTTGATGAAAAAATACTGCGAAAATAGGAATATTATAAAATATAATTACAATTTAAAATAACATATTTTTCTATTTGAATATATTTTAAAATATAATTTATTCCTGTGATGGCAAAAGTAAATTTTCAGCATCCTTACTCCAGTCTGCAGTATCACATGATACTTCAAAAATAATTCTATATGCTGATTTTGTGCTCAAGAAGCATTTATTATCAGTGTTAAATAGGTGTTGCTAATTATTTATGGATTTTTTATTATTATTTCAAGATGAACTGAGAGTTCAAAAGAACAGTTTTTTTTATAACATTTTATAATATTAAAAAAAAACTAACATAATAAATGTTTTTACTGTCACTTTCAATCAGTTTAATGTCTGCTGAATTAAAGTGTTACTGACCACACACTTTTGTAGTGTACATCTGATGGATACGATTATTTTCTTTTCTTTTAGGAAATGAGTGGCATGTACACAGTGAGTGAAATGGACCCCAATTTAGACAGTACTGTACCCCAGTTTGAAGCTCCCTCTCCTGCACCCAGGTAAGACCAACTATGCAGGTGTATGCAATATTTCAAATAAATATATTAATAGCATTTCAAAATAAAAAAGTCTAAAATCATGTACATAAGGTAACAGACTAATTAGTAACAATTATGCAGTGTTCTTCCACTTAATAAATAATAACTTGTTTTTGTCTCCAGCAGTAGCATTATAGACCCCACAGAATACATGCAGCACCCTTTTGGTGGAAGCTCACAGGTAATAACCCCCCCTCCGTGAATTGTGCTCATTTGCTGTTATGGCTGATGTATATTCCTTTGAGTAATGCTGATGTTCACTGTTAATTGTTTCACTTGTAGGGTAAAAGACAAACTTGGTACAACAGCACTCTGGCGTCACGGCGTAAGAGACTGACAGCACACTTTGAGGATCTGGAGCAGTGTTATTTCTCCAATAGGATGTCTCGAATAACGGGTTAGTTGATTCAAAGCAATACATACTGTGTTTCTGTTCGTAAAAAGTATATTATATTTGTTCAAAAAACTAATTTTCTGGAATATTCAACATAGTCGCTTTTCTCATTAATAGATGAGAGCAGGACTGTTAACCAACTGGATGATTTCATGGAGTGTCTATCAAAATTTACCCGTTACAACTCTGTGAGGCCTTTGGCCACCCTATCTTACGCTAGTGACCTCTATAATGGCTCCAGTATTGTGTCCAGGTAAGTTTGCAAAAATCCTAATTGAACTTCCATTCTTGAAGTAACCAGCAGAGGGTAGTGTTGTATTACTGAATAACATCACAGATATTGATTGTGAATTTTGTGTACCATCTATTTGACAAAAGCTGAAATTGTGGCCAGCTTATACATAAAATACACAATTGCTCATGATTCTCATCTCTGTTCCATAAATTATTATCAGCTTCAACAAAATGTGTATCTTTAACTGTGCATTCTCTTTAAGTCAGCAATTACACAGATTGCATTCTGATAAAACTTGAGTAAAATCATAACACGTTAACATTATTGGTTTATTTAGAGTTGAAAGTAAATGGCTTGTGATTTAATGGTAAAGCAGATGTTAATTAAACTGCTCTGATTGTGTGAGTGAGCCAGTTTACTGTTTTCTTCAGGCTTTCTTGTAAATCGCTTTCACCAATTCATTAAAACGGCTGTAAACAAAGTGATATTTAAAAAAAATGAACTGCAGGTCTTGCTGTATGCTTGTTGCAAAGTTTAAGGACAAGAGGTCCTATCTATTTAGGCCCTTTTTTCATTACACTGGTGTTCAAAAGTAGTGTTGGGGTCTGTAAGATATTTACTGATTGATTGATTTTTGTTGAACAAAATAATACTTTATATAGCAATTCAAATTAACTTAATTAAAGTGCCCCTATTATGCCTTTTCGAATATTACCTTTCATGCAGTGTGTCGTGTAGCAGTATGTGAACAAACTTTCTGCAAAGTTGTGAAGCCGACAGTGCACGATAAATAGTTATTGTCTATAAAAAAAATAATAAAAAAAAAGTCGGCTCGCAATCTCTTAAACGAGTTGTCAGGAATTCTAATCTTATTCTGTTACGGCTGTACATCACGAAGTAACACATTTGCATAATGTCTGCCCATGGGCTGTCACTCGCGCTGTACACGGTAGACCAATCACAAAGGACTGCGCCATCTGACCAATCACAGCAGTGAGGGCTCACGGAAAGGAGGGGTTTAGAGAGACTGATTCTTCGAACTGCTTCGCACGAGTCGTTTGGGAATCATTTAGAAATTAGGAAAAATAAAAGCTGTTTTTTGAGAAAACTAAAGTGTTTTTTGACCTTGGATGCATTTAAACCTGTTTTAGGACACTCATAAAACAATATTAGCAACCTTAAAAATTGTATAATAGGGGCACTTTAAGGGTTAAGCATTAACCCTTGTATGGTGTTCGGGTCTGTGGGACCCGTTTTCACTTTTTATCAATAGAAAAATTATACTATTAATTATTATTTCAACACACACACACACACACACAGACCCGGGGCTAATAAAAGAGTGGAAATTGTAGGTCCTGACTCCTGTGTACCTTCACTCTGTCCTCCCAATGTCTGGGCCTGCTATTAGTGTGTGTGAGTGCGAGTTTTGTGTTTCTGCCCCAGCCATTCCTGCACATTCATTGAGAACTGCACTTTAATTCATAAATGTGATCTACCAAAGTTAAAGGGCACATTTTTACCATGCATGCTGTTTATATTGCTTGATATTGGGATGAAGTAAACATCTGAGTATTTTAACATATCATTTTTGATTGTTTTGAATCAAAAACCCCAAAACTGCAGCTGGCCCACCGCTGACCCACGAACACTGGCTGAGTAACAGAAATATGAACACCACACAAGGGTTAAATTCATATTTGACGTCATTCAGAAATGACAGATAAGACATTTATAGAGTTATAAATAATTATATTTTTAACTCTTAAGATTTATAAAAAAAACTTCTTTAAGCAGCCCTTATTTCAACATTGATAATATTAAAATTATTTCTCAAAGATCATGTGATACTGAAGACTGGAGTAATGACTGCTGAAATTTCAGTATTGCCATTGCAGGAATAAATTACATTTTTGCATATATTTAGGTAAAAAAAAAATATTTACAAATTTTAATATTTCAGAGAACTACTGTTTTTACTGTATTTCTGATCAATTAAATGTAGCCTTATTTAAAAAAAATATTAACTGTAGTGTATATTTCACGGCATGCCAGGTCTTTTTTTATCCCTTTATGTTCAGAGTCAGACTGTAAGCTCTCAACTAAGTTTAAAAAACTTTTCTTTTATAGATTCAACTGTGCAGGAAACATGATTTGAGTGTTTTAGAATGGTGTTTCTTCCACATCAGTGAAAGATGGCAGACAGTTTGGAACTGTTAGCAGATCCAAGTGTCATAGAAAATAATTTGGTTCAGTTCCCAAGTCTAGTATTGGATTTACAAATAAAATCATTGGCTCAAATCAACCGTCATTTCAATGTTTTATGTAATGTTCAGATATATTACACCAATCCTCAACCAGCCAAAGAACCTTGCTCTGCTTGTATAAAAAGTGCTTATTTCATCACACCAGCATTTTTCAGACATGCTTATATCTGATCACCTAAGCGTCTGAGGGGCTATTTGGATGCATTACAGCTCTTGTCTCTTTCAGTGTTCGTGTTTGAGTGGAAGTAGAGCAGATAATGAGCATGCACAGTCAGGAGAACTCACTGTGCTAACACTTGTTCTGTCTCTCTTTCCCCTCTTTTGCAGCATTGAATTTGACCGCGACTGTGATTACTTTGCCATTGCCGGTGTCACTAAGAAAATTAAAGTGTTTGAGTATGGCACTGTGATCCAAGATGCTGTGGACATTCATTATCCTGTCAACGAGATGACATGTAACTCTAAAATTAGGTATAAAGAGTGTCTGAAATCAGGGGTTGGCCTCAATGTTCTTTGTGGATTATGCAGTAGCACAACAGAATGTCACATTTTCTTCTGTCTTGTCTCTTTCCAGCTGTATCAGCTGGAGTAGCTACCACAAAAATCTGTTAGCGAGCAGCGACTATGAGGGCACTGTCATTCTTTGGGATGGGTTCACGGGACAGAGGTCAAAGGTCTACCAGGTACCCTTATGTGTCAGGTGGCGCCAGATGACATTCATTACTCTTATACCCCTTTCTGTAGGAGAGCAAGTTTTACAAATTTCCTTAACTCTCAGACTACTAGAGATCCACTTGTCATCTTTTGTTATAGTACATAAAATAGAAAAAATATAATAGAAATCCTTAGTAAAATTGTAAATGTCTTTACTGTCACTTTTAATCAATTTCATCCTTGCTCAATAAAAGTATTAATTTATTTGAAGATTTTATTTTATTTTTTACTAAATATTTGAACGGTAATGTACAATGATGTTTGATTTGACGATTGATTCATTTGATTATTTCTGCAATTAATGGGATAAAAAGCCTTTTTGTATATACTGAGAAAACATGTTTTTTGCACATCTTGCCCAACATTGTTTTCTCAAATTTAATAAATTACATATAACAAACTGATTAAATAAAAAATGTAATATATGAAAAACAAACTATTTTTATTATGAACTGGATAAGTTCGAGACTTGGGTTCATTTTGAATTGAATGTGTTTTTGTGTATGCATCTGGGATTTGCTATTCCTTCAGATTTAATTTAAGTTGGATTCTGACCTTCAAGTTTTTTTCCACAGGAACATGAAAAGCGGTGTTGGAGTGTCGATTTCAACCTTATGGATCCCAAGCTCTTAGCATCAGGATCAGATGACGCAAAAGGTATTTTTGATGGAAGTTATTTGATTTGGGATTCTTACAGAGATTCTTCTATAAATCCTTAAGAATGAATTCTCTTTTTCCCCAGTCAAGTTGTGGTCCACCAACCTGGACAATTCAGTAGCCAGCATTGAAGCGAAGGCCAATGTATGCTGTGTCAAGTTCAGTCCATCCTCTCGATATCACCTTGCCTTTGGATGTGCAGGTGCATAATTCATTTGAATCAATCTATTACAATTTTTACTTCCTGTTCAAATCATAAAACCTTTCAATTCACTCTAAATCTTTTCCAGACCACTGTGTGCACTACTATGACCTGAGAAACACTAAGCAGCCCATCATGGTTTTCAAAGGTCACAGGAAAGCAGTGTCCTATGCCAAATTTGTCAACGGAGACGAGATTGTGTCAGCGTATGTATACATTGAAATTTCCTCTGCTTTTTTTATCCTGAATCATTTGAAAAATGTATTTAGTGTAAGAGTCAGTGGAAAGAAGTTAATGTGTAATAATAGGGGTGAAACGGTTGTTTGAAAAAAACATTGTATGGTACAATTTTTAATGGTGTATTGCTGTATCATTTAACTTAATCAAAACATCAGCTATTGTAACAGTATTGGCTTATTGTGTTACAAAAATATTGGTTATCAAATCGTCCTCGAATTTCCTAACATTTGCATTGCTATTCAAACCAGAGCCATGATCCAAACCACACCATTAGAAATCTGATCCATTACACCAGCAATTGCAAACAACTCTCGAGTTGAAAACCAAACATCTGAGTTAAATTGTAACATCTCCACAGATCAACGGACAGCCAGCTGAAACTCTGGAACGTGAACAAGCCACATTGTTTGCGCTCATTTAAAGGCCACATAAACGAGAAGAACTTTGTGGGTCTGGCATCTAATGGAGACTATGTAGCATGTGGTGAGTGGCACTATGCAGAATTGGTTAAAACATTTGCTTTTGCCCCAAAAACTATTTCAGTCTGGTTACAATCAGAAGTGTGATAATGCAGCTTGATTAAACCTTCTCTGATCATTTCAAATACAAGTAAAAAGGTAATAAATGTTTATCTGGTTAAAAAATACTAAAACTCCTCAATGCACTTACTTCATATACCCCACAGGAAGTGAAAACAACTCACTGTACTTGTACTACAAGGGGCTCTCCAAGACGCTGCTGACTTTCAAGTTTGACACTGTGAAGAGTGTCCTGGACAAGGACAAGAAAGAGGATGACACCAATGAGTTTGTCAGTGCGGTGTGCTGGCGAGCTCTACCTGATGGGGTATGATTCAATCTTATCTCATTCACATATGACATGATAAATCACTCTTCTAAAACCAGCAGTAGAACAAAAACGTCCATGGGGGCACATGAGGACAGTCGAACTGAACTCCTTGGTACATTAAGTAAGGAATAATTGATGACGGGTCAATTAATTATTAGAAAAATAATGCACACCGAGGTGGTTATGCGGTCACGAAGCGGAGTGGCCGATACACCTTGGGTGTGCATTATTTTTCTAATAATTCAACGGCTCTGAGTCAATTATTCCGCTTATTCTACAGTTTCCACACCTAAAGACATCGATCAGATGATATATTTCAAGGCATTCGTCCGGTTTATCTACTTCAATCGCTATTGTGAGTAATATTATTTCTTCCGCATCTCATCCAACGCCTCCCTTGCTAATTACAAAATGTCATTTTAAACCGTAACGGAGGCTTGAGCCATTGATAGCAGACTAATGCAGTTAATACAGTTAATAACTAAGTTATGAGACAGAGAGAGAGATTAATGTTACCTCTGTGAGTCAGTGATCGGCAGCAATGTCTATCGTGAGACTTTAAGTTCATATTCTTCACGAACAGAGCCGTTGTTGTTACCTCGCTTGTGAGAAGTCATGCAGTTTTTAAACTGTTACTGATCAAATCGTCAGAGTGGTGCTAACTACATTACCGCGCGGCTTATGTTAAGGTGTGTGCAAACTATATGTGTGTCTGTCAGGGAGAGACCGAGAGCGGGAGAGAGAGTAGGCTATGTGCTTTCCGTACATAATAAAACGTAATTTTGTGGCAAAAACATGGACAAGATCTGTCGATTTTATCCTTTTGTTTACTGTATTTATTTGTTTGGCCAGTGTCATTGTGGGTTTTGGTTATGTTTTCTGTTGTAAGACCTTTGAAATAACAGAAATCATTTTGCGAATGATATAGTCATGTGTTGCGGTCAAGAGAGCTGCCTGGAACTACGTTGGCTGTGCGTTTCCCTGAAAATAATTGCACACCTCAGAACGTTCATCAGCCAATTTAGATTCAAGCATTCAACGGCCCCGTAGTATAAGGACAAGTAATGGCAGTGTATCAAAGGACAGTGTGTTGGGAGAAGGTTGGTGAACATCCGCTTTCAGAAATCCATGCTTCTTAAACCCACACTCCTCTGCTTCACTGTCTAAAATAGTGTGGTTTGCAGGAAAGTCATCTTTCAGCATGTGACTAATTTACCATGCTCTTTAGAAGGAGGATCCAAACAGAGCTGTTACAATCCTGACATTTTGTTATTAATGATTTTAATCTTTTTGTTCATGTTCATTGTTTACTAAAATTGAAATATTGGAATCATACAATACAATGTTCGTATTTTACAGGGTTTGTTTTAACCAGAGCCCAATATGAATAATGCCATTTTAAATATTTACTAATGCTTGATTAACTATTTCTCTTTAGGCTGCTTTAGGTTTTGGTGAGGTCATTTTGTTTTGTTTTATTGTCGGAACAAAGTCAAACTGAATCATGTAGTAATATAATATTGATTATTATAGAATATGAAAATGTTATAAACAGTAATATATTTCTATCCTAAAATCTTACTTGAGTAATTTCAAAAGTAATCTTCTTTTTTTGCATGAGGTCCTTTCAGTTCTTTCTTTTGATTATATATAATTTTTTCGTCATATTTCATAGAAAGTGGGTCATTTTTTCCCACTTAACTTTGTAAGACGTGTCTGTAAAGAAATATTTGTAATTGCTAAAATTAATGAAACCCTTTTTTAGTTCTATTATATGTTCATTGACATTTTTATGTACTCATTTCTATTACTTTTGTTTTCTTTCCGAACTCGATATCTATAATTTTACTTCTATTTTCACTTAATATTTCTTATTTAAATTGCAATATGCTATCAGAATTTAAAAAGCACAATAATCATGGTTCCACAGAGTTAATATGTAATAAAAATTGTGATCAAGCCTAATCAGCTCAGAAATATTAGAAAATGAAATGTGTGGATTCATGTTCTCCCTGCTTTATCAGCTAAAACCCAATATAAACATTACCTCTTCTTCTAGATCCCTTGTGTATTACGTACCTTTTAGACTTGACATTTTCTCGACAATAATTGGGGGAAAAACCAATGTGCTGACCAAGCTGAATTTCTGCTTAGTGTCTTGGTCTTAATTAATTGCCTTTCTCATCCTTACGTAAATTATGCAGAAATAAAATGTCAATGTTTTTGAGAACATATAACAATAAGGAAACACAAAGTGAGTTTTTGAGTTTGGAATGACCTGGGAAGTTTAGGCCAAACATCCCAGACAGGCGAATATTGTTTTGGACTTTCAGTCAATGCTCTGAAATGCCCTCATTTCTTTGTTTTGATTCTCAGGAGTCAAATGTGTTGATTGCTGCAAACAGTCAAGGAACAATCAAGGTGAGTTGTTCTGTAAAACAATACATAGCTACACAAATGCCAATATTTATTGCAGAGAGCTGTTTTTTTATTACTTAAAGCAGGAGGATCTGTCCTCCTGTAGTCGCATTTGCTCAGCTGTTGAATACTTAATTTCTCAAAACTCTAAATTGAATCGCACTGCAAATGTGTTTCTTGTTTCTAAAGGTACTTGAGCTGGTCTGAAGGTCCACTCCAATCTGTCGTCAGAACCTACTAAAGAACTGTTGCTTCTCTGGTTGGTCGATGCGAGGGCGCTGTAGCTGGGTGTAACTGAAGCTATTGTTTCCAAGAAAACAACCAGCAGAAATGGTTTTTATCAGCATTATATTTGTAAAAGACTCGATCATTTTGCGTCGTCATACTATCGCTGTATGTGAAATATTGAGATGAGCACCTGTTTGTGCTGACAGGGAGATGGGCACAAATGCCTCTTTTTGAATAAAGTTGTTGAATAAAGGTATTAAGAAGTTATTGGAGAGTAACTGAACATCTTTAAACATGGAGGGGAAGACACATTCTCAAACCTTTACTAGAGGTAATTCTAGCCAGAACAAGAGCTATGAGACATTTAAGGCCAAAGCACAAGACCATAACACAATGAAATACTTGTAGTTCTAAAAATGAGCTGTCTTTGATTCATTTGAGCCTGTTGTATCTATTTACTTCATTTTGTTTTTGATACAATGTGTGTGTTTATCCATAAGATATGTGTAAGCTTTGGCATATTCCGGTGGTCTCCCCAAATTAAATTACAGGACCTTTTTTAGCTTTTCTGTTGGTTAAGTGGACATGCTTATATCAAGGGTATTTTTTTTTTAAGTATACAAGATGTACTCTTAATTTGGTATTTACCGCATTTTGAAATGATTTTCATTATTTGTAAATCCCAGGAAGTCCTATACGCATCAGACAACCTGTGCATGAGATTCTTCTCAGTTTTTCTATGTTTTCAAGATCTAATTGACCGTTGCCCAGGGCTCTTTCACGTGGTCATTTTTTTCTTCAAAAACGGAGTAAATTAGAACTCATCAAAGGTTTAATGACACTATGTATACTTAATTGGGATTGTTTAACTTCACCAGTAACATTGCTGCTCTTTCATCTTTGAGTTCTTGTACAGGTGTTATTTATTTTAATAATTTATAGAAATTGTGTGAACATTGAACCCATAATAGACTTTAGGCTTCAAGCTTTATTGTAAGTCCTCTGTTGCATCCTGGTAATTCTGTTTATTTACTCATTTTAACACATTCATTTGAATGAATAAATTATTCTTTTTTTCCTTTGGTTATATACTGTGTTTATCTTTCTGAATGAAATGGATAAAAAAGCTGCTTTCTCTTTCTTAGTGTATTTTGGAGTAAATTGATATTTTGTGTTTATGCAAATTTGATCACATTCTACATTCTGTGTTTCAGGATTTATTTAAATGCATAATATTAGAGAATACAAGACGGTTCACATAATTCGTATTACACAGGTTTTCATGGTATTTTTACTGCTTTACTGGCCCGCTGTCTCGTGTTTTACAATCGTGTCCAATCGTGACTATAATTTTAACAGTGACCTGATCTCTGCTTTTTCAGTTTATTCGGTACATTTTATATTCCTTTCATGTCTTAAAATATTAGGTAAAATATGAAACTCAAAAATTTTAAGATGGAAATCCTATTTGATTTTTCTTTTAATAAAATATCACAACTACAAGCAAGGTTTTTTATTTTGTATAAGTATTTATTTAGCCATTTATGATTTAAAATAAATATTCCAGGGTTTAATTTATCGTATTATATTTTTTTCTTAAAGCAAAATGTCTCAAAATATGCTTGTTTTTTTATACATCAGCTTGGTTTTCGTATGTTCCCAATATCACTTTCCATCCTCTTAGGATTTTATAAGATCCTTATAATAATAATAAAAAAAAAACATTCTTCATACTTGTGTAGGAAGTGAGATAATTTTAGAGGGAAAGGAACAGCACAAACATGAAGTATTAGTAATGTGAGTTCTAAATTATGTCATGGTTTGTCTCAGTTTAAAACACTCCATCCTGTCTGATAAAAATTATAGACCGAAATCAGCATAATAATGTCCAGAAGAAAAAAAGTGTTCAAAAAAAGATCAAATTTAACTTCTAGGTGACACTTAAATGTAAGCAAACTCTCACTCTTCATTTCTATCCTCTTCAGTTTATGGAGCCTGAACCATAACTTGTGTCTGGTATACCATTTTATAGAATACTGCCTTACATTGCCATTTATTTTAAAAGTTAAATCGTTTAGAAAGTGCTGCATAACAGGAATGACCTATTTCTTCTATTCCGACGAAGTGGCTAGATGGAAAGTAACTTGCTAGAAGCCATGTGATAAAGCACTATGCGGTGCAAACAAATGTATCCTGACTCCCTGATAACAGCATCCCTGTGATGTAAGCACACACAAAGATTTACAGTATTTCGCTATAAAATTTCATGTTTAATTCAGTGAGTTACTTTCCATTCTTTGTGAAATGTACTAACAATTTCAGAGTGATTTTGTTTTTCTCCATGTCAGTGTTTTTAGGTCAGTGACCTAAAGCGGGGATAGGCAACGTCGGTCCTGGAGTGCCGCTGTCCAGTAGAGTTAAGCTCGAACCCTAATCAAACACACCTTAACCAGCTAATCGAGGTCCTCGTGATTACTAAGGCTACAGGTAGGGGAGTTTTTTTTATTATTATTCAAGGTTGGAGCTAAACCATGCAGAAGAGCGGCACTCCAGGACCGACATTGCCTATCCCTGACCTAAAGCACAAAGGAGGAAACAAAGAAGATGAGAAAAGAAGTTAGTATTCAGTAATGACTTGAGTCCAGCTGAAAATAGGTTTTACTCAAAATTACTCTGTACCAGCTCCTCTCTATCTATTTTGGCAAATTAGCAAATTTGCTTTGATGAACGTACCATGATTCCACAGTCTAAAACATACAAGACTTCTGGCTTTAACAGATGATGATTGACTTGACAATGTACAAGTAGAAACTCGTTTTATAAATGAGAAATTGATTATTGGAAAAACCATGCCTTTTTATTCATAAATGTGTTGAGTTCAAGGGACAATTTAATTAATTGCATTAAAATCTCAGAAAGATAAGACACTTTGAAAAACTTAGATATAAAAAAATAAGATATCAAGTTAGATTATGGAATAAGTGAGATTGTGACATTGTCAGAACGCAAATCGTGAGTTATAATGTGAGAATATAAAGTCACAATTTAGATTCAAATCTAATTTTGAGAAATACAGTGAGAATGTGACAGTTGCATTTAACATATAGTCACATTTTGAAATGAAAAAGTCATATTGTGAGATATAAGGTCAAATTGTGACCTTGTCAGTGAATAAAATCAAATCCTATGATGCAAAATCAATTTTTTAGATATACAGTTGGGGCATAAAGTCTAATTTTGAGATATAAATTCAATGATACTAGGCCACATTGTGACAATAAGTCACTTTTTTAAGATATAAAGTCACAGTGGCATTAATGCAGTCTGAGAAATCACAAGTATTTCATATTTCTTTACTCTGAGGCCTAAACAAGTCTGCATAGGTGGTTTACCGGGTACAAAACACAAAAAGTGTGGTAAATACTTTAAAAGGGTACTGAATGTAAAAGATCAAGTTTAATAAGATATTGATCCGATTAGTGCGTGTACATTTTTTATATTTTTTGTTTCATTGCCTATACCTCAGCTAGCAGACCAGTACCTTGAACATAGTGTAAAATGCATGAATGTTATATAACTTACAGTCAGTCATAACAGTGGTACATGGGTGCTTTTTAAACCCTCCCTCTTAACTTCAACTCTTGTGTTGTTCTCTTGTAAGTTAACAGCTTCTTTTGTGTGAAGTCTCCCCTGTGAGGACCAGAGGTCTTAGCGCTCTCTTAATGTTACTTTTATGTGGAGGTTTCGTGAGGATGTCTCCAGTACTCTCACAGTTCGACCACATCATTAGCGCACAGCTCAGAGGAAGCCAAAGAAAGAGGAACAGGAAGCTTCCTGAAACATGGAGAAATCTTTGTAGATTTGGCCGCTGAAGTCTTTTTCTTACTTAAGAAGCACTTTCATGTTATAAAGCAAAAACAGAACTTCTAGATTTCTGTAGTGTCCTAGTTAGTTCCCTTTCATTCTACAATGAGTGCACAGCACAGACAAGCTCATTATTGGACAATACTGAACTAACTAGCACACTAAGGATGTATAGAAGTTATATTCTCAGCATTTCTATCAGGCGATCAATATGGACCGTCAATGCTCCTGTCTGGCTTGTTCCTCTCCAAGATATATTATTAATGAAGGAAATGTTATATCTGTTTCAAACTTTTCCCTATGCAATGCTAGTTGATATATTAAGAGTTACCAAAAGCTAATCCTTGTTTTATAAAAGTGATATAAACTTTTAATGGTGTATCATACAGGTCATAAGGAATTTATAAGGAAGGATGTAGCATAAGGAATTCAACCTTGCCGGTCTAAAGCGTGGCTCCAAGAAGCTTCCTCTCTCACGACTAAAGCCATTAGATGTTCATGCTAGCTGTAGTCATGAATGCTAAACAAGGGTCTAATTTAGGAGCGGTGTTCCATGAAGCTCCGTACAACAGTTCATAAATTACAAACATAAAAATGCCCATCAGTCTGAATGGAGGGAAGATTGAATCTCATTCCATTACCACGATACCACATTATGCCTGAGAGCATCGCAATAAGAATACAAAGAATCCGGACAACAATTAAATTCTTCCTTCCTTTATCTCTGACAAGCAGAATAGACAAAACAATATAAGGTGTTATCAGACTAGTTAAAGGCAAATCTCTGTTGTTTTAAGGTGGTTAGTTGCAGCTGTTCGAAATGATGTGCAAATGCAGTTGCTGAATTTCCACTACTGTTCAAAAGTTTGGGGTTAGTACTTTTTTTTTTAAAGAATTTTGAAAACTACAACATTCCTCAAAAGTGACAGTGGCCCAGCTAACATGGGAAATTCCCAGAACTTTGGCTAACATTCTGGAAAAGTTTTGAACAAACGTTCTTCCAGTAACATTAATACAATTTGATTTCATTAGTTGGTCTTTAATAATGTTTGTACATTGAACGATTGTTTTAGTTCTGAAACATAGAACGTTCATCTAATGTTGTTTTTTTTTTTTGTATTTGTTTCAGAACATTAAGGCAACATTCAGAAGTAACATTTCAATATTTGCAAAATGCTAAAATAGACTGTTCCTTTCAGGGTTCCTCAATTAGTTTTCGCAAATCTGCCAACAATACCAAGCCAAGGGCCACTGACCGATATATATATATATATATATATATATATATATTGTTGCTTTTGTTAAAATGGTCACAAGATAAATATTTAGATTTAGCCCCAGTTTTATTCAAACAATTATGAAATTTAGATCTTTGCCTGTTGAATATTAAAAACAAATGAACAAACAAAATCTGGATCTGCATATCTGCCATGCAAATCAGCTGTTCTTGCTCATCTCCAGACTGGATCTCTTCTCTCCACTTTCCCTATTTGCAGATTCAATTATTAGATCTAATACTTTTATACTTAGATCTTTTGGAGGGGATCAAGCTGTAACACAGAGTGTACCAACTCGACGTGACGTGATAAAAAGTATATTTTCCATCTGTAGCTGATCTCTCTCGGCTACTTCGAGGCAGGTCATGAATCCCATTCCCTACATACCTGCATGGGAGGCGGATGCTCTAACCATGAGGCCAAGTGGCCACAATGACTAACACAGCATCTAACAGTGTTTCGTTGAGATCAGGGGAGTGAGGTTTACTTGCAAAGCATCTACTTTGAGATGTCAGCGTGGCGCGAGCTCTGTAACATTGCGCTGTTTAGTCCCACTTTCAGTGCATTTGACTTCCCGGCTGAACACCGTTTCTCTCGCTCTCAGTTATGTTGATTATACCGGCTGTTTATTGCTGAAGATTTGCAATGCAGAGAGACGTATATGCGACGCACTCTTCTGGCGATGGGGCGGGAATATGCAGCTGCAGCTCATTTGCATTTAAAACCATACACTCCAAATCAGCTCTTTTTCTAGACACATCCAAAAAATGACATTTTCCAGCTGATATAATAAATTATCTGTGGGGTATTTGGGACTGAAACTTCACAGACACATTCTGGGGACACCCAAGACCAATATTACATCTTGTAAAAAGGGGCATAATAGGTGCCCTTTAATGTTTGTTTGATCAAGAAAAAAGGTTTTGAATGTTCAGAAAACATTAAGAAATAATGTTTTAACTTTAGTTTTTAACTTTTTAACTTTAAACTTAAAGAGAACATTACTCAAATGTTCTTAGAACATATTTTTTGTTAGCTGGGAAAATAATTATATTTCAAGTAAATACGGTTCTTTTGAACTTTCTATTCATCAAAATTCCTGAAAAAAGTATCACAAAAATATTAAGCAGCAGCACAACTGTTTTCAACATTATAATAATAAGGAATGTTAAATCATTGTATTAGAATGATTTCTGATGGATCATGTGACACTGACATATTTCGCAATGCTGCTGTTTTAATGTAATTTCATCAAATAAATGAAGCCTTGGTGAGCATAAGAGACTTATTTCCAAAACATTAATGACCCAAAACTTTTGAACGGTAGCGCATGCTAAAAAATGAAATGCATGGAAGCAAATCTTGCAGATGTGAAAGTTATCCAGAGAAAATCCTCTGTTCTGAGAGCGAGCTCAATTAGCCCCCCTGTGCATGAGCTGTGATTTTCCACAGCAATATTATTGCTAGGCTGTGCAGTACTGTAGCTCAATAACTTTCCTATATGCTCTAGGGTTTGTGATTAAATTTGCATCTAACATCATATTTACATTGAAATATATGTGTATGTTCAAATTGACATACCATTTGCGTATTAATATACAGCATGTGTATATTTGCATAAGCTCTGGACAACAATCTGTGGAAACATCACAACTATATGTATTAATTTAGGTTCAAAACCACTGGCAAAAATAGGGAGTTTGTCTTCTTTTTGCTGATATAACAGCACACACTCTTCTTGGATGGATTTAGACTCTATTGGAACATGGCTGCAGGGATTTGCTCCCATTCAGACACAAGCAATTGGGTCTGGCTCGCAGTCGGCGTTCAAATTCATCCCAAAGGTGTTCACTGAGTTCAGGTCTGGGCTTTGTGTGAGTCGAGCTCTTCCACACCAGACTCAGTAAATCATTTCTTTATGGCACTTGGTGCACAGGGGTATTGTCATGCAGGAACAGAAAAAGGCCCTCCCTAAATTGTTGCAACAAAGTTGGAAGCACTAGGATGTCACTGTATGCAGTTACATTAGGATTTGTCCTTCCAGGTTTTAAAGTCTTTGCATAGACCTTACACGAATTTCATATTGTCAAAACACAGTAAAAGTATTGTTTAATTTGTATTCATGAGACAATTTAAATATTTAAAGAACCCCATATAAAAAGCCTTAAATTGTGTGTTTGTTTGCTTGTTTTGATTACATTTGCAAAAAAGCATATATGTTTAAAAAAAATTGTCTCTTTAGTTCATGCAGATGGCATAAACTTGCATTTTGAAAAGATTAAACCTGTATTTTATAAATATTACATAGTTGAGTATCAGTTCTTACAAGATCAAAGTTCAGAGGAACTTCAGATCTTTTCTTTGTTCTTTTTGAGAACAAGATTCCCGCTAGAGGGCTGCATTGGGTTTGGGCTCCCGCGGGTGGTTTTACCTTTGCTGCGGGCGGGAGTGGGCAGTCAGAAAATTTAGCAGGAGACCCGCCACGGGGAACGGTGGGATTTGACGTGTATTAGAAATGAAGTCAATGCACGAAGTTGAGAAGAAAATTAAAGCGGCTGTTTACTTGACAAAAGCAAGGCAAGTCAGACATCTGGAAAGAATTCTCAACTGTCACTGAAAAAAATGGGAAAGAGTTAAACTAAGTAAGTTGCGATAAATGTGCAAAAGTGTTCGTTTACAACGAACATAAATCTGGCACCTCTGCCCGAGGCGACATAGGCTACCTATTTTCTAAGTTCTATGTGTTTATTTATTTAATAAGTTAAAGTAATTTCATATTGTGCTTTGGCTTATTTACTTAAACTGTTTGTTAACAGCTAACTTAATCGTTTGGTTGTGTGTGTAACATGCAGTACGTTTAAAAACTGAGGTGCCGCTAGTTGTGGCTTTGTTTTAACGGTTAATGTTTTATATTGCTAATAAAAAAAAAATGTTTTTGTCATGTGTTAAGTTTAGCATTACTTCATCTTATTTAAACGCAATCATGTTTAAAGCCTGCTATTCTGGATGTTAACTTGAATTAATATTTAGTCTGATCTTTTTTGTGTACATTTTTCACAAGTTCTGAGAGAAAGTCCGAGGGAGCGGACGGGAGTGGACACAAACATTGCGGGCGCAGGCGGTAGTGGAACACGCAGGAGCGGGCGGTCTTGGTCAGAAATTCAGCGGGAGCGGCGGGTGCGGGTTTTAAGAAAACAGTCCCGCGCAGGGCTCTAATTCCTACCATATTGAAAAGCTTATGCACCTTTCAATGTACTTTTTCGTTTACACTCCGTTAATTTACATGTGATAATAATCGGCCTCATTCAGGATGGTGGCGAGTCTGCTTACAGACAGGAGGTTAAGGAGCTGGCTGTCTGGTCGTGATCGTGATGATCGTGGACTTCAGGAGAAACCCCTGCACTCCCCCCACTCACCATCATGAACAGCACAGTGACTGCAGTGGAGTCATTCAGGTTCCTGGGCACCACTATCTCCCAGGACCTGAAGTGGCACAATCACATAGACTCCTATGTGAAAAAGGTCCAGCAGAGGTTGTTCTTCCTTCGCCAGCTGAGGAAGTTCAACCTGCCACGGGAGCTGCTGAAACAGTTCTACTCTGCCATCATTGAATCCGTACTCTGCACTTCAATAACTGTCTGGTTTAACTCAGCTACCAATTCTGACCTCAGAAGACTACAGAGGGTAGTCCGGACTGCTGAGTGAATCATTAGTACACCCTTCCCCACACTCCAAGAACTGTACTTATCCAGAGTGAGCAAAAGTGCTGGCAAAATCACTCTGGACCCCTCACATCCAGCACACTCCCTCTTTGAACTGTTACCGTCTGGTTGACGCTACAGAGCTCTGAGTACCAGAACGACCAGACACAGAAACAGTTTCTTTCCCCAAGCAATCCATCTCATGAACACTTGGCAATAATTATGGTACACACACTATTTATACACTTATTCATCTAACACACATACTTAGTCTACACTTCAATTGCCATAATAATATTCCTCTACATACAAAACTGTCTATTGTTATATACCTATACATACAATTGTCAATTTGTATATTTTTATTCCTTATTTACTTGTTCTTTTTATTATCTGTTTTTTGTTTCTTTCACTGTCATTCTGTTGCACAGCGGTAGCTTCTGTCATGAAAACAAATGCTATTATTTCCAGATGTCAAAATACATAACATCAGCTTTTTGGGAAAAACGGAATTCAATTTATGAATACACATTTTGTAAGTCAAATTGTCACCATATTTTGCACATGGTCTACCCGATGGCTTTCACTTTGCAATGTGGGCAGCGTTCCTAAATTCTCTCAGGCAACAGCTTGCACTTTAATTCTCTCCGGTATGACTGAGTTCTTACTCAGAGCCCTAAACAAATCGAGAAGGGCAGGAAGCTGTCATTACCATCTTTAAACTTTTTTTCCTGGTAAATTGATGCAAAAATTGGCACAACTAATTCCTCCAGCCTTCTTGTCTGAATTGGGTCAACAGAAAATCTACGTTTTATTTTGGTCCTCCAAATACTATAAACCCATCTACTTAAAAAAGGATGGCACATCCTCCCCTCATAGCTTTATGTATTCTAGTGTTTGTGGTATTATGGATTAATGTACACAGATTTTGCAACACTGACAAAAATATTTGCTGACTTCTGAAACAAATTGCACCAAAGGCATGCAAAAAAAGTAAATTTGAATAGAGTTAGTTTAGATGCAAATACAGATTGGATTATGTACATTAACCTGGTGTATATCTTGTATTTAAATCTCATAATATTAATAAAATAAAATTAGCTGACTGAAATCATACACTGCCCATTCTTTCCTGGCTCTCACTGCTTGGCATCATTTGGTCTGAATGTTGGCAGTGATAAGAGAGAAGCTGAGTAATGCTAAAACTATCGGAGTAATCCAAAATATAACACCCTACACTGTCAGCCTGTATCACAGACGGCTTTTTCTTTCCTTTTTCTGTTTTATTGTGCATGGTTTTATCTATCATCTGTTTTTTACTTGGTATTTATTTCATTAGTGGGAGGCATAGAAAAATTGTCATGTCAAACAAATTTGATGTGTCATATTTTAATAGACAGTTCCTCAAGCCTTTTGATATTTAAACACTATAATTTCACCTATTAATATTTGTTTTTATTACACGGTTCATCAGAAAATGTAACTTGTTGGCAATCAAGGCATTTAGCAGTCAGACCTTTCTTAATATTAGCAAAGCTCTCCTCGCAATTCTGTATGACGGGGGTCAGAAATCGATCATTTAGTACAAACACAACAGGTGCCATCTTGTGTCTCAGTTATCGATTTTTTTTGTGAAAATGACCTTTGGTGTTAATATTCCTATAGTGTTGTTGCAGTGTTTATGAACTTTGTTAGTTTATCGCTTTGTAGTGGCCTACTGTTATTTCATATACATTTTAAGATGTATAGAATTATACAATTATTTGAACTTGGTGTATTTGGTGAGTACAGTACAATCCAAAAAAGTCTCTCTTTTTTGGTACATTTGTTACCCACAGCTCAAAAAGACATTCTGATCGATCTCATATTTTATTAATGCTGAAGCTGCTATCTCTGGATATGTGTCTTTATAGCATAGAAATGTCAAAATCTACAGATCTAGGTGTTGACAATCTACCGCTTCTTTTGGTCATGTTCATGTTGTGCTTATTCTTTTTTTCTCCTCTTTCTTAATTCACATGCGACCTCAGTTTCTCCCCTCTCTCTTTCGTTCCTCGGTAGCAACTTTCCACATCAATTAACATCTTATATATACTGGATTTTTTAGTCCTCAGTCAATGGTAATATGAAAATGTTCTGCGAGAAGAGTGCTCAAACATTCAGAAAGCTTTCTGTATATAGTTGAATCTCTGAGTAAAAAAAATCCCAACTGTAATTACAGGTTTTTCAGACCAATATAATTTGACTTGGATCATAAAGACTAAAGGAACTACATTTAAAAAACGACAGTTACGTATTGCTGGAGGACTGCATGCATTCTTGTGCTGTCCAATTCCTTGCACCTGCTTCATAGGCAAGATGACCTCTAACCCAGTACAACAGTGTGCATGAAAATTTCAGCATTGCTTTGAAACAACTCTCTGATATTCCAAGACAGTGCTTCTGTGACAGGCTTTAATGAGAGGGTTGGTACCAGGATACATGGCATTTAGTCTCTGTTTTCGCTTGCTCCTGAATGTTGTTATACAGCAGTGAAGCGCTAGGAAACAGAGGTTCACTGACAACATGTGGCAAACAGCGAAGCTCCAACCACATGCTCTTGAGCGCACACATCAGCAGGAGCTGCCCTGTCTCTCAGACTGCTGTCCCTGAGCCCGCTGGGTAGGAAGAGTAATTGGATTTGATGAGAGGGAGGAGAGAAAAGAGCGCCTATATGTGCACGCTTAGATTCTCTTAGTCATACCACACTGCCAGTAAATTCAAAGAGGCTGGCTTTATCGGACTGACAATTTCAAACTGCCTAGAAGGATTAAAGGAATTAGAAAATATTACTATTCTGTGCAGTAAATATTCAGGATACAATTGGATAAATACAACAGGATAAATTGATAAATGACTGTTTATCTTTGTAACAATAAACACTGATTACAGTCAATCAGCTCCTCCAAATGAATGCGCCATGAATGAATAATAGTTTTCTTTCCTGGCAATCTGGTTCATGTTAAAAAGGTTGCTTGAAATGCACAAATATTTCTGGCAGCTTTTAAAGTAGGGGCAGATGTCACATTTTAGATTTCTTCAAAATGATCAGTAAATGATGACACTTACTCAGCACATGCACATTTCTCTGCTTTTCTGTATTTTGAATTAAACCAACATTTTGGTTGAAAATTAATATGAAATACATATTCCTACATGGTAATACATAGATGATTTTGTTCTGACTGTGAAGTCACTGGCAGTTGTAACACTGGTTGATTAAAATGTGTAATTAACATTATTTAATCAAAGTATCTAGTTCAAAATCATGTTTAAATGGACTTACCTTATTTTAGATCATTATAATGGTCATCCCACTTTAGCAGTTTGTTCTAATCACATATTATTCCTAGCAGCTAAAATAATTAATTCCAAATAAAGATTAAAACTATTCAGTATAATTAGTATTAATGCAATGATATGGTTGCTTTGACTCTTGTTCTTATTTAAGATACACTTGGTTTATTTTTCAGGCATTCCAATTGCTCATAATTCACTGTATTTCGTATTATGATCCTATCTTGTTTTATCATAAGTGTATTAAAGGTGCATTTTCTTTCTTTTAAAATATTTATTTTTGGCATTTTCACTTTTATTATGATAAATCAGAGATGACAGGAAGCGAAGTGGCAGAGAGATAGGGTGGCGGGAAAGGTCCTCGAGTCAACCCAGGCTCATGGAAATACATGCCTCTATAGATACATTTCTGCAAAATTGTTTTTACGTACCTTACTGCATGTTTCCCTGCAGTTTCAAAATGAAATGTCCAGTGAGTGGCGCTAACATGGGTTCAATACATGACACTGGCATGTTTATTACTACCCGATAGTAATGCAAAACTGATATAAAAACATATTTGTTGATGCAATCGTGCCCTTTGAACTTCCTTATATGCAGGTTTGAACTGTTTTGTCAATACAAAATGCAATACTGCGTGAGCTACCGAACAAACCTACTGAATATGAAAACCCATACATATGAAGCTATATATGTGACGCTAACATTCAAAAGTATCAGTTTTCAAATCTCGCAGCATGTTAAAACTGTTTTGAAGTCATTACATAATATTATTCAAGTAAATGTGCGAAAATGTGCTTTATTAATTGAAACTGTGGATCTGTAAATCATATTTTGTGTGAAAAGGAATACAAGTTGTCAGAGTTTTAATGCTTCCAGTGTTCATTTCAACTGTAAACTGCAGTGTTTCATACATATAAGTATGTTTTTTTCAGTTTTGCAGAAATTTATAGAGAGGAACATATTTCCAATGAGCCTGGGTAGCCTTGAGTTGGGATTCGAACTCGGGACGCCCATAGCGTAACGGTGCTGTATGTCACCGCACTGCCCACAAGGCTATCGGCACTGACAATGCACACTTTCTTTTGGCACATAAAAATGTTTCTTCACCAAACAATATTGTGTTGATTCGTAGTGGTTTGTACGTTAAGGAGGAAAAACGTAAACCTGTTACAATTGTCCCTTGCTCCTCTCTTCTACATCAATGTTTGTTGAGTTTTTTTTAACATAGTTCTCAGTCAAACACAGAAAAAAATATTTTACTATATTTTTTATCCTTGTTAGTTTGCTTTTCGCAAAACTCCACAGGTTTATTTCCAACATTATAGTTCATTGTTATGCATTGAGTGACTTCTCGCACAATAGTTTTAACTCATTTTTTCAATTCATTTACAAAAGGAAAAGTATCATGGTGATTTAATCCCAGCTGGCAGGCAAGTGAAGTCATCTCTATCTATAGCACACTAGCTGTGACGTATTCTCAGGGTCACAGGTGAGCAGCGCTGTTGGAAGGTACCAGGACCTTTCCTCTCAAGGGGTTCAATAAAGACGCTTCAAGGAGAGTCAAGGACTTTCCTTAAAAGATCTCCTTAACAATCGGCTTTCGATGTACCGCCTCCTCTCTGGGTACCTGCCCTACGATGGGCTTGTGGCATTTATTACTTCAGTCCAAAAAGAAATCCCTTGAAACAAACTGTCAGTGGCATTTACTCTGTCTATCAAAATGATAGGCAGCAAGAAGAACGACTGAATCTGTTCTGAACAAGGGGTTACAGGCTTTCATCTGTGTGAGGCTCAGTGTAATACCAGAGTGCACAGAAAGCCCTCCACAAATTGTGAAAAAGATCAAAGACAGAAACAGATAACTGAAAGAAATGTTGGTCGCAACAAAGCGAAAGATGAATGTCTCTCAAGATACCAGGGCTTGTAGTTTTTTTTTTTTTTTTTTTTTTTTCCCATAGGTCTTTTTAACCATTTGATAAATAAGTATAGAAGCATAAAATCCCTGTTATATGTTTTGAGCATAAGAATGAATTTGAGCAATTGCAAATATTTCAACAACTTTATTCCAAAACATTTTATATATATAATCAGTGAACTCATTGGTGACTTTTTTCAACCATTAATTAACACTCTGTTAAGCTTAAGAAAGGTCAATTTAAGTAAACAAATAAAAGATTTTAAAAAATATTTTCAGTTTTCATTTTAAAGTAAACAATTATATAGTTTTTTTTTGTCCTTTCAAGTAATTTTAGTTGTTTTCATTTTTATTATTCTTTTTTATTATTATGTCTGTAGTTTTTAATCTTAGTTTTTATGTATAGGTACTTAAGTACTTCAGGAAAATGAGAGGAAAATAGGCAACTAGCAGAAATATTTGAGTATTTTCAGTTGATGTTTATTTTATTTCCAGTAATGATTTAACAAAAATAGCCATGACTGATATGTGTCTGAAGGCCTTTAGAATATCTCATAGCTGCTACTTTTGATCATATTGCTTTCAAATGAGTTCTAGTACTTCTGAAATAAATTATTTTTATAGTACATTTTTGGGATTCCTTTCACAAAGCTCTATATCAGATCACTGATTTGTGTCTCTCCTAACAGTTCAGCCAAAAATCTTGAAGTGCCTGCTTGAAATCTGACGAAAGTAGCAAAAAAATAAGAATCTACAGAAGAGATCTCACTTTTAAGAGAAGATCATTGTTTGATGATTAGACTCATTTTTCATGAGCTCTCTGCCTCACAGAGTAATGAAGCCATTATTGCCTGACATTGAGGGCCCCAGTCAAGGGCGGCACATTGACAAGTACTCAGCCATGCCTACAGGCAGGCCTACTTTCACTATTCTGCTGTATACACACGTAATTAGATTTTCAGTTGTCAAAGCACATATCACGAAAGCACACCCTAACCCTCTGCCCCCATTTAAGTAGAACAACCACTGGCCTTGCGAGTGTCTGGCCTTTCATTTTAAAGAGTTAGATAAGGGGAAAGGCTGGTACCGACATGCTCGTCCCTTATTGTTGGTCATTGCGGTAGCTCAAACTAGTGGAATGACCTTAGAAATGTGTGTATGAATAGCTTTACAGACCAGAAACTGAAAACTAAAGCTGCCCCGTCCACTTTGTCCAGATATAGATCAAGTTGTTTTCAAAGACCATTAGCTCCAGAACTGCTGAATTGTATTAAATGTGATGTAGACTTAATGATGCAGTACACAAATAATGCCAAAGGTACACTACAGTGGCTTTCTCGTTTAATTATCCAATGGAAATGATTTATTGAGCCAGTGTATAAAAGATATCTTGCATAATGTGTACAAGTACATTTTTGTATGTTTGGTTATACTTTACACTTAATCATAAAACTCAGCATCGAAAACATAAAACAAACAGCAGAAACACTTTATGTATAATGCATTATGAAGGGTTATCAAAGGGTATAATGCATTGTATTTATTCATAATGTGTATTGTATATCTTCTTGTAAATAATTATAACCGAATTTAAAATGCATAGTGTAACACTTAATTGATAAGTGTTATAATGTAATAACTGTGATTGTAAATTATTCAGGAGATTGTTCAATGCATTATAAGGTGCATTACAAGGCATAATTAATGCATTAAAACTATACTTTTATAATGCATTATACATAAACGCTTTAAATAAATTGTTACCGAATCAGCTTTATAATTGTACAAATCTTTATGAATAGTTATACATGTAGGTTTTATAAGTACATTTGTGACCCTGCCTGTGAAAACACAGCTAAAGTCATTTTTTGGTGATTTACTATTTTCTAATATTGACTGAGTAAGACCATGTCAAAGATTGAAATCATAGTGAAATTAATGGTTGAAATCAAACTTTGATGCATGTTATCTCATAATTAGATAAAACTTTGTAAAAATTGTGTAAAACAGACGGATGGACGGACGGATGGATGGATGGATGGATGTTGGGAAATGACATTTACAAAGTTTTACTAATTTATTAAAATCCTTTTTCGTAATAGCTTGAATTTTGCTTTGAAAAGCTGAATTATTTTCCATCAAGTCATACAGCCTTTGTTTTCGGTACCATTAAGAACATCCTAAGATTCCTAAGTGGATAAAAAAGGGGGAAAATAAAAGTCTTCGGTACAAATCAAAGTCATGGGCCTGCATGCTTGCTGGCCAGGTGTGTTGGGAATCGGTAAGCCTTTCATTTGCTGATGAACCTAGTGGCACTAGATCCATCAAACCAGCAGAAAAAAAAACACTGTCTCATCCACTTTGATCACTGGGGCCAGATGATAGATGACTGTGAGTGTGGTGAGAGTGGTAAGACCAAAGTAATATAATGGAGGGGAAAAAGCCTCAAGCCTCATTCCACTCAACATTGGAGACATGAGTTCCTCTGAACAGTAAAAATGCATCACCACTATTTGCTAAACCATTCACTTTCTTTGTGTTGTTTGTTTAATGTTGCTTGTGTAGCTTGCGTAACATGTTTTCCTTATTTTTCCTTCAAAAACACCTTTTAACAAAGAGGTTAGGATAGCCTGCACTTGTCACCCACCCAATAGAGAATGAATGATGACCTTACTTAAGGATCACAGCAATCATGGCACTGCTGTATCCCTGCAGGGTGTGTCACGTTGGCAATGTTCCTCAAGGGCAAAAACCCAGAACAGCACACTGACACCATCACAACGTCCCAGTGGCCACATTAATTACCATCCATGTGATTCAAATGAGATGAGCGACCATGTGGCCTCTCTTACTCTGCCCTTACACAACCCACCTCACCATCTCTCTCACTTTGAACCTTTATCTGTTAGACTGTGATTAATGTTGTCATCGTCTCAGAACACCGACTTCATCAGCCCGTTTTCTGTTAGACTGCTGCTATTTTAAAGGGTGCAATTGAAGTGAAACTATTGTGAAAATTATGAACATTTTGCAGTCTAATTATTTGTCAATTTTTCATAGTTTCACAAGTAGGTGTGGTGATATACAACTGTGCTTTTGTATATGTGTGTGGGTTTACAAGTTCAAATTTAGTCCTACTAAAAAGGATTTTCAATGGAGACTTACTGTTGCAATTTAGTGGAGAATGGGTTTAATCTGTCCCTGAAACGGCTCTGAATAATTATGCATTCACAGCTGATGTGGCATTACAAATTAAATGACAATTACGCTTAAACGTGTTATGCATGTAATTATGCAAGCTACATTCTTTAAACATTTTCAAAGTCTCGCCCTTGTAGACCTGATTTGGATGAGCAGGCTGTTTAAAATTACATCATTAGCCATTCCACTTTAAATATACAGTAACAATTGAGTAGCTTTTGTCTTGTCTTGAGGAAAAGTTGTTCAGCTAGACTGCATAAGTGCCCTGATTCAGCATCAGAGCTTTTCAGGAACAGGCAGCAAGGGAAATGGTGAAGCAATCTCACTGAAATATTTTTTTCATCCTTTATTGGTCTCTCACTGTCATTTAAGTTTAGATAAATGTGATTTGAATTACATTTTATCGGGGTGGAAACAATTTCACATCACAGTTGGGATAATGAACAAATCATTGTCAGTGTACTATGACTGTCTTGAACCCTTGATGTGAGGAAAATGACTAAGAATATAAAATTAGTTCTGGACTCTGGTGTCTATAGCTGTGGTAATGTGCAGTATTCCTTTTTCAGATATTTCTGCAGAATCATTTCAGCTTCAAAACAAAAATGAAATCTGACTTTTAAACAGACCTCGGAGGCAGGTTTTGCATGTCACGAGACTAAACTAAGAAACCCATATACTAATATATTCTCTGTCTGGGCAAGGATGATGTTTTCTCACCACAGGCAGACAGCTAATTCCACTTTAAAGCTCTATTAACCAGACATCTCTGCCGCAGACATCAATAATAACCATATCTGAGATTAGATCTGTTCAGCTTTCATTGCTCCTGAGTCCTGATGCAGACCAGATCAAAAAAGAAACTCACCTTCATATGGTTATTATTCTAACTTCAGGAACAACTTTTAGATATTCAACTTTGAGTGTATGCATTATATATATATATATATATATATATATATATATTTTTTTTTTTTGGGGGGGGGGGTAATACTTTTATTTAGCAAGAATACATTACATTGATCAAAACTGATGATAAAGACATAATGTTACAAAACATTTCTATTTCAGATAAATGCTGTTCTTCTGGACTTTCTATTAGATATATTTTTGAAATAAAATCTAGCAACTGTTTTCAACATAATAATAATAATAATAATACATTATTTTGAGCAGCAAATCAGAATATTAGATCATGTGACTGGAGTAATGATGCTAAAAATTCAGCTTTGATCACAGGAATAAATACAATTTTAAAATATATTCAAATAGAAAGCCGTTATTTAAATAGTACAAATATTTCTCAATATTACTTCTTTTGCTGTATTTTGGAACAAATAAATGCAGGCGTGTTGAGCAGAAGAGAATTCTTTAAAAAAAACATTAAAAATCTTACTGTTCAAAAACATTTGACTTGTAGTGTATATAATTTGATTAAATTTATTTTAATTCAAATAAGGGATTAAGCTTGTTGAAATTCATTGTCAACAACAACATTGTCAACAAGTACTGCTGTATTCCAGAACATCTGACAAGTAAAGGTTTGTCTTTCGACAATGGAATAACTCACACAATCATCTGAAGCATTGTAAATTCTCTGACAGGGGACGTGATCAAACAAAAGATACATAAAACAAAAGAAACCGTTGAAGAGAACATGTGAAAAATTAAAGAGAAGCAACACCTCTGTATAAACTACTGTAAAACACAAATAAAAGGAATATGATCTATATGCAAATTATATAAATACATCAGAATGAGCCGATGATATCAAGACATCGCTGAGTTAAACATTTCCCCAAGCAACTATTGCATCCTCTTACAAACCATTAGAGTGGATGAGCAATGCTGTACTGTTTAGATCCAGGGGGAATATTTAATACCATTTATTATTCAAAGGCTAAAAGACTCAAATGTAAACATATATATCTCCACAGAGCTGACAATGAGAAGTCTTGTAGCTCGGGTAGGTTGAGAGAAGCTTTGATTAAGAATGTGCATATGCATAAACACTGGGATTTCAGCTTGACATTTTGACCAACCTAATTCATCACAGCATATACCCATAGACCCCATGGAAACCTCAGCATTATATACATGCTGACAATGCTGCCTGAGGTAGGCCTACATAGTTAAGTGAACCACAAAAAACATTATATTTTCATGACCGCTTTTAGTTGCTTTCATCACTGTGTGTGTTTATGTGCCTTGTGATTCTATCTGGGGACCATGAAAAACTATTTGAAAGCCAGAACTGCTCCATCCTTTGTTTCCCTCAAAACAGGGAGCCTCAAAATATAGCCTCAAAATAATTCCCCACAGGAGGCTGAGAGCACCACTGCACCCACGCTGAAATGATGCATCCCTTATTCTTATGTCAAAACAATTTCCAATTAGTTTACCTTTTTTCCTTTAAGCCAATGAGCTCCTACTGCTCTGAAATTATATTGCTTTTTTACTCATGGGTAAGAAAGAGAACTACAATGTTATAAAGAGGGGAGTCATGAACCTGTGAACCAGAAGAGGTGTCCGTGGCTCACTTGCTGATTTAGTGGAGATAAGACATGACCATATGGGGAAGAAAGGCTTTTGTCAATTTAGTGGTTCTCCATATACTGTATGTATAAGAGGTGTTTGCCTAGAACCTTATTCTCTTTAGCTCATTTGAGACTTGATTCACATCTAAGAAATTTGAATTAAATCCCAGTGGACCTGAACTTGGCATCTAGAGATAAACATACATTTTCGTGAAGAATAGAAAAGCAACTTAATAGCTTAATATTTCCATTTGTTTTCCACAGGAAAAATCCTACAAGATTTATCACAGCACGGTATGTTTTAAATGTTCGGTATAGATACCCTACAAACATTTGTGTCAGTAAGATTTTTTTCTGTGTGGAATACTATTATTTAGAAAAAAAACACACAAATTATCAAAATTGACAGACATAATTACAAAATAATTATATTTCAAATAAATGTTGTTTGACCAAAAATGCATTATTTTCACATAAACATTAAACAACTGCTTTGAGCATAGATATTAATAAGTAATGTTTCCTGACCACCAAATCATCATATCTCTGTTTCCTGAAGTTAAATCATCATATCAGAATTTCTCCCTCATTCACAGATGAAAGTCTAGGCACACAGACAGGCAATAACAACTACACACACACAAAACACACACACACACAGACACACACACACCACACACACACACACACACACACACACACACACACACACACACACACACACACACACACAATACGTGATTCAGGATACAGAGGAAACGAGTGCTATTGTTTTTAAAGTCCCAATTTATACGTGACATTCGTGTTGTGATAGAACAACAACACGTATCCAACAACACCAGATGTGCGATGTTGTAGCCTTCGCAAAAAAATTGCAAGGCGCAGCTTTTAAAAAACTCCAAACAGTGAAACACATTTTTTAAATAAAACTCCTTTGGCGTGTTATCCGTGTCTCTTTTAGCGCACCAAAACCTGCAAGATTCAATTATATGAGAAATAAATTTCTATAGCACAGTAGAATGATGCTGAGTGACATTGAGATTAATCCAATAGAGCCGCAACACATTATGCCGTAACCACTTCCCCTGAGCCGCGGATCTCTTCAAGCCCAGAAACATTTGTAATGAAACGGTTTGTATTGATCGAAGGACATTTAGTGGGACAAAGGTGACTAGTATCGATCCACCTCTTTTGGGGCATCCAGTCAACGTGACTATAACATGGCTGGCTATTTAGTGAGCATGCAGAGAGGCAGGCGGTTGCTTCTCAGATGTGGGACAGTGCCAGTTATAGAGGGCTGAAGAGATAATGAACTTAATGCTGCCTGGCATCATGGGGAGTTTAAGTGAGGTTTTCTGCAGCAGAGCCAGCTGGACTATGGTGACTGTGGCATGGAACATTAATCAGTGGTGCCATTCAACTTAAAAGGGTTCATTTATGTCGTGGTTTCTGGTGGGATTATAATAAAATAAGTATAAAATGATTTTGGGAAAAGTGAAATTTGTGACAGTTTAATTAGTTCAGCCAGCAGCCTGGCAAGAGATGGCGGGTATTTTAACAGCAGGTGGTCATTTCTACCCATTGGCATCCCTGTTGAAAAGACCATCTTATACCAGAATTAATTTCAATGCAGGCTTTTTAGACTTGTTCTAACTGGTTCGGATTTTATCTGGTAGACCAAGCCTGGCAGTAACACCACCATCCCATGACTGCCATTCAAACGAGAATCTATGCTGCTTACCAACAAATTTGGTCTTTTCAACAGTGATAACTTGTGGTAAATACCCTCTACACGCAGCGACACTTATTCACAAGTTTGATGCAGTTGCCTTAATTGTATTTTTAAATGCATTAGCTGTAGATAAATGACAGCATTTGTAATTTGATGACAGTAAAGACATTTGCTCTTCAAGGACCTTCAATGTAGTAAGCAATTTTGTGTTAATAGCTTGCAGTGTTGCTAGCTATATGAATAGGAAAGCCTAAGCAATTTACATCAAGGCGGAAAGTGTGTTATTATTTTCACTATATTTGGAGTCATGTCTTTAACCTTGATGCAATGGCATAAGCAAAGCAAACAAAACATTAACACAGCAAAAGCATAAATCGTTTCTCACATTCAACTCCCGGTAGTCCAGAGCACTTTGTTGTTAGCAACTTTAAATGCAGTGTTTTGTTGTCATATAATGTGGTGAGGAGTGATAAGTGTTTGATTGGTTCTTCAAGAAATGTGTAATTTCATGATTATTCATGCTGTTGATATTGAACTTTTTGGCACTTTGCTTGCATGCACAATGTTTTGCTCCCTAGGGCCAGTAGACTGAACCCTGCAATTCACCTTAAAAGCATGTTTTAGGCACTTTTGATTTTTAAACTGACTGTCAAAACCTATTTTTTAGAACTATTCTTTGGTTGCAGGTGCCTTTATCCACAAACTTGCATTTAAATCGGTTTGATATAGTATGCAAATTATGATTTTGGTAAGCTGGAAGTCCATAAGATGAGCTGGTAATTATAATTATTAACATTAAGTCCACAGACTTCATCCATGTTGAGCTGCTCTAATTTATTGCACTACAAATGCTTCTTTCTTTTTTTTTTTCTTTTCTTTTCTTTTCTTTTAGCGCAACAGTTGTTAAATGACATGACTTCAAAACATACCATCTACAAAGAGGCGCGCACAAGACTGTTGCCAAGAACAGAACGGCAAAACAAACTCATTTCTATAGGGAATTCTCTTATGAAAGTCTTAATCAAAATAAAGAACGGCTATTTTCCCCGTATAACCCAGAGGCCAACAGAAAGTTGCTGTCAGGTTGTTGTACTGACACTGGGGAATGTTTGAAGAATGTTCAAGAAAGCCTTTGGGCATGTTAGCTAGAACAAACTGACTTCAATGGTTTTCTGACAACCCAATCTTTAATATTAGTGGTCCTGATGGCCTCAAGCTCTTGAGCGATTGTGTGTGCTTATATTGCATCACACAAGGATCACATTCTCCTAATGTAATTGAATGCAATTACAGACATCAAATGGCTATAATGTTTATTTAACCACCAACCATTTTAAAATGACCACAAAGTGCCCACAGTATATTTGCTGTTACTGAATGACCAGTGGAAATAAAACCAATAACTTTTGTATTTATTTTTTATTCTGTGGCATAAACTTTATTCATGTTAATCAAGAGTATTGGTAAATAGATAACCTCCTCGGCTGGGTATCAATATAGATTTTCCAATTGGACTCGGATTCATTTGCATATCTCAATAGGAATTAAATTCTGTCTATATTAATGTATAGGCATAACAAAGTACTAATTTATGAGATTTAAAATTTTAACTTTTCTAACAATCGATATTGTGCAAGTCCCCAACTAAAGATCTCGGTGACAAATGAAAAAACCTTACAAGTTCCCCTCCGGCCAGACGAAAGATGTTCCAACTCACAAGGAGAATCTCACAAATCTGTCTCTGGGGCTCATCTCGGAGGGGTTGTTGTCTCTTCTTTTTCTCAGAATTCTGATATTCCTAACTTTTTTGTAACATAGAAACAGTAAGACAATTAAATCCATCAGAATTATGAAATTATCAGTATAACCCAATAAAGCATAAATGTGCATTTGTCAGATAGACTACAAGATTACATTATATGAATGCTTGGCTAAAGAGATGTCTTTATTTAAACAGAGAGAGTGTGTCTGAACCCCGAACGTTTTCAGGAAGGCTATTCTGTGGCAGATATAAGTTCTACTCTTTTGTGGCTTACAGGTACTACCAAATCAGAGTTTTGCGACCTAAGGGACGGGTTGGATTGTAGCGTGATAAAAGAATTACGCAGGACATCTAGGGCTTTATCAAGTAATAAATTTTGAGTCATTTGTAGCCAGTGCAGAGACTGTAAAATTGGGAATTGTCATATTTTCTATTTAAGGACTTAGCCGCGCATTTTGTACTAGAGCTTGTTTAAAGTGAGAATTACAGTGTTCGGAATGCATGAACTAACTTTTCTGCTGAAACATAATGTTCCTCTTGGAAATGTTTCTAAGATGGAAGAATCGTTTTTGTAACATTGGAAATATGATTTTCAAAAGATAGGGTGTCTAATATAACACCCATTTTTCTGTAGAGGAAGTAACATCATCCGTCGTCAAATTGTAATCAAGAGATTCTGTGTACTATTTTTAGGTCCAATAAGTATATCTCGGCTTATCAGAAAATTAGTCATCCAATCTTTTATATTTTTAACACACTCTGTTATTGTTTAGAAGTTTCATCTGGTTTTGTGGAAAAAGTTGAGTGTCATCAGCAAAATGGAAATTCCCGTATTTTCTAATAATATTCATATATAATGAAAATATAGAGGACCTAGGAAGATCCTTGTGGTACTCCATACTTTTTGAATTGAGATGACTCCCCGTTTAAATAAACAAAGTGGTAGCGATAATGATCTAAACCATCTTAGCCTGCCCTTGAACACCTGTATAGTTTTGTAATGTTACAATCTTCTATAGTTCGAACGCAGCATAAGATATAAAACTAGCAACGAGAGGCTTTGTCTGACGCAAGAAGCAAGTCATTTGTATTTTAACAAGTGCCGTTTCTGTTATTAGGATACATTTTTTTGCAAAAAGGAGCACAATGAGCAGACAACTTTTTTAAATTTTCGACATAAACGGAAGATTTGAAATGGGCCTTAATTTGCAGTTCCAAGGATCTAATTTTGGTTTCTTAATAAAGGCTTAATAACTGCCAGCTTAAATGGTTTTGGGACGTGACCGAGGAGTTAATAATATTGAGAAGCGGTTCTTCTGATAACTGTTTAGTCGTACAGGCTGTGGATTTAGCTCATAATAAAAGGTCGATGAAGATGCAATACTAGGTTACTCGTTTGTTATTATTTCTGATCATCTATTTTATCATAAAGAAATTCATAAAGTAGAAGCTTTAAGAAGGTTTTTTAAAACAGGTCTAATTTATACAGTTAATAAAAAGTTATAAACACTGCGGTCATTGAAAATGCTTTATTTCAAGCACCAACTTTCAAAAACAACCTGTTTAACGTGAAATACATTTCTTCTCATTTTTTTACACTATGTACGGGCCACAAGAGAACTATTAAGGGAATAAATTAAGACAGTTATGTACCATTATCAGCATATGTTGAAATAGATTTGCTTATCGTTGTCACTGAGAGAATATGTGCCGTTTATGCAGCGTCAGATGCCGAAAGCGTCGTCAATTTTTACTTTTTTTACTTTCACTTTCTGTATAGTGAATTGACTGAGGTTAAGAAGTTCACTGGCATAAAGTTTGTGATGTGTGATATCCATTGGCTCGCCTTTATGGTTTATAACAGAAATAAAATACATATATATAACATTTCATGTTTAAACCATAAGAAAAACACCTACCAGTGATCGTCAAAAAGAGTATGATGAACATCCAGTGCAGAGAAACGCTTGGCAGCTGGAGAGCCTGAGGGAAGATGTTACATCAGGCAAAGGGTTTTGCTTTTTCTGTAAATGGCAAGCAACAGTGGATATACAAAACAAGTATTTGTTCATAATTCAGGTGAAAAGTGCATTCTGATATTATGTCAATTATTTCTGTGTTCAGCAAACAGAGAGTCATATTGTTGAGGCATAGTTTATACAGTAACTTAATAAGAAACATGCTTTTAGTAGATTGCAGTGAGGAAACACTCAAACAAATGAACTGGCATCAGTGAACAATGGTTATCCTCAGAACAGTTGAGTGCATGGATAATTGTAATGCATGGTAATAACTTAATGCATGATGCACTCACTATAGTCATATCAGGTATGTGAAGGTACAGGAAATGTGTATTACTTCCTTGTGTATTTTTTCCTAATTCATTTTTGGTTTAGAACAAATTAAATAATAAATTATTATATTGTTTATTTTCTTTTTGGCCTGATTTGGTATCAATAGTTACAAAAATAACATAGACTTCTGTGTCTTCATGAATAACTGCTATGTCTAGGTCTCTCTTAAGTCTTTTTTTGCCAAGATGGTAATGAAACAGTGTGGATTAGGCATGATTTTAAATTACTGATGTATTTTACATTTAAAAAGTGTCTCCTTGGGGTTTAAAAATGATTAAAATATGTAGTTCATCAACTTGTTCTATGTAACCATAGGCTGATAATATGTATAAGGCCTGTACATCGAAACCTCTGGATGTTTCAATTGAAATTTTAGTGTCATAAAATTACCAGTAGGCTGAATAATCAAAGTGTTACTTTCCCTGCTTTCTCTAACCGATTTTCATAAATATATACCAGAATGCTATTTACATTTCAAGAGAGTATTGTACTATACAAAAGCAAATGAATCAGCACTAGTATATTGCTACATTTACAATCCACTTGCACATTGTGGGAGATGCATTTGCATGCCCATATGTGGGTAATTATAAGTAGGCAGTGAGTAGTAATTTTGAGTTGTAGGTAAGAGAGATTGACTGCAACAAGAACAGCACAGCAAGTTCCTGAATATGGGCATCTTGGGTTAATTGTACACTTTGTGTTGTGTAATATGTCCAAGTATAAGATTCATATGAAATATCTAGCATAAAGGACAATGGGCCAGCTGCAATCTATACATGTCTTTATGTGTAGACTCTGCATGAAGAATGTGCTTTGACCAAAATACCTACACTTTCTCTTATTTTAATTTGCTTCAAGTGAGTGTTCCTGTAAAGAAGTGCAGCGTTGACAGTAATTTGGTGCAGAGTCTTGACGTCTGAATGGCACTAGGTGACGTAAGACCCATGCATCATTCACAAATGTCCTCTGGAAGACAAGAGATAGCAAAATGTCTAACAACAACAGTGTGATTTCATCAGCTTGAGGACACTTTTGAACAGCAATATGGGTGGTTTTATGGAACGGCTCATAATATTACCTGGGCTGTGCACATTGCCTTTCTCTTTGAATAATTGCAGCCTCTCAATCAAACACTCCATCTGTTGAGTAGCAACACCCACACTGCCAGACTGTAGCTCATTTACATGATCGCCTCTTTATGCAGAACTCTCCTACTCAGCAATATTTATTTTTCCTAGGAATGCTGTTGACCACATTGTTAGAGCAAGGCAAACCTCAAGAAATAGTCCCCTAATTATACTTTGAAAATGAAACGCGTAATGGGCAAAAAAATAGAAACTGCCTGCCGATCAAATTATTTATAGGTATTATAGCAATGTCGAATTCTAACATCTTCTGTTGCCATAATAAGACCTGGGGACTTCTGAAAGATTATGCATAAAATGTGAGGTAATATGCATGAATAAGCCCCGAATAAGAAAATAAGTCATGCACCTATTTTTCATTGATTAAAATGGGTCTGTAAATGTATTGGAAATATACAGTAGTATGATAAAGACTAATATTGTGAAACTTTTTACAGTAACAATTCACAATTACATTTTAGCAGCCATTATTCCAGTCTTTAGAGTCACATAATCCTTCAGAAATAATTATAATATGCTGATTTTGTGCTCAAGAAACATTTATTATTATTATCGATGTTGAACACAGTTGTACTGTTTAATATTTTTGTAGAAACTGAGAATTTTTTTC
The DNA here is from genome assembly GCA_027422405.1 of Ptychobarbus kaznakovi. Lineage (NCBI taxonomy): Eukaryota > Metazoa > Chordata > Actinopteri > Cypriniformes > Cyprinidae > Ptychobarbus > Ptychobarbus kaznakovi. The sequence goes on along the minus strand of CM049805.1, from coordinate 8,791,996 downwards.
AGGATTATTTGATGAAATAAACCCTCGCTGAATAAAAGTATAACATTTTTTGTATTATTATTATTGACCCCAAACATTTGAACAGTAGCTTATATATAAATATATATTGTGTGTGTATATATATTATAAATGTAATATATATTAATGTATAAATAAATGAATAATATAATACATTTTAATATATTTATAGTAAATATATAAATATATAATAAATATAAAAACAATATATATATGTGTGTGTATTTGTTTATTTTGAATTAGTGACCCCAAACTTTTGAATAGTATAAAATATATTATATAAATACAATTATCATATAACTGCCTTCATTTGAGTATTTTATTTATTAATTGTATTAAATACTTAGAATACAAGTCAAATATGAGTTGATTGACAGAACTAATTTAAAAAAAAGTTTTACTAGTGACATTCAGGGCAGAAGAAAAGGTCAAAGGTCTGGATAGCAAATTTATAGTCCCTCATCATCTAGCGCTGGGTCCTCTGTCGACCTTAAACAAATTACCATCTATTTGCTTGTCATGATTTAATTGAGAGACTGTGAGAATAGCATCTGAGCTGCATTACAATCACCTTTATATTAATTGGTGAAGAATCTCTTTGCATGCTCTGTGAAGAACATTGTGTTAAAGGTAATGCTTTAATGAGTGTCCAACTATACCAGACATGCCAAAATCCTGCTGCTGGAGCTCGGCCATCCTGCAGAGTTTCATTCCATCTCTAATCAAATACCCCTGAAGCTGCTAATCAAAGCCTGTGGGTTCACATGAAAATTACAGGCAGGTGTGTAGTGCAGGGTTGATACTAAAATCTGCAGGAAGTTAGATTTCCAGGAGTGTGACTGCACAACCGTACTTTATGACATATTCTATGTGTATGCGTTCCAACTGTCCGATAGTGCCCTGCAGAGTGGACTTCACAGACTGTTTGACTCTCATGAGATTAAATCACATGGAGCATGTGATGAGTCTGAAGGGCACTGCAACCAGTACAAGGAACAAGTGTACATCAAAATACCACTTCACCAAAAGTGGTGAAGGAAAATGTATGCATTCTGCCATGCTCTGGACTCATTGGCTGCATCCGAAAACTTAGGCAGCTGACTTGCTGCCTCGCTGCCTTATGTGGCAATGACTTTGCAGGCAGCGTTTTTGCACGAAGGCACCTCACGAAACTGATTTCAGACAGGCTTCTGAGGCAGCAAAACGGTTTAATGATCTACAACAAAATAGAATGGGTTTTGGTGATAACTAAACAAATATTTAATTAATATAATACAAATTTCTCGCTAGAAATAACATCAAAAGTGCAAAAAGTTAATCAGAAATATACATTAACACACAAACTAACCACCAAACGTAACTTTCAGACGCCATCTTTATTTTTTAGCTCAACCGGCACGGAATAGAACGCACAGGATTGTGGGATATCAAAGGCAAGCGAATGATACATCTATGCTGCCTTCAAAAATCGATCAGAAGAAGGTATCTCATGAGACAGGAAGTGAAGCTAACTTTGGATTCGGATGTGCCTTGATGCCTTCCTGCCTTGGAATGCTCCTCCAAAGGCAGCATTTTTCAGTTTTCGGATGCAGCCAGTGTCTTGCTTAAATTGTACACGCAATACACAACCAGTCATTGCACAACATAACATTTGGTTAAAATATGGTCTGCAAAAAGGAGCTGAACCTCTGGAATTTATATTTGGAATTAATTTACTAAAGGAGTGGTTCCTGGCAGTTGTTTGCTAGTATAAAGCAGACAAGTTATACGTGATGTTACAATGCATTTATCACGATCATGCGTTAAGTAACAGTTAGGAAGACACAGCTGGTTTAGGTATACAAATCATTTATTTTCATAAAACATTGCAATAGTCATTAATCACTGATTACAGGAGTTTTGAGTATGACAGTTTATCCTACACATGGTTGCGGGGATGATAAATACGCATAAGTATCTTGGATGCATGTATGAAAATGAATACTCATTTCAATATATTATACATATTTTTATGTATGTACACATTATGATGCCATAACTCTAAAAAGCATTAATCTGAGGGATTGTTTTGACTCTTATCTTGTAACACTGCTTATGTCTGTATTTTCATCAAAAATATAAATGGATCTATCATAAAAAGAAAAGTTAGGGACTCTGGATAATATAACTGCATGCATGTGTACTATAAGCAACTGCAATTCTTACAGTATATAGCCAAATTACAGCCAAACTCCATATATCTGTGAACTCAGTTGTTTTGTCATCCATTGCACCTCAATGCGGTGCTCTTGAATATCGGATGCCAGTAATTTGATTTTTTTACTAATAAATTGCTGTAATGTGTCATTCATCATGAGCAAGGACATCTTTCTCCATTGACGACCATTTAAAATAGTAGATAGTATGTTTTACCAATGCTCATTTTTTCAGATGTGTTGAATAGTTTTCATTCCTTTCTTCCATTAATATCACAGCTGAATAACAACAAGTGTCATTGAGATGAATGGAAATGTTAATTGCTTGCATCCTCCATGTATTATAGAACTCATTGAGGGAGATCAGTTCCAACCTGGCATGTACTGAGTGAGTAATTGACTTTTTATTAATGTTTTTTAAAGATCTTATACTCCTTTGTCTCTTTTGAATGTAATAGCATCTTTGCTCAAGCTGCTTTCACATTGGAGTAGATGATTGGTCGCTGGCCTTTATTCAGCACTCTCTCACAAAACACTGAATCACAGATTTTTATCAACTCTGTTGACTTACAAAGGATTAGAATTCTTGCCCTGTCAAGACACGGATTTCTCTGGGACTCTAAAGATGCTGCACAGGCATTTTGCATGTTTTCTTTAAATAAACGGTCATTCAGCCATTGTTGAATCTTTAAAGACATTTTGAGTTTAAGTTCGGAAGGACGTATTGATTCTACATTACCAGACCTGTGATGAAACCGAGGTGTTAATTAATCGGACTCTGTCAAAGCCCATATGCGAGTTAAGTTAGTGTGACACTCTCTCCCACTCAGTTTCTCTCTGGCTATTTTCCTTTGTCAAAGTGTATCTGTGACTGCAGCCTGTAATTGGATTATTGGCATTGGCAGAAACACATGTGAAACAATGAGAAAAGTGTATTGATCATGGTCTGCCTGTACCTTCAGTCAGCATGACGTTGGCTAATTTAAAACTCTTCTCTGAAACGGGGCTTGTTGAGATCATGCATTTTCCCAAGAATTGCCGCAGGATTCACAGATTAGATTCAGTATCTAGTTTGGCGGCAAGCTTAAAGGTTAAAATGTGTTTTATTTAAACGCATCTTGATGTGTTTGATTTTATTTTGTACTGCTGTGTGAGCCTTCGGGATGTTTAAAGCTCACTGGACTGTTTTTTTTTTAAAGCTCAGTTTGTGATCTGAATATCTGCATGATTTTAAAAGTTCTTTTTTATATTAAAATATTTAACAAACTTAATATGCAGACTTGCAGAGACAACTACAAGAAGGCCATTCACAGGCTGATTTCCACAAAAATTTAAACACTGTGGCTCTGTGGTTTGGTTTGTTTGAATAAAGACTGGAAGTTCCCGTGAAATCCTCGTCATAACATGTCACTTAGATTTTAAGAGTCATGTAGTTTATTCCAGTTTTAACACTGGCTCAACCAATGATATGAGTTAGGGGGAGGGACTAACTGTCTATTCAATGGCAGAATCTTCAGGAAACCTATTTGAAAACAGTCGTTATTTTTGCAATTCCATTTGGTTACAGCTTTAATATGGAATTTTAATAAGAATCCCCAACATGCATTGTCAGTGAAGCCATTCAGTGTAGGCTGTGCCATGGAATTTCCATAAATAATTACTTTATTGCTTAATAAAATCATTACCATTGACCCTGAGCACAGTATCTGCACATATTCTGCTGGAGAAATGCTATAGTATCCATGTAGCTACATACAAAAAAATAAGAACAGAATTTTCAAAGCAGTGTCAACAATCTTCTCTTGACCTAATGCTAGTATTTAGGTCAGGTTCTGCACTGAGTGCTGAGTGCTGTTTTTATTGTCAATCACTGTGGAGAGTAAAAAGCAACAAAACGCTAACCAAGGAATATATCCCTGTTGTGTGCATGAGTGGCACTGTGCAACAAATTAGATAGCCAGCTAGCAGGATAGTAACAAATAATTTCATCCATACTGAGTTGGTACTACAACAACAACAACAAAACACTTAATATTAATCGCCCTCATTCTTATTGTCCAAGGTGATTTAGGTTACGTGGAGGGCAGGAGACTCGCTGGTGAATGGTGCTTAGTCAGTGTCTACTGTCTCTAAGCAAGGCCATACAAGGACTTCCGCAAGGACAACCACACATTCTCACCGTCTGCCAATGAACGCGATGCTCTCCGTGACTGTGGGTTGCTTGGAAATGAGTGTCAACACTAAAAACTAACATTGTGGAAAGAAAGAAGAGGACACACGGGAGAGATTACAAAGGCTTTTTGCCAACAGTTTGCAGTTGAGGAAGGTTTTCTTTTTTAACACTTCACGCTTCATGTTGATATTACAAATGCAAAATGTTTTTGTATGAATGTTCAATGGCTTCCTCATACCTTGAGTGTATTTTAATGCATGCTAGTTTTTAGTGTCCTCTCAGGCCAATAGAAAATTGGTGTTATTAGTCAAAGCAATTTTTTAAAACAGTTTTCACTTAAATTATCTTGCCTGTGATGTGAAAAATTTATAGTAAAGCACTATTATTATATGAATCACTGACAACTGCAACCCAGGCTCAATGGAAAAACATATCTGTCGTGACATTTCAGCAACATTAAATTACATTGCTTTTTGCATGTTTTGCCTTTTCTAAGTTCTACTGTTCTACTGTTTGTTCTACTGTTGTTCTATTGAGTTGAGTCTATTATTCTACTGACAAAAAAAAAAATTATAACCTGAATGTACTGTAAGTCGCTTTGGATAAAAGCGTCTGCTAAATGCATGAATGTAAATGTAATTGTAAGTAAAATGTCCAATGAATGGCCCTAAACATTTTATCCAAAACAAAACAAATAAATGTAAATTGTATTATGTTGATTGTTGCATATATCACAGCAGTTCAGAAATAAAATGTCTAGTAAGTGCAGGTTAAATGTTAATGCTTTATCACATTTGTATATATTGTACTAAACCCTACACTAAACCTAACCGATAGACTTAACTAAAGCAAGTGTGAGATTAAAACAGACTTGCTGAAGCAAGCATGCGATTTAGCTTGCTTCTACAAGTCTTTGAGCTGTTTTATCAAGAATTACAGAATTCGTACCAGAGCGCTCTGCACAACAGAGAGCATCAATGTACCAGGTGAGCTACCAAGCAAGTTTACTACACCAGAAATTATGTGATCATTGTGCAAGGAACTGCATGCAAATAAGTCTATATTTTATTAACAGATAATCTGCCCCGTAATCATAATTAGAAAAGGAATAAAAGTTTTTAAAATTTATTGCCACTAGTTTTCATTTCAGCTGGAAACTGCAATTGTTTTGTAAAAATGTAGGTAGAGGTATGTTTTCCAATGAGCCTAGATTGGACAATTACGTGAAAGACTATTCAGAACGTTGCCTTATCCTGGTAGAGATGACAGTTACTTCTATAGTATTTGCAAAGCGGAGGGTGCTTCCAAAATTTTCAGAATTTAATTTCATGCCATTAAAATGCATGAATATTTGAGACTTTACATCTATTCACCATGTGAGAATATAGAAAGCTTTGTTGTTTTGCCCTGTGCATATACAGTACACAGCTTACAAAACAAAAGACTCTCTTGAGGACGGTTTTTATGAGCACTTGTTTATGAAAACCATTTAGATTACTGGTTTACTTTGTCAGAAAAAATAATAATTTGAGATACCGTCACAGTAACAGTTTTCCTCTTGTAGCATTGTGGCTATTTATTTATTTAGACTTAAACTCATTAATATTAAATCACACAATGGCAAGGCTGTTTCCAGCATCCAGCCAACAGTTTTTCAAGCATCTTTGCAGTGTGAAGAACTTAGCTACATGTTACGTGAGTGGGAGTGATTGTGTTCTTAATGCTTATGCATGATAAATTGCGTTTACACAGTACTCTTGCTAACCCTTGACATGCTTAGAGCAGCCCAAGGGATCTTTATCCTAAAGAAAAGCACTTACATTTATTTTAGCAGCACTGCAGATGGAGGCTGTTTATGTGTAGCATTTGAACATCTGCTGTTCTCTAAGGGTATTAATATTCTGTCAATAAAAAATGCTAATTATGATTAGATTAAAAGAAAGTTCTCAGGAATGCAAGTGATGCTTTACCTAAAATGTTTTCGTTTCACTTCATATGCTTCGCAATATATTCAGTAAGTGCTTGACTAAACACTGCGGTTTCAAAGAGAAGTGCAGAGAATTAGAATGAGAAGATCAGGCCACTGTACCATGGCAATTTGGAGTGGTAGATCAAAGATGGCTGCTACAGAATTGCTATGATACCAGATATATCTCTATGGCGACTGTACAAGAGCCTAATGTGCCACAGTAAATCGTAGGCAGACTAAGCTTCGGGGAAATACTGCTTTCAGCTAAAAACAGTGAGACTGAATTAATAAATAATGACTTTGCCTTGTTTATAGATGTATTTGAAAGCAAAATAACATCACTGACAAGACCTTCTGCAGTGGCTCTAAACTGTTGGGTCACAATCCAAAAATGGGTAACAGGTGTGTTCTGATCACTCAGTGTCTAAACAAACTAGCATTTTGGCACGTTTTTTAAATTATGAATTAGATACGCATTCTTACGGTGTATCATTTTATATCATGAATTAATATAATTATAAACAAACATACAGAGTAGACTGCTGTACAGCAACCACTTAATTTTCTTTGTCCGACTGAAATACAATTATATTTATTTTATAGAGCAGGTCTGGATTTGCTAAATATTGTATTTTTAATGCACTTAAATAACTTCTGAATTGTCTTGTGATTATTCTAAACTCATATTTTATCTAGTATATATGTAGATTTAAATGCAACGATAACTATGCTATACATTATTATACATTAAACAGTTTTACTGTATATTATACTACTGTGTTAAACTGTAAATGTCTGAGTCTTATAAAAAAAAAAAGAAATTATATTAAAAGTCTTACTCACAATCAAAGGATTGTGCTTTAAAAATATAATACTAACATACTAAACTGCTAGTGTGAATACCAAAATCACAAAGAGTAAAGTTACTTTTTCATTTAAAAAACAAGATTACAGTGGAATGGGGAGAGACATGTTTTTTTTACTTACAATAATTTTAAATGGCTTTCTAAATATCCGACTCTCGAGTGCAACGCTCATAGATGTCCCTCTAGAAAATGCGCAAAATATGCGTTCTGTGTGAACGGCTTGGTTTCAGTTTTGACATAAACAACACCATCTCCGCATTGATGTTCTCTTTTTCCGCTGTATTTTGAATGAACAACGTATCCATTGGGTTCAACTGGGTAGGCTAAAAAAAGCATTAAAATGCAAAGACACCTGCCTACATCTTCATCGCATCTCGTGTACCACTGATAAGGCTGCCTGACAGACACCTAAAATTCGAATAAATTCGAATTTTATTTTAAATTCAACAGATATTCGAAATTCGATAGAAGACTAGTTAGGTGTGCAGGAGCTAAACCAGTGAGGGCCTTATAGGTAAGTAATACTATTCTGTAACTGATACGGAACTTAATAGGTAGCCAGTGCAGGGACTGTAAAATTGGAGTAATATGACCATATTTTCTTGACCTGGTACTCTATTTGTACTATCCTTGTTTATTGAAGATGCAGGACAGTATTACAATAGTCCAGTCTAGAGGTCATGAATGCATGAACTAGCTTTTCTGCATCAGAAACAGGTAACATGTTTTTCGTAGCTTGGCAATGTTTCTAAGATAGAAGAATTATGTTTTTGTAACATGGAAAATATGATTTTCAAAGGACAAGTTGCTGTCTAATATTACACCCAGATTGTTGACTGTAGATGAAGTAATAATACATCCATCTAATTGCAAATTGTAATCCAAGAGATGTAAGGAAACAATGTAAGGAAATATTGAGACTGGACCTTTCTGAGCTAATAAATACATCTGAATGTTATTGTAGCCAGCAATAGATCAGAGGCATAACACAATTTGAACAGTTTTATTGACCAAGTTTTCAAGCAAAAAGTTACCTTGGTTACTTTGATTGCCAACTTGTACACATTTTGCACTTGTAACTGCAAATGAGTTTGAGCTGACCCACAGAGGGGTGCTGATTAGTCAAGGATTTCCCTCATGAATTTCAGTGTTTAGGTGCCTGAAATTACAGGTTTTATTTTTGTAATCACCGCAATTTCCTGACTTGGGTATTATTCAGCAGGATAGTTGAAGACCCTGCCCATTCATAACATGAAGAGTATGAATGAGGTATCTGACAAAACCAACTAATCATATCTTTATATAAGGCAGGCAAGAACAATGGCAGGTAATCAGGAAACTACATACATCAAAAGATGATTTTGAGGACATATAATAACCTGCTCTTTTCATGATTGTATTAATGAATAGATGGATGATGGAAAACGGAACACATTTGAGATCAGAAACAACAGAAGCACAACAGATGAACTGAAGAAGACTTTAATGGTTTATCTTTATATGAAAGTTAGAAATTCAGTGCTTGTTTTTTCAGATCAAACTCGGCACACCCTCATCTTGAACAGTACTTAATGTTCAGGGCTGAATAATCATTATTTAGTGTATGATTCATTGAATAATGATTTTCATTATTATTCATAATCATTCATCCTTAATTATAATAATTATAATCAACACTGTGTCGTGATTTCTGATTGATACTCTCCAGAATAATACAAGCACATAATTAATATTATTTCTGTGAAAATAATCCACAATCATTGACTAAGTAACACTAAGAGCCTTTTTTAAACACAAAAGATATTATAAAGAATTGTTTCGGCCATAAAATTGAAACTCAGTGGGGTCCAAAACAATATCTGACTTTCACTGTATGAACATTTTTGAAAATCTCTCCTTTTGTGTTCTACAGAAAAAAGTTAAACTGGTTTAGACTAACATAAGGTTTAGTAAATTATAAATTTGGGGTGAACTGCTGTATCAAAAGGAGGTGGGCAGTTCTGTATTTTCTAAGACAAAAGTGTGTGTTGTACCACACTTAAGACTTACAATGCCTCTAAAGTACAACGCTCCTTTTTTTTACTAAACTCTTCAAGTTGTTCTAAGGAGCTCTGAGTTGGTGCTGTGAAAGCTGTCGACTCTTCTAACCTCTGAATCAAGCAAAGCAACAACCAATACATAAAGCACAATCCCTATTCCATTGCTGTCTTCAAGCTTTGCCCTCTATTTGTGCCGACAGCACATTTAACACTCTTAATGTAGCTGGCGGTCTACTGTACAGGAACCGCAGACTCTGGGAATTCCGGAAAAACTATGAGCGCTCTCAATTATTCATCATGGTAGTGCAGGTTTTTCCAGACACCTGTTATTGTTAGAAACAGCCCACTCTTTAGCACGGCGAAGGCTTTCTCACAGCTTAAAGTGTTAGTTCACACTAAAATGAAAACTCTCATCATTTACGCATTGTTCCAAGTCTGTATAGGTTTGTTTTTTCTGTCGACTTTCATTGTTTATAAAATAAAAGTCCTTACAGGAAAATACTTTTTATGGACAACAACAAAACAAATACTTGCAAGAATGAAGCACAATACAAGAATGAAGCTGCACTTTTTTTGGAGCATGTTTTACATTAAAATATTTAAATATTTCACAATTTCACGTTTAATATAATATGTTAATTCCCATTTATTTGTAATTAGTTGTTAAATGTAGCCATTTTTGAGTGAAAACATTTTCACATCCTACACCATTTTTTTTGTGATAATTGAAAAAAGCCACACGTGGAAAAAGATAGCAGCTGACTTGCAGAAGAATTAAAGGGATTTCCCAACTAATAATAATGAAAATATGAGCATGAGGTTTATTTTTCTGTGTTGTTAGAAAACCGTGGCTCAGATGAAAATCACAGCGTTTAATCTACCTTGCGTGTCATGCCACAGGCGCGTTGATTTATTGACAGATTGTTACATCACAGCCTCTCAGCTGCGAGCACTAATGCTGATTGTGAAAAAAAAAATTTTCCTGAAAGGCAAGTTGAACACTGTCACGACAATATGATGAAATGTATCAACTAATAATAGTCTGACATCCTCCTGGGAGGTGCTATAAAGGTTCTTTTCCAATTTTGATTTGTAAAGACCAGCGCAGCAGGGATATGACTTCACCTTCTCTGTTTGTATTAATTTGCTTCAGACTGCCTGCTGAAACATTAATGCCTGTCTCAGTTTCACTGTTTCTCACTGAGGCAGGGGTCCCGCTGCCCAGATGACAGCACAGATTGCACTTTGCCTGAGAGAAGAGAGACAGTGAGAGTGAAAGAGCGAAAAATATTTCTAATTTTAAAATAATAGAGAAATAATGGAAAAGCATGAAATGGGATATTACATGCAAATTAACTAATTCATTTTAACTTTATTAATCTGGGGGTGGGGGATTTGTGGACAGTAATTTATTTAGATTTGCAGGGTAAAAAATATTAGTATTATTTTTATATTTTTTTCATTAATATTTTATGTAGAATTGAAAGGTTAAAGAGGGACACGTTGGGTGACTAAAGGCCCTCAGTGGCCTCAGTTTCTTTTTTTCTTATTTTTTGGGATGGATTGATCTGTCAAATAATCTATTAACTACATTTATGACAAAAATAATAAATAATAAAAAATGACATAAGATGTATTTTTATATATTCAGGGGAGAAAAAACAGATGACAGATGGGATATTTTCACCCAAAATAATAATACCACTTTTAATTTGTTTAAATAGCTAAATGACCCCCCCCCCCCCCCTTATGTATCATCATCACGTACATTCTAAACTCATCATGAAATATGAATATGGTACACAGTTTAAAAAAAAAACATTGCTGGCATTTTACCTGTATTCTAAATTTTGCACTTCATTGCATTGTGTTTTAGGGTTAATGGAAATTACCAGTACATTCATTTTTTATATATATACAGTGTCTCAGCAAAACTGTTATCACGGAGGCATATTCCACTATATTTAAAATTATTACATTTGCATAAACAGGCTGGTATATTATCATCCCATCAGTTAAATATATATAATATAATGGACTGTGAAATATGCACCAAAATGCCTCCTGTAATGCCTGAAATGTTGTCACTGTATTTTCACAGTGAACTTGTGCCAACAAAAGCTGCCACATTTTACTGTAAATGTAACAGGCTTTTTAGTGTGAAAGAGAATACACATCCCATCCTTTTGTCTCTCTCTTTCTCTCCATTCCCCTTTCTCTCCAGCTTTCTCTTTCAGAGCGAACCCGAACTGAAGCTAGTGGGATTAGCTCTGGACCGGCTACTGTCGGCTATTGGAACACCCTCTAGAGGCTACAGGAGGAGAACGCCAGCGCTGGCAGATCAATACAATGGGAGAGAGAGAGAACAAGACAGGGGGTAGAGAGGCATAGGGAGGGTATGAGAAGGAAAGAAAACGAGAACGGGGGGTGTCGCTGAGTGAGGGAGGGAGACACAGAGATAGCGTGTGTGTGAGAGAGAGAGAGAGAGAGAGAGAGAGAGAGAGAGAGAGGGTGCGAAAGACGGATAGACCGAGAGAGATCGAGTTAGAGCGAGAGCAAGGTGCACACGTTGCTCAGCCTCCTCATTGCAGCCGCGACAGGCAGCCAGAGAGGAGCTCCAATCTAACCGGTGGCAACAATAGACTACTGAAAACACAGCTTGACCGATCAATAGATCTTTGCCAGAAACATTGTGAGAGGGAGAAAGCTGCTCAAGGACCAGGGAGGAGCAGATAAGGTGAAGATTTAAAGGCAATTACAGCACCGGGTTCCAAAACTAGGTAAGTTGAGCATCTGGTGTTTAATAAGTGTTCTCTTCTCATAGCGGCTGGTGCTGTACTTGAGGGGTCTGACTGGGGTATGGGAGGGGGCTCAGGTAATGAATTGGTTTGTGGGTTGTGCATCAATTAAAACATTATTATTCTGTGCTTCAGACCGGCTGTCAGGTTACTGAAGTCACATCAGGGAGCAGACCGGGTCTGGTGTAACCAAAGCTGTATTCTTCTTCGATTACATCATTTACATGCATTTGAATATGCATTGAGTAGATTTCATTTAAACAGTTCTCCATCAGTAGGATCAGTTTTATGCATTCATGTCGTTTTGAATTATACACAAAAGTACAAGTACAGTGAGTAAAAATCATTGCATGGATGGTTTTAAAGAAGTTGGTTTCATATGCTCTTTTGATATTGTGTTATGATTGCAGAACTTTACTTTCAGTAATATTTGCCATTTAGATTATAATATAGAATATGGCTATGATCTTCCTTAAAATTAGGAAGAGATTATATGTATATATAACTAAAATGCTCTATATGATGCTTTATAAATTATCTTGAACTAAATTACAGAAAAATTATGTAATAAAAACATTGTTACTGAAATCTGAATATTACAATAATTTGTCACAACAAATAGCTGTAGTATAAATCTTCAATTTATAATCAATATATCATATGTTACATTGTAATTTTTTCTTGTGAATTTTATAATTAAATTGCTTTTTTTTTAAATACATTTTAGATTTGTTTTTGTCATTTTTTATGGTCTATAATGTCACATTGGCAAATTTCCACATAAATCATGCCAATAAAGTTATTTGAAATTGAAATAGCTTAAATCATTTGTATTCAGCCAGATTAACTGAAACCAAATTTATTTAGATTTGAAAGTGTATTATTTGTATATATTATATATAATCATCTAAATTACTGTACACACACTATGTATAATATTTATTATCATTAACATTTTGTATTTATGGAATAATATGTCAAAATATTGTCTCTGAAATTTGAATATCAGAAAAATGTGAACATATATATATATATATAAGCAACCTGTAGCCTATACCATTATTAAATAATAATTAAATATATATTTTTTAAAATATGGAAATCATATTTTTAAAAGTACACTGTACATACAGTTACTTTTGTGCTGTTTAGAAATATAAATCCAAAGATAATAGGTTATAATTATATATTCAATAGATCTTGGGGCAACTCTATTACTTCAAACTTTGACATATAGCAGCAATTTCCTTCAAATCCAGATGTAGTTTGTTTTAAGAATCGCTCAAGAATGATCTGATTCCTCTGTGCAGTCTTTTTACATAGATGTTTTCTGAGAGCCATAGTCTCACTGTACCCCAGAGTGAGCAATTATTCTGTGCAGTGGGCAAAGTTTTCATCCAAATAGTTGGGGATGCTGTTATGGGCAGATAATGATGTCACCATCCATCCTGTGGATAAACTGGCTGTTTATTTCTTCCCCTACATCCTGTGCCACCTTTTTCAGGGAAATATTCTCACGCTTGCTGTTGTGCATCCATTCCTCCTCCCTGCAGAGCTGATATGTGAGGGATATTGTCGTATTTCTTAAGTGTTTGATTTGTCAAAGTCAGTTGAACATATTGTCCATGGGCAGAGAGTGTGGTATCGGCATGATATTAAAAATCTGGTGTGGGGGATCCTTTCTGCAGATATATAGCTGGAGTATAAATCTTAGCACCTCGGCTACGAGACCTTTTCTTCACCGTGCTGCCATGTGAACGAACGATACCGCACGCCTCCCCACACAGTGTAAGATGAGAGCCCAGGGGTACATGGTAATCTCTCCGTAGGTAGATCACACCTCTCCGCGGCTCATTCCTTCCTCCTGCTCCTCTTTCATTAGTCTTAGGCATGATTTCAAAGCTTTCCCTGAGTCTGAGAATTCAGATAACGGGCTCTGCTCCCACTAGCACGCAGGCCTATCTATTAAACATGCAGCCATCAGAAGGCTCTCTCAACCAAATTTATGGAAATGTAAATCAATAATGTGGAGAAACAAACATTCAACTTTAAAATGTTTGCTTTTGCTAAAATGGCAAACTGCACACTAACTGCCAGGACAAAGGTGCTGAGAAAGACATGCGGATTGAAATGACGCTTCCCACAGAAGAAGATGTTTTGAAAAATGTCTTGTTTTTTTCCCATAAAATGAAAGACGGTGTGATCCGGTGTCATTTTGAATGCAATGACGTTCATTATATGGGCAAAATCAATGGAAAAATTCCTCAAAATATTTTATTTTATGTTCCAAATCACCAAATTTACATTTTTGAGTGAACCATACTTTTAAGATTATATAACACATCGGAATGACAAATCATGGCTTTCTTTCAGTGCTTATTATTGGTCTGCAGAGCTGCTGTTTATCCACCTTAAAATGTATTTGCATGTATCGAATATTCTGACCAATGAGGGGAGCATTTGTTTGATGCTACATTTATTAACACATTTTTGTTCATTTTGAAGTGTTGCCCTCTGAAAGCGAAATTAACCAAGCAGAAAATACCCTGTTGATCTATATTTCAGAATAAAGTAAAAATATTACATTACATTATTAACTGAATTATTATTAACATTTCAATATGGTAAAACATGCATGCATGTGATTTTATTGTAAAGTAATATTTAAATAAAATGGGAAGCCGCTAATTGGGAAAAGAATATACCATACAACGTATGGTGAAAATCAATATTATATTCAACTACACCCAGAAAAAAGGTGCACAAACAATTTTCACTTAAAATGTAACTTAAAAAGTAAATTTAACAAACAGAGGCAAGTAACACACTGAATTAAATTAGACATTTTGTAGAAAAACTACTACAAAATACAAAATGTACTTGAATAATCTTTCCATCTTCAAAAAAAAATGTTAAAGTGTACTTTTACAGTAAAATAGTTTTTTTTAAGTAAAAAAAAATACAAGTCACCTCATAATTTAATATAATATAAACACACCTGAGCAGCAATATCTTGTGTTAATCATGATTGCATAATACAATTAGATTTTTCTGATACTTTCCCCTCTCAGTGAGATTAATTAACATGTAGCGGCACGCCTGTGGGTAACCAAATAGCACAACTGTGTTAGTCTATGAGGAAATTAATAATTTACATAATATTTCAGTCCAGGGGCTTTGCCTCTGCACAATGCCCAGCAGTGACTGTGTTGCAGAGGTTTCCTCTGCTCTTGCTATTAGACTGATAAATGGTAATTAATCCAGGGCCTCATTTGCATACACTCTGCGGAAGAACACGAGCGTTTAAAAAGAAATCGGGCTGCATATATTGGACCACCCGAGGATCATTGTCCAAAATGAATGCAGGTTGAGGCGGCTGCTCTCTTTGCACTCCCTGTTCAACTGCCCATAAATGGCATTCAAGTGACTGTTCTTTTTGTCATTGACTTAAATACAGCTTAGCTGATGGATCCGCTTACCATAACGCTATGTTATTGCAGTTTCTGTGCGTTTTTAATGCGCTCCTGCTGTTGAAATTACCCTTTTGAGCACTATTGTTCTCAATTTAATTACCAACCCTCAATGTTCAGCATAAGCCAAGGACACGTTAGCTGACAAAAACTGTTGTTGCTGAAGAAAATTATACCATACAAAAGAGGCAATTCTCGTTCACCCCCTCAAACATGAAGCCGTGGTCCGTTCTGTCATGGGTTCGATCTGTTTGATAAATGCTTCGCCGGCACTGAGCTGTTTTGGTGTTCACCTTCTGAAAGCCACGATAGCTTTGAATAATACTAGGGTACAAAGAGAGCAAGTGATGGAGAAAGAAAACAACTTGAACCCTTTCCTGCTGCTCATGCACCTGGTTTTTACCTCTCCTGCCACCCTTTTCTGCCTAAAAATGTGTCCTAATCCTCCTGCATATGAATCTCAGACTTCAGTGCAGTCAATAGGGGGAGCCAGTGAGCTCTTGCTTTGATTTGAAAATGTGCTTATGGCTTGATGATCGTTTCAGCACATCAGACAATGACTGAACTGCAGTGTGATGCTCTAAATTAATGGGATTAATGTTTATTTGGCAAATCTGATTAGCGAGTTAATCGGATTGAACTGCATCAGAGTGTGCAAGAAATCCTGTGAGTAAAAAACACATTCATCTACATGATTTAAAGGTGCAGTGTGCCATTTCCACGCCACTAGAGATACCAAACAGGATTTCAAAATTATAAATGTATTCAAATGTTTTTTTAGCGCTCACTTTGTCCGTCGTTGTTCAGAAAACATATACCCCCGGTCCCCCGCCCTAAATTTCCGTTATTGAATAAGAAAATGGCATGTCTGTCTTAGTATGAGTGCTCAAACCAACATATTTCACTTCTGTTTAGTGCTGTGAAATTGCATTTTCTTTTTAAATGTGCTGTAAAAGAATATGCTAACTTAGCTAATGAAGTAGACTTCATACTCTCATAAAAATCCCAATCAACCACAGACTTGTTAGCAAGCCAAAAGCGAAACAATAATTTACATGCAGAGAGCATTTCTGATTGGCTAAAATGGAGTGTGCTGTGCATTTTATTTTTTTCAAAACAGGTGTGATTTCTCAGGACACCTATTTCAGTGATATCTGTCACGTACATAGTTGGAACATTGGAACATTTTATACTTGGTATTCAAGAAAAAAAAATTGCTTGCAGCACTTTAATAGTGAAAATGCAACAAGTCAGCACTTCAGGTTTTGTGTGTTCTTATTGGCCTTATATCAGGTATACCTGACACGTATAGCCTGACGATTTTGGATAAACTAGTGGCATATTGAAAGGCTTTGCTGAGCCAAAGAAAATCAGCAATCAATATAGGGCTAAAAAAGCACTGTTATATAGTGCTCAGTGGCAAAGAACATTTGACTTATCAGCTCACATTCGATCAGGGCCAGCTAACAGGGCGATTGATTACTGTAAAGCTCTGGAGGAAATGGAAGAAATGAATAAATCAGGAGTGATTTACAAACGCTGATAAGAGCCAAGCATTTCTTAGGTCCTATCAGGAGTGGTCAAGTGCGGTGATCTACTGTGTGTTTGTATTCTTAAAGGAGAAGCATCTAAAAGAAGACAGGAAGTGAAAAGACAGCAGGTAGTCAACAGCCAGTTGTGTTCATCAATACCGAGTGAGAAAGACAAATAAGACATGTGTAATTTGTCATGTGTTTTGCTGATAAAGCTGAATTGGAATTAATTATTGTGAGTTTACATTAGCACAAGTTACAGTTTTAAGAAATTCAAACGTTTTGTAGCTCTTTATAGTTTTGTGTAAATAAACACAACTTTGTATCAGAAGGTATCTTGTTTCAGCCGAGGAAAGACGTCAACACACACACACACCATTTGTCAAGCTCAAGACCACTGACTTTGATCTACTTTCCTGTCTGGTTTGTTTGTTGGACAAAATGGCAAATTCAGTGTTATGATTTGTGAAGGGTCAACTAAATAAAATTGAAGGGTCAAATAAATAAAACAAAATGTTTCTAGACAAATGAAATAAAGATGCATGTCAGTTTACCATATTAAAAATTATAAATAAATATAAACAAATATATTTATTCATTTTCCTCCAGTTCTCAAATAAATATGATTTGACAACTTTATGCAATGCATTTGTTGCACACAGTTCCCTGTTTATGTGATTATTTGCCATTAATACATTTGAATATCATGTAATTAGTTTGATTAAAATGTATTATTTATTTTCTTATGCTGGGTACACACTAAAATATTTTTAAATCTTATAAGATCTTCAAACATCTCAAAAAAGTTTTTTATCAGTATATGTGTTCCCTGGGAATTGAACCCACAACCTTTTGCGCTGTTAACGCAATGCTCTACCACTGAGCCACAGGAGCCAGTTTTGCTCCTAGTGTGTGTGGTGTGCCGTGATGTGACAAAGACAGCACACCACACACCAACAGATTTCCAACCAGAGTCCTGACTGTGAACACGGGAAACTTCGCAAAATCTCTCAGGACACGTTGTATAAACACTCCTGCTGTTGCCACAAATTTACAAGCTGATCCTCCATCTCTGCTGTCCAAATGCTTTTGTGCTGTGCCATGACTATGTTTGTTATGCTTCCGTCTTCTGTCAGCTCGCTTTCTGATTGGATATTGTTTCGTTTCACGTGATAATCTGCAGATTAAATGCGTGTTCATCCTCAGAGTTCTCCCCACACATCAGGATTTCTGATCGTAAATATTAAACGTTGAATATTTACGATTTGCGATCGGGCGTCTCCGACATTCTTCCGAGCCGATTCAGTCACTCTTAACATGCCTCACACCACAGAAAATCTGATAAGATAATCTTTGGAACCACCAAGATAATCGGGACATAACCTAGGATTGTCGGAAGGGGAGAAATCGGCCCAAAATCGGCCCGATTATCTTGTGGTGTGTACCCAGCATTAGTCTCTTACGTTAGTATTGATGGCTAAACTGGTTGGTAGGTTTTATAATAAAACATTTATTTCTGTCCAGATACTGATCTCATAAACAGCTAAAACTTGCTTGTTTAAAAACCACGATCCATGTGGTTTCTGCACTTAAACTGTGATTAAATGTTCACGATTTGATCTGATCTGTGGCAAACACATGAGTTCAATAAAAAAAAATCAAGTTTTCTAATTTTAAAATTGCCTGTTTGTTTATCTCGCCCTAAAGATACTGATAAACAGAATGCTATAACGTCTTGCACAAACTGTCATCTGCCAAAACTGGCAAAAGTATGAATTCTTTGTCTTTTTGCTGAACACCCAGTTCACACGGTTTTTAAAATGTTTTTTATGAATTACCTCTTTAGTCAGAGCAGTTTTTGATTTCCAGTGTGGGTGAGGTCACATTTATTTCAGCCAATCAGGTTTGCTGCGGATCTTGCGCTTGTTACTGTGATTAAGGAGTAAAACAGTGATTTGCTCCAGTGAAGATTCCATCTGTCTTCAACTAGTTAGAATTGTATCATTAACTTAATATGTTATCTGCTCACAAATTTCCTCTGCTAAATGTCAGGAATGGAAATGTTCCCGCTCATGCTCACATTTCATTTATAGCTCTCAAAATGCACACCCTCAGAGATACAGATGTGGACCTACATGTAAAATTAATCTTTCTAATACAGTCATTCTCAATTATTCCTAGTATTTCAACACTTCAGCTGAATTCTGGAAGCGACACAGTCAATGACTGCTGTCAAAAGAAATCATTGACAAAGTGTCAAATCTATATTGCTATATTGACACAGGGAACAGCAGCCATGCAAACTAAAGCTAGCCATGAAAAGAAAATGTTAAATAAATATTTATCTTCTTTTATTCAGAAACATTTCTCTGCAAAATTGCTTGTATTCATTATTTCAGCCCGAGATGGCATAAAACAAATGATTTTATAATGACTTCTAGGCAGTGCCAGTAATTACAGCAGTGGAACTGATTAAGTTCATCCAATAATTAAACAAATATCATTGATTTCCCCCAGAGAGACAGCCCAGCTCCCAAACATCCATCCGCTCCTGCTTCCTGTTCTCCCTGAAGCAATAGGCCAATCGAATGACTGCGATTTGAGAAGTGCAATAAAAGTCAGACGCATTGATATTCTGCGCAACGGTCTTTCCTGCCCCTTTGTCAATAGATAAAGATTGAAAAGAGCTGGTTTGTTGAAAAATTGATATATATCGCAGACAGCCCTTCTGTTGTAGCAGGAATCAACAGATCTGTTCTGTGTATATTTGCTCTGACCTACTGTTTGTAGTTGTGTGGCTGGCTCATGTTGGTCTTTCACTTGCTAGTTCTCCCCATCTGTGCGGGCAGATGGATGAACACTCCCACATAAAGTTTTCTTTGCCAATTGCCATCCTTCCTGCTTTGTAGTTAAAAGAGAAAATTGAAGCATTTTTGGATCCTTTGTATCTTCGCTAAGCGGTCCAGCTATCATTTTATTGCCTCTTTCATGGACATTTCAGGCTAACTAATAAAGTCTTGATTTGTCAGCTGAATGCATGCGGAATGATATCAGCCTGTGTCTTATTTGAATGGACAAGTGCATTCAAGTGATCGTCTGGGAGACTTGATCTTTAAACAAAAGCCCACACAATTGCTGACGAGTGTTATATTTAAATAGACGCTGCCTGCCGAGTCAGGGAAGAATTGCAAGTAGACTCAGATATTTACATTCAAATACACCACAGCAGGGCTATGTTGTCATTTGATGTATTCCTTTGGTCAACATTGTGTTCGGTGTAGAAAGAGCTGTTTGGAGATGCCTCTAGGCATTTCAAAGAGACTTTCAGGACAGTCTTTAAAATGATTAAAGGGATAGTGCAGCCGAATATGAATATTCTGTCATCATTTACTGACCCTCATGTTGTTTGACTTACAAAAAGAGTTGGATAGTTCTGCTGTTGCTTTTTCCATATAATAAAAGTGAATGGTAATCAATGAAACTAAGAAAAAAAATAGCACATTGTGATTGGTTAAAAGAACCAACTACATTTAGCATCATTGACATCAAACTTGTGACAAATGTAGTTTCAATATTTATAAAGATAGTATTATAGCAATATGGCAAAAAGAAAAAGAAAAAACAGTCATATGAACCTCATTTATGTTTTTACATTTTTGGAATTGGTCACCGTTCACTTTTTACTGTACGGAAAAGAGCTGCGTAAAACTTTCTTTCATCCACAGAAGAAGGAAAATCATACTGGTTTAGACAACTGTTTTATTTTATTTTTTATTCTCTTTATGCTTGATTCTGTGAAAATTTGTATTATCTAAAGTAAAAAAAATAAATGTAGTACTATGCTGAATTTCTAGTAAAAATACTTGAGAATTCAACCAACAGACAGTGGGTTATTAATTGGGCCCAGTACTTCCAATATATAAAAGTATATATATTTTTTTTCCTTTGCACATCTCAAGTGCCATCCTACCATTCACAGTTTTTTCTTTCAGGTTTTTATCTCATAAACAAGCAAGACACGTCTCTTTCTCCCAACTGCCATGAAGCCGAAATGGGTTGTGCATGTTTTTAAGCGGTGTTAATGTGTGCTGGCCTATGGAACACACATCCTTGGAGAAAACATCTCCAGACTGATTAGTGTTTATAAAATCTAGCCACGGTCTGCACAGTCTGACTTCATATTTCACATCACATTAACCCACCGGCCCAGCAAGAGAGTACAATGAGGCTTTTCTGAGCCGGCAGTGTGTGTGTGTGTGTGTGTGTGTGTGTGTGTGTGTGTGTGTGTGTGTGTGTGTGTTGTGTGTGTGTGTGTGTGTGTGTGGGTGTGTGTGTGTGTGTGTGTTGTGTGTGTGGTGTGTGTGGTGTGTGTGTGTGTGTGTGTGTGTGTGTGTGTGTGTGGTACAGTGGAAGAGCTGTTATGAAGGAAAGGACACAGGTCTTTGTTTCTAATCAGGCTGTCTTGAATAGGCTCTTTCGTTTTCATTTCAAGGGAGAGTTCACCCAAAAACAAACAATTTTGTCAGTATTTACTCACCCTATGTGCTGTTCCAGAACCGCATTACCGTGGAACATACAGTACAAGGTGAATTTGTGAAGGAGATCCTCTTTTTTTTGTATGCACTTAGCAATTTTGTGATAGTTCATGAAATAATTATCCTGATTCTTCCGAGTCATACTTTAATGAATCAATCTTTTGAGTCAGATATTTTGAATGAATCAGTTAAAAAGTTGAATCTGGTTTGCAAAGCTTATCTGAATGATTTGTTCATGAATGAATGTAGTCATTAACTCAATTATCTGGTTAATAGCTCAGTAAATAATGACAATATTGTTCATCTGTTTTCATCACATTAAGCTGAAGCATGAATGTAATGGTTTATAAGGTATGGACTGCTTTTATGATATTTGTATTAATGAATTAATGTATTTATTTTTAACCTCACTAGTCCCTATTTATTAAGACTGCATTAATGAAAACATATATATTTTTAAATCTCTTGTGTTAAGAAGATACTTGCTAACATGATTGAAGATGAGTAACTGATTCTTCTTATTCTTCAGGGAACTAAACTTTTCTGGGAAACTGGGATTATTATGTGATTCAGTTTTGCAGTATTACTGTGATAACTCTTAAAAAAAAATCACCGTCTGATAGCAATTTGAAATAAATTATTATTCATCCTTACATTGTTCCAAAACTGTATGAATTTGTTCCAGAGCCTAAAAATAGATTTTTTTTAAAGAATATTCACTAAAATCCTTTATTTTGTGTGTGAATAAATCTGATTTGAGATTATATTGTGATTAATTTAGCAAACAGATGCCTTTTCCTCAGTACTACTGTGCAATAACACTGTAATATTTAAAAATGGCTAGTATATCTTTAAAGGCTTGTTTCAAGAGTTTCTATTCCAGTCTATACTTATCTAGTTTCAAAAGAATGACTTGCAGGTGAATCTATGTAGCGGATGCAGCCTATGAATCTCTGTACTAACTCAGTACAGGTGCGATATCAAAGCCATTTTGTCAGAGGCATCACAGTCTTCTTCACAAAATTTAAATCTAACCCACTGAATATCTTGTTGTGAGGTGAGGTTCTCTCTATAGGACATCGGTTTGCTCTTGGTGGCATATTTGTTTTGCGCAAATGATTTATGCTGAAATCCGAAGGACAGAAACAAAATGGCTTTTCCATGCGTTACGCTCGATATTCACTTGACCTCAATGTGTATTGACTTTGTGCACTGGAGCGAGACAGAACTGACCAAACAAATGCACAAAAAAAGCTTTGACCTTTTACTGTCCATGTCCAGATCTGGGACAAAACGATTTAACTCTATATCTAAAAACACAAAAGCGTGCATAATGTATTTTGAAAAAAATTATAAATACAGTATTTAAAATAAAAATAAAAGTTTCCTTGGAAAAAAAGCGTTATTGTTCTCACAGTCAAATCCTCAGAGGAGACCGCAAAGTCTGTTTTGTATTCTGTGAACATTCAGCTTTGCCTCTGAGTTGAAATAAGAAGTTATTCATGTGTTCTATTTGTTTATTCATCTATTCATTATCAACTCGTCCTTTTTTACTGCATCAAATCCAGTTTTCACACACTTTGTGTTATTCATCAGCAGGCTTGGAGAATAACAGAATATTGTTTCTTTTAGAAAAAAAGTGTTTTAGTTTAAAATTAAATCAAGTGATATTATTGTATCTTGAAGTCCCCCAAAAAAGTTTATTGTTTAAAAGTGTTGGCTCTTTTTCTCCCCATTTTGCCAGTGATATTGCTAATACTTAAGACAATTTAGTGACACATAGTAGATGTTTAAAAATGTGTTATTTTTTTTAAATGTTGTCTCTTTATCGCTGCATTTTGCTGGCAAGGTTTCTGACATTTAAAACATTTAAATGTGTCAAATAGTAGATGTTTGAACCCACCAACAATGTTTTTTATTAAGTGTTGGCTATTTTATCTCCATTTTACTGTTAAGATTTCTGATATTTTTCTGACATTTAAGTGTGTCACATAGTAGACAAAAAAAGTTGTTTGTAAATGCCTTCTATTTTTCAAAATATATAGGCTTGTCGCCAAGGGTTTTTTTTTCTCATCATTATTTGTCTATCAAATTAGCATTCTCATGAATTGGATTAGTGTACTATTTCCATTGTGCTGCTTTTCTTGCTATTTGACATGGTACCCCTCTGGGTGTGGTGCTGCCCCCTTCTAGACACGGTGCCCCCGGACACGTGCCCTAATATCAATTGTTAATCCTGCCTTCAGGACAGGACGCCCACCAACATTTTGTTCCTGCTTTATGAATTGTTTAATTAATTATCTGTAGCAGAACATATTTTTTTGAAGTAGCCCTATTTTTGCAAGTTAAACCGGTTTAGAAATACATTTTATCCCAAACTTTACAACCTCCAGCTTGTTGCTGGTCACTGAGCCAGTCAAATTGTTAGACCCACAAGATGTTGAAATCACCATACTGAAGATGAGTAGACATCTGTCTATTGAGATGAGGCGCAAACCATTTCACAGCAGAATGGCATCCGTTCAGTACACAGGCACACGGTGGTTTAAAAAGCAAGAAGCCTTTGAAGTTTGATTATTCAAATTAAAGCTGGCAGAGTTAAATGTGAGAAAAGTGAACTGGAAACTCAAAAACAAAACAAAAACTATTGAAGGGAAGGGAAGCCCAATCCCTCTCCAAAAAAGGCTTTTGTTTTTATTTAACTGACAGCATTAACAGTACAAATACAACGCTTGCATGTGCAAAGTCGACACTTTCCTTTCCCAGTTGTGCGCCATCCAGTCTACAGAGCCAAGAAGCCCTGAAAGGGATTAGATAAATGTTTTTCGGGAATATTTTAAGGAAACGCGTGAGTCGTGCAGGGGCAGTCAAGCTTGAAATTGAGTGAAATCACATATTCAGGCAGACATGTTGGATCACATACACACTTATTGTCTGCCTCTAGTGATCGCCCTCCCTCCTATGTCCTCTAGCCATTCTTATATCACCAGAATGAAGGAGCAACTCATGGGCTAGAATCGTGAAGTGCTGACTATCACGAGGCACTTCAAAGGTCACTGCTTTTCAAATCTGACCATAATTTTCAGTGCACACCTTTATGGTAGAGAGACCTTCGAACTGAAGAATCAATTATGTTGCAAAAGAAACGGTGAAGTGGAGGATAAAAAGAGGTCACATTTATATCATTAAAATCCTTTTGAAGAGGAAGAATGAAATCTCAGTGGACTTCCAGAGGGGTGATGTTCTTAAAAGTAAATATTTTTTTTTTATCCTGGCT
This sequence comes from Ptychobarbus kaznakovi, assembly GCA_027422405.1. Taxonomy (NCBI): domain Eukaryota; kingdom Metazoa; phylum Chordata; class Actinopteri; order Cypriniformes; family Cyprinidae; genus Ptychobarbus; species Ptychobarbus kaznakovi. Next base: position 8,767,124 of record CM049805.1, on the reverse strand, counting down.
AACGTCATTGCATTGCAGGTTTAGAGCCAAGCCTCCACACAACTTAACTTTCAATAAAATTTGCATTGTTAGATTTAAACAAATTGTGAAGTGTTACCATATTTATTATTAATAATAACAACAACAACAACGTGTGTGTGCGTGCGTGCGTGCGCGTGTGTGCGTGTGTGTGTGTGTAATGATTCCACTGAAGGCGAGCATAGTGAAGAACCCAAGTGCAGTTTATTTACAAACGTGAAATCCAAACATCGACAGACTTGAACAGAGACAGACTTGCATGGCATGGCATGGCATGAACGGACTAGACTCATCAACAGTATGTTACAACATTAATACAAGACCAGAAACAAAGGCAAGGATATGGCTACTTATAACAAACAATGAGGGTCACATGACAAGAACAAACCAATGGGAAACAAAAAACGTGAATAAGACAACCAATGAACACATGACACATTGAACAAGGGAACCAATAGCAAAGACAACATGAGGGCAAGGGAACCATAACCAAACTTAAAAATAAAAGACATGAAAACAAGAACATGGAACAGAACCAAAAACAGACCTTACAGTGTGTTGTTATTATATATATATATAATAAATATAACACTTCACGATATGTATACGGTTTGAATAGGACCATTTATATAACAAAAAATTATTAGATATTTATACATTCTGTTTATTTATTTTATCTATATACATAATTGTTTACTTTGGGATAATAATATTATTTATAAATACGTGTATGTATATATATATATACACACACATGTATATATACGTGTATATATATAACTCCCGTAAAATAAATATCACACTTTACGATATGTATAAGTTTTGAATAGGACCATTTATATCAAAAAATGTTTATTATATATATTTATACATACTATTTATTTATTTTATCTAAATACAGATTTTTTTTTACTTTGGGATAATAATAATAATAATAATAATAATGATACTTGAATTAGACAAAATTTTATTTATAAAAATATGTATTAAATTTTTTTTAATAATAACATTATTATTATTTATTTATTGTTGTTGTTGTTGTTGTTTGTTAAGTATACCATCCAACCTGAAACAGCAACACTGGCTCAAAAAAATCCAGTGAGTTTGGAAAAGTTCTATCTGCTTGTCCAACAAAAGGCAGACAGAAGAAAAAAGCTATTTGAGTTGATAAGTTTCGCCATTTCCTTGCTTTTTTTGCATTTGGTTGCATTAACGCACATAAACGACACACTTCAGCTATAAAGGCAGAGATAAAAAGAATAGCTTTAAAGAAATGCAGATAAATAGTACAGGGAACTACATGAATACCATTTGCTGTCATCTAAACCAACATACCTGTTCTTTCATGTGGTGCAGCTGCTCTTTTAAAGACTTAAGCTCTATATCGGTCTTCACCGTACAGCTCAAAGTATCCAGACTGCTCAAATTAAGAATGACAATGCTCCATGAAGAAGATGAAGCCTTATTCGCAGAGACTTCATTATAGACATTCCTAATGGACGAGGTTTTAGCATATTTCTAAAGTTGTCTTTTTGTGCGTCGTGATCCAGTTTAAACAAGCCTGAGCAGCTACAGTTCTCCAGTTTCCATTTACCTAATTTTCTTTTCGGAACACTGCTTCAAAATAATCTAAGCCTGCAATGCTATTAAATAACAATAATAACAACAAGTCCTTGTTCATTGTGCCATATCTGTCAGTTGCAGTGCACTGCGGGTGCCAGGAGACAAATTGGTGAGCCCAAATTATCCAGCAATACCCTCATACTTATGTTCTACAGAGACAGAACTCAATATATGGAGTAATGCAGGAAGAATCAATAAACACCTTTAGGAGTTTCAACTGTTCTGTTCTGTTCTGAACTAGCATGAACGTTATCAATTGCAAGGTCAGAATTTTTTCTCTTTTAATCATGTTGGACATTTTGGCCCACCAGTGAATTAAGCTTTTCAGAAAAGGAGTAGGCTATCCACAGACTTAGAGGTGAATATATCAAATCCAGAAATGCATATGTCATTCATTCAATGTTGCTTAGGATGGTGTATGTTCAATATAATCCCAGGACAGGGTTTGTGGGACACAGAGAGCTACACATGAAAACAGCATCATACATTATTCTTCAAAGAAAGAAATGAAGGGCATTCTCTCTAGACCGTGTCTCTTCTGCCACTGTGTTATTCATCTTGACAAGCAATGTGTAATAGCAGTTTGCTACTCAACACTTAATAATCAGGAAGTGGCACATTTATTTTTACAGATATAAAGATTTTAACCATTTTAAACTACATAAAATGACAAGAATGCATGTGAAATCTGTGAAAATGACTAGTCCGGAAATATAATAAATGTTATGTATGCATACTTAACTTTCTATCCATCTATCTATCAAAGAATTCTGGGAAGATTCCACAACAGTTTCCACAAAAATATTAAGCAGTAATAATAATACAAATTATAAATTATATATTAAAATAAACAATAGTTGTTTTCAAATTTTTATTTCACAATGTTTTAATGTACTTTAGATTAAATATATGCAGTATTGGTGACCATAAGAGACCCATAAAATGAGGGACAGTCAATTTGTATCTCAAATTAAAATACATTTTCATTGTCGGCGCCGATAGACTCGTGAGCATCGCGTCGACATGTAGCACAGTTTCGCTTCGGGCGTCCCGTGTTCGAATCCCGGCTTGCGGACCTTTCCCGATCCCGTCTCCCCCCTTTATCTCTCCAACTTCGCTTCCTGTCTAACTACTGTCCTATCAAATAAAAGGCAAAAATGCCACAAATAAATACATTTTCATTATAACAAAATTATATAAAGTATTTTCACACAATAAATATTGCTATAATATATAATATTGCTATTAATGTATAATATATCATTCCTTGAAACATGTATGAATTCATATTTTTTCATAATAATTTTTCATACTTTAAAGATGCAATGGACTGGAATTGGGAACCTGCTGATGTAGCCTATTGTAGTAATGTTGTCGCTGATATTCTAGTCTGTGAGCGTAAATGCGTGCAGGGGGCGTGGCTTTAGACAGTGATTGCAGGGAGGGTGGGATGTTCGCTTTCAGTGCTATCAGGCTAAAGTTAGCATTTTTCAAGATCTCCTACTGCAGCTTTAAGATTGAAAGGCTGGGTCTGGAACAAGGGTAAAATAATAAAACCGCACCAATTCGAAAAGCACTAAAAATAAAAGGTGACCTTCACAGAACAAAATGAAAAAGGAAAAGTTGAAATCTGTGACTTTGCGTGAAGCTGTAGAAACGCTGCCCTTGCCTCATTGTATTTGCAAAGTAGTTATATTCTATATGAGTGGTTTTAAATGTAAGCTTTAATATGAAAATGTAATTTCTTTACATAGTTTCTTTGAACTCATATTAAAAGTAACAAGGTGCTAGGCATTAAAATGAAATAAAACTGGTTTGCATAAATTTCGTTTTTCAATTAGGCAGGGAAGTGAGGGAGAATATTGGGGTGAGGTGAGGAGCAGTATTTTTAGACAAAGCCAGCCAGTAGTGTCAGGACCTGCATAAGTAGTTCCTATTTCTTCTGTCTCAGATGTCTCAGAACTTCACGACCCCCACAGCCCCTGTACCGTCGATGCGGTTGCCAAGGAAACGGGTGTCAGGCTTAGATGAAGGGTGTTGAAATAGACAGGGGCTCTCAGGTCTGCTGCACCCTCTGTTCTGTGTTTCCCATTAGGTGTGGTCCACACCGGCATTGCGCTAAAGATAGGGACATGCATTATGAGTTTGTGTGCTGTTTTGCCCAAAAAACTGGGTCTTCTTTGCCCCCCAGGAGCCGTTTTATGAATTCAGCGGTGACAGAAGCGGACTGTGAATCAGTCCACTGAGTCGCCAGATCATGTAACCACTCAATAAACTGCCAAAAATCCAGCTGGCGATATCCCAGGGCTCCCGGGCAACTGCCGTAAAGTAGTGCCCAATCCCACTCCCTGCTGTCTGAGGAACAGTGTTTAGACTCTGTGTACCCACTGGCAAAAGCAGCCCACCTGCGCACATGAGCCCAGGTCTGTGGCATTTCATCAAAGCTGACGGTAGGAACAGGGCAAATGTTGCTTCGCCAGGGGCAACAAAAGGTTCCCGCTTTCACTAAAATGGCTTCAGCTGTGGGATTTAGCCAACATGTATGTGGAGAAGGAACTGTGTTCAGTACTGCTCATTGACTTTTTGGCTTGACACTGAGAGTGATAGAGGGCATCAATACATTAGCATGGGTGTTGACACAGTGTGACGCTCTGCCATCTTCTTCCTGTAATGTTTCTGTGCTGGTTTACTTTTGCTGGACAGCTGATTTGATTCTGTGAAAACAAATTACAGTTTAATTTAATTGTAAATTATTGAAGTCAATCTGTCTGCTTGACTCATTGTCTTAATTGTCTTCAACCTAAACATTTGTTCACTGGATTATATCCGCTCTGTCATTTAATTAAATTAAACGATACATCTAGTCACTTTTGTTTTCTTTTTTCTTCACCATTTCCCTTTCCTCTGTATTTGTTTTTTGCTTTCTTTTTCATTTCCTTTCCTCTCTTCCATTTTAAAATTTTCCTTAGTTTCTCTTTTGCCTTTTGTCTTTTAAATCTTTCTCACTTTTATTTTTCATTCATGTTTTCCTTTTCTTTTCTTTTCTTTTCAAACCTCAAACCAGCCTAAGCTGATTTTCTGGCCATGTCTGTCTCCTGCTCTTTGGGGGTTCTGGATATTTTTCAACTGGTCAGGCTGGGAGACTAGCTTAAACCAGCTATAGACCAGCACTGCAGGAAACTGGTTTAAGCTGTTTTTTTTCTTCTGCTGACTCTTGTTTCCCATTAGATGTGGTCCGCACCGGCATTGCGCTAAATATAGGGACATGCATTATGAGTTTGTGCGCTGTTTTGCCCAATAAAACTGGGTCTTTGCCCCTGAGTAGCCGTTTTATGAATTCAGCGGTGATAGAAGCGGACTGTGAATCAGTCCACTGAGTCGCCAGATCATGTAACCACTCAATAAACTGCCACAAATCCAGCTGGCGATATCCCAGGGCTTTCTTTAACTTTTCTTTCATTTTTTTTTTACTTTTCTTTGTATTTTACTTTATTTTCAAATCATTTTCTCTCCTTGTTTCTATTTTCTTTCTTTTAAAATTATTTTATTTTATTTTCAATCTCTTCACTTCTCATTTTTTCTCCATTTCTTAGTTTTTTTCTTTGAATATCTCATAGCTTTGTAAGGCTGATCATTTTGATGGTTTTATTGGTATCGTTTTTTTTCAGTTGGGTTTTCTTGTCCTTTATTTTCAGCTCATTTTTGTCCAATTCCTTTCTTTTTCTTTTCTTTTTTTTTCTTTTCTTTTCCTTTCCTTTCCTTTCCTTTCCTAAGCTGGTTTGCTAGACTTATCTGGTCTCCCAGCCTAGTCAAACTGGTCTGTTTGCTGGTGTAAGAAACTGGTTTAAGCAGGGTCTTTTTTCAGCTGGGTTTTTCCTTTGCTTTTCATTTTTTTAAATCACTCTTATTCCTTTCTTTTCTACACTGCACTGTTCTTTTTCATTCTCTTCTGTTCTGCCTTTCTTTTCTTTTTCTTTTCACGATGACCAGAGGGTTGCAGTAATTCTGTACCAACATGACTCCGCAGAACAACAGGCAACATTGTTTATGCTCCGCTTTTCATGCTGGGTTCTCTAATCATCCTTTTATTTCTCTGGATCTCAGCGTTACTGATTATTCAAAACTCTTTTTGGTATCGACAGGCATAGGACAATTGCTTCTACAGTCGCACGTTTTAAGCAAACACTCTTGTCACGCTTCAAATACAGAGCAGTCAGTAGCCATTTAGGGGGTAATAAAACACTAGATCCCAGAGGAAAAGTGCTCGGCGCTATTGGCAGAGGAAGCCGGATCTCAATACCTCTCTCTCTCCACCACATCCCCTTTCTTGCTGGCGTCCTGCACCTGCCAAGCAGCTGAAACTTTTGCACCATCATGGAGATGTCAACAGTATTACAGGCCAAGCGGCACAGCCACCTCAGCGACAACCATCAAATCCCTCTGAACTCCTTCCAAATCCATCTATCTTCCTAAGCTCCCCCACATTGCCGGTAGATAGTCGGCTTGGGATGTGGGTCTTGGCCAGAGAGTTCTCCTCTCATCTCTGTAAGCTGGGAAAGCTCTGAAGGGCACGTTAGGGCCAGCAGCACTGCTTCTTTACCTGCGTTTGAACCTGCCATCCTGCTGGGATGCAAACGTCTCCTCTGAGGCACTCTTGCCCATTTTGTCTGGCTTTACTGTCTGTCTCACTTCTGCTCTTCTGACTCACAGGTGCTGGGTGTCCCTTTCATCTCAGCCTCCTGCCTTTTATTAACTCATAACTGGGTTGCTGTGTGCCTCACTGCTGTTCATACACACTGATAAAATACCATATACGCTGTGACATCATGCTGACCTCTTGTCACAGATTTGCCCTGTGTGAAGTTGAAGTGAAGATGCATTGTGACAGCTGCACAACCAAAATAACAAGCTTTGTAGCTTATTTCAGATCTCATATTAACATGGTATAGAATTGACACTGTTCGCCTAACCAACAAAGTGCTGCATACTAGGAGCACGGGATAAGCATAGGTGTGAGTAGTGTTGGCACCAAGCCTATTTTTGTTAAATGAAGCTTGGGGAACTCTGAAGAAAATATAGTTAAAGTGCAGTATAAACCTATATTTCTAAATATATATTTTCAATATAGGCTTTTGGGAAGCAAAATATAAGACTAGATTGAACTACATTTCAGTTTTCTACATTTTTGGTATAGAAGCTTTTATCCAAAGCATGTGTTTTCTGGGAACCAAACTGAAATCAATCCTTGGTGTTTCTAGTAGCGTCCTCCACCAACTGAGCAACAAGAACACCACATACTGTCACATTTACACTCAATTTATATTCAGTGAATCTGACTCAAGCTGAATAATTTAAGCAATTTCAATTTCACAGAACATTATTGGCATGATTGTTTTATGTAGAATATTGCCAAAGCATCAATATACACCATGAAAAGTGACATAAATTAAACATTGTCTAAAATTATAAAATAAATACATTAAAATAATTAATATAAAAAGACACACACTGAAACAGAAAACTTTTGCAGGTTAAATCATGCAGATTTTTTTTTTAATATTGCCTACAGTCTCAATACACGGAATAGATTTAAGATAAATAAAAAATTAAACAATAAAATAATAATAATAATAATGCCAAGTTCTGTCATAAAACTCTAGATGACACAGGCTGATGTGTTGTTAATGCAAACTGATGATACTTACATACACAAACTGATTGGTTCATGTTGCATACACCACCAATGAGCTTACTGCTTTACATTTAAATGGCTATCTAGCATTCACTAGAGCATTTCACAGCACGCTTTCAGAGTTCCTATGAAACCCTCCACCTTACCCAGGTCCACCTTCATAGATCTACAATGGCAGTTCCTGTACTTACTTTGCAGCAGCAATATTCTACAACAACAGCAATAACCAGCAGCAGCGTAGCAGATCTATTCCACCAAGTCCAAATACTTTAACACTGTCATATCCATTACCGTGGTAAAATCTTCCGAGAGTTCTCATGAAAGAAATAGGTTTAGGCAGTTTATAGCTACATTTCGGTGTTTGGGTTCCATTCTATGTAGATGAACTGGTAACTTGCAAATGTTTTAATTTATGTCCATTGTTAGATCAGTAACACATCACAAATGCTCTCAGTGTTAAATCACAACATTAGCCTGTATACTGTTGCATGGCTTGCGCACTGCTTCTATGCGCGGCGTGAAACAGGCCTCAAACTGGCCTCGGATCCAACCCTCTGCTGCTTGGCTCTGTGGGGGTTGGTGAAGCGTTTGTGTTCAAGGAACAGTGGTGAAGGATTAATTGTATAGAGAGCTGTGAAAATCACTTTGTTAATTGTGTGGGAGGCTGAAGGAATAACGCGCAGAGATTTTCTCCTTCAAAAACAGCTTCCACCCGACTGCTTTGCTTTATGTTTTTGCAGCTGTCCATATAAATCTACGTTCTGAAAGCGTACTCAGTGTACTCATGAAAAACAATTAGGAATAAGTTACTTGTAATGTCAGCATATTTGCTAGAAAAAGAGTAACTCAACTTGTGCATAATAAAGCATATTTATCAAGACAGAGAGCATATGAAGAGCACCAACAATTTGTATAGGTACACAATTCATCAAAGGCAATTGTTGCAAAGCAATGCTCATAAATTCCTGCACTCTCTTATGTATGCATAGAAAGTCTCTAGAGGTAGAGTTATGGCTAGGAAAAGATGCCTTAGTGTACCTATTCAGTTCACAGTACTTCAGTCTTTGACATGAAACAAATAGGTGTCCTTATACAGCCATTTATAGTCTGTCCTGAATAGAGCTCCTCAGAAAAAAATATAACATTGTATCTGTGTGTAAATGCAGTTTGGTTGGAGGTGGGAGCTCATTTACTGTGCTGTCTGATGAATGATATTGCTTACTGACTGTACAGCTTGAATTTCACCTTTTGTGCGAGAGTGCACAGATTTAAAAACAGGAACTTGAATACAAACTTTAAAGCAGAGGAACCAGCAAAAAGGTGAAAAAGCAGGGCTCCAGTCTGCAATCAAAATGCTTCCAAATGCAACAAAATTTTAACATTTGTGACAATAATTGAAAATCTACACCGTGAGTAAAACTGTGAGTCTATTCATATAAGGATTTGTCAAGCACCACTGAAATCTCTCACAATATAGTGGTTTGAATCAGAATCATAGGGTTAGTGAATCATTCAGAGACATTAATGAGTTCACAACTGACTCCCTCACTGAACCCGGAGTCTTTTTTCGATTGGGTCCATTTTTAAATGTTCACCAAACACACCGCACGCCGTGCTGTCCGATTGGTGAATGGATGACTCTTGCAATCCGCTTCTTTATAATGAGTCAAAAAGATTTGTTTCGCTTCATTGAAATTGTTCATGAGATTAGTTTGTATCAGACTCATATAGGCCCAGTTTCACAGACGGGGCTTAGCTTAAGCCAGGACTAGGCCTTAGTCACATTAAGGAATTTAAGCAGCTTTTATAAAAATGCCTTAGAAGAAAACTTTACAGGTGTGCATGTTGAGACAGAACAATGGCACTGACATATTTGAAGATATGTCAGAGCAAGATATTTTCGTTTGAGACCGCTCAAACATGCATTTTAGTCTGGGACTAGCCTTAAAGGAACACTACACTTTTTTTGAAAATAGGCCAATTTTACAACTCCCCTAGAGTTAAACAGTTGAGTTTTACCATTTTCTATATCATAACCAGTTACCTAGCTGGGGAATACTTTCAGGCGCTGCATCATATCATTGCGCCTTCTGCACCCATGGTACGGCAGCAAAGTTCCTTGATTATTACGCCGGAATGAGAATATACTTCCTAGTCATATCGGACTAGAAAATCACAACTTTTCATTTTCCATTAGTCTTAGTACATGATGTAACTACAGAAGAGTCAAGTTTTAAATAGTACAATTATCGAAACTCTTTGTTCATTTTTGAGCGAGATGCTAATGGTCTAATCCGATTCAATGATCTATGCTAAGCTAAGCTAAAAGTGCTACCACCAGACCTGGAGATCGGCTGAATGGATAAAAAAATGGTCAAACTCAAGTGTTGAGCTTTGAGAAAATGAGCCTATTTTCAAAAAAAGTGGAGTTTTCCTTTAAGCCTCATCTGTGAAACCGGAGGTTCGTCAGTGAATCATTCAGAGCCATTAATGAGTTCACAACTGACTCACTTACTGAACCCTGAGTCTCTTTTTTTTGATTGGGTCCATTTTGAAATATTCACCAAACACACCGCAAGCCATGCATATCCGATTGGCGAATGGATGACTCTTGCAATCTGGTTCTTTATAATGAGTCAAAAAGATTTGTGAAGTACCACCGAAATCACTTACAAGATAGTGGTTGGAATCGGACTCGTACAGTCAGTGAATCATTCGGAGCCGTTCACAACTGACTCCCTCACTGAACCCTGGGTCATTTTTCAGGTAGGACAATTTTAAAATGAGCACCAAATCCACCACTTTGTGTTGTCTGATTCACAAATGAATGAACCAGTTCTTTATAATGAGTCAGTCAAAAATATTTGAAAAGCACAACTGAAGTCACTCATGAGATAACAGTTATCATACTCAGTCAGTCAGTGAATTATTCAGGGCCATGATTGAGTTCACAACTGAGTAATTTTCCCGTTATTGTAATGTGTACATACGTTTCGTAAGAGTAATCGTTCATATGACTACATTAAAACATCAAGTACTCTCTATTCTAATTCTATTCTTTAAAAAAACTTGACCATTTTAGACTTGCACTCTATTCATTTACTGCTTGTTTGCTTTAAAAAAAAACGAACACTAGCTTTTCTAATATTTTTGTATTCTATCTATTTGTTTTCTTTTTATTTATTTATTATACAATTAACAAAAGCAAAAAAGGCCTCTAACACTAGCTTGCTTTATTCTTTTTTCTATCCTATCCTATCTGTTTTCTTTCTATTTATTATTTAATAAAAAAAACTTGCTAGGTGTACTGCGTTAAGCTAACTGAGACTTGTTATAGCACTTGCATATTATTGCTCTTTTGTTGATTTTGATTGCTTCCATTGTCCTCAATAGTAAGTCGCTTTGGATAAAAGCGTCTGCTAAATGACTAAATGTAAATGTAAAACTGAAGATGCACATTGATAATAATTTCTAAAAATCATTCAAATATTTGACATATAATTATAGATATATACTTAAAGCATCACATTCTATACTAAAATGTAACTTTGTTAATAACTGTTAGAAGCTAAATTAGAAAAATGCACTTAATGATCTGAAGCTTTTCTAAAATCGGATCTTTATTGAGTGATTATGTAGCAACTTAGAAAGTCTTTTGACTCCAAAATGTTTCATTTCAGGAGACATATAGCTCCGTAGTAATTTATTTTAGTCTGGAGCCCTGAGAAATGCTGACATTTCTCTTACACTCCTATACACATACAACAGTTCAAAAAGCTTGTGTTCATTAGCGAAGTAATGAGCACTGAGTTATGATGGAGTTTTAGAATTTACTCCACAAACCCCATAAAGCCAATCTTTGCCAAAGAAAAATACCTCCTTGTCAAAACCGGGAGGAAATATCACAGCCATATTTCACATTTTATTAGCATAATTTTGAAGTTCGCCCGGGGCTAGATTTGTATTTATACTGCGTGTGAGCCCTGGCTGAATCTCAGCTGAATTAAATTCAGTGCCTCAAAGTAACTGTGACATTTTGGCTGCATAAATATTATCCTCACCCTCGTGAACACTGATTAATTACAAGGCCTCCATAAACTAAAAGGCAACAGTTGCTGGTGTGTTTGCTATTTTATTGGCTTTCCTTCAGTTTTTCATTTTTCACAGTCTGTGTATGTGCTCTCTGAGAACTGCCCAATTAATGTAATGCGCTCAAGTCTTTAATGCCCACTCTATTATAAAGCAGTTAAAGATTCCTTCCCATTCATATTTTCCCTGTGTAACTTCACCTGGAGGCATTTCTTCCATGCATATTTAACTGCATGGGTCTGTACAGTACAGTGAGAGATAGTCGGCTTCTTTCTCTAGTTTACCGAATGCCAATCAGTTTGTTCAAAATCAAACGGATGGAACACAAACGTCTGCCGTTATTAAACAGAGCCTATAATCATGTCAATCAGACTTGAGGTTAAACTATAGAAATTCACACTCAGATGCACAAGTTTAAGAGCAAAGTGAGGTTTAACAAGTCCATCTATCTCAAAGCTGCACTCGAATTCAACTGTGTAATCTGCTGTCACATTCGGATCATGTCGTGTTACTTCTGCTTCAAAGGATCAGTACAACTGGTGTATATAAAAAGTCAACGTTGTTGTGGTTATTTCTATTCTACATTCTCTCAAGAGAACATTTGTTGACTGTAGACTTTGTAGAATGTCATAATTTAAATTAAATATATAATAGAGCAGTCAAATGAACCTGGGCACAATTAATCATACTTTAACTTAAAGTAACATCTTAAAACATGCAATGCCAGAGAACACTACAACATATGCTTATACATATTACTTTTTATTCTCTGAAATACTGCAATGTGTGTGTGTGTGTGTGTGTGTGTGTGTGTGTGCGTGCGATTTAATTTAATGTTGCAATTGGCATATCATGTACTTAATCTGTTTAACATTTTTAATGGAATAACAGCCATAATAATTAGTGCACAAAAATATATGCAAATTAAGAAACGGCAGCATTGTTCAATCATCTTATGGAAGGATTGATAGCCTAGGAGGTGGTTCTGAAAATAGAACCTCTGAGAGGTAAACATGTATGTGTATTAGGGATGAGCATCTCCATAACTAAAGCCAATGCTATACACATCTTGACGCATAGCCAACGATACAATACATTGAAGATACATAAGAAACAGCTAGCGATGCGATACGATTTACCCCAATTACGATGCAGTGCGATTGGATTTTGATTCGATTCAACACAATGCGATTCGATGCAATACGATACAATGGAAAAAATATGGTCGCTTTTTTTTCTTTGGTTCTGACAGACAGCAAATCATAAATTAACTTATGTGTCTGTATTCTGACTTATAACACCTCGAGGCGTGTTTCATAAAACAAGTTTACCAAATAGGCCAGGCTTATTTTAGTTAGTCTGACTCACTGTCAAATGATTTGGTTCCATAAAGCAAATTTAACAAAGATCAACCTCAGTCACTGTGGCTACATATGCTGAAAAGCTAACCTGTTTCAGTGCAGGCAAACTGTCAGGCTAAGCGGAGCTCCTCTAACACTGACCACTAGGAATTCAATGATATTACCACAGACTCTCTCACATATTATCATAGCCATGCAGCCTTTCTCTCTGGTTTTATAACAGCTGTACCTTTTATAGTTAGAACAGATAGCATTAGAACAATGCAATCTAACATTGCTCTTTAAAGCATTAACAATTACTAAATTAAAAGTTAAAATCACTAAATTAAAACTACATTTTAACTTCTATAAGAAATACACATCAAGTCATCTGAGCTTAGTAATTAGGACTGTATTAGCTTACATTTTATTTACCCATTACAATAGTTCCTTTACAGTTACTGCTATCATAAAATGCATATTTGACTCAGTATTATTGCGCTCTGTCTGTTTAGCGCGCATGCGCGCAGCAGCGCTCGTCACCTCGCGTAAGCCCACTCCTGACAGCAAAATGGATATATTTGCATGACTTTCTAACATTTACATATAAAAAAATATACTTGTGACATGTCAGTTATGCACTGAGGAAAACAAAACATCTCAACTGCATTAAACCCAAGCGTGCACAAATTAGACTGTGTGAACTTACATTGTCATTTATAACCGCTTTAGCCCCTTTTATGTTATTTCAAGTCAGGTTTTGGACTTAAATCCCGCTTTTCCTCAGGTCTCAGTAGTGTTGTTGTGATTCGTCATATTCACACAGAAGCGCTAGTGATGAGAGAACGTGATTGAGAAACAGTTTAGAGAGAAGAAATAAATCTACATATAAAATATAGGTCACAGATTATTGGTCACTTTCGAAACAATAAAATTGTAGCGCATCCACTAGTAATTATATATATAAAAAATATGTTTTTACCAATGCAAACATGTTACAAACAATGCATCATGATACAAATGTCAATTTGTATCCGATGCACACTTTTTAAACAGATGCACCGAGCGAATCGGGGAATCTTCCCATCCCGTGTGTGTGTGTGTGTGTGTGTGTGTGTGTGAAGAAACTAGAGGTTATCAGGTGATGTAGGAATCCCACAGCAGTGATACTGCAGTATAAGACTTTTGCCACAAACCCACAGATCTGGGTGCTCATTTCTACTATTCTGAGCCTTTGCCGTGTCTTTGCCATTCTAATGATAAGGTATTTGCTAGACCCTATTTAAACATGTTTTTCATTTCATCTGCCCTAAAATCTGCTATTAAGCTGTCAGCCCTTAAAAATGTATGATTATGTGATCTCTCTGCACATTTGCTGAAAAGCACTGTAGTATGCCATCTGAATACTCCTTACTATTATTAGGTACTATAACCTAATAGATAATAATAAACTTTAACTCTATAAACTCCATTTGTCACATTATGTGTTCGTCACTCTATATATAGGGACACAATGGCACAATCTGCAATATCAGTGGCAAAACGCGTAAGCATATAACTCAAAACTCAGCATTCATAAATTTGATTAACCTGTTGTGTAAACAGATATTTTAAACCTTTATGCACATTATGCCTACATTCATATATTTGCATTTGGAGGATAACTTTTTGTGTATAAAGTGGAATGTTAGAATGTGGAATTTTTCATTTATAAATGTACATATATGAATATCAAAACAATAATTGTATTGCTCTCATCACCATCTCAAGTTAAAGCTCATTCCTTTTGTCTATTTTTCTATGCCATTCACAGGCACTCTGTAAGCTCTCATGGTTGGTGCTTTTCGTCGTACATAGAGTTTGCCAATTAGTGTCAGCGGTATGATAGTGTTGAACACTGAACTGATGTCAACGAGTGTTCTAACATGAGTGTTTTTATTGTGCAGTTGGGAAATAACCAAGTGGGAGGAGGATGTTATGGTATGCACAGTAGAACGGTTCTGACTGTAAGCAAACTATAGTGTGGGTGGGATAGAGGCCTTAATGTAGGTCACGACCAGTAGTTTAAAGCACATTATGACGAGTGTGAGTTCAAGGCAACAGTCGTCATTAAGTAAAGTTAACATTGACTTCTCTGGCAGAAAGATGATTGTGGTTTTGAAATGTAAGCACAGCAGCCAGCGTTTGCAGGGTGTTGAAGCTATCCGAGAGGACATCAAACAGCTTACTAAGGTATTCTCTCAGCACCCTGCCAGGGTTTCCATCTGGGCCAATACATTTTCATAGGGTGACTTTTTGCAAAGTCTGCTAATCTCAGCCACAGACAGCACCTGATCATCATTTGGAGAAGTTGTTTTCTTGGCTCCAATGTTGTTGGCAGAGAGAGAAGTGGCTTTACATCAGGTTAGGAAAGTGCAAAATTCAGAATTGAAGATGTGGCTCCCTTTCAGTTTGCGAATTGGAATTTGAAATGGCCAAACCCCAGGGGAACCTGAATTGAATGACAGGAAGACGAGTTTACTGAATACAGTTTAACTAAATGCTACATAGGTAATGCATTCCATCCATCCGTCATTCAAAATCTTGAAAATTTGGTGGGCAACCCTGGAGGATTCATAGCTGTCAAATATCATAGGAATGATTGAAAAGTAGAGGACACATTTCATTGCTTGTCAGCCTGGTTTATGAATATTAATTAGGCGACATAGCAGGTAATTGGGTGACAGCCATATTAAAATAATCACATACCGACTGCACTTTCGTTCAGTTGACAGATGACGCATGCTCAGTTTTATAGCACTCATTTTACATGCGCCAACTATTTTTTCACATTTTAGATGTCTCACTAATCTGACGCACCCAATTCAGGTCATGGCACACATTGGTAATGAGCTGATGTTTTAAATCTGGTGTGTTAGATAAGAGAGACATCCAAAATCTGCTTTCCTGGAGGGTCTAACTCTGCTTTAGCCTCTGCCATATGTACTGGCAGTCAGCACTTGCTAGGTGGGCTTGGATTTTCTGTGTGTTTGCAGCTACTGGTCTGTCAATAGTTTGCTGAGATGTGTTGTGTGAAACTGAGTGGGTCATCAAATATAACCTCGAGATTCCTTGCTGACTTAGCTAGCACAGTTCATCAATAGATCTGTCTGGTGAGTTATTCACATACAGTGTCACTAACACTATATTATTTTTTTGCACAGTGTTTTAACTACAGTACACATGACCCAGATACTCTCATTTTAAAGTGTGAAAGAGTTCAACGAAAGCTGTGTCCTGGAAAGGATATGTTCATTTGGGGCAAGGTTACAAAGGTGACCAGTGAGCACACTTTTCTCTCAAGCTTGGAAATAAAGACTGTGCTCATTGATACAGATTCGTACACAAGGTCAGCAGCATCTGGCGATGACAAAGAGGCCTGGGAAATAAACATACACAGTCCAGCCATCACTATATCACATTATTGTAGCAGGACCCATTGTTCCTTCCCTGAGTGAATGTCCTAGCCCAAATCTGAATTCAAACCCAGGCTCTCACTGCTAGAATCCTTTAACAGGGAAGAGGCTTGTGCAAAATTCACAACTGTAGAATTGGCTCCCTTTAAATTCAGTCGTTGGAATGTGAACTGAATTGGTTACACCCCACTATGTAACCGTAATTAATCCCACCTAACATTAAAATGTTTAAATATATATTTTATATTGCAATAATTTCACATTCAATCTTCAAATGAATGTAGAAACAACATACAGTATTTTTTAAATATTTGTTTAATGATTGAAGGCGAGTATCACTGATACCAATAGCCTACTGCTGTCTCTATGAAATAGTTTTTTCTCATATTTTTCCATTGACTATAGCCATTTGACATTACAATATAATTGAGAGTTATCAATTTGAATATTTATTAGACTTTAAAAAACAACTTATAATTGAAGTGAACATAAAACAATCTTCACATAAAGCCATTAATAAATGTCATATTTACCTGTGCCCTTCAGCAAGTAGGAAATATACAGAAATTGAATAAAGTTATCAAACACTAAATTCTAAATTAAATATAAATGAATCCTTGAAGTTATTGTTTAACTTTTATACAAAATTATTGATTCCATTTTTTGTTCTTTGATTAATAGACATCACGGCAGCTGGATTATTAGGTTATTTTGGCTGCTTTAAGAGCTGCTGCTGCTAAACATGATGCAGATCTGACTCGCATCAAATTTTCTCACAACTCTATCTTTTTTGACCCATTTCAGGACTTAAAATCTACTAATGAGCTGACGCGTTGAATCGGGTGTGTTAGATGAGGGAGACAGTGCTGGGGTGCTCCAGGACAGTTTTTGAGAACCACTGCATTTCAGAGACATGTTCTTAAATGTGACTCATATTTAACAAAAACTTATAAGTAGTTCTACTTATAAGCATGCACATTTTTAAGGCAGATTTAATTGCCTTTTCGATAACTTCATGACTTAACCGATGACATAACTACACCATTACATGTTCATAGTTTCTTTTGCACTTCAATGTGAAATTATATAGGCTACTGTCTGTCAGTCGTATGAAACTGAAAAAAGCCGCCAACTACAAACACACTAGAAATGCTTCAAATTTTGTTTTGGCAAAGTTTAATTTTACTTGCACTTTTTCAATACCATTAGCTATCTGTCACACTTCAAAGGCTTTTTATTTTAGTTTGAACCCCTTTGGTATTTTCCAATTTATTCCAATTCTCGCCATTTACAAACCATTAACTACGCATTTTGCTTCAATGAACTCCTAATTGGCTGCTTATTAATAGTTAGTAAGGTAGTTGTTAAGTTTAGATATCGGTAGGATTAGGGATGTAGAATATGGTCATGCAGAATATGTGCGTTATAAGTACTAATAAACAGCCAATATTTTAATAATAGACATGCTAATAAGCAACTAGTTAATAGTGAGAATTGGTCCCTATACTAAAGTATACCACACTTTAAAACATGGCTTTCTCAAGCCAACATTCAAAGTTTGTCTTGAAAATTACAATTACACTACAAAAACATATTTGAATTCACTTTAATTCTATTCACATACAAGTTTGAACTGCATCCTGTTTGCTAAGGCATTCTATTCCAATTGTTGCACACAAACCGTGCCAGAGAAAAAGAGAAAGTCTGAAAGAAAATATTCAGTCAGAATGATAAACTTGACTAATGGGGTAAAAGTGTAGATCTACCAGAAAGAGTTTCATTGACCAATTTGTTGACTGTGATAACAGCTGACTCTATAACAGGGTTTTCTTCTTGTTTTTGTATGAAAAAATATTTTAAAAAGTTTTAAGATGAATTTTGCTTTGTCGAGTGAAAGGCTTTCATCTGAAAAAGAGTGTAACACGGTCTTTTTGAGGTACTCATGGGATTCACGCTGTCTGAGGAGTGTAGCAGACGCCTTGCCTCCGACTTTCAAAGGAGAACTGATGCATGTCTCACCCAAGATGGAGTACCTTGGGATTATCCTATCAAACATGAATTTGTCGTTTTTGCCATATCCTCTTTGAGCAGAAGAGGTTTTTTAACAAAACTCAGAATACAAATTCCCTGTTTGGTCTTCTGAGAAGCAGGAAGTATGAAAGCACACTCCTACTGCTCAGCCATTACTAATCAGCAACACACACTTTGGAGATTCGAGGGACTGTGGGTCAATGTGTCCGCAAACACATTTGTATAAAACCCTCCTCTTCTTATCTACAAATACAAATTAAGCTCAGATGAGCTTTATTTGTCACATACACAATTATACAGAGTATAATGAGGAGTGAAATCTGTTCTCTGCATTTAACCCATCCAAGTGGAGCAGTGGGCAGCCGACATTGCAGCAAGCAGTTGGGGGTTCGGTGCCCTGCTCAGGGTCTCACCTCAGTCGTGGACACTTCCTGCCAGATTAAAAACCCGGGTTTCAAGCCCAACGCTCTATCCATTAGGCCACGACTGCCACACACCGCACATCTAGCCCAGTTTTCAGCTTTGCACAGCTCTTCTGAAGCAAAACAAAACAACATCCTTCTGCTTCCAAAAAAATGATAAATAAATAAAACTTCGAAGTTTACTTTGGTGAAGTGGGGATTTAATTTCTAAAGATTGGTTCAGCAGAAAACTCATAACATTAATATGGATCAAAGACCAAGGCTTTGTTTTTCAAATTGACTGAGATTAATGAAGGATGCGGATTTTCTCATTAATTATTTGCGGAAGAGTGGTTTTACTTATTAAATATGTGCTACTGTCAAATTACGTTTTGGGAATTCAGCCATGTCGCTATTACTGATATGACTGTAAATGTGTTTAGAAGCTGCATGTAACTAAACCTTCCTGAGGCGGATGCAACTATACAGAAAGTGTGTTTGGAATGGAAGAGGATAAGGAACAAACAAAAGCGAAAGATAAGCAAAAACACAAGGGAGACAACAGGCAGTAATAGCTGAGAGAGATGGGTTGCCAACTTTTTGTTCATTCTTTGCTGAAGAACCATTGTTTTTGGGGCAGACATGACAGCTCAGAATGGACAGCCATTTCTGATGTGTCTGTACCAAGAAACTTATTTATTCTAGCACAATGGAAGATTTTGTTTTTGTGATTGTAAACATAAAAAAAATAATTACTTTAAAATAAAAATATGACGGATATACAAAGCTTTGTCTTATTATTATTAATATTGTTGTTGTCATTAACAGTATAACATATTCTGTTTCTTTAAAAAAAGTGACACTTTAAGATATATACTGCTTAAAAGTTTAGGGTATATTTTATTTTTTTTTAAGAAATACTACATATCATTATTAAGGCTGTGTTTATTTAATAAACATTAAAACATTAAAAAATATAGTAAAAAAAGTAATATTGTTATAAAAATTATAATTTATAGTAACTTTACTATTTTAGAATATTTTAAAATACGTTTGTTTTAACTGCTTCAGTTCAGTGCTTTAATAATGGTTATTATAATAATATATTAATATGGCTAAACACTTTTGATCTATGAAGGCATACTTGAGCTTTACTGAAAACAAATGACAAAAGGTTGGAAAACACTATTGCTAGCTGGGTTGAATGCTCATTTAACTGTTTTGTGAAAACTTTAGCCTATCTTTATATACAGCAGTGCTGTTAAGCTTGGCATCAATTATATAGATATTTTAGAGAAACAGAAAAGGCCCATTCGATTCTCATAAAGGGTTTTTCTGAATCTTCCTGGCTTATTATACATCAAGCACAATGGGCAGAAGGAGATCTAGAGGACAAAGCACAGATAAATGATTAAATAAAGCATTAGTGCCATTTCAGACACTGCTTACATGACCTTTAAACAGCTGACATTTCCTGCTTTCCATTTAAGTGAAATAGTCTGCATAGAAAAAACATATATAGAGAGAGACAAAGAGCATATTTTGTTTACATTACCACTTAAGTGGATCTTCAGTGTGTCACCAAGAAAAAAAGCCAAGTAGAGCTATTCAAAATCCCAGGACCCCCAAGCTTTTGAGTCCTTGAGCTGTAGCGGGGCGGACAGAGGCAGAAAGTTAGATGAATGGGGTAGGAGCACCCTGATCAATACTAAACCTGGACTGCCCACACGGAAGAGAGAGAGAAGAATTGGGACAGAGTGGTAAATATGAGCTTAACAGATGGAAGCATCTGTGTTTGTTTGAATGAGCTTCTCCTGAGATTCTTACAACATGCTATAAGCCTGTGCCGCAATGACACTTTAAATCTGTGGTAAGACAACGTCTGCTGTCAATGTGAGCATTTCCTCTTATGAGGCAAAATGTAGATATTGTTACTCATTAAAATCCCATCAGACAAAATAACAGTATTCAGTTTCCTAGAATAGCTGTTTGCTCTTTGCCGCTAGTAAGCAGTGTATGGAGTTCTTATCTAAACTAATTAGCAGTCTTTTTAAGATTCATCACTTAGATTGAGTACATAGATGAAACCTATACATACTTATAGAAATAAACAGAAACCTTGGAATGAAGTTAAAAGGCTTAGTTAATGAAATGATCAAAGAGTCTAGAATGTGTGCAGTATATTATTAATTCCATGGAGTGCACAGTGTTATACCACAATGTTGAAATGAGTATAGGCCAGTAGAACTTAACTCTCTGATTATGAAAACATTTGAGAGGGTTGTGAAGGATAAGCTTTTGACCATGGTACAGGACATTTTAGATCAGTTTCAGTTTGCTTACAAGCCCGGTAGGGGTGTTGATGATGCAATAAGTACTCTATTAAACATGATTTTAACATATCTTGAGGGTGCAAAAACTTTTGTGTGATTCGTGTTCATTGATTTTTCATCTGCCTTTAATTGTATCCAGCCTCATATCTTAGCAGAAATGGTAAATAGGGTTTATAATATTGATTCTGGGCTGATATGTTGGCTGATGGATTTTTTAACTGATAGGTCTCAACGTATGAAAGTAAATGGGGTTCTATCTGAAGTACTTTTTTCTTCGACTGGGTCACCGCAAGGATGTGTTCTTTCACCTCTTTTATTTCTGCTTTATACTAATGAGTGTCAAACGCAACTAGAAAGGCGTCATATCATTACGTTTGCTGATGATTCAGTGATTGTTTCCCATTTAAATAGTGCGGATATCTATCATGGTCCTTTACTGACAGATTTTATCGATTGGTGTAAATTGTCCTTTTTGGACATTATTGTACTTAAAACTAAAGAGATGATTGTAGATTTTAGGAAGAATCCTACGGTCATCTCTCCTGTGGTTATTAATGATCACGTTGTTGAGGTTGTACATCAATTTAAATACCTTGGTACTGTAATAGATGAAAAGTTGACCTTGAGGCTCATGTGGATGCTGTGTGTAAGAAAGCCCACCAGCGTATGTTCTATCTGCAAAAGCTTTGTAGTTTTAAAGTGGACAGTACTTTCATGAAGATGTTTTACTCTTGTTGTATTGGATCTGTCATTTCTCATTTGTGTGTTGGTATGGGTCACTTAATGTTAAAAACAGAAACAGACTGCAAGGTATTGTTAAAGTGTGTGGTAAGATTGTTGGCACCACTTTAAATGATTTGAACGACTTGTATAAGGCCAGGACTTTGAAGAAGGCTGAGTTAATTATGAATGATCCCAGCCATCCCTTGCAGAATGTTTTTAAGTTGCTTCCGTCTACTGCCTTTATGTAGGACCAATAGATTTAAAAACTATTTTACACCAGCTGCCATCGGTTTCTTAAATTACAAATAAGTATATATTAATAGAAGTCATTGTTTTTGTTTGTGTGTTGTGGTGTTTGTTGTTGTTGCATGTGGTTTACTGGCTGTGAAACAAATTGCCCTTTGGAGATAAAAAAATTGACTAACTATCGAAGACATTTATGGGAGTTATTTAAGGAGATTGGAGCCAATTGTCACAGAATAACATTAAAAAGGACTGTATTTTAGCAACTGGAAGGAGTCAAAACGTTCTTGTCTTTGCTTTATCTATAGTTTTGTATCATAGTTAAAAAAGCTCACAATTTGCAGTATTTATTGCCAATTCTGTTTTTGTATAGAAAAAAAAATATCCAAAAACAGCCCATGACAAACAACTGAGCCTATACAGTGTGACAAAAGGTCAATCTGAGTCAAATACATTTTCTTTGTCTAAATGTCTCTTCTAATTGTCTGGTTTTTTTTCCTGAGCAAAATAATTAACAGCTTTTTTATAGACAAGATTTTATAGCTTGTGTCTGTACAAAAATAATAAATATACATAAAAAATAAAAAAATAAAAAAAGGTTACTAGTCACAATCTTTTATTTTTAATTTATTTGATATATTTAACTAATACACTCTAAAAAAATGCTGGATTAAATACAACCCAGTGGTTGGGTTTAAATACAACCCAACCCAACCCAACCCCAACCGCTGGTGTAACGGAGTCAACGAGACGTGAGGCGTGCGGATCCATATACAAGCCTTTATTAATAGACAAGGTCAAAACACAGGCAGGGGCAAACATGAGACTAAAACTCAGACAATAAACTGACTGCTATCACTTGGAGAGCGATAAACACAGACAATACTTGGGTATTTGTGCAGGATCTGAGGGGGTATTATATAGTGTGTTTAATAGCTTTCAGGTGAGTGTGTGATTGGTTACAGCTGTGTGTAATCAGTGCAATGGATGATGGGAAATGCAGTCCAGGGTGATGTGTAACAGTCTGTGTGGTGTGAAAGTCAATATAATGGAAGGGTGACCTCTGGTGGCAATCGGACGGAAGGTCACGGACCAGATTTATTACAGCTGGGTCAAAACAACCCAATCGCTGGGTTCGTTAATATTTTACCCAGCGCTGGGTTGTATTTAACCCAGCATTTTTTGGATTTATCTTTATATTTAATTATTTTGTATTACTTTATATACATTTTTCTCAATTAAATTTAAGTTACAAAATGTTGTTAGTTGACAACAAACAATAACGTCACATAACAATCTGTTTTACTCTCTGTTCGATGCCTAACATCCAACAGACGTGCCACAATTCTACATTATTCTATTCTCCTGGCAAGGACGATGATGGTATGGAAATATCAGGAAGGATAAGTCCTGCGGATTTATGTCATTCCATTTGCACCAAATTCCTGCATTCAAAGGTCACATCAATAAGTCTTTATTTAAAGCACAATCATTCAAACTCACGTCTGTCATCACAGAGGGCTAATGTGCTGTCTATAGATTTGTCCTGCCTCGAGGGTCACCCTTCACCTTAAAAAGTGTTATTGATTTCTCTGCTTTCACACCAAAGATCTGTGAATATGTGACATTCTGTCTCAGTCTGCATTTTATTTTTAAGGTGACAAAATATTAAAATACAATAAAGTGAAATAAAAAGATTCCTGCTTAAATGGAAGCAATACCAGACTATCATCTGATAAACATAAGCAATATCACAAGCCTTGATAATCATAAAAACAGCACAACTGCGAACTGTGTGATATTGTCGATCCAGTTTTATTAAACAACAGGTTAATACTGAATCCCTTATATTTAGCTTTATCTGTTTTTCTACTAATTTCTACTACTTTGTCTACAGCCACTAGGGTTGTGTATCGTTTGGTGTTTTTTCGATACCGGTGCCAAATCGATACTTTTAAAACGGTACCGGTGCCTAAATGGTAACTAAACCGATACTTATTTAAAAAATGTTTTTACCAATAAATAATTGGATTGGCCATTAGCACTAAACACATGGGCCCGGTTTCACAGACAGGGCTTAGACTAAACTGGATCTGTCTGCCGCTTTTGACACTGTCAATCATCAGATCCTCCTGTCCACCCTCTCATCACTGGACATCACTGGGATTCCACTTCGCTGGTTTGAATCCTATCTCACTGGTCGGTCTTTCAGGGTGGCCTGGGGAGGGGAGGTATCCAAAGCACATCAATTGGTCACTGGGGTTCCCCAGGGATCGGTTCTTGGACCGTCCTCCTCTTCTCCACATACACTACATCCCTGGGTCTCATCATACAGGCACATGGCTTCTCATACCATTTTTACGCTGATGACACACAGCTCTATCTCTCATTTCGACCAGATGATCCAACGGTAGCTGCGCGGATCTCAGGCTGCCTGGCAGACATCTCGGCATGGATGAAAGAACATCACTTACAGCTCAACCTGGCAAAGACTGAGCTTCTTGTCTTCCCTGCCACTCCAACTTTACAGCATGACTTCACGATTCAGTTAGGTTCATCAACAATTACCCCATCAGCTTCGGTCAGAAATCTTGGTGTAATCTTTGATGACCAGCTGACCTTCAAAGAGCACATTGCAAAGACTGCTCGATCTTGCAGGTTTGCACTACACAACATCAAAAAGATCAGGCCCTTTCTGACAGAGCATGCTGCACAACTTCTTGTCCAGGCCCTTGTCATTTCTAGGCTGGACTACTGCAATGCTCTTCTGGCTGGACTTCCATCAAACACAATCAAACCTCTACAAATGATTCAGAATGCAGCGGCACGACTCGTCTTCATCGAGCCCAAAAGAGCCCATGTTACACCTCTCTTTATCTCCTTGCACTGGCTACCATTTGCAGCTCGCATCAAGTTCAAGACACTGATGCTTACATATAGAACAACCACAGGCTCAGCACCCCCTACTTCCACTCACTATTACGAATCTACATCCCCTTCAGAAGTCTGAGATCTGCTAGTGAGCGACGCCTCGTGGTACCATCACAGAGAGGCTCAAAATCACTCTCCAGAACATTCTCGTTCACCATTTCTGGCTGCTGGAATGATCTTCCCACCTCTATCCGGAATGCTGGATTCCTGTCAATCTTCAAGCAACAACTGAAAACTCATCTCTTTTAACACTACTTGACTTCATCCTAAAAAAAAAAAAAGTTTCACTTTTTCAAAATCTTCTTTATCTTTCTCTCCTTCCCTTGCTAGCTTGTACTTATTTGAACAATGCCTGAGACTTGGTGTTACGAGCACTTCCTCTGTCTGATTACCTCTTCAAGATTAATCGCTTTATGTAGTCCCCAATTGTAAGTCGCTTTGGATAAAAGCGTCTGCAAAATGACTAAATGTCAATGTAAACCCGGATTAGATTATAGTTCAATTATGACATTTAAGTAATTTTTATAAACATGCTCAGAAAAAAAAACATTACTGGGGTGCATCTTTTTAGGATCAGTCAGTGCAAATTTATTTCAGTTAAAGCAGCTAAGAGTTACATTTTAGTCTAGGACTGGGTTCAAGCCTTGTCTGTGAAAATGGGGGGTGATGTCTTTTTCGTTCATACTGGACACTAGAGGGCACCCTCGCGCAGAAAATCCATAGATCCAGTCACAGAAGTAGCAAACGCTTGATGCGCCAGGGATATGGATAAGTAAACAGAAGATATAAACGTTTTGAATGATAAAATAAATACAATAAACACACGAATACGACTATGTAAAGTTTATCTGTGTTATTCAAGCCATCTCTGGTATTTTCATAATAATTAAGTATATTTATAATCCATTGCTAATCGATGTATTATTAGCCTATGGAGTAGTAGTAGCGTAGCTAGTTAATGGAAGGCCATCAGAGCAAGTGTAATTACTGCATTCACGCGCTCCTCGGATGCTCTCATCGGATGCGATGCTCCTCGGATGCTCTCACTCTCAAGATGATGCTTCTTACATCCGTTTCGGAGAAACAAAGGACAAATATTTCAACCGATCGCTCAGGCATGGCACCGAAATGAGGCACCGAAATCTGCGTTCTGATTCGGTTCTAGTACATACCGGTTACATAGGTACCGGTGCCATATTGGTACCGGGTTTCTGTACACAACCCTAACAGTAGTGAGTTTCAAACAAATTGGTTGAATGAATGATTCAATGACTCCTTTATAAAGACACACTTGTTTCATTCATGAATAAATCAGCTTGTTTGAATGAATTGGCTGAATGAATGACTCAGTGATTCACTCATAAAGACAGTCACTTGTCGCCACCTTACTGGTGTAACATGTAAACTACAGAACAAGTAATTGAAATCCCCATCACTAATGGATTTCACATTATTCATAAAAATGATAACATCTTTATCTGTATGAAAAATGTATTATTCATACTGTCAGTTAATCAATACATAACAAATTACAATCTTTGGCTAATGAGCAGATTACACAGGTCATAGAGTGATTTATTGTAGAATAAGCATTTCCTATAAATCATCAGCAGCACATTTATATGACAGCTGCTAAGGTTCTTAGCTGTAAACCATCACCAAACAAACTAATGTGGCCACATAATTCTGCATATGGTTGTTTTATGTCTTTTGTAATCTTTACTTTAACTGTACTGTACTTTTTGTACAAATGCATGGTGTTTACCAATAATATATTTTGTAGAAAAGAGAAGCCTTTTTTAGCAGCTGTTAAATGAAGGATGGTTTTGCACTCTGCTTATGAAATGAAAGACATTGCTTATTAGGTACAGAAAAACCAAAAGAAGCATTTATAAGCAGAACAAAAATAGTGCCTAATTATGTGTTCTTCAGCAAACTACAGAGACTTTGTCTAACTATGAAAGCATTTCCTAAGACTGCAAGCACAGAAGGGATTTGCGACTAGATGTAATGCTTTTTTATTCTATTCATTTCTGTTTTTTAACATGCCCACATTTTATATAACCAACGTGCAAGTATTGTTATGCTTTTATGACCCTTTTAACCAAAGACCGGCCTCTTTAAAGCAAACGACACTTTGAGCATCAAATGGTGGTTTGGGGGCGTCTGGTAGAGCTTAACGTTTATCTCCCGCCATTCAGATATGTGTTACAGTACAGTTCATGCTGTGCTTGCTCTGAATTATGAAAAAGACTGAATTATTATGTAACTTGCTATTGAAAGGCTTTGTTTCCACCTTTGAGAATTTGAAAAAAATATTAAATCATTACATTGGTGGCTTGATGAAAGGGGTCATGTGATGCGATTTTATGTTTCCCTTTGTCTTTGGAGTGTTACAAGTTGTTTGTGCATATATAAGATCTGTAAAGTTGTAAAGATTAAAGTGTCAAACCCAAAGAGATATTCTTTATAAAAGTTAAGCCTTCTTAAAATGGCTCATTCAAACACGCCCCCACATTGTCTACGTCACTGTGTGAAGATTTGCATAACACCGCCAAAAGTATATGCAATGAAAGAAGGCGTAACTTTTATTCTCTCTGTAGTGTTGTTGGTGCCGCCTGCGCCATGTCGTGGAGATGCTGTGTGTTTCGTTGTGAAAGCGAAAGTACTTTGTTTGGCCTTCCAAATGAGTACACAACCATAAATCAGTGGTTAAGTTATATCTACAACACTGTTTCAGAACAGTACAACCCAAATATTAAAGTGTGTGTAGCACATTTTACGGAGGACTATTTCCTGAACCGGGAGAGTAGCCTACAATGTGAACACTATGAATGGCTGTGAACACTATAAAGTGGGGCAATTCCAACGTCACAAGTGCAGTCTGGTGATTCTGACTCACAGCCTGTAAGTACGTTTCGATGTGTAAAGAATTTGCTACTGACTATTCAAACACGAGTTTTGAGCAGTGTGTTATGTTTACGGGGCACAGCGCAAGGTGTAAAAAGACCGTATGAGTTGTTATAATCAGTAATTATGTCCTCATTGAATGCAACAAATGCCTTGCTCCGGGACACAGCATCACAACATGGTAAGCGGCGTAACATTTCTGTCACACGCTTGAGGTATTTAGTCAATCACAATGCACTGGATAGCTGGCCAATCAGAGTACACCTCACTTCTCACAACAATGAGTTTAAAAAAATCGGCACGTTTCAGAAAGGCGGAGCATAGAGGAGCAACAATAATGTACAGTATGTGGAAAATTTGATTTTTAAAACCTTGAACCACGTTAGCACATTGCATTACACCAAATAGTGTTTTTTCTAGCAACATCATATGACCCCTTGAAAATAATTGTGCTATTTTTCTTTCTCTTTTTTTTCAGAAGACCACTGGTGACTTTGCAGTACATCAGAGGGTAAGTGTGATAGACGTTCAATGTTTTTTTTTTTTTTTTTTATTAATACAAAATTAAATCCATCCATCCAATCCAATATGATTTGCCTATAAAAGTATCAAATATTTAAATACAAAACCAGATGCATGACATTTTATAACTGTTTTTCCTACTGCATTTGTAAAGAAAGTATTGATAAAAAAAAAGTTGATGTGGAGGAAAAGGAGAATTTGAAGGTTCAATGCAGCGGGCAGCATTTTCTTGTCAGTCTAACAAAAACATCACACTGCCTTGTGTTAAAAGGTCAGCAGGGAAAATCTTTATCACTGTCAAACCTTCATTGTAAAGTACTGTTTTTGTTTACTCCTCAAACAAAAACAATGTTGCATGCAAATGGCAGCGTACAGTGTAACAAAACAGCATTTCAGTCTATTTAATTGCTGATTTTGCTTCACACAGGGAAAATTGTGGTCTCTAAGTACCTACCCAGGAGCTAAATCAATGCAAAGACATCGCTCAATTGCAAAGCTCACCTTCCCTACTTCCTAAAAATCATTTGAAATACCTCTGTCTATGAGAGATGTACAAAATAGTCTGGCCACTCCTCATGCCAGTCACACTTAAAGTTACACCTCTTGCAAAATAAGCGTCATAAGTGGCCCACGCTAGAGAAAACAATTGCAGCCTGTGTCTGATAACAGATAGAGAGGAAGTGTAAATAAACCGCACTGTGCATGAAATCAGTGGAGTCCAAGGCTTTTTCTAAGTCCTGCTAATGCACTCAGCCTCATAAAGGATCTTTATTAGGCCCACACTGGGGCGCTTTGTCAGGTTTTGATAATGTCTCGGGGACACCGACTGTTATGTCTGCTGGTAAAGAGCAGGGCCCAGATGACAAATGAAATGGAAAATTATCCGCTGTCAGCAAAGACAAATTATAGAGTTATTGATAGGTTATTTCACATAGACTAGGTTCACACACTACTGTTCAAAATATTTTTAAAGTCTCTTATGTATGGAAGCTTGTTTCCACCACACTGTTAAAAAGGGGGGATAAATCAGAATTCTGAGATTTGAACTATAAAAATATAAATATTAAAATGAAATGTATTTTATAAAAAAAAAAATTTCAGGATATAAAATTGTGAATTGTGAGATATAAACCTGCAAATGCAAGAACAAAATTCAAAAGTGTGAGATAAAAAGTATTTTACCTTTTTTATTCTGTGGCACAAACAAAAAAACTGAATTGTGAGATATAAACAGAATTTCTAGATGTAACCTCTATGTTTTGATGTAAATTCTATTTTTATATCACGCAATTATGAAAACAGTTACATGTTTATGATTCTTTGATTAATAGAAAGGTCAAAATAACAGCATTTATTTCAAATGTTTAATACATGTAAAACAGAACTGCCAATTTTGGTCAATTTTAATCTGTCCTTGCTGAAGAAAATTATAATTATTTTCTTACTAAATAAAACGTATTGGCAAAAAAAATAAAACTTACTGTACAGACTAAAACAATAATTTGTCTATTTAAATGCTTAAAAATCACTTAAAAATGATTGAGATGTGACTCTTCATTTTCATAATAAAGTTTGTGTAAACTGTATTTTGCACTAAGGACAGACACTGTATTCTCCTTTGGTGTGAATATAGCCACACACAGCAAGGCCATCTCCCTCCAAGATGAGAATGGATGGATTCAGGGTCCGGAGTTCAATTCACAGAAAGGCTTTTGTAGTTAAAAGGCCAGACCATTATAGTACAGCATGGCCTTTTTCAAAAGCATTTGGCAGAAAGTGTATTAAGTTATTGATTTGTGGAAAATGTCACAGCATAAATATTTGCGTTTTAATGCAGTACAGTGCAATCAGTGTTGACTTTTCTCAATGAGTTTTTCATTTCAGTGCTACAGCTGGAGCGAGCGGAAACTGTTGCCACAATTCATGCGCTTCTCAAATAAGGGCTTATGTGTTTAGCATTGCCGAATGATTAGCATGCAAAATGAAATGAATTGCTTTAATTGATTGAGTTTCACACTGTTATTAACAGCAATGAAGACAGACAAGAGGCCATGGATGACTTGGCTCTTTGTGGCGGAAAGCGTTGACGTTAAAACATATATCTCATGGGATCTCACTTAACCTTTCTGTTTCGCAGTTTAAACGTGATAAATGACTGCTTTAAATGAAAGTGAAACATTTTATTATCCTTGACATCTTTGGAGTACCTTGGGTTTCAGGCCTTTCTTTTATGTGGAATTTGCCTGTTAAACGACAGTTGTTCATTGTCATTTACTGCATTATGTGTTGCAGATTATTTTATTTATTAATTAATAACATATCTGAAACTTACTTTACCTCAGACTTTTAAACAAGGTCTTCTGCTGGAGAATTCATGAGGTAGTGCCTTTGTTTTTTTATATATTTATATATATATATATATATATATTATATATTTTTTTTTTTCTTGAGGTCAGTCCTCAGAGATCCTTTGTAGGAAGTTTGGAGGCCATTATGTCACCAGGACAAAAGGGGAAAGATGCCATTTTAATTAAAGTTGGCAGATTTACCATCCACATAGGGTTTAAAACATCACCCGTCTGTGCAGATCGAGGCCGAAGTACCAGCGATAAAAATGATTTATGCTAGCCAGGGCAGCGGAGAGATTTCTCTAAGGAATTGGTGGAGGAATTAGCACAGGTATTGGAAGGCTGTACTGTAATGAGGAGGAATGACATTAGTTTAATTTCCTTAAAAAACAAATGGTGCAGCCGGGCCAAACAATCAGTTACTCTGCCTCAACATGGGCCCGACTCCTGCCTTGAGACTTATTTTTAACCTGGGATTAGAAGACAAAAGATAGTAGATCTGGAAAGAAAGAAAAAAGATCCCAGATTTTCACTTGGTTGCTTAATTAGTTTCACACTAGTTTAAAACCGTTATTTTATAAGACTATGAATGACAATCAATGAGAAAATTAACAACATGATATGCTGATTAATGAATCTAATTAATTATATATATATATATATATATGTGCTTGTATTGTTAACTAAAACTATTAAAAAATCATTTTCAGTAATTTAAATATGTGTGTGTGTGTGTGTGTGTGTGTGTGTGTGTGTGTGTGTGTGTGTGTGTGTGTGTGTGTGTGTGTGTGTGTGTGTGTGTGTGTGTGTGTGTGTGTGTGTGTGTGTGTGTGTGTGTGTGTGTGTGTGTGTGTGTGTGTGTGTGTGTGTGTGTGTGTGTGTGTGTGTGTGTGTGTGTGTGTGTGTGTGTGTGTGTGTGTGTGTGTGTGTGTGTGTGTGTGCGTGTGCGTGTGCGTGTTTCCATGGAAACTGACTGAAATAAATAATTTGAGGCTAAATTACAGACATTGCTACAACTAAATAAAATAAATGAAAGATGAATACAAAAATGTAAAAACTAATGATAAAAATGATAAAACCAAACAAAATTATTAACAAGAAGTTTAAAAGGAAAATTAAAAATATAAAAAAATAACATTGAAAATACTAAAATAACACCGGCATATAGTATATTAATATTTGCTGATAACCTCCAGGTCATGAAAAGAAGAATTTAAGACATTGGATTACTGAAGTAGACCTTATAAAAATTGGATGAATTATTCAGCGTTTTTGAATGAATAATTTGAAATTGCAAATAATTTAATGACTCACTTATTAAGACATATCATGTTTTTTTCTTTTTTATGAGTCATTGTTTTTAAGAATATTGGTTGAATGAATGATTCAATGACTCACTCGTAAAAAGTCAGTTTAGTTTCTGAATTAATCTTAATTAATTGGTTGAATAAATAATTCAAATGACTCTCCAATAAAGAGAGTCACTTAGTTTAACGATGTAACCAGCGGAAATAAAAGTATTTAGCAAAAGCCCTATAATATGCTTCATGTTTGATACTAACATATTAACACATTAAACTGACAGCCCTAATATAGATATTATAGGAATGGCAAGTCAATGATTACCAATATTTTAGATACTCTGTTCCACAGCACATGGTATTAGTGCTCAATACAATTATAATTCCAGTTCCAAGATATACTATTTCAAATTCAATAAAACATTTATAAGTCTTCTTTTAGTACAGAATCGGATCATTACTTTTGTGGCTGTTGGATCTGCAGCTCTCTGTTATAATAGAGAGACAGCCTAAATCCCTTAATTATAACCCTGATCTTCCAATTGCACATCCTTAGTTAGTATGCTTTCAGCCAAGAAAAACGATGTGCCCGAAGAATCCAAAACACTTGGACTGGTTCCCTTAAGCTCACATCTTTGCATGTTTACAGAGAAAGAGTACCAAGGAAAAATGAGAGCTTGCTTTGTTGATATTACCACTTTGACCTCAGTACAGTTAAGAGTCAAAGACTTGCTCTCATAGCGCTCAGCTGTTGGTAATGGTCTCAGAAGCTTCGTTTCTATACTTAGGCAGCCAGTTTTGAAGAAGAAAAGGTACATGTTTGAAGCATTTATGTGTGCAAAGGATCTGCAAAGACTCCAGGCACCAGATGCTGGAGACATGAAAGCAGGACCTTCAAAAACTATACACTCCCTTTCTTTCTCCATCTCAAACAGCTCATTCTGCTGAGAGTCCCTCTTTCCCATGAAATGAAGCTGAATTGAATCTGTGAAAAGATAATCATATTATTCCTCTCCCCCATGGAGAGACAAGGCGATTGCATCTCTGGCATGGTGTTGTCTGTCAGCAATGGAATTTTTAATTAGCACCTGGAAGCTCATATTTTATGCCTCCCCACGGCACATTTGAGAGGAGACAATTCGAAAACTGTTCATGTAAACATTTGGAACATCAATACTGTCTCCACACGAGCGGGTATTGGGAGAAAGCAAAGGGAGAAATGGAAAAACACTGCTGTATTTGTGAATAGAGGTGGGCAGTGGGTTACTAGGTCAACAATGGTAAGCACTTCACATTTACATATTCAGCCTCAGCATTGTATTATGAACAATGTTTTTTTTTGATGATTTTCTGGAGTATATGTAATTAACACCATTGTCAAATGGTTGTAGAAAATTGTAACAAAAGACACTGTGTCTCATTCGATACGCATGTACATGTATTTGTGTGCAAAACCTGTATATGACAAAATCTTATAATTTGTTCCTATTTGAATTTGTTAAATGTTATAAATCTACTAAATGTAAATTCTAAATTTAGTTAGAATTCCAAGTCCAAAGTTTCCACAAAAATATTGAGAAGCACAGCTGTTTTCAACACTGATAATAATAAGAAATGAGTACCAAACCAGCATATTAAAATGATTTCTGAAGGAAAAACTCAGTCTGAACTCTGAAGACTGGAGTAATTGCTGCTGAAAATTCAGCTTTGCCACAGGATTAAAGAACATTTAAAATATATTTTAAAATGTAGTAATAATTGTAATCCGTAATAATAATTCACAATTTAATATTTCACATTATAATTTAGCAATATTACTATTTTTACTGTATTTTTTTATCAAGTTAATGCAGCCTTAGGGAACAAAAGATACTTATTATAAACACTTAAATAATGTTTTGCAATATTACTGCTTTTACTGTATTTTTGTATTAAATAAATGCAGCCTCGGTAAGAAGACTGCTTTAAAAAAAAAAACATCTTGCCAACCCCAAAATATTTAAACGGTATATAATCAAATTTAGTAGATAAAAGTTTTACAAAAACACAACAGAACAACAATAGAAAAGTCAAAGCAACAAATAAAACATGGCAAAAATCCTTGAGAACTGTGGACTGTGGCTGCGGTGATGTATTCATACAGCATACATATTTACAGCCATAGTTAACACACTCCACTCTGCATGTTTATTAGTGCTCAGGCATGCACAACAGCTGATGTTGAAGTTATTCACCCCGAGAGTGATGGGAGCTTCCGCCACTCTGCGCAGCGTGGACAGCTGGGGTCAGTTTAATTGCGAACGGGTCAAGCAATAATGAAAGCCTTTACCCCTGCGAACAACCACAGGGCAGCGGCACAGACAGGTCCACACAAAATACTGCATAAAGTATGTCCGGCTAAATCACTATTGGTTATTTTTCAGCCTGTCACGGAAGTGCATGGATATTAACGACAAATAGGTCTAGCAAAGCGTTATCTAAACAGCTCTCCGATTCAAGCGTGCTTGTGAGTCTCTTTTGTTAATTACTAATTGCCAGGATTAGATCTGAGATCCATTGCCTCATGCATTTTAAATGAGGTGAGTCTCAATGATTTCTTATTAGTGCCTCTGCACAAACACTGCATTCATGGTATATTGACCTCCTCAAGTACACAGCAAAAATAGCAGGATGCTCTTCCTAGGATCTTTTAATGAATATAATAAAGTACATTCTTTCCTATAGAGCTGGACTCTGATATGCTCATTGCTGAGTAACCTTTTTTGTGCGGCTTAAACGCATTGCTTCACTTTTGCTTTGTTGTAGCACGTTCTCCAAAGGAATGAATACAGCATATTGAGGCTTTGTTGGAGATAAATAAATAGTGTATTCAAGCAAAGGAGTGACCTTGTAAAAGAGCCGGCACAGATATACATCATCACACTTTCCGAACACTGAATGCGACCTGGTTGAATGTTATGCATTCTGTTCAACACGCTGTCACGCTCACCGAGAAACAGACATTGGGAGGGAAATTAGACCTAAATATTTAAACAGAAGGAGGTCAAAGGATACAGCGAAAGCATCAGTTTGTTTAAAAAAAGTGATGGAGACAGAGGGGGTGCACAGATGTGCTGGATGCGTCACCACAGTGGAAACGTCTTGGCTTTTGAATATTAATTAGGTTAGGCTTTAAAAATGTGAAATATTTTGATAAATATATGATGTATTAATCAAAGCCAGTCTAATGCACAGTGTATGCAGTGGACACAGTGTAGTATTTGCTTATTTCCAAGTAAAAAATGTCCAAATCAATAGAAAATTGAGTTGCTATTTTTCAACGTACCACAAAGCTTTCATTTCTCAGGGATTTGAGGGAGTAATTTTTCTTGCGATCAAATCAAACGCTCAAATCTTCATTCATCTGCCACTGTTGGACCCATGATTTTGTTGCTCAGTGAATAAATGGATCAGTCTGAATGTTAAGTAGCATTTTTGATTCGAGTACACGGGGTTCTGGGCTCTAATGTGCCCTAAGCTAACATTTTATTTTAATAAATCAAAATTGCAGTTCTGCAGCAGTTTCTTATTATTTTATTTTGTGAGTTCATTAGAATAGACAGTGAGGTGCATAATTGCAATAGATTGAGATATGCATAATTATTTGATAAGTAAAAGAAAATGTTTTTTTCAATGACCATACAGACCATTTTTCTCAACCTCACCAGAAAGCAACTGTTTACTCCTCTCTTGATACATTTTCCAAACTAGTTGACTCCTTATTGATATGTCTTGTATTATATGATGTGTTTATTTTAATCACATGTACAGTATTACATGTACGCAACTCTGGTCCGAAGCTAACACATGTAGTAGTTCTGCTTTCTGTCTTCATTACAGTACAAAAAGCTCCTATCATTCCAGCTTGCTTTAGCCCTTTGAAGATAAATGAAGAAGACATTTTTAACACATTCCTCTTCGGCAAAGAACCCTCACATCCTCCACATTATATTCCCACCCACCTGGAAATTAATTGGTAGTCTCTGGGATGGAAAGAGAGTGAAATTCTGGCTCCATCTGCTTATTCATGCTGCCATACGTGCACATTAATTATACGCATATCTTATTGCTGTGCTAAAATAATATCTTGATTCTTTCATTTCTAAATGAGCAAAAAGAAAAGCATTCTGGCTAATTTGAAAGTGGTAACTTATCATTGACAGTGCAGAGAGTGGAGAATGAGGGGTTTTGCTTTGAAAATGTACTTGTTTTAGATATAAAGATTCAAGATTTTTTATTCGTCACATACACAATTATACACAATATAATCAGCAGTGAAATGTAAACCACACTCTCAAAGAGCTGACAATACTTTTTTTGTAAATACCAAAACCGAATGATGTTCATTTTTGTTAACTGTTCTAGCATATGCATCCTTTCCCAAAAGTACAAATAATTTTAAAGCAATAATTGTTCAACAGTTCCACTGAATCTACAGACAGTGGACGCAGTGTAATCCGCTTCCCAAACGAAAGACTATTGAGCCATTCCACCAAAAACAGACCATGTGAGCAGTGTAGTCTGATTACAGAACAAATTAATATTATGAATCATTTAGTGAATAAACATACGGTCTGAACAGTGTATTATGAATCCTGAATGACTGACACTTTTTAGGTGGTTCTTCATAGTGAATTAAAAACATACACCACCACAGTGTGCCATCTATAAAAGATGCCACTAGATGCCATCTAGTGCCATCTATAAAATGATGGTACCTTAATGGAAGTGTTAATGTTCTTGAATCATTAAGAATAATCAAAACCAGAATCATTAAATTCCTGCATTACTGATTAATAACTGCATTATTAATTTAACATCACAGCAATATGTATGAACACTGTTTAGAAAATAGGGTGATAGCAATCATAACTGCTAGAGAACAATTTTAAAAGGTTATCTCTCCCACAAAAAAACAACGTAAAACAACGAGTTGCAAAGGCCTTTGCCAGCTGGTAACCCTAATATGACTAGCATACTTTCTCGCCTTCAGCAAGTCATTTATGTCTACTGAGCGAATGTTTAGTTACCTAATAATGTTTCATATCTTACACCCTGGGTAGATGGCATATCGAAAACATGTGTTGGCTTTGATAAGAAAGTGCCAGTCGGTGCATAGAATTCCACTAATGACAGTTTTCCTTGTGCTACAATACTAAAATATATAAATTTATGCAGCACTATTGCATTGATGCGGAAATCCTATTTCCACCCACAAGAAGATGAAGTTTCACCTATCCAGCATTGAGTTCATTGCACATTCCTTTTATTTTAGATTCACTACCTCACTAGATGGAGAGGAAGCATCCAAGACGTTTAACAGAACCTCCATTTATTACATAACTATGCATTTATATACCACATTACCCGAGGGATGACTTTAAAGAAGAATTGGCTGTTACTTACAGACAGTATATTGGGCGAGCGAGCACTGCATGTTGTGTCTGAAAAAGAAGCAGAGCTTGGGTGCAGGGTACATTACATCAATCATGCTAATCCTCCTGTTCCGAATCAGAGAGCCAGCTAAGCCAGAGGGAAGCAGTTGAAGTTCTAGAATCGCTCTTTGGAAGACAAGCCTGTAATTTCATAAAAAGTGCAGTAAGGGTGAAAAGGGATCTGAGAATGAACTGTGCACCATATCATTTCTGTGATGAAAATTGTGATGTTAACGCCGCCCGTAAATAAAGACCGCAGATGGTTACTCCATTGGTGTTTGCATAGAGGTTGTGGCACAATTCTCAGTGGTATGAGGTGAATACTGATTTTAAAAGGGGGCCATTGGTGTTGGCGGAGTATGATTAAAATTCATTTATTCTCAGAACTGGGCCATTGGCTATACCTGTCCTTACGTAAATAGATTATTTCATCTCTATAGCACAGAAGCACAAACTATTAATGAAACCACCTTGTGTGTGTTCCAAACAAAGAGAAATACCACAATAAGTACAAATTATCCCAAGGCAAGGTTTCTTTATTACTACGTTGTTCTTAAAACAATGATAATAAAAAACGGTAAACAGAACAAAATGTTCAAATGTGTACAGCACCTTCACTAGTTTATTAGATTCAGTCAGTACACATTTTCTGAATCATTCCTCAGTGAGACTTAACCTAAGTTGAAAAATAAGAAACCCTTAAGGAACCGTTAGTATTAATGCATTCCCCTTTAAATCACCTAGAACATTATTACATGGCCTAGGCACCAGACCATAGGTAGATGTGCTTGGCAGAACTAAGTTTGGCTTTCTAATTACTCCTAATAGGAGGCCCCTATCGATTCTGTGAGCAGGCATTGATTGGTTGGATTTTAAAAAGGCATATGTCTAGACTCCCCCTCCGAATGCCTCAGAGGCTGAAGCGGACACCCCCTGCTGCGCACT
Source organism: Ptychobarbus kaznakovi (assembly GCA_027422405.1). Taxonomy (NCBI): domain Eukaryota; kingdom Metazoa; phylum Chordata; class Actinopteri; order Cypriniformes; family Cyprinidae; genus Ptychobarbus; species Ptychobarbus kaznakovi. Next base: position 8,728,745 of record CM049805.1, on the reverse strand, counting down.
CTCACCCTCTAAAGCAAAGACAGGGAGTCATCGATTTCCAGGAAAACAATACGCGTACGTGCACATCCAGATGGCAGCCAATATTGGCTAAGTGTTTGTTTTTATCTGGTGCAATCACAGGAACTTCCACCTTACAGAGAGAGGTGACTAAAGACCAGCATGTAGAGTTGTTTGAGTTACTGGTTTAAGTGTGAGACTTCAATATTCAAATCCTTTCTGAACTGTCAATCCATTTCATTTTTAAATTAGATTTAGTTAAAAATGTTGCTAATTAAAAATCCCATAACATAACATTTGCACCAAGTTCTGTCATCTTTTATTTACCCCATGTGACTTACTTCCTTCTGTGGAACATAACATAATATATGTTGAAGAACTGAAGAGCTTTGGTTTCCTATAACTGGAAAAGAAGTCGATGTGAATGGAAATGGTTTGGTTACCAACATTCTTAAAAACGAAGTAAATGATGACATAATTTTCATTTCTGGGTGGACTATCCCTTTAAATGTTTTATATATTTTTTTAATGTTCTTTACAGTTAATTGAACTAAATGAATACATCAAAATGACAGCTCTATTTTTTTTGCCCCGGATTGAACTTTACTAACACTGTACTTTGAGCTCTGACTCTCAAGGCATAACAAGTACAAGTACAATCTACTGCTAACAATGCAATAAGTATTCACTGCCAGTTCTAGCTCTTATTGCCTAGGGGAAGAAGGTGATGTGCAAAGCGATGATGGCATGATGTAATACAGGTTCAGTCCCATTGCAATCGAGGTGGATTTAAACCATGGCAAACAGAAAGGCTAAGGGGCACTACTCAAGAGTTACTAAGCATCAATGAACTGAAAGAACAAAAAGAGGCAGAGATAGAAATGTGGAATGATAGAGGGGAAATCAATATACAAGTTCTGAATACCTGGCTATGTTCAACAAAATTTAACAAGCAAACTCATTACTTTGAGATTTAGTTTTCCATCATGTTTTTTTTACAGCTTATTTTCCAGGGATAGTTCATCCAAAATATATTTTGTCATCATTTACTGCTCTCATGTTTTCTGTAAGACTTGCTTTCTTTTTTTAGAACACAAAAGTTGCTGCTGCTGTCTGAATAGCTGCTGCATCCAAAGTGGATGGTGACCAGTGGATGTCAAGCTACAAAAAGGACAATATAAGCACCACAGTAGTTCATACAGTAGTCCATATGACTCATGCACTATGATCCAAATCACCTGCAGCCATATGATAACTAAAATTATTTCTGGACAGTTGTCACATTCACTTTTTATTAAATGGGAAAGAGCAGCTTGGACATTTTACTACATACAAAAAGAAACTACTCTTGTGTTCTTTGATAGAAAATGTTATTCAGGTTTCAAATATCAGCAGTATCATTTTAGTTTCATTGACATACAGTATTATTATAGTTTATTATAGTCAATATTTTCCATTTTTAATTAAATAGTAGTTAAAGTTGTGTTTTGTCACTCTTATTAGTTTTTTTATAGCCTATGTCTATATAGTTTTGAACCCTGAAAGACATGTGAGTGATTTCATTTTTGGATGAACTTTTCTGTTTAAATGTCAAATGCTATATTAAATTATGTTTATATTTTTTCAGCTCAATGTTCAGTTGCAACACTTTCTCTACTTAAGACATTCTCATTCTAACTCGTATAAACAGATATTGACTGGAGGAAAATGTATTATGACAATTAATAACAATAAACACATTATGGACACATTTCTTTTTTATGCCCAAATCACTCTCAAAACAGTTACCACTACCACAATTACTATCATGGCAGTGAACTGATGACAGATCTCACTTTGATGTGCTTAAAATGTCAAATGGATGCTTTACATTCAAATCCATCCAATTTCAGGCAGTGACAAGCATTAGACACAAGATGGATAAGTGGGTGGAATCAGGATTTAAATCAAAGTTAAATCATTCACTCCACTAATGAGACATGAAGCTATTTGGATCCTTTCACTGGAGTTGGGTGCATGTAATGCTTTGGTGCATTGCGTACCTGCATCATGCTTGATTGCAATTTATTTTTAGGATATGGAAGACTGTGAGGGCAGAATGAACGAACCTTTTTCTTATGTGACAGAGGAGAAAACAGCTGCAGAGTTGGCAGCAATCTCTCATAGACATTGCTCTGTCCTTGGGGACATCAGTACTGCCCAGCATAAAAATAATAAACTGGAATCAACCCAATAGATTATTTTATGTATATATTCTATATATGTGACCGTCTCTGTGAAATCCAGGCTAAAGTCTCAAAATCTAATTATGAGATAACAAGCATCAAAGTTGGATTTCAACCATTAATTTCACTATAATTTCAATCTTTGACATGGCCTTTACTCAGTCAATATTAAAGATATGAAGGTTACATTTTCACAGAATGTTGAATGATGAAGGATGATTTTATGTAGAAAAGCTGGGTTTTCACAGAGAGGGTCACATATAATAAAGAGCTGATCTAAGAATGAATATATGTGTCTGTCTTCATTCATCCTGTGACAGGTGCCTAAACAGCATTCTGAGTCTACCAGTCAAACTATTCAGTAAAAAATTCAGACAAAAGTGTTGACCCATGCAGTAAATTAGACATCACAGAAAGTTATTGGACCCCGTACTGGTGTAATGATCATAAACAGATCATAAAATTCAGTGATGGATAAAATAGAATTATGGTTCATGGTTGGTGATATAAATAACCATGAGCAGATTGATAGTTATACGCCCCCATCCTATACCAGTAAAACCCCAGCATGCTTAGATGGAGAATGACATCTCTCAAATAGAAGTAATGTCTAGTGCACTAATTGAAATTTGGGCCTTAACGCAAAGTTTTAAAGTTCATTTTTACTCAACAGGTGTTTGACAAAATGATTTTGGCATTCAGTTTTTTTTTTTTTTTGGCATTTGCTCTTAACTGCACCATCTTGAACTGTGAAATTATTAAGTAAATTACAGTACAGCATATGCAGGCCAAATTATAGACTGCCACAGGCCTCCAAAGCCTGAGGCCATGTGGTCTGAGATTGCCAAAGCTGAAAACGAGGACCATGAGCACACAAAGTACAAACTCACAACTCTAATATGCTGAATACAGTGTGATCCGAACACTAGGACCCCCGAGGTACCCTTGGCATATAAAATGTGAGAAGACAGTCTAACATTTTATATTCCCTCCAAAGGTCCTAGCTAGGACTGAGAATTCAGACTTATCCGAGTAGTAATACAGAACATATAAGTACCCTATTGTTAAGTTTTTAATTAATGATTATCCTATATTAGATATTTAATTGTGCATTCTCGTTTACTGTGCTTATACACTCAGATTACACTACTGTTCACACTTTTTGAGTCTGTAAGAATGTTTTTGAAAGAATACTCTTATGCTCACAAAGGTTGCATTTATTTGATAAAAATACAGCAAAAACCAGTTATAATGTGAAATATTATTACAATTGAAAATACCTATTTTCTATTTTAATATATTTTAAATGCAATGTATTCAGTCTTCAGTCAGACTGTATAGTTTTGTAGAAAATGTGATACTTTTGTTTTTCAGGATTGTTTTTGTAACAATATAAAATAACTGAAAATGAACATTGGTTTTTCATATTTAAATTAGAATGTTCTGATGCTAAAATGTATGTATCGACTTTTTTGGAGCATTGTTGGATTTTTGTTTATTTACTTAGACATTATATGATACAATTTTAATACTGGCCATCTATTATAAATAGCATGAAAATATTTTTCAGCTTATGGGCCAGAATTCAAATCTTTATGTTATTTAATATTACAGTAATAAAAGTGCAAAATGGTCAACGTTTTAGCATAAAACTGTTGCAGAGTACAAAACTACAACTTTTTAATTACAGTCACCAGCCTTGGTTTTTAACATGTAGGCAACACCACAAGTCTTAAGCTAAACTTTGAAAATGTATTATGTAGGAGTTCTATGATTGTTTAATATGTGCATCCTATAACATGACAGAGACTAACTTTATAAACACTAGCACTCATCATTCTATGATTATCAAAAAAAGTAATCCGTCTAGACTGCTGAATTTCAATGAAGACGACAAAGTATTTCCATAACTCTTTTCCAAGCCCACCTCATCAGGTGCAATTTCACAGTAACTGTCACAGTATTTAATTTCCCATTTCCACTGGCTGCCTACAACCAGAACTCACTGGTTTAAGACAGAACAGAATAGGCCAATAGCATTTAATTGCCTGATTTTATGGCAACTGCAGAGAAGTAATAGCTAGTCAGCAATTCTGTCCACATGATGGATTCTGCTGATGGTCAGAGGCTCTATAGCAGTGTAAGGAGGCGTTAAGGCAGTGATGCAGGGCTAAAGAAGAGCAGGTGAGGCCAACAGGCAGGCCAAACTTACCATCAGTCCACATGCTCTTCATCAGTATCTCGTTGGAGCTCACATAACTACTAATAACTAACTTTGATATTAGGGGTGTACCAGGATGACGCAGGGCTGCTGGGATAGGATAAAATAAAAACATTAAACATTTTTCTGTTGGTTTTCTGAAAGGGGCAATTGACCCCAAAATTATTCTGTCATCATTTACTCATCATATGCTTCAAAACTATATTAATTTCTTATACGCTACCATTCAAAAGTTTGGGATTGTGAATGATTTTCATTTGATTTAAATACATATGAATGATATATATATATATATATATATAGAGAGAGAGAGAGAGAGAGAGAGAGAGAGAGAGATTATTACATTTTAATATGTATTTATTCCTGAATTTTCAGCAGCCATTATACTCCAGTCTTTAGTGTCACATGATCCTCTAGAAATAATTCTAATATGCTAGTTTGGAGTGCAAGTAACATTTCTTGTCAACGTTGAAAACAGTCATTTGACAGGATTATTTAATAGGAAGTTTAATAGAGCAGCATTTATTTGAAATATAATTATTTTGTTACATCATAAATGTCTTCACTTTTGATACATTTATAGCCTCTTTGCTGAATAAAATACATTAATTTCTTTAAAATATCTTGCTGACCCCAAAGTAGTGCATTTGTCAATTTGTATGGAGATTCTGTCTGATATATATTTTTGATGTTTCATGGAAAAAGAAAAGAACATCATGAGAGTGAGTAAATGATGACAGAACTTTTATTACTGGGTGAACTATCACTTTAATTCTCTAAATTGGGCTGCAAACACACACACAAAGCACTTTTTTTGCATTATAGACAAATCTCAAATGGGATTGAACTGATCGACTTTCCGTCAGATAGCACACAAATATCCATAATGAAAAATGACTGCATGCATATATCTTACCCGAGATACAGTCGAAAAGCATCATTCAAAAGGAGGTGGGAGGGGCGCAAGCTGTCTGAATAAACCATCTCCTCTAATCTTGACCTGAGTGCCAAAGCACAACAGCAAACACAAGGTATCTATTATTGTCATTGCAGTGTTTGCCAGCAACAGAGAACTGCTGATACTGATGTATACTAGAAAAGTGCTATCAGTTCAAAAAGAACTCAATCTCACTGACACAGCACAGGGAGTCACAGCATTCCCACATGGACCAAATCAACATTGCATTTTGAGGTGGACAACACATTGTATTTGTTCGTTCTCCTGCTTTTGTTGATGCATTAAGTTTGGCATTAGATTATGTGAACTCTGCGATGAAATAGTTGGAAAGAATCATTGGATTAGTTCTTGTTATATTTCAATTTAGAAAATAAAATGCTGTATGCTGTGAAATTGCTATATTTGATTTATATGTGACCCTGGAGCACAAAACCAGTCTTAAGTCACTGGGGTATATTTGTAGCAATAGCCAAAAAAGCATTGCATGGGTCACAATTATTGATTTTTCTTTTATGCCAAACATCATTAGGATATTAAGTAAAGATCATGTTCCATGGAGATATTTTGTAAATCTCCTACTGTAAATATATCAAAACTTAATTTTTATTAGTAATATGTATTGCTAAGAACTTCATTTGGACAACTTTAAAGATGATTTTCTCAGTATTTTGATTTTTTTTGCACCCTCAGATTCCAGATTTTAAAATAGTTGCATCTCAGCCAAATATTGTCCTATCCTAACAAATACATACACCAATGGGAAGCTTATTTATTCAGCGTTCAGATAATGTATAAATCTCAATTTCGAAAAATGTACCCTTATGGTTTTGTGATCCAGGGTTACATATATTAATGCTGGATTATAAACATTGAAATAATGGCATGTTTTGCTATTTATCTTAAAAATGTGTATTCTGTAAAGCGGGCCAAAGTGTTGGAATAGCATTAGGTGAATATAAATATTTCATGACAAAACACTCTCTGACCAGCCACTGGGGCATTTGCTGCTCCTTATTAGCAAAGTCATTAAAACTCACACAAAAGACATAAAAAACAATGCTAATTAACTCTTATCACTGTCCTTCTGGTGCACTTCCTTAAAAAAAAATTCAAGCCTTTGACTGACTTTGATAATAATAAACACATTTAAAAAAAAAAAAAAAAAAAGAAAATACTGCAGTTGCTCAGGTGTCATTTTCAATTGTTTTGGTCCAATTTTTCACCTAAGGAATCTTAGAGGTTATAACACACTTGATGACATAGAAAATCATCGATCCCAGTGCTTTTTTTGTGCTTAAAAAAGCCCAGCAAGAAGAAGCCACTTAGTTGCCTTTTAATAAGCTAATATAAAAACAAGCTACATACCAAAATAAATTCTACTCATCTTCGACACTGAACAGTTAGTGTCTGTTTACAAATGCAAATAGCCAATCTTGATGGCAAGGCTATTTTCTCCCTTCCTCTGGTACATTACTTCTATAACACTAAAAAGCATCTGCCCTCTTTTAGAGAAAATAGCTGCTGCCTAAATAAATATGACTAATTTGTTGTGGCCCAACAACATACCCTTCTGCCTTTCTGCATATCAGCTTTTAATATAGCAAATGGGATACTAAATTGTAAAGCCGGCTCAGTAATCATGAATTAAATAATGGCTTTACAGTAAAGGTATCAGATCTGGCGAAAACCGAAAGGTTCATGGTAATACACAATCAGTCTCAATTGGCTTGTTACTATGCATTGAGAGAGTGCAACTTTTCAGCAGTTCAATCTTACGAATGGCTTCCCAGTGTCACAAGTAATGGACCTTTACAGCTGAGCATGCTTACATATTTGTCTCAGGTCTGCCAAGTAGCCTTATGATAACAGATTGAACAGGTACCTGCTTTTAGCGTTCGGCGACGCATTCTGTGCCTCAAGGCACTGACTTATATCCATGTCCTTGATAGAGCTTGATAGGCATTGACAGGTGAGTGTAAACCCAGCGCTGCCCTGCCTACCTGTGACTGATGTTGAGCATTTAACGTGCATCAGCGCTTTCAGATCTTATTACGGAGCCTAAGCTGGTATGTGCCTGTTCGGGAAAAGCCTTGAGTCTGCTCACACTTCCTCCACTTTTTCCTCATAATCTCATTGAGATCTGTCAACTAAATGGCCATTATGTTTTCAACCCTCAGTGAGCATGATGCATAGGCGGCAGTGGAAAATCTGACTCGAGTTCACTTTAAATCAGGTTGAGCTAACGCCGTTAGTGTAGATGGGAAAAGGGCTTATCCTTGAGAGCTTTTATGCAATGGCATTTTGTGGGGATGTTTAGAAAGCATCAGCGTTAAGCGGCGATATGCATCATCTCTTTACCTCTGGTCGTTCAGTTACGGTGAAAATTGACAATTTGTATTTCTCTTGAGTCATTTTATTTGGTTTAACACGTGAGCTCAACCGATGAGAAAGGGTGACAATTTTCAAATACATTGTGCTCTGCAAATTTCAGAAATGCACAGATAACTGCAAGAACTCCGATTATCTATTTTCTACGGTAGATTTGGGATCTCGCACTGCAAAACTTGCCATTACCACGGTGGCACTGACAAATTGAGTAATATTTGAACTGCTACTCTCACCAAGAAATAACTGAGTGCTAGGAAATGTTCTAAACAGTCTTGTTTCCATTACCTTAACTACCCTATTAATCAGCTAGAAGAAAATGAAACATTCGGACATCAGTTGTTGGCACCACATTTAAGCATTCAAGAGAATGAGAGTGAGTATTTGCTGAAAATAAGGAGCAAATGTCCTTGAATATTTAGAGGCCAAGATCCGTACAAGCCCCCCCACTGTATTTGTTAGTTTTTCTATTATTTCAGGAGAGCCTGTTTTACTAGTAGCTCAAAAAACATCCAGGTCTCGTCTCTAAGCACAAGCATACATATTACAACAACATATTAAAACACATACACCACAGGAGGTAAATGGAGTCGGAATTTCTGCTTATTTGCCTTTCCTTTGTCCAGTGTAAATTTCCTGTTTGGATTCTTGAAAATCGCTGTTGCTGAGAAGGCCAATGACCAAGCCATTATGGTCCGATTACATTGTAAAGGATTCAATCACTAAGGCAGCACGTTAAAATGGTCGCCATTACGTTCCAGCCACAAACCTGCAGAAAAGGAACAGGACAAACTCAAAATGTCCTTGTGAAATGATTGAAATTCACTGCAGGGGAACTAAGAAAAGTTTTCTTTCTCTGCCAGGCACTTCGTCTTAAAGAATATGAATAATGCAAAGTGTTTCTGTGACTAATAAGGGATTTTCTATGACATTATTATAGCAGACAACCATTGTTAAGCTTTCTCTCATAATTTCAACTCCTACAGCAAATCTCACCCTCTTTATGCGTGTATTTATGGCAGGTGGTACTATTCCTGAAATGTGCTTTAAGATCAGTTGCTGGGTGTTCTTTATTTGCATTTTGTATTGCTGTGATGATCCTATATTTTGGTGAGTTTGGTGGGTGGCGCTTTCATGGGGATTTGGGTGAGTGGCCAACCCCCATCCCGAGTTGAGCATGCAGTATTTCACACATGGAAAACAGCCCCCAGTAAAAATGACTTTCGATTTCTTTTGACCTTAGCTGCAAATGACTTCCAGCTGGAGTAATCCATTGCTTTAAACATCAACTGTGCCCATGGATTTAGTTGGGCATGACAAAGTATCCTCCTCATTTAAATTTCTAAAAATAGATTAATGTGCTCCTCATACTTTCACGCCAAACCAAGCATGATGGATGATATACCAAAGTAGCAGGCAGTGATAGCAGCAATCACTGTGTGCAATGCACACCCAAACGCAGGGGTCTTGTAATTTTTGTTAGGGTCTGCTACTAAGCTATTGCACCCTCTTGTTCTGGCGGGAACAAAGGAGCTGACTAGAATTAATGTGGAGATGCAAATAAAGTCTCATCAGCAGTTCGACATTATTCAGTCTTTAATGAAGAGCTGATGGGAGAGGAGAGCATATTTATGTGACCCACCCCTGTAAGACGACAGACAGTGTTATCTCACTGAGCTACTCTCTAGTCGTCTAGTGTTTCAATATCAGATGGTGGTCTGGCAATTAAAAACGCCCCTAAGAAATTATTGCACGCAGAGATAGGTGACCTTGCACGTTTTCTGATGCTTTCTAAAAGATAGTGTAGATGGAGAAAAAACTAAGAAAGAGGAATAAAGAATAAAAGAAAATTAAAGAAAAAAAGAATAATCAGATGTTTGAGCTCATGATCTATGTTTAGGGACTGTATGATTGAAAGTATTGCTAGTGGGTTGCAACAAAAGACCATGCTTGGTTCTGATATGCGAACAGCAGGTATTAGCATTGCGGAATGCAAATAATAAAATGCAACAAAGACATAACTATTTAATAAATGTTTAATCAATGGGAATTGAAAACGCATTCCCTATCTTTTTGTTGTTAATATCAAGAATGATTTTGAGGGAATGATTCAAAACCTCACTCGCAACAGCGGCCACTTTTTTCGTTTCCAATGAGTGTTTTTGAGCGAATCGGTTGAATGACTGATTCAAAAACTCACTCATAAATACAGCCGCTTGTTTCATTCCTTAATGAATCAGAATGAATCGATTTAATGATTGATTCATTGTTTCATTCATAAAACAGTCACTTGTCGCCTCCTGCAAGCCTAACTGTTAACCTGTGTCACTGAATAAAAAATATCCACTACTAAATCAAAAACTTTTTGTACTGTTAAAGTCACTCATGTGGGGAGCAGGAACAGATTGGTCTCTGTCCAGTTGAACTGGGCAGCTTCCCCTTATGAGCGACCTCTTATGATCCACTTTCCAGCACAAAAATGGGCAAATAGATTCCCCTTCACAGACCAGAGTGTCAATGTCCTGAGGCCAGCAGAGACTCTCTGCCTGTCTGATTTTCTCAAACCAGCCCAACTCCCTGCTGACCAACTAAAGCCAAGTAAAATATTGAGAACTGGCTATATATGCTCATCTATATATATCTATATATATCATCCATGCTCATATATGCTCACTTCAAATCAACATGCCACACTTTTGATGATTTTTTCATCTAGGATGAGATGGTAATTGGTGTGATTGGCTCAGCCTTGCTTGAGCTATATTTGTTCATCCCGCATGTGGCAATATCTATAATTTATCAAAGAGGACAACAGAAAATGAAGGAGCTGATAACATTATTAATCAACATGTGCAACATTCAGTCTTGCGTGATGTAGTATTTGGTATAGGCATTAATGCACTCTCTGACCATGACCATGATGCGGGGTTGTTTTTTTGGGTAGATTTTTGTCTGTCGCTTTGACTTTGAGTTTGTGTGTAAAAATCAATTCAGCTATGCCTATCTCTCCGTCTTTCTCCAAGGAGACAACCTTGTATAAGTACTAAATCCAAAGACAGCTTGTGACAGCTGTGACAGTTTTTCAAGCCCATTGAGTAACTAGATGTGTGTGTGCGTGCGTGCGTGAGTGCGTGCGTGCGTGTGTGTGTAAGTGCTTGTTAAAGTGATGACTCCAGTCAGAAATTTGAATTCTTATTAGGTTTCTCAGGACAGCTACTACCACAACTACATGCTGAGAAAGTGTGAATTAACAGGTTTCACATTCACACATTTGGTACGGTGGCCGAGAGAGCTCCATGCACTGCAACTTCAGAAAACACATGCAAATAGAAAAAGCACCAGCAAATCAAAAAACATCTTCAGCAATTTGACAGCAGGTGCTGCAAATGCTCACAACGCAAACAAATAAAGAAACGCACTGCAAATGCTCACAACACAACCAAATAAAAAATACTATTTGCAGCGCGTTTCTTTGTTTGGTTGTGTTGTGAGCATTTGCAGCGCATGTGTTGTAAAATTGACAAAGTTTTTTTTTTTTTTTGCAGGTGATTTTTTTCTATTTGCAGTGTGTTTCTTTTTTTGGTTGTGTTGTGAGCATTTCCAGCGTGCATATTGTAAAACAGAAGAAGTTGATTTCAGGAGACCTATAAACACAACAGTGATTACAAATGCATTCACTATCAGTATTGTATATATTATCAACATTTGCAAAAGCTAAAAAGTTACATAATGTTACCTAAAATTCTATCATCTGCAAGCAACCTTTTTGAAAAAGTGGTAACACTGTAAGTTAACAATTGAAGCTGGCTAAATTTAAGCTACTTAGGTGGAAAATATGCTTCTAAATAAACAAATGATTCAGATTTCCAAACGCTGCATATGAAAGAAAGGACTTTTTAGTGTGAACTATTTACAAAAGTAAACCAGGAAGAATTGTTTAGCATTATCCGATAGCGTGAGAGAATAAAATGAACCGATTACAGCTAACCAATTCATTAGTTCGTTCAGACCTAACTGGTTCCTTAAATTGAATCAGAAGCGAGAACTGATTAATATGAATTAATCTGATGATCAAATACTATGTTTATGAGAAAGAACCATTTAGAATGAACTCATTCACAAGAATTCAATTGAAGTTTACTTGTGTTGCTTAAAAGAAAACGCATATTTTTACAATTTTAGAATCAGGAAGTATTCTGTTATCTGTAAAGTCCATAATGGTAGTAACTAATATACAAAATAATGCAAGTTATGTGGCTAGTAAACATAATGTCTCAATCAGATGATAATTTAGGAGATTTCTGGACTGTGTGAAGCAGCATATGCAATACAATTAATCTGAATACTGTACTACTGGAAAAGTGGCGTGTCACTGCAGGCCGATGTTATTTTGTAAACTACTGTCACAGTACTGAAAATGTAAAGGGTCACTACAGTACCTTTAGTTAGTAACTTCTGGAGCGAGCACACTGTTTAACTATAGAGCTTGTCCTTACTCTTAGAAGAGAGACGCTCTTCTCCTCATGTATGACTCTTTGAAGTGGAACCACAGGGGACTTACAGACCTAATGCCAGAACCTTACAGTCCAACCAAAGAACTCTGGGTTGCTATTCCTCATTTTCCTGGCTCTTATAAAGCCCAACTTTAAAATCTGTTGTCATGCAGTCAGACCACAGAGAGCTCTGGGGAGTTGCTTTCCAAAGGCTCCATCACAAAACCCTATAAAAAACGCTTTGCACAACCAGAAACCAAAGTGAAGGGAGACTAAAAAGAGAAAGACATGAAGACAGAAAGGAGAGCAGTGAAAGGCAGAGGCTGTGGAGAAGCGAGCAAGAGAAAGAGAAGAGTGCGAGGAGGGCAGAGAGACAGAGAGAGGAGGGTTGCTGTGTCAGTACAAATCTGGCATCCCATTGCTTCTCTATGCACTTTACAAGAGCACAGAGCAGTTCAATTGATCGTTTCATAGTTTTTAATTAGCATTCACCAAAGTGGCCGGTAGTCCTGAGGCCATGTACATCCAATGTTCTGAGGCAGGGCAGGACTTGGGATTTACGCAACTATCATGGTAAACAAGATTATTTGTGCTTGCTTTTCCTCTTTGCTACCCACATTGATAGTATCTGTGTGCATCAGTGGTTTCCTCAGGCCATGTTTACATCAAATGTTGCTCTGTTTTTTGTTTAACAGCCTGTCTATATTAATGAGCAGAATATATGCAGTAGAACCTCTCAAAAATGCACCTGATTCCCAGCTCTTTCGCATCATAAAATAAATCATCTCACATTACAGCGGCCAAAATAAAACCGATCCTGTTTAAACTTGACTTTTTAATCCCAGAATGTTAAACTGAAGTTATAGTTCACCTCTCTAAAGACCATCCAAATTCAATAACAGCTCAATAGAGATTGACTAAGGATTATAGGTTTCGGTTTTCTCACGGTTTCTCTTGCTTTGTGCCGACCGGATGGAAATCTGTCTGTCTGGTTTTTTTTTTTGGCTCACATTTTCCTTTCTCTGTAAGTTTCTGGGGGGATCTTACAAGTAGCTCTCATTGCATATTCTGTTGGTCAAACATTTCAAGTCAAGCATTGTTAACATTTCTTTAAACAGAAACTCAAGTACTGTGTGAGCAATGTAATGCCATGTCCTGATTAATATCTATATTTCTGTAGATAAGATAAATTATTCAGCTGCAAGGCCATCGATCTGCGAAATGATCCTATAAAAATGCATGCAGTGTGATTCAAGCATATTTATATTTTGGAATTTAATCTTAAAACTTCTCCTATTTGTCTAAAAGAGTTTGGAGCTTCTCAGATTGGTTACATTATCAATACTGAGCTTGAAATTGATATTTTAAGAAGGCCACTCTTTAGAACTTGCCTTGAAATGCAGTATCTAGATGTTTACTCTGAGAGCAAACAGAATAATGTCTAAACGGTCCATTTTTTTATTATTTTATAACCATACAAAACAGATTAATAACAACCTACACATATCACATCCATGTCCCACCGAATCAAATAAAATGTCGGATTTACTGTCTAAAGTTATTTCTACAATCCACAATTAAGTTAAAATGAACTAACTAATATATTATAAATATATTATGTGTAATAAAAAAAAATAAAAAAAATATTTTGTGCCCAAAAAAATTGAAAAGATTATTAAAGTCAAGATTACTAATAATATAAAATAGAATAAACATTGTTAATGTTAATGGAAGAACTTTTGTTCGGAACTTTGAGAAAGTCTTGCCAGAACAATAGCCAGAGAACGTTCCTTATTAACTGTGTAAGTGATCAGCAGGTGTTTGTACTCACCAAGAAAATAATTGTGTTTATGTAAACTATTAATTTGAAATTATTTTTTACAATTATACCTGTATGTTATCCTAAATATCTGCTAAGCAACAAATAATCCGTTACACTATACAAAAAATAATCAGCCTAGTAATAAGCGAAGCCTTTCCAGGTTAAGTTTTTGACTACAATTGCTAAATAAGACACAATATGTATATGTATATTTTATATATATATTATAAATTATAGTATTCTAACTGTCAGAGTAGAGTCTTGTACCATTTTACTTACTGTACATAGCACTGCTATAGATTATTAATTGTCTGCATAATAACAAATCATGAGGTCCTGATAGACTCTACGGACTTAAACTATTACAGTATTATCTTCATTAGCATAAAGGAATGAGTATCAGATTTGGTGTCTGCTGAGTTCTGAGAGATAAAACCGCTCTCCTGCTTTTCTGTATTCAGATTCTGTGATGCGTGATGGAAGAGGGTTTCTGACCTTCTTAGACAATAAAGCTGATGTTGGTTAAGCTACGAGGCATAAAAGTGCTTTTAATAAGATACTGCAAACCCCCTGCACATTATTTTTTGACTCCAGGCCATTTTATACTCTTTTGATGGAAGCCTTTCCGATGAATGCAATGGAAGAAGAGAATAAGCCTGTGTACTCACGAGGCTTACTCTGTTATTATGCGTTACACCGAATAGTGCACTCTCGTCAGAATGCAAAGAGCAGGTCAAAACTTTTTGCATTCTACTTGTCTGGTTTTAAGTTTAAAACCATTTTGGCTTTCTTTGATGTCATATATTCACCAGGTGAAGGCTGACACTTAGCCTAGTGAAGGGCGCTACTTCAACTCAGTCTCACAATTCAGAAAAAAAACTTTCAAGATAAAAGCACTCCGAAAAGATCCTGAGGCCTCAGCAAAAGGGAAAAATAATCCAGCTTCCTAGGATGAAAGCTCTTTTCAACATTGTCTACTTTTCTTCCAAGCTAATAGGATAGAAATTTCATTGCAAATGTATATTTACTATGTGCACATTTACTCACCACATAAAAAGTCTTTGACAGAAACAGAAGGAAATGTTTATTTTATTTTTATTGTATTACTAGCATTGTTTTTGGATTAGGTGGAATGTGGGAAGTTAGCCATGGATGTGGGGAAGCCAATACTTTCTCATTAAATCCACATCACCATTTTAACAAGGAATTACCAATTCATGAGAAATGAAAATCCTGTGAATCGTTGTGTTGGACTAAAGAGAGTGAGGAAGATGAATATTACCCACTGTCTTACACAGGAAACATATTCCTTATTCACAGTCTGTAACTTGTCAATGAAATTCATTATCAGAAGTGTCGATCATAAAAACCCAAGCCATGAAACTAATATTAATTAAAATTTGACAGGTGTTATATCAAAACTCTGAGGTGTGGTTGCAGACAGAATGCTGATTCGGGCTTTTTTGCAGTAGATGTTTCTAAATAGGAGGGTGTGGCGATAGATTAATCAGAAATTCGAATGCAACAAAAGACCCTGTTTGACCTGTTGAATTTGCTGCTCTGATAATTCAATTTCATTCTCATAACTTCATTATTGTTTAATAATTTATATGAAGGCACAAAGGACAGTTCCATTAATCATGTCTAACCATTAGACATACTTAGCAAAGTAAAGTAAGTTTGCTGTCCAAACAGAGTTAGGCTAAGGGCACAATTAAATGACAAGTCATTTACAAATAGAAAAGATGTAATTTACTAAAAGATGACTTCTAACATTCTAATCTAACATTTAAATACAAAAGGATTCATAAATCATTGAGAAATAGGGTGCTGAGACTTCACCCTTTCTGTTAACTCGTTGAGCAAAATGGCATTTTCACTTTTAATTCCAAGACAAGCGATTAATCTTAATCAGATTTAATTTAACATCACCATATGCAAATCATTTTTCACTTCTGGCAACACAATTACAGCAATATGAACAACATGTGCCATTTTCATTACCATATTTTTACTGTGCAATATTTAAGCAATGACTCTTAAGTAAGAGTCAATACTCAATTAATCACTGTAAAACCTAACAAATGTATTAATTATCTTTTTTTGGGCTGACTTAATTTAATGTGCACCAATTTATTGAACCTAATTGTATAAAGAAATCTTGCATTCCCATAAAATTGTGACATTCTCTTTGCAAGTGGTCTTGTTATTTATTGTGAAGATATGTACAGACATGACAATACAATGAGAACATTACAAAACCACTTGCTAATTCCGATAACAACAAAACAGCATAAAAAATGTAATTTTCTGCACCACTCAAATACTGCAGGATGATAAAAAAATAAAGATACTAATTTAACTTAAAATACTCTGACATGATGAGGACACTAGTGGGATTACTCATTTTATAATATGTCAAAAAGTTACCAGGAAGTGTTTTATACTTTTAAGATGACTAATTATCTGTGTTCACCGAGCATGACTAGCTGAGCTCAAACCAACACAGTCATTGTGTTTCAAACATAATATACAGTTTATAATATAATAAATTAAATTTATTTTGACATGAATACATGTAAACCATGTATTTTGTATGTTGTTTGTGTTTTCATACTGTATGTTGTCAGAGGTTATGACTCTTGGCTTCTACAAAGAGCATATCTCAAAGCTGATTTTTTTTTTTTACTTCAGAAAGCTAAAAAAAAGTGTGAACAGTTTCCAGTGACAGGTGATAAATGGTTACGGTATGGGAATCTATCTGCTACATCAACACATTGGAAATGGGATCTCCGAAAGATAACAAATTACAGCGAGTCTGCTGTGATTCACAGAGAACTGTGCCACGGTGATCCTTCTCTCTGATGCTTCACTGACATAACTTCCAGCACAGGGACTGGATGTGAGGCACTGGACTTCTGTCATATTTAGGCTGCAGCAAACAGTGAGGCCCATGAATCATATGGGAAAACTACAGAAATGTTACAATGTTTGTCCTGTTCAAGCAGTGAAGGAAAAGTGTGGGTGGGAAAAACAGATGCTTCAGAAGTTTCATATTGGTCCTTCATGATTTGTTTACATTTCTTTTTAGGAGAACAAGAATTGAAAAGCTACTGCAAGCGAGCTGGCCACACTGTTGATTGTAGCACTTCACAGGTTGTAAATAGTGATGGAAGGTGAGCTAGAAAATGAGCACCGACATCTGTTGGAGCTGGAACGCTGTTGGTTCACATAGATTTTTTGGCATACCGTTGAATGGATAGAGCATATTTGTTTAGAGCATGCTCAATTTTATTCATGTATTCATTTTGTGGATCCATTTTTTGTGCCTACGCAGCACTATTTTTGTTCGGCCTGCATCCTCTGCTCTCTGGGAATTATTTTACATTTATAACGTTTGCTTACTTGCTCTTCCCATATGCCTCAGTAGTTTTGCCTCTGAAGGGAGGAGACACGGCATATTTGTACATATTCATATATGTTTTCATTATGTATTTATTTTTATTTACATTACACAAATTCTGAATTGTTTGCATATAGAGGACTACATATTAAAATCAGTTCAGACATGGCATGTGTCCTCAAGGGAAACATGCACTGGGGTCTACTTATTCAGAAGTCTCGATCAATATCCATATGCACATTGGTAGAATTGTGTTATAGGAAGTATGCACTTAATTTACATCTCTCCAGAACAGCATTAAGCCCCAGTCTACCCTAAAGCCATCCCTGTAATGACATTGTGCTACGGTCAGAAATAAAATTAAATACCATAATCTTTCACATTTGTTCAACCTCACTGCTGACAAGCGAAGCCAGAAATAAATTGGCTTTACTTGGTGAACAACATCTCTCCCTAAGGAAGAAATACAAAGATTATGGCCACACATGAGAAAATAGCTTCTGATCAAAACAGAAATGCTCATAGCCTATACAACAGTTCAAAAAACAAGAGGTTAGTATTAAGTTATATTTTAGACAATATTAACAGTTACTTTGAATAACACAGTTGTTGAATTTGAAATTTGTATCTACTTACAAATTATTAACTGAAGAGGTGTGCTGGTATTCATGTCCGGCTTGTCTAAACAGTAAAGAATGCCTTCTTTGATTTGACTGGCCATCTCAATCCTTTTGACATTGGCGAGTGCTGTTGGATCAATGTCTTTGGTAGTTAGGCCCTCCACACTGGTTTATTTTTTTTATTTATTTTTTTTACAATTTATGGGTTTTAAAATTTGAAGTTTCTGCGACTGCAGAACCCAACAGGAAAAAGAGTACATGATTGTTTCATGGATGTGTCTTATATGCACAAGTAAATTTACGAATACCTGCTGGGAGTGCGCATGAATGCATATGTATGGTCTCAATTCAGCGATGTGTTTCCTTTTCCTTCCAGGTGCAGATTATCCTTCTGTGGGGTGAGACAGGAAGAGCATCAGCACTGGCACTTAAGGTAAGATAAGGCTCAGTATGTGGGAGCAATTCTAATATATCTCTTCCAGCTTCACACACACACACACATGTTTCCATATTCTATGGGGACATTCCATAGATGTAATGATTTTTATAATATATAAACTGTATTCACAAATTCACATTATTTCTTATTTACATGTAATGCAGGAATTTGCAAAAAAAAATTGTAATTTGAACATCTTTCACCTAATATATTTACTTGAAGTACCCCTGAGATTTTAAAATAAATATTTTAATAATTAAGTATCACATTTGCATGTTCACGGTTCTCTGTTTGGTTAATGTTTAATGCATTTCATGTTGTTAATTACAATGAATGGAATATATTTTTCTTGCTCTTTGTATTTTGTTATCAATATGGTACAATCCTATTTAAATCAATGTGATAAACAACTTAAGTCAAAAGTAATCTAAACGTAATCAAAAAGTAGTCTGATTACATAACTTGAAATGTGTAATGCAGTTGATTGCATTACTAACAGCAATTGTTGGCATGTAATTTGGGATCGGTAACTGACTACAACAGGGGAGTCAAACTCATTCCTGGAGGGCCGCAGCCCTGCAGAGTTTAGTTCCAACCCTGCTCCAAAACACAAACCATGTAGTTTTCAATTGAGCCTGAAGGACTTGATTAGCTGGATCAAGTGTGTTTAATTAGGGTTGGAGCTAAACTCTGCAGGGCTGTGGCCCTCCAGGAATTGAGTTTGACACCCCTGGACTACAACTTCTAAGTCAGGCATCCTCAAATCTGGCCCACTCCTGCAGAGTTTAGCTCTTACCCTAATCAAACACACCTGAGCATGCTAATCAGAGTCTTCAAGGTCATTAGAAAATCACAGGTAGGTGAGTTTGATCAGGGTTGGAGCTAAACTCTGCAGCAGATTAGCCCTCCAGGCAGAGCCGATCATCCCTATACGCAGAATACGTAAGCTGCGTAGGGCCCCCGAAACACCAGGGGCCCCCTTGCTCTCATAGAGTTTTTCATTTAGTTTCGTTTTTGAAGCCGGCCAGTGGTTATGAAAACATGAATGATAAATTATTTTAATGCAGTGCGCTGTCACCCTCTGTACGTAAAAATAAGACAAATCATGTAACGTGATTCTCGTACAGTCTCTTGCATGAGACAAAAAAAATGAACCGCGATAGAGATACTGTTTCTTGAGCGCACTCCATGAGCGCGATTCGAGATGGAGTGAAACGCAGACATGTTTCATCCATTTTAATCCCCCCCCCCCCCGCGGGACACAGGATTGCGTAGGGTCCCCAAAAGTCTAGTATCGGCACTGCCTCCAGGGAAAGATTTGAGGAACCCTGTTCTAAGTCATTTTAAAAAAATGTCCTTTGACAGTTTTCACTTACACATCAAGGGATGCCCTGTGAATTTGCACTCCTTACTTAAAGCCTGTAATTATTGCTGTTGAGCTCACTTAAGTTCTTTTTTTTTGTCTCAAGAAAAAAAAAGAAAAGAAAAAAACCCTTTCTTGCTAATTAAATGTACTTTTTTCATCCCTGGTGGACGATGAGCTCATTATCGCATATTGCATGCGCAGTAGAGTCCAGGGTTACTGAGGACTCAGCATTTGCTTTTGTGTACTGCAGGCATGAGTGACAAATGTTCAGGGAGATGCCACGGTTTGTTTCTCACAGTGGTAAATGAGGATTTTGGTATGTGTCTCAGTGAATAGATCCCTTGAGGGGGAGGTGACTTGGTATTTTTAACATCTTAATGAAACGCTGAGAGGGCTCCTAATTGTGTCGCGAGTTGGTAGGGGAGAATAGAGGTGAAGTGACAGCGCTGGAAGCCTTTGATCTGAGAACTCTAATCAATGGGGATTAGTGTCCTTTAGCTCTGTGCTGTGCCATGTCTTTGACAGCCCCATGACTCTCATATTAATGAGCCATTAGCATGGCTTGAATTAAGAGAGATACCAGTTCACAGATCTCTGTGGATAAGAGCGCACTTTAGGGTGACACTGATATTTCGCTCATGCTGCCTATGGTTGTCGATCAGTTAGTCAGTTCTAGTTGTCTAAGAATGGCTTCTTTAATCTATAAGAAGAGCGAAATGAAGGATGGCAGGCGTATGTTGATTTAATTACGCTGATCGGAACACAAAGATATATAATCAACTTCCATCGCACCTCTCAGATGATGCCCTCAGCCCTTTGAATTATTATTTTTTTTTATGCACTACTTGTTTTAGAACGTTCAGTCAAAAGTAACATTCCCATAATGTTTGGGGGAAAAGTTTAAAAATAAACTGGACGTTTTGAATGTTCATAATTTAATGGGAACATTAGCAAAATATATGTTCTTAGAACATATTTTTGTTAGCTGTGTTACTCATAAGCAAATACAATACAAAATATTTTGGGTTTTCAGGCTTGAATATGCTATATTTCTTATGCAAGAGATCCCATGTTTTGAATCATTTCAATTTGCTTAAAAATGCTGAGTTATTCCATAATAAAATGTGTCTCACTGAATTCTCAAGCATAAGCCTACTATTCTTACTATTTACCATACATTTTTTTGTGGCAGAAGTGTTTTTGTTGTTTTGTTTTTTGGGCAAACATGAAGAGAGATCAGAAAGCAGATTTTTATAGCTATTTTCCTGGCAGCTCTTATAGGAGCTCACATGAAAGACAAGAAAGCTAAAGCCCCCTAAATTGAATCTAGCAAGACCAATGCCATCCACATCAAGTGTGCCACTTGCAACAGGGCATCTCACCGCCATCCTAACTTTACCTTTATTAATCAGGTCCTGGAGGAGATATTTTCAAGTGTTTACCATGTCTTTCTCTGATTATATACACATGTAATATAATCTATCCATTTTCATATTGATGTCTTAGAAAGTAAGAACTGACAGTGGAGGCTCAAGGGCTTTGTAATGTTATTCAGACAGGTATGTTTCGAGTTCAGGGGAAGATCGAAATCCAGTGACCTGAGAAAGACAGCAGCGAGATCCCTGATCAATCTGAACCCACGCTACTCAATAATGAATGTGTGGGAGTCATATAATCTGAAATGCATGTCTGATTTACCCTCTAATCCATCAGCGTCTCGATATCTGTCAGTATCAGGTACACCATCCGGGACAGTCGTGTCTTTTTCCTTATGCTTTATGTTATATCTACAGCCTTATCTCTTCTGACAGCTTACACAACCACAGCTACATACAAAGACTATTTATATGTTAGAGAGATCAAAGACTTAACTTTGTTTGGCAGTGCTAAAACAAAAGGTTTGTGGAATATTTGGACCAGCACTGAGCCATTCAATTTTTATAAGGATCCCAAATGTGCTTACACCAATGACCTTACACCAATTTCTAATATACACTATATTGCCAAAAGTATTGGGTTACCCCCTTTTAATGAACAAGTTTGACTACTTTAGCAATTTTCCAAGAGTACAAATCTTAATGTTTAAGCATATAATGATATTCTAGGGAATTGTTTGCTTCTTCAGTTTAATTTTATAGCATCAGTTGTGGAGTCAGGACCCTTTTCTGAACATTGACTTGTAAATGAGACAAAGAGAAATGAGTGTCAAACTTCTGTCAAACCTCCTTCTTTGTACTTCCAAAGCACTTACAAAGACTTTAAATGCAACAGTTTTGAAGTGTATGAAAAGATCAATGACTGAGAAATGATGATTCAGTCAGTGTGTGAAGAACATTTGTGACTGGTTCTGGCAGAAAGCCAAGTCTAATCCTTTGGATAAAAGCTATAAAATTGAAACACATGCTTCAACATTAAGATTTGTACTCATGAAATAACTTAAGTAGTCAAACCTTTCATTTACCCAATATGCAAATGTTAAGTGTACTCAAAATATTTGCATATAGTGAATATCTCCATTAAACACTTTTACAGCAATGGAAAAAAATTATGTATTTTATCTCGGTTATTACATACATATAATATTAAGAAAAATATATAACATATAATATTAACGAAAAATATATTATTTCTTTAACTTCTTTGATTCTAAAATGTGAAATGTTGATATCTCAGTCCACCACACTATGTTTACTTAAAAACCTCAACTATACGATATACAGTTTATCAGAAATTTGATCAATTCTGCCAGATATGATTTCTCCAGTGAAATTATATCAAGTTTATCCTATCAGATCTTATGTAGCAGGGTGTAAATATGCCATATTGTTTGAAATCTGATATAAATGGCATAAAAAAGGGAAAAATCACCCCTGAACAAGGACACACAATAAAACTGCACTTCAAAATAATGTGAACATGACAAAGCACTGCTGCTACATACACAGAATATATACTTAGTATTAGATGTGACAGGGTGTACTGTCAGTTTTCAGAAGGAAACAAATAATCAAAATACTCAAGTTTACTTTGACCTCTAGGTAATTCATTCTTTTTCTGATACTCCCTGAAATGATCTTGTTTTTTGTTGTCTATCTAACAGAGACATTTCTGTCTTTTATGAAAGCACAACAATAACTGTCGGTTTGGGGAGTAAAAGAAATAGAGGGTTGTGAGAGAAAAAGATGAAAGGTAAATATTCTTCAGAGAGGGATGGTAGAGAATAGCTCTTTCAGAGGGGGTTGCACTTAAAGGGAAGAGGGCATTATACTTCCTGTCAAACGTAGCCCCTGATAAATTATTTGATTCACTGATATATATGAGAGAGAAACATGATAGGGAGAGCAAAGGCAATGATAGTACCATAAACACAGTAGAAGCTTCGGATGCATCAGAAAAGTTGTGAAATATTTAGTAATTCATATCTTGCCAAACTCGCTCTGCACAATTACTACATACATAGCAAGAATTTCATTGCACTCGGTGATGCAATAATTCAAGGTGTAACCCAGAAAAAAACCTCCTGTGAAGAAATTTAATTTTACTTCTTTTTTTTGTGAATAGGTATCGTTTTGTGGTCATAATGGTTGTGCAATTGTACCAGGACTGCCAAAAATCATAATGATGAGTTTGACTCTAATCCAGCTTTTGGCATAAAAATGAAACAAAAACACCTGTGCATCATTTTCAAGACAACCAAGCGAAAAACCAGCCTGAAATGGCAACAGCAGGGTTGTGTGCCATCCCGAATTAAATTGAGAATGTCTTAAATGTTCCAATCCAGTTCTTGAATTTGAAATGAGGAAGCAAATATTGTGAAATGAAAATATTTTTGAATGAAAGCATTACATTTGAATTTAAGGACTGTTGTAAATGTACATTTATTTTGTGTATGCACATTACTAACTTTTTAGTATGACTTACTCATAAATATGTTATCATTCCGAAATATGATTTTAATAATCAATGTTATAATAAACTTTCCTTCAATGGTAGAACAACACTTTTTTTAAATCTACTCAAAATAAATAATTTGTGGTGCTGTTCTGACTGTGGATAAGAGTATTAGTTAGCATGTATTAGTTAATTTTACTAGTTAAGAAAAATTGTAAACTAAATTTTGTGAACTCCACTTCCTGTAAATTTCAATTCTACATCCTGTGAGGTGTGGCCAATTCCATTCCATTTTCAACTCATGAATTGAAAGCAAGCCAGTTCTTCCATTTGGAATTTTGTCTGACTCTGAATGGCGGTTTTCTTGAACTAGCAGCACTGCATGCTGAGAATAGTGGAGCACTTTATGAGCAATTATTCTGAGGCCTGAGTGGATTGAGGGACTGGATTGACATTTTTGTGCACAGGGAGCTTCTAGAATGTAAATTAGGTCTTTGAACATCTCTCTCTCCCTTTACTTGAAGGATTTGGTCTGATGACATGCATTTTTACCTCCCGGTTTCTCATAAGAGTGGCTGTAAAAAACCTTTAGTCTTCCCTTTTACATTCAGAATTGTACCAGCATGACAGTACGCACCGTTTGAATATTTTTTTCTATTATGAATCACTCTAAACCCAAGCCAGGTATAAACTCAACAGTTTCCCACTTTGTTCTGAAATGAAAATGAAAACTCAAGCATAAAATTAAGTCAAACACATTTCTCTATTCACAATTCACTCAAGCAAGAAATTGGCGGGCGCAAACAGAGCAAGGACAAACGGACAGCTGAAAAAAATAAACAAAAGCACAGCTGTTTCTTCAAAGTGATATTATATACACTATATTGCCAAAAGTATTGGGTCACCCCCTTTTAATGAAAGGTTTGACTACTTTAGTAATTTCAAATGTACAAATCTTAATGTTTAAGCATATAATGATATTCTATGGAATTGTGTGCTTCTAATTTTATAGCAACAGTTTGGACAGGACCCTTTTCTATTCTAACATGACAGTGTCTCTGTTTATAAGGCAAGAAAAACCTCTGGTGTGACTTTAAATGCAGACCTTGAGCCAAAAATTCATCACCAAACACCAATGACTTGTACATTCATTATATGGACAAAAGTACTGGGACACCCCCTTCTTTAGAAGAGAAAAGGCGCTTCCAAACTGTGGCAACAAAGATGAAAACATAATTTGTGTACTTAAAAATTGTATTTCCACCTCTGTTGCAACAGTTTTGAAGTGTATGAAATGACTGTGTACCATATGTCATTGGTGTTTGGTGATTAGTTTTTGGCTCAAGGTCTGCATTTAAAGTCACACCAGAGGTGTTCAGCTGCTTTCTGCAGACCAGTCAAGTTCTTCCACACTGACTGAATCATAATTTCTCTTTGATTCTTGCCTTATACACAGAGGCACTGTCATGTTAGAATAGAAAAGGTTCCTGTCCAAACGTTTGCTTTAAAATTAGAAGCACACAATTCCCTAGAATATCATTATATGCTTAAACATTAAGATTTGTACTCATGGAAATTACTAAATTAGTCAAACCTTTTATTAGAAGGGGGTGACCCAATACTTTTGGCAATATAGTGTATGTATAAGATTTTTTCATGTTTTCAAATGAGTTTTAACCACTACTTATTTTAGAGTGTGATTTTGCAGGCAAACATTACATGTTTGACCTTTGACCCTTATCTGTGGTTAATATCTATAACTAATAATTTATTTATGACAATATAAATTCATCATGGCCAATGGACAGAAAAAAGAAGGTAAAATGTAAATAGAGAAGATTATGAATAATATATTTTGAATAATATATTTATGTTGAAGTACAATAAAACATTTTCTTCTTTCAAGTTTCAATAAGTCATGCATCAGATTGTTCGGTAATTACATGGAATAACAATTCCTTATTTCTAATAATAGAATAATAGATGCTTATTTCTTTTAATAATGGAACAAATGCTTATTTCTTGGAGTAAAAACAAAATAGTAGACGTCTGACAGCTCTTTTGGTGAAAAGAAGTGTGGCTTTCACATTATACTTTCTTTAAACACGGTTTCCTTGTGTCCCAACATGCTTAAATCCACGTTGCCTTGGGAACTCTGGGAGTGTTAGTGAGAAGGAGGCTGTGAAGTAAAACCCGCTGGGTCGCAGGTGCTGGAAATGAACAGTGTCCAATGATCCGGAAAGACAAGGCAATTTGGCAGGCAACGTCGGAATAATGAGAATAGAATGGTAATGTTGCGGGTCTGAGCTATGTTGCAGGGGCATTTGCGAGCCAGGCCGAGGCCAGCGTGTGCAGCGGTCTCCACGTCGAGGTGTTTGCACATTAACCTGCATAAATAGGGGTTACAAAACCCCCACCCATCCGCCTGTGTCTGTGTCTCAATGAGGCTATCACTCACCCTGCACAGTCATAGTACAGCTCCTTGTACAGGCAACAAAGACATCTCGTCATGTCAATCTAGAAGGTGCAAGCAGAAGATACCACAGGAAGCAATATGAGAAAAACATGTCGAAGTAAGAGAGACAGAGAGAGAGAAAGAGGTCTCTCTAGAGAGGGATAAAGAGATGAATGAGGCATAGCTGTCTCTCAGGGGAACGGCTCCTTATGTTCTCTCAGACGTGACAAAGTGATACTAGATTAGACGAACTTGAAATAAAGGAAGAACTCTACTAACCTACTGCCAGATACACTTCGGCCAGCTGGAAACACCATGTCAAATGATGGAAGAGGTAGACTTAAGACCAGAAAACTGCATTGAAACGATAGCTTGTAAAGTTAGAAGTTAGTCATGATTAAAATCAATTCAACTACTGTTGAGCCACTCTTATGAAGCAGTGATAACTATTTTGATAGTCTACTTTTGACATTTTACTAACTATAAGTAAATACATGTCAACTATCAGTCATTAGAGTATTAGTAGACTGCATGTTTAATATCTGCTAAAACTTTGGTGGTCTCCCAACAGACATGAAGTGTTACCACTTCATATGAATAGCTTAACAGTAGTTAAACAATGCAGGTGAAAGCATGCGTTTTAAGCATGTACAGTTAAATAATACAATTAATCTATTGAAAAAATGTCTTGGTGACATTGCACAGTTCATTGGTACAACAGTGAGAGCTGCTATGTGTGTTAAAGGTCTTGGGTTAAAATCTTGGAGGAATATGCATTTAATAAACTGAGTAAAACTGCAACTGCATAAAATGTATCAATGGCACATTTTATTTAATTAACTTGACCTTTACTGACTTTTAGCAAATGAAGACACTTTTAATGCACAGACTACTTAAGTATGTGCCAACAGACATACCCACTTATACACAGTTAATTTAAGCAGCAAGCGGAACAGCGAGAAATTTGGTCAGTGATAGAGAAGTGAATGTTCATCTGAAAACTGTGTCTGCCAGGATCCGCCACTGAATACACTTAAAATGAATGATAAAACACTGACTCTGCTTTAATGCAGAGACCCTTGTGTTTACATCATGAAACCTTGTTCTCATTTTAATGTGAACTAGATAACAGACTTGGAATTTTGAAAAGCTGAGAAAAAAGCAAAAGGGTTTCATTGAAGCCTTGTGTCTGTTATTTTGCTCAGAAAATCAGCAGTCTTCACTCTCGACTAAAACTGTGTCAGGCAGACATTGTCGCTGTTTCAAAGTTATCTTATCCAGTTTAATCTTTTATGGCTTTTTCACTCTTTAAGACCAGTTAGAGACGTTTACATCATCTTGCCACTGTACTGCAGCTCTTAAAGCGACAGTGCACAGTTATGTTCCTCGCTATCTTTCCATTATCGACAAGTCTTTTCCAAATGCATTGCAACAAACATTCCCATCTGTTATCTTGGTGAGAGGTTAATGCTTTTGTTGACCTCCTGATGCCCTAACATCATGTGGGCTACATGTCTTTATCACAACTCTGCTGTACACGCTCTGTTTTTTTAAAGTCCCCTGCTTTCTCTCTAAACAAATCATAGCTTAAGAACACAACAAGCATTTACTTAACCATAGGAGAATTGTCCTGCAGGACACAGGATAATTACCAGCACTCCTTGAAGACATGCGGACATCCATCAGCGTACTGCTTGAAAATTACAAATACGGTCATTGCTGGAGCCATATCACCAATCATCTGGAAGAGACATAATTATCTGATATCATGTAATACGTTTATTCATTTCTTCAGCCCTGACATTTCAATCAGTGGTTTGTTTGTGTTCTCTGAAGAATGAATATGAATGGATGTGTCTTGCAGGTGAAAATGATCTCATCACAAGGTTTCATTAGATTCATGCACTGCTGGAAAATACAGCTTAAGCTGGTATTTGTGGGATTTGTTTGGTCCAATTTGGTCATTGACTGGTTGACTGGCCAGCATGTAAAAAAAAGAAAATAAATTTAGTTTTGTTTTGAGTGCACTGAAAAGAAAATCTTTTTACTTATATCTCAATTGTATGAGTCAAATGTAACTCTCGATGAAGAGGAAGAAAGAGATTTAAAATGCTACAATTATTTTGTCATCATCTCAGTGGTGGTGCAGGTGTTTTATATAAAAAAAAAAGAATAAGCCATTTTACCGAAAGAAGGTGAAGCTCTTTTCAGCGATTAGAATTGTTTTGCATTCTTAATATCTTTCTTTAACTTTGTCATTTTTATGTATCTTAACATAATTATATAATGCCATTATGTTTGGCAGCCACAACTCTCTGTATTGCTTAACATAGTTCTAAAGGAGGTCAATGCTGATCATCAGCAACAACAGCTCCAGATCCTTCACCACAAACCAGATAATGCTGTTTAAATACCAAGGAACAGGGATGATACAACACAGGATGTTACATCAGCTCTTTCAATGTGAAAATCAGGCAATAATGATGCAATTGTTCTTTTCTTAGTTATAACATCTCTTTCCACCATGTATTCTTCTTTCACATAATTATAGTATCACTTACATTCATTAGAAACAGAACATTTGCAGATCAATCTTTGACAAAAAAAATACAATAAAAATCTTTAATTTATCTGCTTGGCTCTGTAAGATTATATTTTTAGTTAGTTTCCAGGGAAAATGAATGCATTTTACCTATATGGATGTCAGTCGATTTCAGTGTTATATTACAATCAATTATATACTATTGTAGTATTGTTTATATTTTGAATTAGCTTTTATTTTTTCATTTTCAGCTTATATTTTAAGTTTTAAATATTCAGATATTCACTGCACTGTCAGTTCTGATTGCGGTTCTACCATGTGGACAACCATTAAGTGACTGAAAGAAAAATCCCAGCAGGAAACATGTGCTGTTCAAAAGTAAATTAGGAAATTAGGGAAAGTGCACAGTCAAAGGACCCTGTGGTCTTCCCTGTTGTATTTAATTTAGAGCTCTCCTAATTGAGCCTCTTCGTCATTCAGCGTGATAGCACTCATTCTCTTCAAAGGCTACGGGCTGCTTGGCATTGCCAAGATCTCCAGTCAAAGAAAAGTTTCCCATCCGCCCATTATAACAGGAGAAACGCAGAGTTGTCTGCGTGACCTGGTCTGACTTCTCCTTTGAAAGCGGCATGTATAAAAAAGTAACAATACTTTATGAGAGAATGAGAGACAGAAAGAGAGTGACAGTCTTTTCAGTGTTCTGTAGTCTCGCTATAGTTCTGAAGTCTCTTTAATCTTCTCCATTAGAGAGAACACTAGACCACAGGAAAGACATTTCTCAAGACTTAACTCTTCAGGGAAAAGGACATTTTTTGGCTGCTAAAGGAGTTATTCATCCAAAAATTTAATATTTTGCTAAGAAATTTACCCTCATGCCATCCAAGATGTAGATCAGTTTATTTGTTCATCAAAACAGGTTTAGAGAAATGTAGCATTGCATGACTTGACTTGTGAGTTGTGTGCATTACTTGTGGATTTTTGATATGCTTTTATCAGCTGTTTGGACTCTCATTCTGACGGCACCCATTCCCTGCAGAGGATCCATTGGTGAGCAAGTGATCTAATGCTACGATTCTTTAAATATGGTCAGATGAGAAACAAACTCATTGACATCTTGAATGACCAAAGGGTGAGAAAAATTCGGTCTCAGGTTACGTATGTAACCATGTTCCCTGAAATGGGAAAGAGACACTGCGTCCTCTTTCGAGGGTCGCTTTGGGAACGCCTCCAGCGTGACCGGTTACCTGAAGCATGATTAAAAACACCCAATGCACTTGACATTGGCAGGTGGACGCCTATGGACGCAAGCTAAAGAGCGTCTGCGACATAAAAGGGCGCCTGTGGCACACATCATCCCTCTTTTTTCAAGGGGGACCGACAGGAATGCCCGAAGCATGGCCAAGAGACGCAGTGTCTCGTTCCCATTCTCAGGGAACTATGGTTACAACGTTAACCTGAGACATTCCCGTCCGAAGGGAACTCTACACTGCGTCCTCTTTCGAGGGTCGCTTTGGGAACGCTATTCCAACGCCGCCCATGTGAGGGAAAAGTGTCCAGAATCTGGATTCCTAAGTCACAGACTTGAGGAACACCATCCCTGCTCAGCAGAACCTTCTTCAGGCCAGCTCAAAGCTCGCCATCATAGACAAGCTCACGAGAGTATGGCTCTCGGATGGAAGTCTCAGAAGCGACTCTCTAAATTGAGAGGAGACTTCTACACTCGACGCTATGAACAGCTAGTGATGCTCAGGACAGAGCATGCACGTAGTACTGCCTAAGCGGAGCTCTGGAGAGTGGCGGCTTCAGCAGAATGACTCTCTTAAACGAGAGGAAGCCTAGCAACACTCAATCCGAGTAGGGGAGCTCTTAAGAGTGGCGGCCTCAGCCTGGCTACACTCAACGCCAGAAGCAGTTAGTGAGGCTCCTCTGAGCCTACCTCCTTTTACTGCCAGAAAACAGAGCTCTGAAGAGCGGAGGCTTCAGCAGAATGGCTCTCTACTGAGAGGGAAGCCTAACAACGCTCAACCCTGGTTGAGGGGCTCTTAAGAGTGGAGGTCTCAGCATAACGACTCTCTAAAGCGAGAGGAGACCTGACTACACTCAGCGCTACAGACGGCTAGCGAGGCTCACAATAGAGCCTACATATTAACAGTGCCGTCTAAGCGGAGCCCTGGAGAGTGGCGGCTTCAGCAGAACGACTCTCTTACACGAGAGGAAGCCTAGCAACACTCAATCCGAGTAGGGGAGCTCTTAAGAGTGGCGGCCTCAGCCTGGCTACACTCAACGCCAGAAGCAGTTAGTGAGGCTCCTCAGAGCCTACCTCCTTTTACTGCCAGAGACGGAGCTCTGAAGAGTGGAGGCTTCAGCAGAACGGCTCTCTACTGAGAGGGAAGCCTAACAACACTCAACCCTGGTTGAGGGGCTCTTAAGAGTGGAGGTCTCAGCATAACGACTCTCTAAAGCGAGAGGAGACCTGACTACACTCAGCGCTACAGACGGCTAGCGAGGCTCACAATAGAGCCTACATACTAACAGTGCCGTCTAAGCGGAGCCCTGGAGAGTGGCGGCTTCAGCAGAATGACTCTCTTAAACGAGAGGAAGCCTAGCAACACTCAATCCGAGTAGGGGGAGCCTTAAGAGGGGCGGCCTCAGCCTGGCTACACTCAACGCCAGAAGCAGTTAGTGAGGCTCCTCAGAGCCCACCTACTTTTACTGCCAGAGACGGAGCTCTGAAGAGTGGAGGCTTCAGCAGAAAGGCTCTCTACTGAGAGGGAAGCCTAACAACACTCAACCCTGGTTGAGCGTTCTTAAGAGTGGAGGTCTCAGCATAACGACTCTCTAAAGCGAGAGGAGACCTGACCATACTCAGCG
This sequence comes from Ptychobarbus kaznakovi, assembly GCA_027422405.1. Lineage (NCBI taxonomy): Eukaryota > Metazoa > Chordata > Actinopteri > Cypriniformes > Cyprinidae > Ptychobarbus > Ptychobarbus kaznakovi. Next base: position 8,697,057 of record CM049805.1, on the reverse strand, counting down.
CTACAGAAGCTAGCGAGGCTCACAATAGAGCCTACATATAACAGTGCCGTCTAAGGGAGCCCTGAGAGTGCGGCTTTCAACAGAATGACTCTCTTACACAGAGGAAGCTAGCAAACACTCAATCCGAGTAGGGGGAGCTCTTAAGAGTGGCGGCCTCAGCCTGGCTACACTCAACGCCAGAAGCAGTTAGTGAGGCTCCTCAGAGCTACCTCCTTTTACCTGCCAGAGACGGAGCTCTGAAGAGTGGAGGCTTCAGCAAACGGCTCTCTACTGAGAGGGAAGCCTAACAGCACTCAACCCTGGTTGAGGAGTCAGCTGCCCTGTCTCTGGCCCGCAGACCAGGATGGGCCAGGCCGCCCTCTGTGTTCATCTCAGACCTAGACCAGCGCGGTATAACATGACTTATATGCTGCGAGCGCGCCTTCGCCTCCTTGAATTTATCGACCACCGTCTCAACGGATGTGCCGAACAATTACGAAGGCGAAACCGGCACATCGAGAAGAAACCGTTTCTCTTCCTCCCCGATGTCCGCCAGGTTCACCCACAGTGCCTCTCAGTGGCCACCATTGCCGCCATCGACCTCCCGATCGCGCAGGCACGTTTGCTTGGTGGCCCTGAGGGACAGATCTGTGGTGCGGCGCAGCTCAGATACCGCCTCAGAGAGCCCCTGGCCCTGGTCTAAATCCTTCAGCAAATCAGCCTGGCACGCCTGCAACACCACCATCGTGTGCAGAGCAGCACCAGCCAGACCCGCTGCCTTCAACGTCGATGTCCCCCCAGCTGAGAGATAGCTCGCAAGCGTCCCTTCGATAGGGGGCATCGACGCATATCCATCGCGCATTCCTTCGATATCAGCATAATTAGCATGCTTATACCGATGGATGCAGGCTGAGTATGGTTCATCCCATGCCTTCACGATCTCATTATGGAGATCTGGGAGGAATGGGAGGCTCACGGGAGCTGGGAGGTTATGCCCAGAGAGAATCGCTCATCAAGCCTACTGTGAGCCACTCCCCCTTTTCCGTGCCTTCACTGCATTAGCAGAAGCGCACGCTTCATAACCTCCAGCAGCTCTACATCGCGGGGCAGACAAGCTGAGAAGGCTCAGAAATATCCTCTCCGCCTTCATCAGCCCACCATGAGCCAGCAAAGCACTTCCTGCTGGATCAGAAGATGTAACAGACAATACATCTTCCTCCCGCAGTTCACTCTCGTCAGCCGCTGTTGAGCGCGAGATGAAAAATTCCTCTCTCAACTCGTTCGCAAGCTTCATCTGCGATCGCCGCGAACTCAGTCTCTTCACTGCCTCAGCAGTGGCTGGACCCGAGCCGCGGCGGGCAGATGATCGCCCCAATTCTCTCGAGAAAAAGGGGCAACCGAGAGCGGAGCTTTTTCCCACAGAAAAAGGCTCACAATGAACGCACTCCATTCCCTCGAGAACAGAGCGCGCGTGCTCTTCGCCCAAACACATAACGCATAGATCGTGTGTGTCATCTAGTGTCAGACAATGCAGACACGGATCGACACACCTCCTAAAGCGCTTCTCAACGACATATCTACTCACACTTCAGAAACAAGGTCCCCTGAAGGAAAAAAGAGGATGATGTGTTCCACAGGCACCCTTTTATGCTCGCAGACACTCATTAGCTTGCGTCATAGGGCGTCCACCTGCCAATGTCAAGTGCATTGGGTTTTTGTAATCATGCTTCAGGTAACCGGTCACGCTGGAGGCGTTCCAAAGCGACCCTCGAAAGAGGACGCAGTGTAGAGTTCCCTTCGGAAGGAACAATGGCATTTGTGTTTTCACAACTGCCATTGTTTTGGCTAATATTTGTGAAGACTGTTGCTGTGCAGATTTTGAATTTTTGTTTCATCAGACTATATTTCTGTAGAAGGTGTGAGGGCGAAATTGGTTGTGTAATGTCAGACCACTTCTGTGCAAAGTTTGCCACTCATAATATAAGAGGCAGGATGGAGGCGGAATTAACAAGCCACCTGCTCCAGGGTCCAGTGCCACAAATAAAATGAGAGAAACCCGCATAGAAACACCCCCAGGCTCCGACAGATAGAAATAAGATGTCACAGTGTGACAGGAATATATGACTGCACAAGCCTATAGTTATCTATTCATTCTTTTGTGGCACGTATTCAGTAGATTTTAAATCTGAAAGTAATTTTAGATTGCTAGTTTAAAGTGGAGTGATTAGGATTGAAGTAATGGATGGATGCTTTGTTCTCTACTTATGAAATCTTCTCCTATAAGAAATTATAGAGCACTATACATTTACTTTAAAGTCTCCTACTTTTATCCAGGTGATTGAGCAGCAACAAAAAGAGTTTCTTTGGTAGGGAAGACTATGTCTGCCAGTCCATTAAAAATAGAAAATGTCAGAGGAGATTATCACTCCGACCATAGTCCAAAAGCCCAGGTGTCAGTCTGACTCAGTGATTCATTTTACAGTTTGCTCCTGTCCTGAGTTCTGTAGCTGATAAGGGATTAAGGAAGATTTAAAGAAAATTCCATACATAGGTCTCTACTGAATCAATGAACCGTATCAACAAAATTCCCAGTCGAACTACTCAAATGTTTCTCATGCTGTAGGGAAAGCTTATAGGTTTAATGTCTATACAATTATCAGAAAAGAATTTCAGCTCAAAATATGGAATCAATAACAGTTCTGCTTTATTAGGTTCAGGGCTCAACAGTAAAAAGGGCCTGAAGAAACGGGGCCTGTGTGAGACCGTTTGGATGAGCTGCACTTCCCAAAAACATTTGGATTTCTCAAGACTGTTCCTGTGAATTATGCTGATTTATATGTCACCAAACAAACATTGTCTAGATTTGATGAAATTGGAAGAATTACTTAATAGTCCTGAAAGCATTAGCTAAAAATTATAAATTTTTCAGCAGGGTATTTTCTCTGAGGGATAAAAACAGACAGGCAAAACTGTATGAAACAGTGTCTAACAGTTTTATTTTAGAATTATTTATATACTGTTTTTATATTTATTACTAGCTTTTATTTTTATATTTCTAGTTTTCAAGTTTTAGTTATATTAAATGTTGTGCTTTTGTCTTTTTTATGTCAGTTTTAGTCATTTTTAGTGCTTCAACTTAAACCTAAACTTCTTTTATTTCAGTTAGTTGGCAAGGAAACATGTCACATGAGAGAAGGCAGTGTCATGATTGGCTCAATGACCTGTCAGTCGTAGAATGCCTGCCTATCATGTTTTCTTCATTTCTGTGATTGGCTGATTAACCTGTCAGTGCGATTGACATCCGCCTCTCATGCCTGCAATTGTAGGATAAATTACACTGCTCTGGAATACGAGATTGGTCAATCAGTGGTCAGATATTTAATAAAAAGTTACTAAATGCTATTAAATATACTAATTGTAATGTTATAAACTCTAACACAAAATTGCTTGCCTATTTATAATATGTATATTGAGGTTGAGGCCAGTAATAAATATTGGTATTGTTAAGATCTGCTATTTTTTTCCTGTTTTCTAGTGCTAAAATTGTCTCTTTTTGTTCACAGTGCCAATCAGAGGTCTATTTGAGGAGTTAATGTGCCCGAGTTGTGATGTGGGGGTGCACCATGGCAATACAAGGCTCAATGATGAGCCTGGCTTTACTGTTCTTTGGGATTCAAGCTGTTCCTAGCCCAACCGACAAACTAGTGAGGACCACAAGAGTGAGGCGACAGGTTCCTGAAGGTGGGGGTCCCTCTAGCAACCAGACCCAGGCCATGATCTTCAATCATGTATACAACATCAATGTACCTCTAGAGTCACTCTGTTCAGTGGACCTAGACACAGTACCAGGGCCAGGGACAAACAAAGGTACAGCTGGGAGTGACAATATGCCGACAGAGTACACAGAAGAGACAGTGGACTCGGACAGCCAGGTGACCTTCACCCATCGCATCAATATCCCAAAGCAGGCCTGTGCTTGTCCTGCGGCTGCAGCCATGGAACAGCTGGCTAACCGCATAGAGTTGCTGGAGAGGGAGGTGTCCTTGCTTCGAGCGCAGTGTAGCTCCAGCTGCTGCGGAGAGAGCTCTGTTATGGGTAAGTTTTAGATTTTGAGGTGGATACACATTGCTTGCATATCCTGCAGTATTATATATATAAAAAAGTGATGTTTCTGAGATCTGACTGGATTTGTTCATGCAAGCATGTTTTCTGTTATGGTATTTTCACTATATAACCTATATACCTGCCTAACTCAATCCGAGCAGGTTGAATCCTTACGCATCTTCAAGAAACGGCTAAAACACATCTCTTCCATCTTTATTTGATCCTCTAACTCTAGCACTCTCTATTCTAATTTTATTTTATCTAATCTGTCTTATTTTTATAAAAAAAACACATACATTTGACCCTCTATCAATTGCATATGTATTCTCTAACTGCTAGCTTTTCTTGTAAAACTAACACTAGGTTTCTTTTTTCTATATTCTATATACTTGTTTTCATAAAAAAATAATAATAAAAAACCTTCCTACATGTACTGCGTTAGGCTAACCAGGACTTGTAATAGCACTTGCATGTTGTTGCTCTTTTGTTGGTTTTGATTGCTTCTATAATGTCCTCATTTGTAAGTCGCTTTGGATAAAAGTGTCTGCTAAATGACTAAATAAATAAATATATAAATAAATAAAAGACAATGATCTAAAAAAAAGATTTTTTAAAAATGTTCAAGCAGTTTAAACCAAGTATTTCAAACTAATTTCAGCCAAGGATGCCCTAGTGAAAAATAAATATACTAAACTTTATTTGAAATACATTTATTTATCATACTACAAAGCTTTAACTTTAAATATCTTGCATTTAAAGACCGATATTATTCAAAGATAATACTATCCTCATCGATAGTGTCATTAAAACCCATTTTAGGCTTGATATAATAAGAAATGTGCATTGTGCACAAGTAGCACAAGTCTCACCCATGGATCCTTTTTCATCTTGTATGAAAGAGTTAATATGTCCTGCTGTAGATGAATATTCATAATCAAATAGCATGGATGCATTATATGCAGACTTGATGTTTTATAATGGATTGATCAAACTCATCTTCTTTAATCTTGAATCCATTTCAAGTGGCTTTTGGCTCATTGTACCCGGTGCATGAAACAAAAGTGCATCCTGGTCCTTCTGTCGGTTATGATGTGACTGCGGTGCTAAGTGAAGTACAGACTATATTGTGCATTGACCCATAGGGACAACAGAACTGTGGACGGTGGTAGTGTTGTGCTTGTTTAACGTCTCAAAGGGACACTCGAGTGGATTCACACCTGCAAACCTTGGCTGCGGAGCCCCTCCAGGGCAGCTAAAAACAGCTGAAACACTGCAGTAGTAAAGAGAAAGTCATATTAAGCTATACAAATGAGGTTAGATTGTGAACTAGATTAATTACAGCTCTGCTGCTGGAGAGGTCTTCCCCTCAAGCCTTTGATAAGTCCTCTGTTTGCTGAATCAAACCAGGCTACATGTGCTGGAGCTAATAAGATTGCAAGATATTGCCTCAGAATAATTATTTAATTATTTTCTATTTTTTGCATAAGGTTAATTTTAGTCCAACCTAATTGAAATTAAAGGAATATCTCACCCAGTGTGAGTTCTGTTATTATTTACTCATCAACATTTTGTTCCAAATCTGTTTGACTTGATTTCCTCTGAAGGAAATGCAGTTATTTTTAAAGATAATGTTTAAGAGTGTCCATGATACTGAAAGTGAGGACCAAAATGACATAAATATAAAATTATGAGAAAATTGGTATTAATTATTTCAGAACACACAATGATAGCCTTGTGTGAGAAACAGTTTGTAATGTAAGTGCTATATACTTAAAGGGATAGTTAACCCAAAAATGAAAATTCTGTCATTTACTCACGCTCAACTTGTTCCAAATCTGCTGAACACAAAAGAAGATATTTTCTAAGACATTATAAATATTAAATAAGACATTGATATATTATCAATGGAGCCAACAACTGTTTGATTATACACATTTATCAAAAAATCTTATTTTCTGTTCAGCAGAAGAGAGAAATTCATACACATTTGGAACAACATGAGAGTGAGTAAATGATGACAGAATTGAGTGAACTATCCATTTAAAATTGTAGAGTCTGATTAATCAGCTGACTTAAGTCACAAAACCTGATTAATTAAAAAAATTATCAATTCATAAATCAGACTGCCAGTTGCCAATTTCTCAATGACATTAGGGTGAATAAATGATGACAGACATGTTCATTTCTTTAATTAACGTCAACATATTTGTTCAATTTTAGGTCACTTGGACTTCGTCCCTCAGTGTGGCCATGGCACGTTCAGCATGGAGACTTGTGGGTGTGTTTGTGAAGAAGGATGGGTTGGCAAGAACTGCTCTGAACCCCGCTGTCCTGATGACTGCTCTAGCCAGGGCATTTGCATCGAAGGCGAGTGTGTATGCGACCGTAACTTTAGCGGTGAGAACTGCTCGGAGCCTCGATGTCCAGGTGATTGCTCTGACAGGGGGTTGTGCATTGATGGCGAGTGTGTTTGTGAGGAAGCCTTTGCTGGAGAGGACTGCTCGCTGGGCAGATGTCTGAACGACTGCTCAGATCAAGGAACCTGTGTGAACGGAACCTGCCAGTGCCGACCCGGCTTCCTGGGGGAAGACTGCTCTCTCATCTTCTGTGCTAATAACTGCAGCCAGAAAGGGGTGTGTAAGGATGGTTTCTGTGCCTGTCAAGAGGGATATACAGGAGATGACTGCGCCTCAGGTCAGTGTTCAATGTGTAAAAACACCCTTGTAGTTCTTGTTGCCAGAACATTTGTAGACATCACTTTTTTCAGTTTCAGATATTAATTCCATGTATATTTTAGTGTGATTTCTAGGGCTGTCAAGTTATGTTTTTTTATTTTCTTTATATAATTAATTACATGATGTGCAAATTAATCTAAGTAATGGAAAATTAATCGCACATCAATTTTGGCTGAGAAATGACCCCCCTAAAGATAGTCATTATTATGTTAAATGAGAAATGCATTGAATACTCTAGTAAAAAAGGTAATATATTTGAAATACATTTATTCATACTAAGTATAGTTCAAATCTATTAACATAATAACTGACAAATTGCTTGAGACTTGATATTAAAATTATAATTAAACTTTATTTGTAGTACTACTTGTGCACAATGTACATTTCTTAATAGTAAGCCTAAAATGTGTTTTAATGTCACTATTTATGAGGATAATCTTTGAATAATATCTGTCTTTAAATGCAAGATATTTAAAATGTTCCTGAAGTATAATTGCAATAGTTCCACTTTAGCGCAATTAAATATACTTCAGTATATCTTTAGTTGGACTTCATCACTACTTCCCCACAATGAAAGTGCACAAAATAAGTTGTTCCAATTTAGCAGTCTTTAAGTATACCAGTTTAGTATGCTAAACGTACAATTGCATGGTATTTGTATTAGGTTCATAAATATATACACGTATTTGTAACATACTTAGCATGCAATAAAGGAATTTTAGTATATTAGTAATAATTGTATACATATTTGAAACATATATTTTTAGTATATATACATTTTAGTATTTTTATTTTTCAATAGGATAGGCATTCAAAAAAGTAGCTTTAGAAAGAAATATGTTGTTTCAACATTGCATAAATAATGATAATAAATGGGTATTGATGTTTTTTAATTGAATACTGAAAATTTTTAATATTTTTATATACTCTAAATATGAAACTAAAACCACCAGTAGGTGACATTAAGTGAGTGATTAATTCCTTTTTTTTCTTTCAACTGATTTGTTCAAAGTGCTGCAACATAAAGCCCATTAACGTACATAACTGATAAAAAAAGAAACAATTAATATAGATTAAATATAATCAAATGTGATGTGTGACAGAGACATTTCTGGGTAATTTATGACATTAAGGCAACTGTTTTTTTTTCTATTATCCATAAATGTAACCATATTTTGTCCTATAAGAAAACAGTACATCTATTATCTTGTTAAATATTACATATATTTTCACTGTAATTTATATGGTAATTTGTACTATTACAATTTGCAGCTAAATTACGTATTGTTCTGTTAAATCTATAATATTTTAATATATTTTAAATCTATTTACAGTATATACATTACATGGAGTTAAAGCAGTTAGCAGTTAAAATACAGTTGCTGTTTTTTTCATTGTTTTAACATTATTACAGCTTGCTATTTTGGCACAGATGCAGTTAACCGTTACCCAAGATAATGAGTTTGTGCTTTATATATTGCAAGTGAATATTTAATGTCTGACTCGCTTGGTGTTCTTTAAGCATTGAAAATCCATCAAAGAATAAATTAAGCTATAACAAAAGCTTGTTTAAGAAAATACAAACATCATTTTCACAGCATATTCCCTCTCAAAGTGTTTAAGCCAATTGCAGGTAAACAAGCCACTTTATTAAGTGATGTGCAACTGGTATATTTTCTTTCTAATATAAGTCCTCTCTGGGAAGAGCAGTAACCGATTCCCCAGTTACCGGCACACACGACAGATGCTAAACCCCACGGTAGACCCCCCGCTCCTGCAGTCATGGCTGTAAAATTGGTGACAACTCACAGCGTAACACCATTCATTTGTCAAAAGTCACATTCACTGGGAAAGAAGTGTCATATTAACCAGGCCGAAGCGATTTCACCATCACGCTCACCCAGGTTCACAGCTAGTTCGTGGAAAAGGCTGGAGAAACCCCACATCGCTGAAGACAGCTGTCATCTCACGAGTGGGAGAGGGAAGGGCAAATCATATTACCAGCCCAGTTCTCTCCCTCTCATTTTCTGCAAGACTGAGTGGAGGCAAAATTGCTTATTTCATTGCAATTAGGAGAAAATAGTGTGGTGTTGTGTGCGAGAGGTGGTGGAATACAGCGAAGTGGCTGCTCAATTATTACTCTCCTCACAGTTTCTAAAGATTCTCTGCTCTCTTAGGTCTTCATATTATCAAGGGAATGAATTAGGATATGGCTTTTCTTTCAGTTACTCTATCCAATTTTCTCGTTTCATTAGGCCGATGAAAATGTAAGCAAAAGGTATTTTCCAAACAGGTAGTGATGGGGGGAAAGAAGTAATGAAGGAAATAAGATGTGATGAGAATTTCCTTTCTGAAAACTTCAAATAGCTTAAAAAGAAATTATATATGAAATGTCTTTCTTTTTTGACCATAACGATTTTTCTAATCAGCAGATATTTTCTATTCGTCAAGGAATTAAATTGCTCTGACAAAAACATAGAACTACACCTGCTTTTAACAAGTCTTTCTACTATAATTCAACAAAAGTAATCATGAAATAAGTAATAGCAAATTATACTCTACACACTTTGCCAAAACATAGTCTTTAAGCTATTCTGAAAGACTGTCTGACATATCGTTGCTTCAGTACATGGCAATCGATAATCTAGATGAGCAGGGCTGCCAATACTAATACATGTACAAAGCTGAGAATGAATCCAGTTTGAATGGATTCAGAAATTGCTGTTAGAATTTGTGATGCTGTATGTATATATATATGTGTATATATATATATATATATATATATATATATATATATATATATATATAATTTGAATAGAAAAATGTCTTGATCTTGCTTAGTATGCTGTGATATATATGCTGATTATACATAATATACTGAATATTTTTTTCCAATAGAAAGACTTTTCAAATAATTGATGTCAACTTTCAAGTTTGTACTGTAAGTGATAAGACTTTCTTTTGACATGGAAACTGAAAAGCATCCAGTTGGAAAGACTGTTGCTCCCTTTTTATCTAAGACTTTTTGTCTAAGATCTGCTCCGCTTCCCGGATTCTTGTTCCTCCGTGAAAATAAAAAGGGGAGCTTGGCAGCTAGATATGGGTGAAAAGCACAGATGCTAGAGTGATAAATTTTGCTAAGTATGCACTCTGGGACTTTTTTTCTATATTTTGAGGGGTCTGTTGTAGAGGGGGACCAGAAGGAACGCCAGTCTGTCCTGTTCGTGTGGAAGGAGCTGAATTGCTTTCTCAAGTCATTAGCAATTCCCTGGGTGCCACTTATAGCTACTCCTATGAGCCCAGTATCAGAAAGAAGTCTCATGTGTTCCGGAGACCCGGGTTGTTTCTTAGTCTCTTGGGTAGCCCAAATGGGATTCTCCAAACTCTTTTTATAATAGCTACATGTTCTAACTATTTCAAGTTCACCACATACCAGAACATCATAGTCAGATAATACTAGAAGTGGCTTGGAACAACCACTTAAAATTGCTGCATTGTCTATCTATCTATCTATCTATCTATCTATCTATCTATCTATCTATCTATCTATCTATCTATCTATCTATCTATCTATCTATCTGTCTGTCTGTCTGTCTGTCTGTCTGTCTGTCCATCCGTCTGTATGTATCTATCTATCTATCTATCATCTATTAAAAAGTTATCTGTGAACAAAAGTTGTAAAATGCTTGCCGTGTGATTTGCTTTAGATCACATCAGAAATGTTCCATACCCGTCTCATCAGAATGACTGCTTTTTGATCAGAATAATTCATATTCATGTGATATCGTCTGCCTTTTTATACACAGTGTCACCTCCTATGAATCTGCGAGTTCGGGGGGTGTCAGAGAACACCATTGATCTGGAATGGGAGGGGCCTGTGATCCTGACAGATTATCTCATCACTTACGCCCCCACAACCCCTGGTGGAGTCCAACTAGAGATCAGAGTCCCAGGAAATGTTACCAACACCACCATCAAAGGGTTGGAGCCAGGCCTGGAGTACAACATCAATGTGTACGCGGTGATCGACAACATCATAAGTGCCCCAATGAACACCTTAGTCTCCACCTGTGAGTGCACTTCTCTCCTGAGAGCTCTTTTATTCAAATAGCATTGGTGTTTTGGTCAGATAAGGCTATTTTTCTATTGAAATGTCTGAGGTGTTTTGCATAGATCTTGAATGTGACATTTTCATTGTAAGTGCATCATTGTTACCTAAGCATGACCCAGGTTTAATAGACCTGGATGAGAGATTACACACTCCTTCACAGTCCCATTTGCACACACACATACCTCATGTTAGTTCTTCAGAGTAACAACTGGCTGTCTTTGCCAACAGGATATGATTAGACACCCACCACCTGGTGAGTAGCAGTGCCAGATTGGCAAAATGCTAGAGGACCTTTCATATATATTCACTGCCTGTCAGCCTTGAGCAAAATGCCTCAGCCTAGAATAGAACACATCATAACAAACATTCCATTATTTGTGAAAAGCCAGTTGGGCATTATACAGACAATCATAAAGCACCACTGACTGGCCTTCTGTCTCTTACATTTTTGCATGTAATTCAGAGATAATAAAGATAATTGGAACTTAATGAATTTGAAAGAAATTGCTATTTGCATGTGGCATCTGGCAGGCATCGAGGATTTGCTTAGACTTCTGAGATATTCAACTAGTGGAGCCATAATTTCTGTAATGTAACAAAGATGAGACTAATGTTGAACATTATTGCCCATTTTCTGCAATTGAAGGATATGCTTGCAAAAGCCAATATCCTGTGCAGTTTTCAATAGAAAAACATATCGCAAGCAAGGAATAAATAGAGAAAGCAAGGAAGGAAATCAAGAGAAAAGAGACAAGTACAGTAAAAACAAAAATAACATGATCCTTCGGAAATTACTCTAAAATGCTGCTTATTATTATCAATGTTGAAAAAGGTTGTGCTGCTTAATATTTTGTGGAACCAATTTTATTTTATTCAGAATTTTTATGATGTTAAAAACAGCACTTATATGAATAGAAATCTCATTAAATCTCATTTTAAATTTTGAAAAAATAAATCCTTGCTGAATAAAAGCTTTAATTCCTTTTAAATAAAAAAATTATGCTTAACCCAAACTTTTGAACAGTAGTGTGGTAGGTTAGTGAGAAGGAGAGCATCAAAGATTAGTGACTACTGTCAGAGTTGATTTAGTAGGCTACTATTTATTGTTTGATGGTACATTATCACTTACTCACAAACCTTTGTATGTCATCTTATACATGGACGCAGCAGAACACTTCCAGCAGAGATGGCGTTGTATTACCGTTTCCATGATATTATTTTCAAATCCTCTGGAGGCTCTTACTATTGTTGACACTGAAAAGGTTGGAGGTTCACTTGTGTGCACTGTGAAATGACTGTAATGCTATTTCCTGACTTCTATTATTTTAGTTTCCCGACTGCATCCTTTATACAATAAATGCAAACTGATTTAAGACTAATTTAATATTTAAAATATCTGGGAAAACTAAAATAATCCTGAATATGTCCGCAAAGTGAACCACTCTTTATCCACTGCACTCTATTTACAGAGCTAAAAGCAGAGAGTAAAGATCCACCTTGGCTAAGAAAATTTTTGATTTATTGAACACACACAGGACGGAGGCCAATAATGCATCAATCTGTACCTTTTAGATCTCTCGAATCCAGACGGTTTACTCTTCAAATCCATCATGGAGACATCCGTGGAGGTTCAGTGGCAACCCTTAGACTACTTGTTTGATGGTTGGGAAATAAGCTTCATTCCCAAGGTAAGGCTTTTCTTAGAAGGTCACACTTCATTTGATTCTGCCCCTGCCATAGCTTCTGGCGTAACAACACTAAGGTTCTGGAATCTGGTAGCATTTGTGGACTTCAACATCCACCGCATTGTATTTCCACAACTGTAAACAAGAAAACTGCAATGTAAGGTTTTCAGAGACATCTGTGCACAGCTGATAAATTAATGCTTTTTGAAGCCAAAGATGATTCGGTTTCTGACAGGTGCCTCTCAGCATGATAAATGTCAATCTGTCCTTGTTTGAAAGAGAATTATTCTGCATCATGGCAGAAACACAATACATCCAGGCTGAGATGTTCTCACTAATCCCCTTTCAAATGTTCCATCTGGAGAAAGGACAAAACATTTTCAGCATGTGCATTCTGCACCCTCACAGGGAGAAGAAAAACGCCCAGCTTCTGCATGCCAGCAAAATGTGGAGCTTGTGCTCGGTGCCTCATTATGAAATAGCTGTGGGAGACATCACCGTATGCAAAACAGCATGTCTCCTGTGTAACATTACCTGTCATTTCACATCGAGGTGAAACATCTCTCCCTATGTATAATAACAAATAAGCATCAGAGCCCCTGAGGCGTTGTTTTGTAGCATTACTATTAAGACCCAGCCATTGAATCTGTAAATACACTCATACCCTCCAACAAAAGACATATCAGAGGTGTGCTTGTGTGAAATGGAAACTGGTAAAGTGAGGATTATGGTTTGCTTAAATGGTTCACACAAAGGATTTCCTTCAGCCAGGAGATGATTTGGCAAATCTATTTGCAGACAGTTTTGAGAGCTCAGCTGGGTAAAAGCCACACATTTTAGGAATCCCTGAAGAGTGCAGTTTCTGACCTATGCTAGGAAGTCTGGGTCTCATCCCACTGTTTTAGCTCTCAGCAAAACTCATAGCTTACGTCCTGACAAAGTGAGTTTCATAAATCCTTCATTTTTGGACTAAAAGAAGAAAATACCTTGGAAGCGAAGTCAAAAGCCTCTTTTGGGAGAATAGGAAGTGAATACAAAGAAGCTGACGGTCGAGGGCGGGGGATCGTGGTGTACTTCAATCTTCCATCGGTAAGAGGGTCTGCTAAGAGTACTGTGCATGAGAGCCAACTCTGGTATGCCACTGGGGAAATCATATTAGAAGTGGAAGTCCTACCCTCTGCACATTTAATCCTACAAAGCGTAAGAGCCATACTGATTGTACACAATATCATAATGGATGTGAGGGCAGGGACAAGTGTGCGTTCACCGAGTCAATGGCAAAGAACAAAAGAAAAGAGGCTTTTTAGAAGTCACATCTTCTGAAACCCTCTCGCACTTTGATATTGCTTGATTTCATAAGCGTTCCAGGGGAAGTTAGTTGATGTCTTGTGGGGTGCGATGCATCAAACTCACAAAGTGCCCTGCTAAGCGAGTTGGGGAAAAAACAAGGCTTGATTCAATACATCAAACATCTGGCGAAATGCATCTACACTGAAATTCCAGCAGCTATTTTTTTTACACAGCCGACTGCCTCCTGAAAACAATCTCTGTTGTTTCGAGCGGTGTACTGTTTGTTCCTGCATGCCTGCCTGCACTCTGATGCCAGAATTGTGAAATGTGATATTTTCGTATGTGTTTGTGTCTTGTGCACGTCAAAGGACAATGATGGAGGGATGACAGCACAACTACCCAGTACCATCACATCGTTCCACCAAACAGGGCTGCGGCCTGGGGAAGAATACACTGTCAACCTGGTTGCCTTGAAAGACCAAGGAAGGAGCCAGCCTGTTACTGCAACCGTTATCACACGTACGCCTCTCACTCATTTACATTACATTTATGCATTTGACAGACTTTTATTCCAAGCATTTTGCAGTGCATTCTAGTATTACGCTTAGTGTATGTGTGTTCCCTGGGAATCAAATTCATGACCTTGGCATTGTTAGCACCATGCTGTACCAGCCGATCTATGGGAACACCCACGCCTCGCTGTTTCATTCCCCGATAACTCAATCTGTTTTTTCTTGAACTTTCTGTATTCTTAGATTTTTAATGACCTACCTAGAGTGGTTTTTGCATCCCAATACAGGCATTTTCTCATTACCCCTACAATGTCAGTATATCGCACCTTTAGTCAATAAGTTCTGTGTAAGATTGTATTGTGCAACTTAAGCCTTTTGTTCAGTAATTGTTTCTGAGGAACTTGAAAACCATTTGCATGGCCCCACAGTGACAAAACTAAAGCATTTGTATGTTAATTAATTATCTAGGAACAAGGTCTGTCATCTGTCTACAAATTTACCCTTGTGTTCCAATATGACATTGAAAAAGCAATACTAGACACCTCTTGTCCACAATACCGATACAATACTGATCAAATTTCCATTAATATGTTGTTGTTTTTTTTGCTTATTTGCAAATGTTTCTATGTATATTATATGTTATATGTCACATGTTATATTGCATTACATTATATTATATTATATTATATTATATTATATTATATTATATATTATATTATACAGGTACATCTAAAAAAAATTGAATATCGTGAAAAAGTTTTTTCTTGTAACTTATTCCAAAAAGTTAAACTTTCATATATGTTAGATTCATTACATGTAAAGTAAAACATTTAAAAAGTGTTTTTGTTTTAATTTTGATGATTAGAGCTTACAGCTAATGAAAGTCAAAAATCCAGTATCTCAAAATATTAGAATATTTACATTTGAGTTTCAATTAATCACCATCCCTACAGTATAAATTCTGGGTATCTCTTGTTCTTTGAAACCATATTAATGGGGAAGACTGCTGACTTGGCAATGGTCCAGAAGACAATCATTGACGCCTTCCACAAAGAGGGTAAGTCACAGAGGGTCATTACTGAAAGGGGTGGCTCTTCACAAAGTGCTGTATCAAAGCATATTAAATGCAAAGATGACTGGAAGGAAGAAATTGGATAGAAAAAGGTGCACAAGCAACAGGGATGACCACAAGCTTGATAATACTGTCAAGCAAAGCTGATTCGAACACTTGGGAGAGCTTCAGAAGGAGTGGACTGAAGCAGGAGTGAGTGTATCAAGAGTCACCACGCTCAGATGTCTTCAGGAAAAGGGCTACCAAGCCACTTCTAAAACAGAAACAATGTCAGAAGCATCTTACCTGGGCTAAAGAGAAAAAGAACGGTACTGTTGCTCAGTGGTCCAAAGTCCTCTTTTAAGATTAAAGTAAATTTAGCTTTTAATTTGGAAATCAAGGCCCCAAAGTCTGGAGGAAGAGTGGAGAGGCACAGAATCCATGTCCAGTGTGAAGTTTCCACAGTCAGTGATGATTTGGGCTGCCATGTCATCTGCTGGTGTTGGTCCACTGTGTTTTCTGAAGTCCACAGTCAACGCAGCCATCTACCAGGACATTTTAGAGCACTTCATGCTTCCTTCTGCTGACAAGCTTTATGGAGATGCTGATTTCATTTTCCATCAGGACTTGGCACCTGCCCACACTGCCAAAGGTACCAAAAGCTGGTTCAATGACCATGGTGTTACTGTGCTTGATTGGCCAGCAAACTCACCAGACCTGAACCCCATAGAGAATCTATGGGGTATTCTTAAGAGGAAGATGAGAGACCCCAGACCCAACAATGCAGATGACCTGAAGGCCGCTATCAAGTAACCTTGGCTTCCATTACACCTGAGCAGTGCCACAGGCTGATTGCCTCCATGCCACGCCGCATTGATGCAGTAATTCAAGCAAAAGGAGGCCCAACCAATTATTGAGTGCATAGAAATGAACATACTTTTCAGAAGCCTGACATTTCTGTTTAAAATATCATTTTTTTTATCTTATGTAATATTCTAATTTTCTGAGACACTGAATTTTGGGTTTTCATTATCTTTAAGCCATTTTCATCAAAATTTCAAGAAATAAAGGCTTGAGATATTTAATTTTGGGTTTTCTATATGTAATGAATCTAAGCCATTTTCATCATAATTTTATCACATGCTTGAGTTTCACTTTCTGAAATGAGTGACAAAAAATATGTAATGAACCTTTTTCATGATATTTTTTTTTTTATAATATATGGGTTCCACTTTCTGAAATGAGTGACTGTATTATACCTTATATTACATGATATTTTTTTTTTTTTAGACTTTTGCAAAATGAATATTATATATCCAAAAGACACTTTTCAGTGTGTTATTATTATGTTATATTATATGAAACAATGATCCAAAAGACCACATGTTAATTATTATGGGTATGGGTAAAAATTATAATTTTTTCTTTTATGTCAAAAATCATTAGGATATTAAGTAAAGATCATGTTCCATGAAGATATTGTAAAACATAGTTTTTTTATTAGTAATATTCATTGCTTAGAACTTAATTAGGAAAACTTTAAAGGTGATTTTCTTAGTATTTAGATTTTTGTTTTTGCACCCTCCGATTCCAGATGTTCAAATAGTTGTATATTGGCCAAATATTGTCATATCCTAACAAAACATAAATCAATGGAAAGCTTATTCTCAATTTCCAAAAAATGATCCTTATGGCTGGTTTTGTGGTCCAGGGTAACATATTATAGGCCTATTATATTACATTACATTATATTATATTATATTTAGTGCTTTCAAATGATTTATCCCAATTAATCGCATCCAAAACAAAAGTTTGTGTTTAAATAATATATGTGTGTACTGTGTTTATTTATTATGTATATATAAATACACACACCACACATACATGTATATATTTAAAAAAATATATATAGAGGTTGATATTGTATGTTATTAATCGTGATTAATATTTTAACAACATTATATAATTATATTATATAATATTTAGTAACAGCCATCCCTGGTTGACTGAATCAACTATGCTCACCAAGCAAGCAAATTTTGTGATAGACAGTATAGATGCTCTTAGTGTGGAATGGCAGAACAGAATGTTTCACCATTGATGGAGACATAAAAGTTTGCAAAGCAAACAAATGCTCCTCGGGCGGATGCACAGTGCAGGGAGATCTAGTTTACCGTTGCTTTGTGTGTGCTAAGAAGATGAAAGATCGAACAATGTGAAGTGTTTTTCCCTTCAGGTTACTCAGCCAGCTAAATCACTAGTGTCTCTTTTGTAGATGGAGCTGACAAGTTGGAAGTGGCTTGAGCAGTGATTTCCTCCACCCATCTGCCATGTCCTGTTGTTTTTCCCCTGTCCTTGGTGCTGAAATCAGTAGTGCAGCAGTGAGCCTGAACAGAGGGCTCACCTTCAAACTATACTACGAATACAGTTATTTTACTGTTAGTCTGCTGACAGTGTGTTGTCAGAACGAAACGCTATTGCAAATGTGTCTGACAAGACATGCAGAAAAACACACAGCCAGTGATATAGTGCACTTATGAAGGAAGGTATGTAAACAGAGCTTTCAAATGGCATGTGAGAGGGGCCGAGCTGGGTTGGGAAGGCATAAACTGCAAGGAGGTGTCACATTGCTTCAGCTAATGGAAAATGTCACTATGATGAATGGGTGAGTCTGCCAGCAATTATGCACTTAATGTAAACTTCACCCAAGAATTCTTCTTCTGTCACTTACAGACAGGAGGATTAGATTCAATTGAACTTTTTCTGGACAATTGAAATTGCATGTCTGCTGTGAAAACGCCATTAATTTCTACGGGCCTCACTGTCGAGCATAATTAAAGAGGCATTAATTATGCATGCGAGCCCATTAATATTTCACGCGTCCACTGCGGATACCTTATTGGATAAAGAAAGACAAATTTGATGTCACTTAATTATTTATGTGTGCAAAGATTTATCTATCCCCGGAGAAAGCCCGGGAAGACGAGCTTTCGCTAAGCGTGCGCTCGGTGCCTCATGAGTTTGCTTCACAGTAATTATGCTTAAGCGCTAAAATACAACATTTTCGGTAAAAAATAAACAGTAGTCTACTGCCTGGTCTCTGGTGTGCCTAGACTTAAAAAAATGATTCTGTGCTGGTTTGCCTTGAATAAAACCAAGAAATCACCCTTGTGGACTGAATAGGCTGTTCAGAGAACTTAAAGTAAATATTCCCATGAATCTGAGTTGACTTAATTTCCTCATTTACTTGGGGTTCCTTCGAAACCGTTGTGTTTGATTAACGGGTCACATTATGTAGTTGTAATAGTCTTTAGGGAGTCACAGTGGCATCATGTGCAGTATATGTAGGCTCATCTTTAGAAAGGTATACATGGGATTCAGTGCAGTCTCACCTGCTCCAATTAGTAGCATTTTGCATATCACAGCAGTGTGATAAATTTAGAAGCTATTATTTCAGCTTTGGGGAATCATTTATTAAAGATTCAATATTGCTTTGATTGAAGTGATATTAATCTTTAACTTATGATTTATACTTTATTAACGACTCGTCCAGCGACCATTAACATCAGTATATCTTTAACAATTTTGTTTATCTTACTTCGTGGCCAACGATAAAAAATAAACAAAATTAGTACTTTATCCAATTCGAGCTAGGTAACGCGATCTTTGGCAAATAGTTTAAAACTTGAAATTCACACAGACCAAGACATCATTCTTTATAAATGAAACAAGGTTTATTTGCTAACTGTTATTCTTTGAGAGGCGACTTGAAGTTCTTCTCTACAGCTTCAGGCTTTCAAGGTTTCTTCAGGAGTTTGACAAAGTATTTGTAGTGTTGTTAAATTATCGACCAGATGTTAATGGGCGCTTCGAAGCGCGAATAAAACACATACTTTAGTCACACTGATAAGGCGGTGATCAGCGCTTCCAGCGCGCATACAGCATACGCACAGCTCATAACAGACGCACTAGACATCATAAGGAGTTTTGCGGTTGTGAAGAGTAAAGTTATCACATGTTTTAAGGCACCACTAGCACTCTTTTGCTATCTCGTAACTTTAACTAGAGTATTGTTGCTATAATAGTAGCAGGAATTATTAATTGTCTTTTAGCATAAAGTCCATAACAGTTTGCACGTTCTTTGTCTGCTCCAGGAGATTAACAAAGAAATGGTTCCTATAGACTTCAGAGGACGAAAGGGCTTTCCAGGGGTCAGAAAGTCATTTCCTGTGGAGGTCTGCGGAGCGTTTGTGTCAACGTATAACTGTCCTTTTGTAGATTAGCATCATTGAATTATGCGTTAATGGTCAAAAGGGTTCCGGGAGTGTGGTCGCTGTCCTATCTCCAAAGAAGAAGTTCCTTTCTTCTGTGTTTATTTATGGTAAGCCAGTCAGGAACAACGATGAAATTCTGTTCCTAAGTGGATCTTATCATGTTCCTTTGATGTGTGAGAGTCTATGGTAATGTGGGCCTGTCCACTCAAGTGCTACAGCAGAATGAGGTCGAGGTTGGAGATGAGCTGAACTCTTGAGGTCATAAGTACCAGAGATGTTCATCTTCCTTCACAATACCTGTTTCTGAGGCAGATGGTCATGTTGCCCTATATAAAGAAGTAGGTTAATTATTCAATCAGTCAGTTAGCGTCTTATTAAAAGAGCCTGTTGGAGGCTCAGCATGACCTCTTGATTCAGTCGCTTGAGTGCGGGTTTGCAGTGGGACTGCCTGCTGGCGTATATTATTGACACGTTCTCATGTACTGTACGTGAAACCAGGGATAACTTAAAGGTGAAGTGTGTAATTTTCAATATTAATATATATTTCCAGTTAATAAGACTTGAGGTAAGTATTGTGGCTCTAAGTTTTCAAACATTGTTTGGTTCTAGTAGTTCAACTTCTGACTTAAAAGGGTGAACTTGTCCCAAGATTTAGTGTTTGGCTGCTTAGCATGAGCTGTAACAAAACCATAAAAACATCTTGCTCAACTGACAGCCATTCTATGCATTCTGATGTTACCAATTTTCTGACAAAGTAGCTTTTTTTTCAAGAAACAATGTATGTCATCAAAATTTCAGTAGGTTATAGTATGTTCCGCCAAGCTGAACTGAGCAGCCATTATAGTAGATGAAGGCAGGCATTACAATGAGTTCCTGTTTTTTTTTTTTTTTTTTGGGGGGGGGGTATTTTTGTAATTTCCTCTGGTACTTTTTGTGCCACATAAATTACACACCTCACCTTTTAAATGAGACACAGTCACAGTTCACTATATTTAAAGTTCAAGCTTAACTTGTAAATTCAGCGTTATCAGGTTCTGCACATTTCCACAACATTGCACTTTATTATATTTTAATATATTTTGCCAACACTTTTTGACCCTGCACCATTACCTTGGTGAAATTCTAATGATACAATAGATAAAATATAGCAAATAAGTCATTTTTGTGGGTATTTTTCACTCTGAATGCACTAAGACCTGTTAGCTCAGGGCTGTTTTTCTGTGGAAAAATAAGCTTCAAGCAAATTCACATATTTTTTTTTTATTTGTATTTTATCTTCATTTGTATTTAATGGTACAAAAAGGGATGTTTTTATGTCTATCATTAATCACAGGATTTATTCATCCAGACTGTCATGTTTCAGATATTAAACTCAAATCATCAAATAAAGCATTAGCATTAGCATTAGCAAACCTTAAGCACAAAGCAGAAGTTAGAGAAACTTCTATAAATTCTATATTAAGGGTATTAAACCTTTACAGAGCCAAGGACCTTCTACATTTGCTAGATTTGTTCAGAATCACTTTTAGTAACTGCATTTATATTTAGATTATATAATGCTTATCAGATTTTTTAAATTTTTTAAAGTCAGAATTTAAAATAAAATGTAGTATGTTTTCTATATCTTCTCCTTGGACCACATGGAGTGCTTGTATGGACACCCAGGGTCCTCAGACTCATGGTTGAAAACCCTTCTAGCATATTGAGAAGTTCTGACTTTTCTCATATTAGTGATGTTATCTTATGTTTTTTCCATCAGTGATAGATGGGCCAACACAGCTTATTGTACGAGACATCTCAGACACGGTTGCCTTTGTGGAATGGAGCCCCCCAAGGCTAAAGTGGAACAGATTATATTGCGATATGGGCTGGTAGGGGTGGAGGGACCAAAGACCACCTTTCGCCTCCAGCCTACTCTGAGCCAGTACTCCCTCCAAGTCTTGAGGCCTGGATCCACGTATGAAGTATCAGTCAGTGGAGTCTGGAATGGCACTGAGAGTGGAGCCATTTCCACAGAGTTTACCACAGGTGAAGGAAAGCAGATCTGACTCTGTAAATTATCTTTCACCATTCACTTTTGATTTTAGTTTTCACATTATTTATTTGATTTACTTTAAGTGTGGAGTAGGTCTGATTCACAGAAGTAAACATATATATTTGATTCCAGAAATACAACTTTATAATCAAGCTTTTTGTTATCCATCTAAGTGGACATTATCGATTGTGTCTTTTTATTTATTTAATTTTTTTAGAAATCGATGCACCAAAGAACCTGAGAGTGCTGTCGAAAACTTCCACTAGCCTGGAGCTGGAATGGGACAATAGTGAGGCAGATGTAGAAGGCTACAGGGTGGTTTACAGCACACTGGCTGGTGATCAGTATGACAAAGTCATTGTCCCACGCAACGATGGCGCCACCACCAAAACTACTCTCACTGGTAAACTCAAACCCAACTTTTTCCCTTTGTTTTATTGTACTGAAATATTCTATACAGTTTTTATATAATATATTATTATGTCTGACATAACCAGTATTCAAATATGATATACTGTAGGATATGAAACCAGTAATTGGTCAAATGGTTTTATTTATAATAAAATTGTAATACTTTAGTATAGGAATACTTTAATAATACTTTAGTATAGGGACCAATTCTCGTTATTAACGAGTTGCTTATTAGCATGCCTATTGTTAACATATTGGCTGTTTATTAGTAGTTATAAAGCACATATTCTGCATGACCATATCTACATTCCTAATCCTACCCAATACCTACATTTAACAACTACCTTACTATCAATAGTAACTATCAATAAGTAGCAAATTGGGAGTTTATTGATGCCAAAGTCATAGTTAGTTGTTTGTTAATAGTGAGAAATGGACCTTAAAATAAAGTGTGACCATAGTTTCTTGTAAATTTAATTTAAAATTCTAAAAATTTTCTATAAAATTCGAATTTAAAATAAAAAAATGCTTGATTGTTTTATTTTTAAATACAATTGTTGCTTCAAAACTACAATTTAAAATGAAAAAAACTTTTACATTATTTTATTTATAATAAAACAGCATGCCATCACACATTTGCATTAATCCTAACATTTTAAATATATCAATATATCATGTATGTATATTGCTTTGTCATTATAATGGGTTGAGGTCTTCATTTATTTTTGTATTGCTTTGTCACTACAATGAGATGAGGTGTATGTTAAAGGGATAGTTCAAAGTCTGTCATCATTTACTCACCCTCAAGTAGTTCCAAACCTGTATGAATGTCTTTGTTCTGCCGAACACAAAGGAAGATATTTTGAAGGAAGTTTGTAACCAGGCTGTTTTGGGGCACCATTGACTCCATAGCAGGAAAACAAAATACTATGGAAGTCAAGAGTGCCCCAGAACTGCTCTGTTTCCCACAATCTTCAGAATATCTTCCTTTGTGTTCAGCAGAACAAAGACATTCATACAGGTTTGGAACTACTTGAGGGTGAGTAAATGATGACAGAATTTTCATTTTTGGGAGAACTATCCCTTTAAGTGCATCACTCTTTCAAATTTGCTATACAGACTTTTTTTGCTTTTTTAACAGCTTTTGTGCGAGTAAGCAACATTTCTGATAATAAGTATTGAAAATAAATTATTTTGTTTCTTACCTCTACGTGCAAGTCGCATCAAGATGTTTCACACACACATAATGAGAACTAATTGTGAGCGCCCACAAATCTATATTTACCAAAAAACTTACTTATTTAGTGACAGCTAAATATATTGCTTATGTGCATAATGTATTGCTGTTTTTATATAAATCACTGTCTATCTTTTACTATTTTACTTTCTCTCCTCTTAAGATTTACTGCCTGGCACAGAGTATGGCATAGGAATTTCAGCCATTCTAGGTGCCAACCAAAGCACCCCAGCAACGATGAATGCCAGAACGGGTAAGGGATAAGATTATAGGCCTTCCGTTGCCAGATCACAGTGAAATAAATGTATTTTCAATTGCATGGAGTTTGTATTACTGCTGCCGACTCTGTGCAAACCTGTTTTTGCCAGTAGAACTGTTTTATAATGTTTGCAATGAGGTTTACTGAACCACACAGCTAAATATTCCCATTACAAACCTTGAAACAACCACAGTGTACTCTGATTGTTAGGTCTGGATGTCCCCTTGGATTTGACTGTCACAGCCTCCACAGACAACACCATCACCCTGTTGTGGGGCATAGTGCAGGGGCCTATTGATCACTATAGGGTGACCTATACTTCCTCCATTGGAGTCACAACTGAGCTGACGGTGCCCAAGGACATCAACACCACCACACTGACTGGTCTAGAGCCGGGCACTGAGTACACCATTACAGTTGCAGCACAGAGAGGCAGGCAACAGAGCTCTGCAGCTACTATTGATGCCTTCACAGGTAATTTTATCTTTTGGGAAATAGAGTACAAGAATCACTGTTGAGTAGCTAAAGCATTGCCTCATATCCGCCTCGTGACATGTCATGTCAGTTTTGGCCAGAAATGTCACTAATCTCTTGGATAATTGCATTAGGATTCAGGATGGTGTGGATGTAAGACCTTTAATTTATTGTTAACCATGGTCAAAGAAGATACAATGGCTCCTGTAGCTTTTTTCAAGCAGGTTCATTTGTCGTTGCTTCAATCAATTTCATTAAAATTCTGTCCTTTACTCCAGGGTTTCCAAACTTTTTTTATCAGCAAAATATATGTATTTAATCCTTTTGCTCTTCTTCCTTATGCATTTCTACAACATTTTGTCTTTATCGCTCAGTTCCTTTTGCATGGCGCATCAACACATTTATATATACAGTATAGAGATTTAACCATATTTCTTCACCATCGTCCACTTCATTCAATTTCCATCATTTGTTTGACAACTAGTGGTAAGATCATGTTATTGATTTATAGCCCTAAAAATGTATGAAATTAAAATTATCCAATAGAACATCTTTATAGGGCTGCCAATCAGTTATTTTTTTTATGAACACAATAAATTGCATATAATGAAACGATATTTCCTTTGAAAATAAAGATAGTTCAAACAACATTATTGTGGCAGAGTAAATTTATGAATATCCAAAACATATTTTTTTTATTTGATTGACCATAAGCTACAGTATGCAATCCAGTTTGTAATTGATTTGTATGATGGCGTGTCAAGTGCAACTTTGAAAAATGAGTTGTGCGACCTCTGTTTTCTATATCATTCTCTTTGTGGTTTCATTCTGCACTCTCTAACAGTATTTGAATCCAAGTGCGCATCCTGTGAGAATAGCTCTGTCTGCTCTCAGTAGTGTGAGGCGTGTTGGCGCTAGTTCTTCAATGCTTGAATTGCTCCAGTAGTAAAAAAAAAAAATCCCTTATTATGGGATTTACATAATGGTCAGGGTGTGATTAATTTTTTTTTTTTTATTCCATTATTTTTAATTAATGCACTAAATTAACACATTAAATTACCAGCGCAAATTTTATTGAATTTAATTCAATATTTCTTTCACAAACTTTCTAGAACCCCCTGCAGCTATGAGCCCCTGGGGTTTGAGAATGCCTCAATCTCTGCTTCACTTTTTATTTTATTTTATTTTTACTCTATAAAAGTAATAACTCTTCTGACTTTATCTTCCTTATGCATTTTGTCTTTGTCATTATCACACACTTGCTTTGGCATGCCACATCAACACATTTATATCTACACTATCAAGATTGTATCATATTCCATCACCATTTTCCACTTTTCTTCATCCAGTTTCCACCATTCGCTTGATATACTAACTGGCTGCATCTCTTCATCCGATCACCTCATTGTTCTTCATTCTTGTACTCTTCCTTCCTCCTTCCTGTGAGGATGTGCAAATCAACTTAAGAGATCTTTAATCACAGGAGCCAGCATTTCGTAATATAGTTGTTGTCATTCAATTTCAGGGTTCCGCCCTATCACACAGCTCTTCTTCTCCGATGTCACTTCTGATTCATTGACTGTGGCATGGAGTGCACCGGCACCGCCTGCTGACGCATTCATCTTGAACTACAATGCTCAGGACTCCAGTGATGATTCTGAGATTGCTCTAGACGGGTCTAAAACCAGAATCACACTCACTGGTCTCCTGCCCTCCAGGTGGTACACTGTTACCCTGGTTACCATGCATGGCAATGTGACCTCAAAGCCAGTTATAGGCTCAGTCGCAACAGGTATTAATAATAATGAATGTGATGTTCATGGATATTATGTCTGAAGTCGTTAAGTGTGCTTATTTAATGTTTAAAAACAGGGGTTTCTCAGTTGATTTTACACCAGTGCACACAAAACAATTAACACTTTTTCTAAGCAGACTGTATATTTTTCTGGACCTCATGCAAATTGCATGTATCATTTTCACGAATCATTTCAGTCTGAAGTAATGCTATATTCATGGCATGCTGTCAAATAGCATCAAATTGATACCTGCTGGGTTTGTAATGCATACAGCACAGGAAGTGCAATTTATGAAATTGTTCACACAACTATCATGACTTTGCTATTTATATATAGAGTCATCTGTGAAAACCTATTTTGTGATGGTGGCCTATCTATTCTCAATTTGCCTATTCTCCATTTCTGAATCCAGTTGTTGAGTTCATCTCTTTCAAGATATGAAAAGTGTTCAACCGCAGCCTTATGACAAAGTAACTTTTCTCCAAGCAATAAAAGAGACCTGCAGAGATATTGAACTACATTTGTGCCATTCACGGATTCAGCGTTCATACTGTTCTTTCCTTAAGTCCGCCACTTTAAAAAACACATTATTAGATGTGAATGAAATTCTCTGGCTTAACAGAAATGAGAGGCTTAATGAATATGAAAATTTCAAGAGGAAGAATGATCTTAGTTGAAAATAAAAATAAACATTATACTTCACACTGAAATGCTGTACTGAAAATAGTGCAAATATTAGAGAAAAGTACCATTTTACTAAATTAAGAGTCCTTTTGAATGGTTGTGGATCATGAAACAAGTAAACGTGCATTTTTCCTATTGTGATCTTATAAGGAATAGTTGACCCAAAAATGAAAATAATTTACTCACCCTCAGGTTGTTACAAACCTCTATGAAAAGAAGATATTTTGAAGAATGTTGGTAGCCAAACATTATGGGTACTGTTTACATAAGTGGAGGTTGAGTAAATGATGACAGAATGTACATTTTTGGGTAAACTGTCCCTTAAAGGTTGTTGCATTTGTGTTAGTCTTTTAACAGTTATTTGTGAGCGTGCGCAGAACAGGATCTTGTCTATACCTGCTGGATTTTCTCATAATTCCTGCACACAGCTGCACAGCAGATTTTTACCCTTTTGTGTCTTAATTAATTCAACTCTGTGTAATCCTCCCCTAATTACCTCTCTCTCAATTTGGAGGTGTCAAGAATTATTCAGCTGTTCTGTCAGTGAACTGATATTTGCAGTTGCCAAAGGAGATATTGTCTCTGAGCTAGTTCTAAACATAGAAATTAACTCTGCAGCAGGCCACCTGCACAGCAGCTTGATTAGTTAAATAAAAAAAGTTTCAACTTTTACATTGCTTCATAATATTATTATTATCATAATGACGTGATTTGTACATGAGCAATTTAAGCACTCGCACCTGTTGCGTCTAATGTTTTATAAAGCTTGTTAGCTTAGAAATGTGTTTATTACATTTTCAGCATGTTCTCGCTTTAGTTAGAAACCATATTTTCACACATTAACGCTCCTCTACATTAACATAAGTGAAAAAGGTCACCATATGCTCAACAATAAGAAACGGAATAAATGCAGATGGAATGGGCTGAAAAAAGTTGTTCTTAGTTCCCTTTATACAAAGTCTGAATATATATTTATTGACTCCTCTGCTGAGTAGAAAATAAATTAAGATATGCATACATGAATAATCACAACTCATTTTTCTGAGGAATATTTTACCCTGAAAGCATTTAAATGAGGTTGACAACCTGTTTATGTATTGCCAGCGTTGTTTATGAATTGAATGCATTAGTTTAATGAATATGGGAGGTGTAAATGGCTTTTCACTCGCTTTAAGGACTGGCCGCTTAAATAATGGCAAGAGTAAATCAGTTTATTTCCCTTTCAATTGTCAGAATGCTCCAGACCCACTGTTAGTCTGTTAAACTGTTTTCAGAGGCAGTGTAACCTTTACTTTAGCAATGCTAAGTGCTATTGGGTCCGATAAACAAATCATGAAAGAGTCCCTGCTGGGCAGCAGCGGACAATAACAATACAAATGTCCTTGTGAAGAGTGTCGTGTGTCCAGCGTACTCATGCTCCTCCTCTCTGGGGCTGTTGACAAACAGAAATAGGAAATCAATTACAATGACTGTTCCACTGAAATAAATAACAATACAATGGAGACTATAAGTAGTAATAAACAGCCAATGTGCTAGTAATATGCATGCTAATAAGCAAATAGTTAATAGCGAGAATTGGTCCCTATACTAAAGTATTACCTATTTTTTATCAATAATATATAATATATTTGGGTGACCTTATTGGGGAAGACATATTGGGATCTCATGACAAACTGAATAATTCTAATTTGTATGTCAGTTGCCCCATGTTATTAGATTTTTTACTTTAGGGATAAGTTAGTCATGTCTAACTGTGAATATAGTGCAATTCTGCAGTCAATGCAACATTATTGATATACTTACACTACTGTTCAAAAGTTGGTAAGATTATTCATGTTTTTACAGTTGTCTCTGTGGCTTACCAAGGCTGCATTTGTTTGATCAAAAATTATTACAATTAGAAATGACAGTTTTCTATTTTATGTATTATAAAATATAATTTATTCCTGTGATGGAAATCACCTGCTGTGATTCAGCAGCCATTATTCCAGTCTTCAGTGTCACATAATCCTTTAGAAATCATTCAAATATGCTGATTTGGTGCTCAAGAAACAATCTTTGCTGCTTAATATTTGGTCAAAACTGAGATACATTTTTTTCATAATGCAGGAATGGACCCTCCCAGAGATATAAGTGTGCTGTACGTCACAGAGGAATCTGTAACCATATCATGGATTCAACCACTCGCACCCTTTGATTACTATAAAATGTCATACCAATCACCAAAAGGTACTTCCTCTGCCTTATATTTAAAGCATGTCTAATTGGGACAAATTGGACAAATAAGTCAGCATTACTATTTGTCATCACAGGTAGGATGGACAATGTGGTGATTGACAATGACGTCACCAACTACACCCTAACCAGCCTCCATCCAGCAATGGAGTACGAGATCAAGCTGAACGCAGTGAGAGGAAGCCAAGAGAGCAAAGTCATCACCACTACTGTCTTTACAGGTATTTCTGTTCTCTTCTGTTACTAATGATATACTACCGCACATCCTGCAGACTGGTATTCTGATTTACCCTAGGAAATGTATTTTGGTATTTCGTGAAGGATGTGCTCTCATATAGCCTCGTTCGTCACAGAACTTTGATTTGATAGAAATATGGATGACAGTCTGAGGAATGATGCACATCATTTAGCATGTGATGAGTACCATCTCTCACCATGTGCGTTCCGCCCGTCCTCTGGGAGGCTGCCAGCCATCTCGCAGAAGTGAAATGAAATTTTACTAATGGAATCAGTGATCAGCAGAGATGCTCACCTGCCATCTTACTTGAACAGCACCGCACGGCGGCGACAGGCAGCTTGTACTATAGGTAGTGTCTCATTCACTAATTGTGGACAAGTGTTCGTGCTTAAATGCACAGACAAGATACTGACAGAAAATTTCCATTAGATGCACAAAATGTGCATAGAGTCTCTACCCTGCTGTTTATTATTCAAATGAGGGTTATTCTAAGTAGTTTTTAATGTATTATAGTGTATTGTTTTGTGGATAATATGTCATTATTATATCATTATTAAAATATATTTGTGTATCTATAAGATATATTTTAGTATATTTAATTATAATTATCTATATAATGTTATATATCTGTATATGTAATTAGTTTAAAAAATGTAGTGCTGGGCTACGATTAATCACGGTTAATCGCATCCAAAATAAAAGTTTTTGTGTACATAATATATGTGTGTGTACTGTGTATATTTATTATGTATATTTAAAGACACGCACATGCAGGTATATATTTAGAAAAATATGTTATGTTTATCTATTAAATGTATTTAGATATAATTTATATGAATATGAATATACATGTAAATATTTTCAAAATATATACTTTGTGTATGTGTCTTTATATATACATAATAAATATACACAGTGCACACACATATATTATGTAAACTAAAACTTTTATTTTGGATGCGATTAATCACGATTGTCGTTGCCCAGCACAAATAAAAATGCTTAACAACGTATTTCATTTTTTTATGAATTAAAAATAAATAAAATGTGTATTAATATTATTATTATTATTAAAACATGAACACAAATCACACAAATAAGCACATATGCATTTAGTGAATGAGACCCAGTATTACTAAAGCCCAAGTGAACCTGTTCTCATTGTATTGCTTTAATGTTAAAAGCTTATCTTCAGAATATATTAGCGCTTTAGATTTAATATAGGGATATTTAACTTGCGTCTCAATAGACAAATCGCACGGAACAGTATTTGTTCCAGCTGTGCATTATATCACTGAAATTAATTAATTAGTCTATGTCTCCAGCCTAGGAAGTTAACTAATTAGTCATATAATTTGATGCAGTGCAATAGAACAAACAGATGCTGGCCCTTGCTTAAACACTGCTGACTTGCTTAATAACAAGGTAGGAAGTGTTTGCCTATACATCAAAACACAGCTACACTCCCCATTGTAGCTTAAAGCCTGACAGTTTTGTTCAAAGCTAATAAAAATATGGCAGGCAAACAATTTCAAGCTGCCCATGTTGACAGGAATCGTGCCAATGCTGTAACAATGCAAGGTGACAAACGACTCCTTTAAAAATTCATCTTTTGGAAACAGCTTATTATTAATAGGATATAGAAAACATTGTGGCTTATTTCAGCTGTTATGTAAAGGGTGACAAGAGGAGTTGATGAGACATGATGGATCTGGTTCAGAGCTATGTTCTGGTTCACAGCTCTGCTTAATGACCTGCTGAGGTTCATCAAGTTCACGTTCACTGCATATGCGAAAGCTGATATTCTCCTCCCAGTCTGTCAGCGTAGGGCATGTCAAGACTTGGTAAAGCAGAGAGAGGGGAAGGTGTGATGGGGAATTGGGGGATTTTGCCGCTGCACTGCTGTCAGGCAGCGGAGATCAGCTTCTCTGGAAGGTTGTAAGAGGCCTAGAATTTCTTGGAACAAAGTCAATGGTGCCTAATGGGAGGGTCAGATCTCTACAGCTGTAGAATTGATATGGCTATTGCCAGAGAGGCTGGCAAAAAAAAAATCACGTGGGACAGGATGGGAAGATGGTAATGTGCGATTACAGTCCACTGACCTCATCTAAGAGGACATACGCCATAGTGCAAAGAGGAGAGTGAGATTTTTTCCTCTCTGAAAAAAGAAAGGTCATCTGTGAAAGTCACAGCATGGATAGAGTATCACGGAGAACAACATTTCTCATTTCTCACTTGCATAGAAATGCTGTTGAGAATGAGCTTTGCACACATTTGACTGTCTAATTTCCCCCTTATGTCGGCTAATTAAGGAAATTGTGATCTTCTCCAGCCAGATAATCACAACAAATTAGTTCCAAGCTGCTGAGGTGCTCTATTTTTAAATTGCCGGTGAATATCATTTGCACAGGAAAAAAAAAAAAGGTGAAGATGAGACTGCTGCCAATTACCTTGGCTGAGTTTATCTCCGACTGTCTGTCTGTAACCTGCACGTAATCCTCTGTTCCACACAGCAATGGACATGCCTATGGAGCTCACTGCATTGAATGTTACACCTCAGGGGGCTCTGCTGCGTTGGAACCCTCCTGCTTCCAGTGTTGATAACTACGTGCTCACCCTCACCCG
Organism: Ptychobarbus kaznakovi; assembly: GCA_027422405.1. Taxonomy (NCBI): domain Eukaryota; kingdom Metazoa; phylum Chordata; class Actinopteri; order Cypriniformes; family Cyprinidae; genus Ptychobarbus; species Ptychobarbus kaznakovi. The sequence goes on along the minus strand of CM049805.1, from coordinate 8,665,322 downwards.
GAACCAAGGTATGTGGAAACAACTTCTCTGTCCATCATTTATCAGCATTATTTGCTCTTTAAATCACATCCCAAACGCCACAGCCATAAATACAAAATGAAATGTAACTTATTTCCTCACTGGAGAAAGATATATGCTGTTTTGCTATTTCAGGTATGTGTGCAGCAGGGAAAAAAGCAATGCAGATATGCAAATGGGTCTTGTTAAATGGTAATATAAAAATGCAATTAACCATATTATCATGCATAGTTGGGATAGCAAAATGAAATGGCTTATCGACTTTTAAAAAGGGTGAAGAGAATGCTTCTTGTGTAGTTTGTTTTTTTTACATCAAAGATGCACATCCAGTCATACGTTTGCAGTTAATGCATCTGTAACTTGGTAGATGCTTGGCAAATTAGGTAGATGCCAACATGGACCAGTTTCTTTGCATCCTCACATATCATTAGCAAATCTATGCAAGGGAAACATAAATAAATAAACAAAAAGTGTTGTTCACACAAAGATAATATAACAATAACTATCAGCATCCACACCAACAGACGATATTGTTCTGTTTATTATAAGCATATCAGTAGTGATTTCATCTGCCGCTTTAAATGCACAAGCTCTTTAAACTATGTACTTGTTTTTCATCAGCTGGAGAAAAAAAACTGAAAGTGTTGTTATCATTATAGAGTGTACTTCCTCAATCTCACATAATTATAATGATTATTATATTATTATACTTGTCATCTTTGGTTTGAACAGGCCGTTAGAAACCAAAATGATCATTAATGGTAATAATTGTTTAATTTGGTGGTCCAATCCAGTTCACAGTAGGGACATGTAAATATTTTTGTACATTAAAACTGTTATGTCGCTACCTATGTGTAATATTTGTTATTATTTAAATTTCAATGTAGGTAATATTTGAATTTCAGTTATAAAGTTGTTGTTTTTTTATTTAAAATAAATGGGTCTCCAAGAATATGTACAAACAATCCAGTTCTTCACTTGTTTCTGCACTAATGAATGTTATCTTTCCAGTTACGGCTGACACCTTCTTAGTGGAGGGTAACAAGCAGGAGTACCAGCTGAGTCAGCTCATCCCCAGCACCACCTACTCAGTGGCTCTTTATGCCACGAAAGGTCCTCTCACCAGTGGCACAGTCATTGCCAACTTTGTCACACGTAAGTGCTCCATCACTGTTCCTTATGTTCTAATTACAGGGGGCTTGAGGAGGTCAATACCCCCTAGTTCCAGTTATACTCCCCTCGTCATCTCAAAACAGGCCCAATGCCTTTACCCCAGTTGCTGAGAAAGGTAGAGCTCAGGGAAAGAAGCAGAGGAGAATCCAGAGCAGAGTCCAAACAAAAGATCACTGCATTAGTTATGAGACTAAACCAAACTTGAGGCATTCAAACTGACACATTAGATGCTGCATGGTTAAATATAATACAAGAGGTCAAGACAAGATAGTTTGGAGTGCAGTGTTCTGCTGTTTTGTTGTACTTTCTTTTTTTACCGTTTTTTTTATAAATTACATTTTAAAATACAGTAGTCAACATTTGAAGTGGATCAAAAAAGGTTTATAAAATTTGTCCTAAGACAAGAATGCATTTTGGTTTTAGGTTTTAGGACAACTTTGATGAAAGGTTTTGATCCACTTCAAATGTTGACTAGTGCAAATTAAAAGATTAAAGCAAATATTTGTTTGGAAAAAAATGCAAATGAATGAATGATGATGATGCATTTATATAGCGCTTTATTGTGTATTGCTGTACACCCAACGCGCTTTACAATCATGTGGGGGTCTCTCCTCAACCACCACCAGTGTGCAGCATCCACTTGGATGATGCAACGGCTGCCACAGGACAACGGCGCCAGTGCGCTCACCACACACCAGCTAACCAGCTACAGGTGGAGAGGAGAGAAGGTCATAGAGCCAATCAAGTGGCTGGGGATTATTAGGAGGCCATGATAGTCAGAGGCCAGTGGAGGGAATTTGGCCAGGACACCTAGATATAGTGAGCATAACAGAAAAACATACAAACACATTTTAAAATATCTTAAGGTAAGATGAAAGAGCTATGCACAGACTGGGAGAGGTAGTTTAGTAGTTTAGAAGCCAAAACCGTTCAAGGAACATATTAACTGTAGCACTAATATAGTGGGATATTTATTTAGGCTGTACATCAGTCATTTAACCCAGAAGCTTGGATATATTTTGAATACTGGGAAGGAGTGACAAGTTTTTATAACTATCAAATCATAGTATTTTCCACTTTAGTGCCATGTTTCTCAAACCTGTTGCTGATGGCCAATAATTAAGGTGTTTCGCTAACCTGATGCACCCTCACAATGTCTCCAGGTCATGGAGCTCTAATGAGATGATGAGTTGAATCAGACATCCAAAATGTGCTGAGATGAGCAGGATTGTGAAACACTGGTTTAGCAGAAGTTAAAGTTGCCGATTTCATTATCTACAACTTGTTATACACTGTTCCAGTATTTAAATGTTATTGGACAACCAGCTTCCAAAGAGTGCTGATATTTAACCTATATGGTTACGCATTACCTGCAGCCGTGAAGATATTCAGTAAAACAGCACTCAAGCATATATATCCAATAGACAGCTGCAAGATTAAGCACTTCTCTAATTATACTATCATCCTCTTCGAGTTTAGCAGAGATGAGATTCATGCGAAGCAGAAACAAGGCCATGACTTTATTTGTGTAGTTTGTGTAACAAAATCCTGAAGTCAGCAAAGCTCCGATTCCCATGTGAGAACAGAGAGGAGATCAGCATCACTACACATCTTTCCTCACAGAGAGGCTGTCTGCAGAGAGAGGCGAACTGTCTTTTACACACAGAAGACTGAACTAGAACAAGCAGCGGTTTCATTTCAAGCTGCTTTATTCTGCATTGAAACTTTCAGCTCATCTATTAAAGGGGAGGTGGAGTGGCGGACCGCTTTCAGATGCATTAGACCTCAACTTTAATCAAACGACCCTCCTAGAATACTTCATTAGTTTGGATTGTTCAGAGGAAATTAATTTGCACATAAAAGTGTCACAGGCCATTGGCTTTGCAACCTCAGTGCCAACTCAGTGATGTGCAGAATCTTGACACATAATCGCTTGATGAGGTTTGTTGTGTTCATTTGCCTTCAAACTTTTTTTTTCGGCTACTTAATGACAATTTAATTCGGAAACAGTTTGCTGTTTGAAACAGTGGATTTAGATCCTGCCATGCTCTGATAAAAATGTTTCATTGCCTGCAATGCCTGAAAAAACTTCCCTGAAATTACCATCCTGCGGTGTTTAAGAATCTGCCAGCTCCCACCCTGAGGGAGGGGAAGTGTCATAGATGCATCATTTGGGCATTTATGAGGAGGCTTATGGAAGCTTAAGGGGATAATTAAGATGACAACAACTAACAAATTTCATGCCTATTTCAGGATTAGTGCTGTCTGTCATTTTGATTGAGATTATAGTTCTAACTTCATCGTTAAAGAGATTAAGGTGAGGATAGGAATATGAATGTGTTACTCAGATATGCACAGGAGAATCTCTTTCCATTTCTCCACGGTTGGATTTCATTCTCGATAGGTGCACTTTGTTAGTTTGCCTGCTCATTCAGTTTAAAGTAATGGGAAATCAAGGGCAGAATGTTTAGTCTATTAAAAAAGTAGATAAATACCATTCAACAATTTGGGTTGGTAAGATTTTTAATGTTTTTTGAAAGTAGTCACTCTCTTATGCTTGCCAAGGCCGCATTTATTTGATTAAAAAATACAATAAAAGGGTAATATTGTGAAATATTCTTAGAATGTAAAAAAAGTTATCTTAATATCATTCTTATAGGCTATTTTATACCATTTAATCCCACCGATCACAATAGTGACTGTAAAAAAAGGTTTTCATTTATAAAGCTCTAAAAAACCTTACTAACTGATGTCTTAGTGCACTTCCTGCAAATATGGAAACAATAAAGGGTCTCAATTAAATATGTGCAGTTTCACTTGATAAGCGCAAATTGTCACATGACCAGAACAGTTTATTTCCTGTTTGCACCTTTAGAAGATGATGGCTGCATCAAAGGTCCAAAACGAAAGGCTAGTAAAGTATGTTAACATAAAGATATGGAAAATATTTTTGGTACACATTATCTTTAAGGTGTCTAGTATAAATATATGAATTCACATATATTCAGCTTTGTTGAGTGTGGTCATAGAATGAGTAAACATCTCGATGGTCACAAAAGTGACTGGTGGGATAACAGTGAACTTAGGTACACAATATCAATCCAATTGCAGTTGTTAGTGAAAATTACACTAAAATGTTGCAATGCAAAAATATTGGACTAAATTAAAAGTTCAAATGTTAAAAATAAGTTGCGATATTGATGTTGTACTGGTAGCACTAATATAACAATTTTATATATTTTATAAAAAAGTAACAATTTCGAAAAACGTTAATGGTTGTATTTTTTTGTCTTTTATCTCAGTATTTCTATCAATGTTGTATAAGGGTTTTTATGCATAATAGTAACCCTAGAATGCGATCAAGCTGTTTACAATAGCTGGGTTGAGATATATAACAACAAAATTACGTTAATTCAGTATAGACAGTACAATTGTGAAAGACCATAAAACCATAAAACACACTCATTCACACACTTTTCCCAAAAAATTCTAATAATAATGATTGATTATTTCAAGGGTTACTAATGACACATCATTTGGATATTTTCATGTCTGGGAAAATTTTGGGATTAAACCAGGTTAATGTTCAAGAAACATTTCTTATCAACAGTGTTGAAAACATTTGTGCTGCTTAATACATTTTTCTCAGAATTTTGGTGATTATAAAATTACAGAAAGGATTTATTTGGAATAGAAATCTTTTGCAACATTTTTTGTAACATTATAAATGTCTTTACTATACAATTCAAATTCAACAACATGTAAAACTGATGTTTGACATATTTTATTATATACATAGTCACTAAGAAAAATTCACCAAAAAAAACATATATATAGTCAATATAGAATATAGACAATATACTAGGTCTGACTGCATATGTATGTTTCTGTGTAAAACCAGAATGACTTTTCATATACATAATGTGTTCTGATGTGACTTTCTACCTGAGAGTTTAGCATGTTTCTTATTCAAATTTTGTCTCGCCTGCCTTTGCAACAAAATATTTAATATCTAAGATATTTCATGCTTTCAGTTCCAGAGAATGAGCGGTAGGATCTGAGAAAAAGAGCTGTATTTTTTAACCTACCAAAAAAAAAATAATAATACATCTAGTTTTCTGCACATAGACAGTGGCTTTTGAAGACATGGAAAAGAAGCATCAGCATTTGTAGTATGAAAGCAAAGTGTGTGTGTGTGTGTGTGTGTGTGTGTGTGTGTGTGTGTGTGTGTGTGTGTGTGTGTGTGTGTGTGTGTGTGTGTGTGTGTGTGTGTGTGTGTGTGTGTGTGTGTGTGTGTGTGTGTGTGTGTGTGTGTGTGTGTGTGTGTGTGTGTGTGTGTGTGTGTGTGTGTGTGTGTGTGTGTGTGTGTGTGTGTGTGTGTGTGTGTGTGTGTGTGTGTGTGTGTGTGCTGACGCTCTGTTGGAGGGAGAGTGGCACGTTGACTGATAAGAGATCACGTTGAGAGACAGGACGCAGGTGAACACACACTAATTGTCTTCCCTCTGAAGTGGATCTGTCACTGTGCCTGAAACATAAACTACACGCAACCATGTGATTTATTTTGTCCTCAGGCTAGCGACCAGTTAACATGCCTCCAGCGGGTGTGCTGACAAAGCTCCAAACATACAAACTATACACAGACAACAATCTGATAAAGAAAAAACAGCTGAATGTCAGGTGGGGGGTGGTCAGTTTAAACGTGCTCTATTAGTGTAGTCCGTTTAAACCAAGCAAGTCTAAAATATTTGTAGATTATAAATAGCTATAAACTGTTAGCATTGCCATTCATCTTAGTAGCATTTTCTAGGAATAAGACCCTGGTGAAACCTTGCCATAACCCTTGAGCCTCAGCCATAAATTCCATGTGACAAAATACCAAAACAAATAAAGCATAACAGAAATCGAGCACTTCCAAAGTATTTTTTATTATTGTTGTTGTTTTTATTCTTTTAGTCTACTAGGGTTGGAAAAAGTTGGAAAATGTCCAGTAAATTTAGGAAACTTTCCAGATTTCCGTGATTTTGTGGAATCTTCCTGGTATTTTTGGAAAGTTTCCAGAAATTTACTGGAAAAATTTGCTGGGAATATTTGCTAGGTTTGTGCTTCTGAACAACTTTTAATCAAAGGTTCCTGAAAAAGCACATCATAGTTTCCTTAAAATTAAACAGCACAACTGTCTTCAACATTGAGAGTTATAAAAAATGTTTCTTGAGCACAAAATCAGCATATTAGAATTATTTCTGAAAGATCATGTGACACTGAGGACTGGACTAATAACTGCTGAAAATGCAACTTCAAAGGAATTACATTTAAAAAAATAATGAAACAGAAAAGTTATTTTAAATTGTATATTTACAGTATTACTCTTTTTACTGTTTTGATCAAATAAATGCATTCTTGGTGAGCATAATGTATACACATGTGGCAGAAACATTTGCAAGTAAGCTTAAACATTGTACATAAATTCAACATAGAAAATTAATGTATTTAAAAGGACGTGTCATTTTATTATATACATTGTCAGCCACCAAAAAAACTATAAACAAAATATACACTTAATAAACAAATGTAAACAAGTAAATATTATTATTTGACCAAAAAACTCATTTTAACATTTAGTGTAAACCATACATTTATAGGGTTTTTGAATATATGCATTTACAGTCATTTGAAAGTTAAGTCTGTGTAGAGTAATGTTGCTTGAAAACCTGGTAATGGGACTTTAGTGTCTTTGATCTTTGTTTAAACAGCCATGGATGCGCCCCAGAACCTGACAGCTAGTGAGATTAACCATCGAAGCGCCCTCATATCCTGGCGGCCGCCCATCGCAGACATCGATAACTACATGCTGACCTACAAAGCAGCAGACGGCAGTCGAAAGGCAAGCACAATATGGATTTTCCCTTGAGCAATGAATACAGCTGGAAGTTTTATAACTAAAAATACATGCTTGTTGTGTAAACATTTGTTTGGTGGTTTAAACTTAACAACTGTTCACATTTCTATGCCACTTACAATTCAGAATTAAACTGTACTTGATGTACAGCCTGGTCTTATAATAACTTTACGATCTCTACATCTCGCAGAGATCGACCATCTAAGCAAGCTGTTAGATCTTCCTATCGGAATAGCTCAATTGAATTAAATGCTTTGATGTTGCTCATTAATATTAATGAAATCATTTAACAAAGCATTCCAGACACAATATGTCTATTAAAGACTTAATTATTATATTAATTATAGACTTAAAATAATTTCTCTGAAATGATACAGTAGATACAGTATCATTTTTAAATAATTGCATTACTTGTAATGCATGATCACTGTCCTATAATCTTGTTTGGACTTCTTTATTTAACCAGCCTGATGGGAAAACTCAATTGGAAATACAAAAGGTTATGGATTGTATTCTTTAGATTTATGCTGTTATAAACAGGCGCACACAATCAATGCAACACAGAATGCTTTGACCTAGTAGCCCACTGTTAGTGTTTGTATCTGTCCAGTGGGTGTCAGTGGTGCACAGATTATATAAACCCTGCTAGTGCGTCTTAGACATAAAAGCTTTCTCTTTCCATTAGAGCCAGCTTGGCATCTAATGCTGAGAGTTTTGAAAATAACACACAATTTTGGATTTTTTGAAGACTTCGAATGCTGAAAATAATAACACAGTGTCTGCATCCACTATGTGTTGCCTCAACCCATATTTCAGATTGAGGACTGTAAAAAGAATCAAGAGGAGAACATAAAAATGAGTCCCACTCTGCTACAGACAGCAGCTTCCCTATAACAATTACCTGTTCAATATCCTCTGCATACTGAGCAACCCTGATGCGACTTCATTAAAACATTGCTGTGCTGCATAATTCACATACACATCACTTCAAATGTGTGATTTTTCCTGGAAAAGGATGAATATTGAATCAAATGTTTCATATTTCATACACCTCAAGGCTGGGTCACGTGTCAACATCCATTCAGGTCCCTAGTGAATCCTCGGAGTACAAAGTCTGAAAAGGCTCATGGCTGATTAGTTCGATAAAAGTGATTATTTATTTTTTTTAAACTAAAGAGGGGAAGTGAACTGTCATGAGCCGAAGACCAAAATAGAAATGCCGTCTCTCCCCAGCAGCACCAGGGCCTGATAAGACTCTTCCTCCCCCATCCTGGGCTTTAGAGCTGCCAATCATATTGTAGAAAAACACAAGGAAGAAAAGCAGTATTGTATGAAAGCACCCAACAGTAAGCAGCTTGGGATCACAACAATTTGTCAGACAGTTCTTAAAGTGATTGTGATCTGTTTTCTGTTTGTTTTTGAGGAATATCTTCACTACCCACAATGCAAAGAGATGTTGTTCTTTGTACTATCTCTTGGTATGTTTTCCACAAACCCGCTCTGCCGCTGAGCAGTTTTTTGTTTAGTTTTGGTCTACGGTGTTTGAACAGAGGTAATGTACTAACGCCTCTGTGTGCCTGCGGATCAGTAGACTGTGTTTGATTGTGTTTTAGGAGCTGATTTTAGATGCCGAAGACACATGGATCCGTCTCGAGGGGCTGGCGGAGACCACCGAATATACTGTGAGACTGCAAGCCGCCAGAGGATTAGAGACCAGCGCCATTGTTTCTACATCTTTCACAACAGGTGCAAATCTTCCACATCTCCTGTAGACTTCAGATTGGGTTCACAAACCTCATTAGGTGCAAATTCACACTATCGGCCCATCAGTATCATCAAGTACAAATAGTAGCGACACCTTCAAGGCATCTGTGCGCATCCTTCATTCATTACCTTGTGTTTCTATGACTTTTCAAGGACCCTACTTCCAAAGATAGTGTTTCATAACATCAACAAATTCACACTCCATTGCCATGGCAGTGATGCAAATCACCACTCATTAACCTCCCAGTGGCCCCTCGCTTTCTTTTGCTCTGTTGTTTTGGATGTTTCTCAACCTTTTTCCTCCTCAGGAAACCGATTGTTTCCCACGCCACAGAACTGTGCACAACACCTCCTGAACGGAGAGACGCTGAACGGAATCTACACCATCTACATCAACAGAGACCTCAGCCAAGGTGTGCAGGTTTACTGCGACATGACCACTGACGGAGGCGGCTGGATAGTGAGTGAGATATTTGACTATTACATCTGAGTCTGTCTGTATTGTACTGAATGTCTGGCACAATGTATGGTTTACACAAAATCCCACAATGCCACATTATAGGACTGGCTCCTGTTAAAAAGACAAGCTGTTCATTTTCAGTGCTGGCATAAACAATGCTGTTCACAAGCAAACCTAGCTAGATGATCAGTATGTACTTTCTGGTGATTCAGCTTATCAACCATAGCTTAAAGGGAATGTTCACCCAAAAACGAAAATTACCTCATGATTTACTCATCCTCAAGCTATCCTAGGTGTATATGACTTTCTTCTTTCAGACGAATACAATCAGAGTTGTATTAAAAGTGCTCCTCAAGGTTTCAGGGATTAATAAAGGCCTTTTGAAGTGAATCGATGCATTTGCATAAGAAAAAAAATATCCATATTTAAAATGTCATAAACTATAATGTCATCCCCTGGAATGTCACTCTCTCGTGAACTCGTGTACAACAGTTAGCGTTTTTTCTTCTGAAGGCCTTTATTAACCGTCATGTGGAGCACTTTTTATGTTGTATGGACGCAGTTTTTTAGGCTTCAAAATCTTAATCCCCATTCACTGCCATTATAAACCTTGGAAGTGTCAGGACATGTATTAATATAAATCTGATTGTATTCGTCTGAGAGAAGAAAGTCACATACACCTAGGATGACTTGAGGGTGAGTTAACCATGGGGTAGTTTTCATTTTTGGTTGAACTATCCCTTTAATTGTTAAGCTAGTTGAGGCATTGGTGTCGACACCAGGGCATCTACATATGGCCAGAATCAACTTTTTGCTAGGTCTGTCTGGCAGGTGAACTGAGAAAACTTACCGGCCATAAAAATATCTTACTGTCCAAAAATCTGTAGTAATGTAAAATATAAAAAATGAAATTAATCATATTAGTAATATTATTAGCTATTAATTAAATTTATTAAATATATTACAAATTATATAATTATAGCTATGACAATGATTATTTAGCTATTTTTATAAATATAATTTATTATCACTATTTAATACATGTTTTAATGATTTATTTACGCATTTCTTATTATTTTTTACTTAGACATTTTATTTTTACAAACAAGATGAGCCAGTCTCTGGCAATTTTTAAAACCACATGGAGTTCTGAGGAAAAAAAATTAAATAAAATGAATGATAAATGTTTCCACTTAGGAAAAAATTACAGTAGAAATACGCTTACATCAGCAAAAGCCAGACTATCGATTTTATTATTCAACTTAAACCATATAAAGTTGATTTTCCTAATAAAGTTAGTGGCAAAAAGCTATAATCATAGCAAGTGTACATTTTGGACTCTGCCTGTATCCCACACCAGAGACCAGTATTTGAAGCACACTGTACTCTGGCGATTGCCCATTCTGGTCTTTTCAACAAGCTTTTTACTGGTCATGACCATCGACACAGCTGCTTCTATTGCAGATGTCATCATACCAAAGTAAAATGACACTGCTGGGATCAATTCCCATTCATGTGCTCCATATTGCCCTAAAAGCATTATATTTAATTGGCATAGAGTTTTTTGTGGCAGCTGTTCCTCTGCTGGTTGTGTTTCAGGTGTTCCAGCGACGTCAGAACGGTTTGACTGATTTCTCCAGGAAGTGGAGTGACTACAAGATCGGCTTTGGCAACCTGGAGGATGAATTCTGGCTCGGTGAGAAGACATGAAATACGCTTGAATTATAGACAGAGCAGTTAGAGCTGTCTGGGAATAAAAGCTGCTACGCGATGACCCATTAAAAATATAGTCATTTAAGGCCCCATTAATCTCTTCAGGCTGATCTAAATTTGGTCAGCACTTTCTCGCAAATGTCTGAGTTTTATTTAAGCTTCAGTCCTGGAAATGTAACTCCGTGATGAGTGCTCTTGACTAGCAATGAGAAGGTTTTTTTTATTTAAATATTAGATTTTAATTTTGGGAAGCCGCCTAGCTTTAGCCGAGTACTTAACCCAAACTTGCTTCAGGGACACTGTATAACTCGCCTATTTACTTGCATTATACACATCACACTTTCAAATGAGAGACAGCGTGGTGCTGCTCTGAATAAAGATGAAAAAAAACACAGTCTTCTAGCGCTGTGAGAGGCTGCATCAAATTACCATCCTTTGAAATTCTGTGTGCTCTCCCGCATACGGTGCCTTGGGTTTGTATGGGCTCTGTGCTTCCCGGACCACTCAGTCTGTCATGGTGACTCTGAGCTTTCAGATTCTATTTAAATGATCCGGTAATTATTTTCATCAAAATCCAATTTGATAGAAAACAATAGAGCCCATTTTCCTTTTTATCCCTGATGCATAAATCTTATTAGAAAGCTATAATTATATTCATTAAAAATCATGGAAAAATAGCATTTGTACTCGCCATGGATTTCAAAGCACTGTCTCAATTACAGATAAAAAGTCAACACTACAAATTATGCCTCTGCAGACATTTATGCCTGGATAATAAGTATAACTATATTTAGTGTGGAAGGAGTTCATATGAAATATTTCAGCTCATGAGCAGAAAGTAAATACTGTCTGTGACAGTTCTGCATTGAAGAGCGTCTTCTTCACATACTATATACTCATACTGTACATAACTACAATAATGAAATCACTTCATGGCTGTTATGTTGGAGTAGAGGTTGTGGTAAATGCACCTACAATAATCACTGGTATGCCTTCTTACCATAGTAATAATTAACAGGGCTGTGTGGTCAGTAGAAATTCTCTGTAATACCACAGTGTGATTAAAAAATAACAGAGCTGAAAATTATCAATTCTGTATAGACAGAGCTTTCACAGATGAGAGCTTGTTTTATTTTTAGTTTTACCACAGTGTGACGCTCCGCTTGTGTTTGGTGGAAACATGGTCTAACTGCAGGTTGTTTATGGCCTTTATGGTATATCATAACTTGTTGTTGTGTCTTTGGCGTTTCAACATGTTTTGTAATGTAAAGCTGTTTTGTAATAGTGCCAGTCTTGTCGTTCATTTCTGGGGAAAAATTTGTTATTGTGTTTTTGCCCATCAAGTTTCATATTAAATTAAAATAGGCTATTTTATTTTTCTGCTATTTGTGGGGTGAACTTCCTGAAAAATGTAACTATATTTTGATATACTCTACTATTTAATATTTAGGTTTATTATTATTATTTTATTTTTACTTATTTAAAATAAATTAATACTTTTATTCAGCAGGGGTGAATTTAATTGATCAAAAGTGACAGTGAGGACATTTATAATGTAATAAAAGATTTATACATAACAATTTATTTTGAACTTTCTGTTAATCAAATAAAAAAATTGGTCGCCCCTGGTATATAGAATTATTGAGAATCTTTTTTTTTTTTTTTTTTACATAGTAGTAGCATGTACTACACACATTTCTTATTTATCTGCAAAACTTTTAGTGACCTACATCCCCCACAAACACTGTCTGTTCATCAACCACACAACCCGGCAGACACAAACTTTGCTGTCCTGCTCCATTCAAGCATTCAAAGTAGAGAGCACGTCTGCTTTCCCATGGTGCTTCTCACTTCTGCATGGTCCCCGGGTTTCCTTAAAATTCCTCACCTGGTCATGACACTCGGTTACTCCTGAATGGTATATTTTGTAATGGGGCTGAAGATCAACCATGCAGACAGGACAGCACTATAGAGATATGGTGTTATGGAAGAAGGCGCAAAGTCATTCTGAAAAGTAATAGACTCCACTAGTCTGTTCCAGGAGATTTCAGTGCAGCCTTCCTGGACTGATACAAAAATATATTGTATTTTCTTTGCAACGCATTTGAAAATTTGTGTTTTTTCCTCAGAGGACACAGAACTAATTTTATGTATATTTTCAGTTTCTGCTCCAAAATTATGCTATAATAAGAAGCATACAGCCTGTTCTTCACTAACCAATGTGATAAAATGTTTGAAATGCTTAATTTCATTCCCCATTGCACCGAGAAAGAAAAAAAATCTCATTAGTTTTATCTTGTTTTACAGTAAAAAAAAAATATCTAAGCACTGATGCAACACATAAGAAGCAAGAAGCAATTACCTAAAGAAGCAAAATTGTGTAAGAAAAGGAAAATAATTTTCAGAGAATATATTGAACAAATATGTTTGTTTGTTATTTAAATTTTTTATTAATTAATTGTATTATTTTATTTGTATTATTACTATTGAAAATAGTTATTCCTTTTTTAAGCATAAATCTAATTAAATTTGTTAGGTTAATGCTTAAAACAATGCTAGTGGGATAATAAAAATGTGCAGTGTGCTGTTAAAATGCAGTACTTCGTCCAAAATGGTGATGAAAGTGATATGATTCTGTAATGTTTCAGATATCATGCAGTGTAATGCCTGGCTGATTTTAATCAAGTAAAAACACAGTCTCTTGCTGAGATTGCACTGATTGGGTCAGTAAAAAAAATGTTGTGAATGCTGCTAGTTAATGAGTTTTTTTTTTTTTTTTTAAACTAATCTCATTACAACAATGGCTGCGGTTACAGATGCTCTTTGGCCTCGTCTGGTAATTCAGATCTCTTCCCCTAACCGTTACAGTTCATCACCATTCTGCTTCCTAGGTTCATTCTGTGGCATTAAATCCTGAGGTGGGTTTAAGGGCTTAGTTACAGTTCAGAGTTACGGCACATCCTTGTAGATACTCACGAAATAGATGGAGTTCTATTATCAAGAGACATCTACGCTATCAAAAAGTGATTGTGTCTTTAGCCAGACCGTATGTTTCTCCACTGCACAGTCAGAAAATTTGATTATCTTCAATAAACAGACTGTTTATCTGCAGTCTTTTGCTCCTTATCTTCACAACATATAAGAGTCAGAGAAAGTGAGATGGACCACCAAACAGGAGGACTGCTTTTTATATTAAATTATAGGCTCTTATCAGTGAGAGCCATACAGTATTTGAAGGCAACATTTTCACATGTTAAGAGGCTGGAACACAGGGATCAGATAATATGGATGGTAGAACATGTTTTTTTTTCTTTCATTTTTCCATGCAGGCTTGGACAGCATTCAGAAGATTGCAGCTCAAGGTCGTTATGAGCTCCGCATTGACATGAAAGATGGCCAGGAGTCTGTATATGCCAACTATGACAGGTTTTCCATTGGAGATGCCAAGAGCCTCTACAAACTGCGGATAGGAGAGTATAATGGCACCTCAGGTGCGGCTGGAGGACATTTGGGCATTCATTTTACATACACTGAAAGGAAATAATTTATTTTTGATTCATTCAATCATTTAAAAACACCCCAGAAATGATCTCTTCGGAGTGGCTTTGGATATTTAAGCCTATTAGTTGTAATTATGTTCTCTTTTTACTTCAGGTGACTCTCTAAGCTACCACCAGAGCAGACCTTTCTCTACCAAGGACAAGGACAATGATATTGCTGTCACCAACTGTGCACTGTCCTACAAAGGAGCCTGGTGGTACAAAAACTGTCATCGGGCCAACCTTAACGGCAAATACGGAGAGTCCAGACATAGTCAGGTAAGCCAGGTATCTTAAACACTAGACTGAAATGTCTGGTTCGGTCATATTTATCGATGTTCTGCAAACCGTGGCGAGCGAAATCCAGTTGTTTCAATAATAATCTTAGAGATTGGGAATATCAAGTGAGGGCAAAAGTTTCCCATGCAGATTTAACAACAAGTTCAAGATTCGCCATTGTTTGTCCAACACAAAGCTGCTTGGTTTGAAAGTGGCTTCTGTGTGAGCTGTGGTTCAAAGATCACTAGACTCTTGATGACAGACAATTGACCTTTTTTTGCCCCTGAAAGTTTGCTAATGTGGCCTTAACACCTTAAAACAAGGGTTGTTTCCACCTTAAAACAAGTTGTTTCCACCGCCTACACAGTATATGGAATTACAAGACGGCAAAGCCTGCCTACAAATGAAAAATCTCATAGGAACGTATTACCTTGATTACTATCTTAATTCAGCGAATTGGTCTTACACCTACAGAGCCTTTGTGCTTTGTGACTCATTGTTTGTGGTTTTGTTTGCAAGGGCAGGCGATAAAAAGACAGGAAACATGCAGAAGTAGTTTGAAGTTAACTGAAAGCAAATAAAACTCAATATGTGAGAGTCACAGGCCAATGGTAAAAACCTACTAGATCCGTCCTTGCTCAATAGCATTGTGTCATGTCCTGTTGTCTCACTGTCTGCTTTCATTTCAGCTTTCTCACAAGCTTTAGGGGGTTGATGTAGCTTATTATAACCGATAAGGTCATATTTCCCATTGGTATCAGTGGTATTATTTCATAGAAGCAGAGGTTAACACTCTGAAAACTAATACAGGTTTTTACAAGAAAAATATTATTTTGAGAGGTGTTTGTGAAGTATTTCAGTGGCAATAACATTGAATTGCTGAGCATTTTTGTACATAAATATTACACATATGATTTTATGTATTTTGATAGATACTGAAATCAACATACTGACAGCATCTACAAATATTTTACTTATGTATAGCTTATAAATTGTACAGATCTTTAAAGTGGTCATGACATGGATTGTTTTATTATTTTAATATGTTCCTTGAGGTTTACAATGTTAATAAAGTTTTTTTGCACACACACACACAAAAAAATTATAATAAAACTAATACATATGACAATTTTTTTTTTAATGCTCATTCTAACTTTCTGTCTAAAATTGCCTATTTTTAAGGGGCGTGTCCTTTATGGCTTGCCAGTAACCGGCCACAGCTATGATTGGCTAACGTCATTGCATAGAAAACGGTATCAATGCCCCGCCCCTCACTATTGCATGGGAATGTTTTAACAACATGATCAAAATAAAACTGTAATTTCCAGATGAAGCATTGTGAAATCATTTACTTGCGGTTTGTGATGCAGCTACAGTCAGATCTAGTACCGCTTCATCTTTCAACAAATGTTTCTTTGTGAAATCTCCATGACACTGTGCCTCGTTTACAAAACAAAATGCTCTGATCAATTCTCTGACATGATCCAGGATGCCATTATAAATAAAATTCACTTGTTCCTTACCCCTATCCCACTTGTTCTTTCACTCCATTTGTCCTATTGACAACATACTCAAGTGTGTGAACTGTGTCAGAAAGTGAACGCGCATCTGTAAACTGTATCCATCGTAGACAAGATAGTGGCAGTGATTATAAATTCTATTTGCTTTTGACGTGACAACACTTGCATTCAGCGTAATCAAGTGTCAGGCCGTTAAGCAACTGAACGCCAGTCGGCGGGGCCTATGGTGAGAAGATGACTATTCGTCGATGTCTTGCTCTGGAAGCAGTGTTTATGCAAACAACTGCTCCTGGGTGACGTCAACTTGCACCTCAAGATCCAAATGAGCCACTTTTCGACCTTGATTAAATAAATGCTTTGTTTATAATCAGGAGGATGTTTTAGTTATGAAACTTGCAGGATTTTTTAATGGTATTAGACCTATTATATGCCAAAAGGTCAAGGCAAATTTGATTTCTCATGTCATGACCCCTTTCAAACTTGTCTGGCAAAACTGAAATTGACTAAATGGTTTCATTGTAGCCTACCATGACTTAATTTAATTTATTACAAATTCCATACAATTTAACATATAGATTCAGTAAGGTTGTACAATTCTGTATATCAGTTGCTGGATTTTAGATATGTTTTAATGTGTTAAAATATTTACTATAAATGCTTTTTTCAATATTTTTACATTTAGATTACCTTTGCTTTTATCTAACCGTCACCTAAAGTTAATCTTTAAAAACACATAGCATTGTTAAATCTCAAAATTATTAATACATCGTTTAAAACAAGTGATTTATGTATTTATTTATTTTGTGTGTTAATTTGTTATGAGTTATTGGCTATAAAATGCTAATAATTATTGGCTTGTCAGTACTGGCTAGGATTTTAATATCTGTCTATCCCTCAAATTCCGTATACTTTGAACCACATAGAATTCGTAAAGATTTGAGTGCTTCTTAAGTTGTATGAACCTGGAATGTTTTACATTTAAGATGCTAAAACAAATTCATATTTTGATATTGTATGTCGCTTTGTCTATCTATACATATGTGACCCTGGACCACAAAACTAATAAGCAGCACGAGTAAATTTGTAGCAATAGCCAAAATGCATTGTATGGGTCAAAATTATAGATTTTTCTTTTATGCCGAAAATCATCAGGATATTAAGCAAAGATCATGTTCCATGAAGACATAACGTAAATATATCAAAACTTA
Source organism: Ptychobarbus kaznakovi (assembly GCA_027422405.1). NCBI lineage: Eukaryota > Metazoa > Chordata > Actinopteri > Cypriniformes > Cyprinidae > Ptychobarbus > Ptychobarbus kaznakovi. The sequence goes on along the minus strand of CM049805.1, from coordinate 8,647,752 downwards.
ATTTTTGAATAGTAATATACAATGCTAAGGACTTCATTTGGACAACTTTAAAGGCGATTTTCTCAATATTTAGATTTTTTTTGCACCCTCAGATTCCAGATTTTCAAATAGTTGTCTCTCGGCCAAATATTGTCCGATTATAACAAACCATACATCAATGGAAAGTTTATTTATTCAGCTTTCATTTGATGTATAAACCTCAATTTCGAAAAATTGACCATTATGACTGGTTTTGTGGTCCAAGGTCACATATGACAATGTATCTGTGCTAGAACCACACTTAAATGTATGAATACCTACAGTACGAATGCTAATGAGATCATAGATAAATAACTGTTTGTGTATTGACATTATGTGTTTGACTTCGGCAGGGTATAAACTGGTATCACTGGAAAGGCCATGAGTTTTCCATCCCTTTTGTGGAGATGAAGATCAGACCTTTCAACTACCGCAGCATCAGTGGCAAGCGGAGGAGGTCCACCCATTAATCTACTGTCCTACTAGCTGTTTCTATTTTTAAATAGGACGAGGAGGACAGAAGGAGCAACGTAACTTATTTAAATCTTTGAATGACAAAATCCCTTTGACGAATGTCTGATGTAAATTGTAAACCTTGAGGTTCGGTGACTTTCTATATGTGTAATGCTATTTGTTTAATTCTGGGAGATTGAAAACTATGTAGGGTTTGGTATTTTAGCACGTTTACAGTATGAGGCCTGTGGAAAGAACCTCATGAGTATGTGAAGAAAAGATCATTTCTCCCTTTGAGATAAAAGATTTTAGAAGAAAATGAATGCCCGTTAAAATGAGATGCTTCTATTTTTATAAATCATGAGAAATACCTTTAAAAAAGTAACTGAATGATTTTTGGTCCGTTTGGTTCATGTTCATGCGACCCATTACAGTGTTACATTTTGCATTTACTGTACCCTGAAGCCAACAATATTTGTTTTATTGTAACTGCATTTTTATCTCATATATAAACTTAAACATTAACAGTTGGCCATTGTACTGTTGAAGCGTTGCAGTCGATGAAATTGCAAATGCTAGATTTTCTGGAAAAGATGATACAACATCCAAAATGTTATTAATATTATTATTATTGAAACCTCAGAAACCAAAGAATTATTCAGTCTCTGAGGTCAAAACAGATTGAAACGTAAAAAAGAATGATCACATGCTTTTCAGTCATATAATTTGCCCCATATTTTATTTTATTTTACATTTTACAATTTTGGCAAGGCTGATAAGCAATAACTTTACATCATCCCACATCAAAGTTTTTTTTTTTTTTTGGTATAAACTGGCCTGAGAGCACTGATATGTACGAAAAACTCATATGGAGAATTTGTACATAGTTATGTCTCACACTCCATGCTTTTGAGTGTTTTGTTCCTGTAGACTTGAAAGAATACTGCTGTCCATCTGTGTCTTGGTAAATCCTCTAGATTAATACATTTACATTTATGCATTTAGCAGACGCTTTTATCCAAAGCGACTTACAGTGCATTCAGGCTATACATTTGTATTGTCAGTATGTGTGTTCCCTGGGAATCGAACCCACAACCTTTGCGCTGCTAACGCAATGCTCTAACCAATGAGCCACAAGAACACTAGCAATTCATAGGTGAGTGCAGGAGAATTGCAGTATGCGTTTTGCACTGCAGTAGTATATGCATAGTGAAGACCATCTGAAGGGTTCTTTTCAAAGATCTTCTGTTCCTTTCATGCATAGTCATTGTAAAATGGAGTTGGACAGACACCTGCTGATAAGCTTGAGCTTTCAAGACATACACACAATAGGTAAAAAAAGCAATGCAACTCCAAGTACACCTTAGACCTTTCTTCTTTTATCTTTTTGTACCTCACAATAATATACTATTTCATTCTGTAGTTTAACATGGCCTCAGTGTATTTTGTTCAGTGATTGAAAGGTTTGTGAAGGAGTACGACCTTGTCATATTTTTCTAAACCTTCCTCATGCAATGTAACTTTTACCTCAGCAAGATAATAATTCAGATTTTTCTTATTTAATATATCTGTATGCTTTACCCATTTCTGTACGGCTGTAGACAAATATTATTCAGTTCTCCGGAGTTCTGCTTCTCACAACACCTGTTTCGCATAGTGGCAAATCTCCTAATGAGCTTCTTCTGAGAGACGGCTCTATGATGTCTTCAAAGAGTATCTACGCTTTTCCTTTGCTTCTATTTTTCTTTGCTTTTTGAGGGGTAAGATTAGAGAGTGTAGCAACAGCTGGGATGGGAACTAGAAACCAAGTCAATTCTTAATCAGCTCAAGCTAATTGCATTTAACACTGAAAAATACTTACATTTTGCTTGCACCAGAAGGCATCATTTTCTCCAGTTACTGTAGAGAACATGGGTGGAAATATGTGTTCCTTCTTCTGTTTTCTAACCGTTTCCGTCAGAAAACTAATTGTTTGTGGGTTCACAGTGAAGCAGCCCTTCTGTAGTTGTTTCTGGAAGAGGAATAGAGGCTTTAGTGTTGTGTTGACTGACTGAGACAGCTTCTCAACAGAGAGAGACAGCAGATTTTCCTTCATTATTCATTGACTCAGCGTATGGTGGGGGCACTTCAAGTCCCCTTCATTCATTCATGCCTCCCATCCACAAAACCACTTATGGTTCCATATTCACCACTGGAACACACTTAAAAACATGTTACACACAACACTTGGAACTCTAACTCTGTGTTATGAAGGCAACTGGGTCATTTTACCACTCTCATATACATTTATTTAATTTCATTTTGATTTCCTACATTTTGTCCTAAGAGGATGTTGTAGAGCAGCAAAAGTGTTCGACTGCTTGTCCTTTACCTCTATGGCTCTTGAAAAATGTGTTTAGCATGAACACTAATGAAGCAGGTAAAGTGTGCAAAAGAACGGTCTTTGAGACATTTGTCCCTAACTCGCTAACCACACTGTCAGATAACCTTGGATATTACTGTAACATCAAATTAGCTCTAGTTTAACTTAAAATGTGCTGTATAATTCCTTTTTTAATACATTTTCTACACATTAATAAAATATTCAAAATAAAAAAAATCTGAGTTTGACTGTGAAGTGATTTTGTTTCTTTATTTTATTATGCACCATTGCAGGCTGTGTAGCCAAATAAATGCCTTTAAATGATTCATAGTTTTGTTAACATACTCAACCCTCGAATATATTGACAAACAGATACAAATATTAACAGCGATTTATACCACAGTTAGCTCCGCACCTCAAATTTTATTGACAGAACGGCGTTTCATCTGCACTTGGACGTACAACTGTTTGTGTCTGTGTTTTGCCAGTAAGACACTGTTTTAGTCTGTGCATTTCTGGTGTGGATATTTCAGCATTTTCTCTTTCTGCAAGTTACATCGATATACCAGTTGGTAAATTTATGTGTGAGTCATTGACTCAAGCAATTCGTTCTAAACGCTGATTCATCATAAACAACTGTGCTGCTCGCTGCAACTGTTTAACCATTACTGCTTTGATCATTTGGAATTATTTTTGTTTGGCGGAGCAAAAATACAAATACAAAGTAACTGGCAATATTGTCTAAAATGTAAGTTACTCTATATTAAGTTCTCATTTATTGAATTGTAGTGACCATTAAACGAAGCTTTGCAAAGGAGTAGGGTAGACTGAGTACATCACATGTGTACAGTTGAAACACCTTAAATAACTTGCGTACTCAAGAACTCAGAGCCGTAATTTTTGCTCCACACATGTGTATTAGTGTTCTCTTTGATTGTGGGAAATTTGAAATGTGCGTGTCTTTCCACTCCGAAGATATCGGCAAAAGTATTTTTTTTCCAAGGTGAGATTTTCATTTCACCATGTCCCTTCCACAATGAATAGCTTATTATTATTTTATGATGAACGTATATCATTACAAACATTACTCTGTGCTGTAAAAATAGACATATTTTATGACATTGGGCCATGCAAGGTCTTTTCATAATCTAGAGAAACTTGCGAGCATGTCAGTGGGGTACGGTTGAGATACAGTGTATCAACTACCCGGATTGGTGTCCTATTGCTTCACATGCTGTTTAGTTGTACAGTGTTATGATAAAAGTCACATTTACTCATATGCCACGCAAATTCTGTAAAAAAATATATTTGTGATATTTCAATTGTCAATTATTAATGTTTCTAACATGAATGTTAAAAGGATTATATAGCATTTTAAGAAATATACCAGGTGGTAAAGTGGGTACAGTTGAGACACCCTTTATAGCTTGCTATGTACTGTATACAGTAACAGTCCAATCATAGAAAATAAAATGCATACAGAGTGTGTGCTTGTGTACTGGTATTACATTATGGGGACCAAATGTTCCCACAAGTATAGTAATACCAGTAAATTCTAACCTTATGGGAATATATTTTAGGTCCCATGATGAAACAAGCGTATAAATCATACATAATGCAGGTAGGGTTATAGAATATACAGGTATGTATATTGCAATTTTTACTGTTATGTTTGCATTTGTACTGTTTGCCATATATTTTCTAGAGTTAAATATTTGTTCCTATTTTGTTTAACTGAATCTGAATTAAATAAAGCAAATACATACATTTATTTTTAAACTGTAATTATTTAAAACTGTAATTGTGTAATTTATTACATTTGCAATACATGGTTAGCCAGCTTTAGAGCATTAAGAATTACTATTGTTTTAATTGTACACCATATAGGTAGCAGTTGAGACAAAAATGCACCTCCTGTTTATGAGCTAATTGTGGAAAATATAAACTACTTATGGCTATATTATCAATTTATGGTTTTAGTACACAAGCTAAATAAATATCATAATCACTTCATTTAAGCATCTAGTTTTTGTGTAGTGATGAAAAAAGCAGAAAGTGTCTCTACTGTACTCAGTCTACCCTGCAGAGGCTTACCTCGTAAATGAATTGCCTTTACATGGAATTTACGTCATTTAAAAAAGAAAAAGGAAAGAAAGAAAGAAAGAAAGAAAGCAAAGGTAGGTTCAATCCTTTTGAACCAGTTGTTTTATGTTTTGTTATTGGGGGGGGGGGCGCCTTCTAGCAAAAACGGATCTCAGACATTCACTTATTTTGACTGAAAACAGTGCCTAAAGATGTCCAGGTAAATATTTTATAAGTCGTTTTATCACGGTATTGTGCAACATTTCTTGTTTTTAAACCATATAGCGATTAAAGCAGCATAATTGGGGGGAAAATACATGAATAATAAAAATGTGATTGTAAGAGCGGGAGCTTGAATGTGTAAGGCCTCTGGTGTCATTTGCTTCCAGTTATTTCACCAGTGCAAAAACAGTCCATTATGATGCATATTTGTTATCATATTATTTTAACTTGTTATTATTTTAGTTATTTACCTAGAGTGACTAATGAATCAGAAGTCTCGCACATAAAAAAAAAGGTTTAATCGAAAAATAAGTTGAATACTGCTTAAAGGCAGGGTAAGCAATTTCTGGAGGCCAATGTTGATATTTGAAATCACCAAAACAAACATGCCCCTACCCAAAAAGGGTCTCGCCCCTATTTTGATAGACCCGCCCAACAAATAATGCTGTCTGCGTTTCCATCGTGGTCTAAGTACCGAGAAGATTCAGCAAATAGTCTGGTGACTTAACGTTAGGTCTGCACGTGTTTCTCGATACCAAGTACGCAAATTTCGGACTTGCATCCTCGGTAGTTCGGACATCACGAGTTAGACTCGGGAGTGTGAATCCCACGGATGGAACGACGCAAGTCCGGTAATTCTGCAAAGAGCAGCGTATTTGATAACATAAGTCGGCTCGCCTCGGCTGCTGCAATCTTCCTCACTGTATTTACATACAAAATATATCAAACACCACTGCCTCTTTTCGTTTTCATTTAAACATATTAATAGCTGCAGAAATGTAGTTCAGGGAACGTACATACATTATAATGAAACAAAGTATTATATCAGAAGGACTAACCGAGGTTATGCTCCTCTCTTCGGGATAATTGAGCATTGAGTGCCCGGTGATCGCGTGGAGCTCATGGCTCCGTAATCGACAAAGCACATTTTTAAATAGGTGCTGTTTTTATAATTAAACCGCAGATTTGAATTTTAAACAACTACATTCTCGCCTGAAATACATGCATCCAGTGTAGGCAGGCTTTAGCTGTTGCGGTGCGGCACGGTGTTACTCACCTATCAGGAAGAAACAAAACAACCTCGGCGTCCGATCGCAGGCCTTCCACTCCTTGAGTTCTCTCCAGCGCTGGAAAGCTGATCCGATCCAATATTTACACGGATCCTACTTATTGCCTTATCGTTCCGCAGACGTTTTCCTCTTTTGTTTTTTATCTGCCATCTCTATCTTTCTTTCACTTGGCTCGGCTGTTCATTGAACGCTCTCTCCTCCATATCATGAGTAGACATGCCCATTACTGCTGATTGGCTACAAGTTTGTTTTGGTGCTCGGCCCGACTTAGTTTTCTAAAACATTTTAGAAAAATTGCTTACCCTGCCTTTAAGTGTGAAATGTGTCATTTTTTTTTACTAACTTTGAAGTCGAATGTAACATCACTATTGAACTGTTTTATGTAAATAACACACTATCTATGGTCTAAATATGCATGACCTCTGAATAAAAAATTTTAAGGGATGCATGCTCTCCTGCAGGAAATGTTCAGACAAGTACAAAAAGGAAATGGAGTCAGTGGTGGTTGCTTAGTGACACAATTTTATATGCCGTTTATTTGTGCTACTCTCCCATTTGTGCGTCATATATTTCACAGCCATAGACGCACTCTTACTAGGTGTTAATTTATAATCTAAAAATACATAAGAAATCCTCTTTGTATGTGATTCTGTTCACCATTACAGCTGTAATAACCCCTTTTATCTACATGAGGCGGGTGGACAGCAGTCTTGAACTGACTTGCTAGGGCTTGTATTAAAGTAACATTAATGCCCGCCTTTTCAATGCTTTCTAGGTGGTATGAGGTAAAGATGAGAGCCACGCCGCAGGCACACTTAGAGTAGCCTGATAATGCACTCTATGGCCTGATGACCAACCGAAAGGGCTCTCGAAATGGTTGAACCCCCTGGCCTCAGAACCTCTTTGCTCTATTATCAGAGCTGTAGGTCCCTGCATGCACCGTGCCCAGGGTGAGTCTGATGTAAGTAGGCAGATACACCACCCCCAAAATCTTCACAAGTCACTGAACGCTGCAAACTAATCACTTCTGACACTAGAATAAGAGGCTGGGCGACTGCCTGTAGGAGGACTATCTAATGGCAACACACACACGAGAGTTAAATCAGAAACCAAGTTCAAATCTCTGGAACAGCTTCAACAGAACCAGTGGAGGTACGTTCGGTGTCACATGCACATGTTGTGGAGGAACGCCGGCAATCAATGTACATCTGAAGGTAAGCAACATGCATGCAATTGCAGGGGATTTATATACAGAAGAATGAATAGTTTGCTAAAAGAAGTAATGTGTTTTTATTTGTTGTTTCTTTTCCTGATCTTGACAGGTCAGTGGAACTGAGAAATGAAACAAATTAGATGATATGCTTTTTTAGCATGCTATCATTTACACTTCTTCAGTTAGCCTGTAAAGTATAAAATGGTTTATGTTGGTTAATCAATCAGGCAAAGCATTGAAGCTTGCTTTTAATATTTTAATACTACCTGTCTTTAAAGATTTATTTCAGAATGAGATCATTTTCATCCACCCTGACTTCACGGCTCATTTAGGCTGCAATATAAATGGTAAACTAACTGAAAAATATGAGCGTTCTCCATCTGTGTGTGATGAATTAGTCATTGTTTTGATTGTTTGCTTGTAGAAAAGTGTCAATCCGGAGGCGCATGTTGTCATTCAAACAGACAGACAATAAGTTTATACTGCACCTCATTTTGTGGCATGCGTGACAACTGTTGAAAAGATATTGCTTGGATTTCTAGGGCACACTTCAGCTTGATATATAGCTTTCTAGAAAAGAAGCTTTTAGTACAAAAGCAGGCTTTTCTGAGTTCCTCAGCCATGTTGGAATTTATGCTCTCAGGCAACATCAACCTTCTTGTAGTGAGCGTGCCCAAGCTTTTGTCCTTTTATCAAGATGTCTCAACATACGGTGCAAAAACCACAGAAGTGCCCTTTAGGGCTGGAAACCCAATAATAAGTACAGGCCTGAGGCCTTTTATGGGAGGCATTATTTTGCAACTGTTTTGTCTTTTTCCTCAATATGGTCCATGCTAAACCCAAGCCTTGAGTTACTTCATTTCAAATGAATCGTTCTATTTCAAGCTTTCTGTCGTCAGCTTAAAAAGATTCAGGACTTTAAAAGAACTTGAACTTTTGACAGAAATTATACTGACCTTCATATGACATCTTAAAACACTTAAAATGTTTCTTCCTTAAAAAAATGTAAGGTTGTTAATTTTTTTCAAGTTCTCAAAAGCAGAAGTAAACATTTCACACATTCAACCATTATCTCTGTAATCATCGCTTTCTTTCTCACGCTACTTGTTTGCTTTTCTATTTTCTATTATTGATATAACTACTAATAATAAAATTAATGCCGCGATTTCAATATTCATAAGGATTCATTTTTAGATGTCGATACGTCAGTTTTGTACATTTAGATGCTGAAAATATGTCAGTATTGTACGTTTTAGTGCCTGTAAAAACATAAGTAAATGTACGTTTTATAGAACCACATTTTACGTAAACTACATACGAATTATCATGAGACCACGTTGGTTTAGACTACCTAACAACATGATGTACGTGTTAACAAGACTGCTGTCATAATCTAAAGAAAAATCTGAGATGCATTATAATGTTAGAGGGACAGTTCACTCAAAAATGAAAATAATGTCATCATTTACTCACCCTCAAGTCATAACAAAACCTGCTGAACACACAAAAAAATATATATATAAAAAGTGTGAACTTCTGTTGTATTTTTGGTCTATATGGGGAAAACGAAACAGTTTAGTTTGCCAACATCCTTCAAAATATTTTATTTTATGTTCCACAGAAGAAGACTGTTCCTTAAACATTATCTTAATGTTACATTAAATCATAATAATATGCCCTGCACTAATTGTAGTGCTCACTGCCAATGTCTCAAAAAAGGAGATTAATGTTATTGATACTATTGAAATATTAGTCATAATTAAGTGGCTATTTAAGAAATGATATGCTTATTTTATGTTTGTTTGTATGTTTTATGATGATGTTGTTGTTCCGTTTTCTTCCATGGGTCTTTAAGCACAAATTCTGTTAAATGAATAAAGCAAAAAGCACACTTACTGCGATTCGATTGGTAATAAACTCAACAGAAAATGAAGCAAAACCCCAGTGATTGACATACATATTCAGTTAATCTAAGAAAATTATGAGAAAAACATTTCAGTGTAGTTTATAAGACTATCTATATAACGTTAGGCTGTTTACATGAAATGTATGGTGAGGTGCAGTCTGTATTTTGACTATATTTTAATTTTAAACATGGCTAAATCAATTCATTTTAGATTTTTTTAGAATTCAGTTTATAAAACCACATGTTTTAACATTACTTTCCACCTCTCACAGCACACTGATCTTTAAGTGTGACAGTGGGAGGGATGGGTGGGGTGAGTGTGAAAACAGGAAGCTCAATTTCAAGGTTCGACACAAATTCGTGTAATCTTGCGTCTTTTCTAAATTGGGTAGTTCCCTGTTTTAAGAAATGTGTCCCACCAGAAGTCTAGAAATGAAATGTAGAATTTTAACACGCAAACTGTACCTCACTCTTGGTTTCAAATGAACCAGTATACAAAAAAAGAAATGTAAAAAGTTTAAATTACTCTGTGAATTACCCAATTCTTCAGTCCCAGCAGTATTGCGAGTTAGGAGGGAGCAGGTCCATGTATGGCAGAGCACAGAGCATTCACTTGTCTCTCCTCTTGTTTTCATAGCACCGTTCTGATACATTTCATTAGAATGACTCATGAAGTACAGTTGTGACTGTTAGGAACGGCCTGGGCTATATTTGGATTCAGAGGCAGCCTGCTTTATTTTTCATTAAAGGGCACATAAACCCAACACCCTAATGTTTCCTAAGCACACTCTGTGCTTTTGGGATGTGCAGTTTACTGCTTCTGAGGGATCCAATCAGAGGACAGAACGTCAGACAGAAAGATGATTGAAGAGGCTGGTAGAGAGAGATAATTTTGAGTCTGTCTTCCTTGGATTAGCAGTCTTGCCTCAGCATAGATCTATACAGTTGGGTGAGAATAACCACAGTAACCTCAACCCTGTGACACATCAAAAGTGATGAGTCCAGGACAGTGTTGGGGGTAACGCATTACAAGTAACGCAAGTTACGTAATAATATTACTTTTTTCAAGTAACTAGTAAAGTAACGCATTACTTTTTAATTTACTAGAAATTATCTCAGTTACTTTTTAAAAAAAGTAACGCCAGTTACTTTTGTTTTCCCATTTATTGACAACAGTGCGCTGTGTGAACATGATCTTACTGTAGTTATAGACTAAATGTGAATGTGCATTAATTCATCCCACTCGCAAAAGAACTGATTCAGTATTCATCAAAAATAATTAAAACAGTGAAATGCAAACTCAGAATGTGACGCAAGCCTGCATTAATTAAATATGTTAAGCAACACAAATGTGTCTAATCCCATTTTATCAACCAATGTGTTTGCTGATAACCTTTGATGATCCAGTTCAACCATACTGATAAGCAAAAATGATTTAGATAAACTAACAATTGTGCTTCATTGTTTTTTTATTGCTGAAGAGTGTTGAACTTATTCTCCTGCATTCTACTGTACAGACGTGATTTACTCTTCCTTCAGCCTGAGGTTTATTCATTACACTTTTTGGTGTGAAAGGGCTTTACATTTGCTATAAATAGAACTTATTGTATTAAAAACAAACAATCAAGCCCTGCTCATATAAAAAAAGTAATACGAAAGTAACGCAAAAGTAACGTAACGCATTACTTTACATAAAAAGTAACTAAGTAACGTAATTAGTTACTTTTTTAGGGAGTAACGCAATATTGTAATGCATTACTTTTAATAGTAACTTTCCCCAACACTGGTCCAGGACAGGTTTACATCATCAAGGACACAACAACCCAAGTCTGGTAGAAGGTTTTACAGATTTTACATTCATGCATGTACAATCCAGACAATGCTTCTCTTGCTTCTGTTTAAGTTTAACAAAGCAACCAGGACAGTCAAAATTGTGAAAGTAGTATTGAAAATGAGCATCAGCATGGTTGGAAACCTTCCTGTTTCGCTTGGTTGACTAAGAGAAGCCCAAAATAAATGCTCAGTTCTGCATTTCTCAGTTGTTCCATGCTTGATAGATTAAAGCACACAGTCTTTAAACACCATTTTCACACTGTACTCGTAAGCAAAGTAACCCCTGATTTTACCCCTGAATGATCTGCGGCACGTTACGGCTCCGGATAGGTTTTGTTCCGTCCTCCACGCGGTGCCAACTTAGAACCAGAACCAGAAGCGTTTAATAAGGGAAGCGGCAGGATTCGCGAGACCACGTGATTTGCCAGTCCAACATAATTTTTCTTGATTTCCTTGATTTATTATTTATTTTTATTTTTTTCAAGATGGTTGGCTAAATGTTTATATTTTGTCCGGTTAGATTCTGTTTACTACTCATACAACTCCTGCAATTAAACTCCATGCCTTGTCCTTTTTGAAATTGTCCTTGTAAAAAAAATTTTTTGGGTGTCATATAACAATGCGTTTTTCAACTTTTTCGAGGATGAAACTCTCCTCATCCATTTCTGGCCTCCTTGCAAGTATATATTGATACCAACGGGAGTCTGCACATGGTGATTATTTTAAAATTGACAGGATTATTTTACTTTTATTGTGATTAGGGTTATAGCTAAACTCCTTTAAGTTTGTTTATCCAAAGCGACTTACAAATGAGGACATTATAGAAGCAATCAAAACCAACAAAACAGCAACAACATGCAAGCGCTATTACAAGTCCTGGTTAGCCTAACGCAGTATACGTAGGAAGGTTGTTTTGTTTTTTTTTTAGAAAACGAGTATATAGAATATAGAAAAAAGAAACTTAGTCTTAGTTTTAAAAGAAAAGCTAGCAGTTAAAGAATAAATATGCAATTGATAGAGGGTCAAATGTGTGTGTGTTTTTTTAAATAAAAACAAAGAAGACAGATTAGATAAAATAAAATTAGAATAGAGAGTGCTAGAGTTAAAGGGTCAAATAAAGATGGAAGAGATGTGTTTTTAGCCGTTTCTTGAAGATGGGTAAGGATTCAGCTGCTCGGATTGAGTTAGGCAGGTCATTCCACCAGATGGGAACAGTTAATGAAAAAGTCAGTGAAAGTGATTTTGTGCCTCTTTGGGATGGTACAGTAATGCGTCGTTCACTTGCAGAATGCAAGAATGATTATGGTTATGCTGAATTAAAGTCACAGTGCATTTGTTCTTGATCGAAATTTACCCGATTAACATAAAAAAAAAAAATGTCACCATCAAATCATGTAAGTAATGTGTTTCGTGTTTCACAATCACCATATGAAAAAATGAAATGCACGAAAACACATCACTTCCACAAGTCTTTGCCCAAACTTAAAAGGTCTGTTAAATTAATAAAACTAGAGGCATTTGTTAGCTTTAATATTACTTTTTCAATTCAATTATTCAATCCAATTACACTTTATTGTTGGAATTCAGCGTGTCTCACATCAATTCACATTGATAATTAAAAACAATACAATAGACGCACATTTCATACAAAAAAACATCAACAGTATGTACATAAACAGTGCATTAGAATAGTGATTCTTTTCTATTTTTCAGAGCCCAGATGCCTATTTGAACCCCCAATTCTGATTTATTAATTTTACAGACTGATACACAAAAGATTGACCTAAAATAGCCTGTTCAATCTAGCAACTCTAAGCCTTCAGATGGCAAAAATGAATTTTGTTATACAGTTATTATAATAATAATAATATTATACAATATAATAATAATATATTCTGAGACCGATATTGTAATAATACTTCACAATATTATTGTTTTTACTATGTTTTTGATCAAATGAATACAGCCTTGGTGAGAATCAGATACTTAAAAAAAAGAAAATAAAAAAATGTTACTTACCAAAAACTTTTGAATGGCAGTGTAATGTGTACTACTATAATTTTTACATAAAAAAATTAGAAAGGAATGTTATGAGTTAGAAAATAATAAAGGGAAATTGGGCTAAACTGACCCGTTTTGTTAAGTCAAGGATAATCTGTTTTTCGAATCTCTTTATATCCAAGGCCTTGTTTTGGCACAATGGCACGCATATTCATAAGTGTGAGTAAATAAATCCTGTTCATTATTCATTTTCTAAATGTTGCAAGCCATAAATCAAATATGCAACAATAATACACTATTACTTTTGCCCTCATTCAATGTGAAAGAAGATTTTCAGTTTTACTGCACCTCAGTCTAAAAGCACAAAAATACAAGAAAAGATTTGAGACTATTCTCTCACTCAACTCAACTCTAGTTCCTCAGTGAACTTTTCAAAATGATTTCATTACATGCTAAAAACTGTTTGTGGGCACTATGTAAACACAGTGACACATTTTCCCCTCCCTTCGTTCCGTGACATCACAGGGAAGTTGAGTTTATAAAGTAACCACAAGAATGCAGTGTGTCAGGCAAAAGAGTTGCGAGCAGACAGAGGGCTCTTTCTTATACTGCGCAGCCAGGAAGACTGAGAAACAGTGACTCGACTCCACCTCTCACACACAGGCTCCAGGTACAGCAGTGGATATGTGCCGTACGTGCCGTCCATTCAGAGCAGCAGATTGTGTTGCTGAAACGAGGGTTATGTGATGCCCGCAGAGACTTCTGGACTGACCCCTGATCAGAGCCGGTAAGGTTTAATGCATATGGGCTGAGAAATGATGGATTGCTGGCCTGATGAGCATCTGTTTGTCACATGTGGCATAGCTGAGAACAGCTTACTCAACTCAGGCCATATGCCCCTTTAACTTCTGAGCTCCTCCTGCATCGTAACTGACAGTCTGTGTAATGGATAAGCTTGTGGGCATGTTGAGAAATGTGTTTTTCTAATTTTGATATGTACCACATGTGCATTCTGCGATGTGACTTGCTTAACTCTGGCTGATATTCCTTAAATAACTGTTGACCTATTTCCAGATTAGTCTTGAAAAAGATGTGGTAAAACCATTTTGTTTATATTGAGGCCTGGGATTGTGCACTTTGCTTTCAAGTCTGAAAAATATTGCTGTTCGACATCACCAAAGTAGGAAGGCAGGAGATACAAATCACTCATGAATATAAACTGGGCAATGTAAATGAAGGGCAGGTGGAGATTTATACAGGTCTTCTGGTTTTGTAAATATTTCCATAACAGGTCTAGAAACATGCAAGTGTTTGAATATAAGACAGACTCTTTAGCTGTTGTTTGATATAGAGCTTCCAACTGATGAAACTAAGCAATTGCACAGCGCTTTCTGTTCGCCCTCTTTCTCTCAGACCCTGAGGGCCTGTGCTGTATTTAGACAGTGTCCTCTCTTTTGTGAGGTTAATTTGTCTTTTCTACATGTGTTAAAATGCTTGTGAGCCTTGGAAAAAAATACTTGTCTACCTGGTTTAATCTAATAATCTCTTCACAAAGTTAGGAGGAATTTGACTTGCACAACAGCATGTCTTTGCATGCAACTGATGTTGTCAGTGAAATTCTGAGCTCCATCCTGGCTTTGTGTGAAGCTGTGCGAGTCTTCCTGTTTAACATTTATCTGCCGATCTGAGAATTACTTAAAGTGATTGTTCTTCAGAAGGGTCGTGCTGAGGAGGTGAAGAATGAGAGTGAGAACGTAGAGCTGAACGCTCTTGAAGTCTTAAACAAGTCTACGGCTGAAACTTCAAAATGGGAAACATGATATGATGCCTTTTAATGCTAAGCTTCTTGGAGAGTCTTCAAATTGTCTGTATTTGAGAAGAGAGTTGCCTTTTCTTGCAAGGTGTTTATCACACCTAAAACATTATGCTACACTAACAGATTTCCTGTTGTGAAACTGTCTGCAGGAAGCAGGGCGAACACATTGCCCGCATTAATCGTGCACAGCCAAAACAAGATGCCGAGGCTTCAGAAAGTTTGTGCAACACAACATTTGGGAAACAGGGGATTTTTTGTTTAGTAATGGGGGAAATATGAAAATATGCAATCCCGTAACTTATATAAACACTTATCAGACTAGAAAACATCCAAAATATATATTTAAGTCTTTATTTTATCACACTTTATCTGTAGATTTTAATCTGCATTCGATACGATACAGTTTTATCGAAATTAGTTTTTTTTTCCTCTTGCTAGAAATCTCCACTTTAGTGGTGCTTGCATACACCAAACTTTACAATGTTATTCCTGTATATATTCTGAAAGTTTTTACAGAAAAGTTTGTTCGCATATCATTTGCCTGCTGGTTTAAGTCATATTTTATTCCTGAAAACATGGCAATTCTCTTTTCTGGTTGTTGGCAGTATTTTCTGATTTATAGAGTATAAAATATATATTTAAAAGCTCCTTTGTGAAAACTTTATATATCTCGACAAAATGAAACAAAATTCACAACAGGACCATTCCTACATTTTGGTGGATTTTGAGCAGGATTGTTGAGGGGAAAACATTTAAAAATATATATATTTTTTAGCCTGAGGGAGAAAAGTAAAAAAACTAACAAAATAATCATGACCAATTATTTCACATTTAGTCTAGGACATTTGTACACCCTGTTACATGAAATTGTTTCAGTGCAATGTGTAGCAGAGTGGACATTTAAGCTAATTGAAGCCCATTACTAACTATGAGAAAAAATAAAACATGGCAGAAGATTATTTAGAACTAATTTGAATAGAGGTATATAATCTATTCATTAATCCTGTACATACTGACACAACAGGGTGGACATTTTTTAGGCTATACAGTAAGTCTTCTGAAAAATTATACAAATAAAAATGTTTGAGTAATGAAAAAATGTTGCCTACACTTTGTTCTTTCCTTCCAAAGAAATGATGTCACTTCTAACAAGCCACGTAATTTAGGGCATATGGTTAAGATTTGAAATGGCAAGTATCAGTAACAGGGTGGGGGGGGGGGGTATATCAACATAAATATAATTGTATGTCAAAGAGTAAATGTATATACTAATACTCAAAATTGCTAATTTAAAAATATGTGTATTCTTTATTTCAAAGTGAAGTTGAAAAAAAATCCTGATTTGGGATGTGGGAATTTTCCAAGTGCTTCAAAACGTTTCTTGTTTTTACTATAGTTACTAATCATTATTAATTTGTGTTGATGGGGTGAATATATGTATGAAAAATCACGTGGCATGAAAGTGAATTAACATTTTAGGTAAAACATGCAGTATTGTTTAATGGAGACATAAAATCAATCAATGTGAATGACCTACATTGTGGTCTTAATCTTGGGACGAGTAGCAACTTAAACTAAGTTTACATGTAATCGTTAAATCTTAAGTTAAACTTGCAGTACAAATTGCTTCATTATTACATTGATAGCAGGATGTTGCTGTGGTATTTTTTCTAATCATCATTTATCTGTCATATGGTGTTTTTGCTGAGCGTATCTTTTTGTCACCGTCATTGTGGTATATGAATTAACGTCAGAGTGTTTCTAGTTGAGTATATTCATTGGTTCCTTATCCTTTGAAATAATGTATTTTTCATTTTTTTATAATATATTTGTCAATTTTACTGGATTATATTGAAACAATAAAACAAAGCAAGTGAACATAATAGCATCACTGAAATAATGAGCTATCCAAAGTTGGAGTTTACCATCTATAATATTCAAATAATGATTTTTTTATGTTTATATTTATATTTATTTTATTTTATTATGTTTATTTACATAATTCATATTTGACAAAAATAATTCTAAGTAAGTAAAATAAGTAAATAACTAAAAAGCACTACAATAAAAATATATGTCATGACCCACTCAGCTGCTTATACAGATTCGTTAGACCTGGTTAGACTCATGTAGCTGTGACTCAGGCCTGCAACATTGATGAGAGTCAGAATACATGAGAAACATGGAGTCACAAGCGGATCCACAGCTGACTTAACTTCTGCTCTCTCTCTCTCTCTTTCTCTTTTCTTGATATTTCTTTATTCGTTCACTCTCCATCTCTCTCTCTCTCTCCAGAAATGCCCTCATTCCATCACATCTGTGAGAGTCAAGGCAGAAGAGACTAAAATAGAGTTGGTGTCTCTAGAGGGAACAATGCTGAGAGGAATCCACCCAGTATAAACACAACCCACGATCTCTCCAATTCTCACAGCCACAAGATACGAATCGTGAAAAGTCAAAGAGAAACATCTCATAAGCAATGCTTTGTTCTTTGACCCCAAAGGCAAGGCGTTTTATGAGGTAGTTTGAGATTAAAGCAATAGCTCTGTGCATCAAGGATTTTGAAATTGTCCATCCACCATTTATTACAATTGGCTTGTGTGATATTTCCTCAGGATGGGACTTGCTATGACATAAGAAGCATTTAGCAGGTGTTGGATCTGGATCAAATGGACAATTTCTTGATCTCTAGGTAGAAATCCCATGCTAATTACTGGTTTAATCGGATCTACGGTGGCTTACATCTCAGATCACATTGGATTTGATCTCTACAGGAACTCCAAAGGGATTTTGAAGAACTCTCGCTGAACCATGAATGAAATCCTGCAGTTGTTCAATAACATATGGAACCTCGCTTCATCCAAGCACGAGCAGAGCGTCTACAACACGGTGTGCCTGGTAGTGCTTCTGACTCTACCGCTGGTTGTCCTCTTCACATCTCTGCTGGTGTGCTGTCATTGTTGCTGCTGTCGTAATGCCAACAGATGCCGGTGTTGTTGTCGTAAAGGGGAGACCTCAGGCACAAATACGAAAACCGAAAAGAAGAAAAAGAAAAACGGCAGCCAGAATAATGAAGAATTGTGGATTTCTGTCAAAACAGATCCTATGAGTAATGAAAGACTTGCACTGACTGTGGTGTAAACAATTTTATATTTATTTATCTTCATGGTACATGTTAAGGTACAAAAGTGTTACAGCAGTGTTTACTAAAATGTGCCTGAATGTAAAAAATTCAAAATAGAATTTAAAAATAATTTTGAATAGAAGTAAAGTTTAGGAGTGAATGAATGTGCAAGAAAATGCTGTATGGTGTGTGTTGTCCTGAAAGGCTTTCCAATAACCAATGTTTGACACATTTTGGAGACATTTAAACATTTTTACACTGCAAAAAGCATTCTGTCTAAATGGCCACTAAGGCCATATTCACACTGCAGGTCTTGATGCCCAATATCCAGTTTGTGACCCATATCTGATGTCTGCATTTACACTTTACGCTTGGCAAAACAGCCTAAGGTAAACGTACTAACCTGGAAAAACGTAGGCAGACATTTGCAATGGAGGCAGATGAAATGATAATACAAGCTTTTGAAAACTGTGGGATTGCAGCAAGACTCCACTGGATTGAGCCTTCATCCACCATTTGCCATTGAAAAGAGTCATGTGATCACAGTTGGTGTCCACCTGAGCTGATGCTGAGCTGAATCTTTCATCACCGTTGCTTTTTCAATTGCATACGACTCACATTGACAGGAATATCTGATCTATTCACTTGTGTATCCGATTTATACCAGATTTATTTCAACACATGAATGAGGTCTGAAACTGCTCTGAATCTATGTGCTTTTTCCATGTTTACATGTTTGTGGATAATACCTGATCTGTGCTACATGGGAGGAAAAAATCAGAATTGGGTCACTTGAACTATGTAGTCTTGTAAGTGTGGCCTTACAAACAGTGTAACTGTATCAGAATTATTAGTACTCCGTTTTTCTGAATGTGTGCAACAACTGTCTTTATGAGTGTATCTTTGATTTATTCATTCAACTGATTTGTTCAAATACAAAGATTATTTCATGAACGAAACTATAGTTACCATCTATATAAGTGAGTCATTGAATAATTTATATAACCAATACATTCTAAATTCATTCTGGACTGAAACATACCTCTGTTAAGACACGCACCAGTTGATTCTGTTTTGGCTACTTTTGAAATGTGTTAGTTGGCGGAGTGAAAATACAATATTGTGTCTAAAATGTAAGTTATTTAATAGGAAATTCTCATTTTTTTAACTGCTGTATAAAATATATATATCACGCCCAACCATGTGATTTCCTGCAATATTCGGAACAATGGCACTTGTGTGATATTGCTTGTTTAAGATTTCTAAAAGAATCAAATGTCAGAAATATGTCAGATTTCCAAAGAGCTTACCACAATTTCAAATGCTTCTAAAAGCTGCACTTAAACCAAATCTTGAAAAAAAATCATTTTACAAAGATGCTGTAATATACAGATGTCAAAAACTTCTAGTGACGCACTTAGTGGGTAGCAACCACTTTTCCTTCACTTGAAGGATGCGATGCATTTAAAATGAGTTGCTTTAAATGGCTTCAGAAATTGATAGTTTCCTCACAAAACAATTTTTCTGTAAATATAACCTGCCTTTCTTTCTGTGATGATTCGCCTGAGAAAACCATTATTTTGCCTGAGAAACCATTATTTAAATGTGGGTGGAGGAGGGGGTTCTGTGTTGGATATGTGATGCATAATGATGGATTTACTAGAGAGCAGTTCAACAACACCATGACACTGGTCTCATAATTTCCTCCTAAACACCTTCATTCACAATGCAGTGAAATATTTATTATACTGAGCTCAAAACTCAGACTGATAGATACACCATTATCATCACAGTTGTGTGTAATTGAGCTTGCTGATAAACAAACTTTGATCTTCTTGCACTTTTCAGATGCTGGGATGTTTGCAGTGCCATAATTAGATGTTTATGTGGTACTTCAACACATTCTGATTAGGCATGTCAGAGAGTCATGCATTGACATTCATCGTGTTCTTTTTTCACTTAACTGCTGTGTTTTACTACCATGCATTTCGGGTAGGGTGACCACTGAATTATTCATTATGTAATCAGTGAGGTTGGATCATACTTGTCCTTCATTGATTTTGGTTTCTGGTACAGCTGGATCAAAGGAGAACGTTTCATTTGTTTGAACAACAAAGCTATCAAGTTCTGTTTCCTGCACTCTCGTTCAACATATGTGATACCAAAGCTGTAATCAGCCCTGCATGAAAATGACTGTTTGTATGAATATGCTGAAGCAACATTTTCTTACTCTGTTGCGATGCAGGTAGATGCATGCAGATTTTTTCAGAATGTTTTTTTATAGCATAATTAAATAAAATTATTTTTTATATTTATTGTGTGCTTTATTTTGTACTTTAAACCTGTCAAAGTCAGCAACTTATTTACATTTAATAAGTTAACACAATTTAAGTTTAATCATGTTAAACAACCATGAAACCATTACACACACACACACACACACACACACACACACACACACACACACACACACACACACACACACACACACACACACACACACATATGTCAGTAAATACAGTAAATGAATACAGTATAAATACAGTAAATGCAGCCTTGGTGAACATAAGAAACGTCTTTCAACTAGTGTCAATATATTTCCTGAGAACTTCAACACTAATGTTATCTTCTGTAACTCAAGCCAAAGGCTTTGCTTGAATGTACAATAGATCTGTCCAGTTTATTTTCCAACTGTCCCCAAATTTGCTCGATGGGGTTGAGGTCCGGACTTTGAGAGGTCCGTTCCAGCAGATTCCTTCCGTCGCAGGTAATTCTGGCAATTTTATTGGTAAAAGTTTCAAAAAGATTATAGGTATTATAATAGCCAAATTAAAGAATAACAAAAACCTGTTAAATATGCCAAGTGTTTTAACAATTTTGGCCACCAGGTTACAGATTGCAAGTTACCCTATTTAAAATATAATAAGTAGCTATTTAAATTACTTTATTAAAGTAATGTAACTGATTACATTGGATTACTGTTTGATTACTTTTCTAAATTTCTAATGAATGTTTTCAACTGTTAATCATTTTAAAACATTTAAAGCATGCATGTAGGGTTAACCTTAAAGTAGTACTCAACACTAATGATTACTGTCAGACTTTCAAAATCCTTCATCACTTGAATTAAGATTATAATAATTAGAAGCATGGCCACCACAAAATCAGACTTAGCACCTCTTTTTACTTTCACAATTGTTCTGAGGTTAATTACTGTTTTAAAATCATAACAAGAAATAGTAAATATTAATACAACAAATATTCAAATGTAACCCCCTATGTAAATCTACATTTTCATAAGTAACTGTAATTTAATTACAAATTTCTCAGTAACTGTAACATATTACAGTTTATATTTATTTTGTAATTAAATTACACAATGCTGTTACATAACTAGTCACTCCCCAACAATGTGGTGTGTGTGTGTGTGTGTGTGTGTGTGTGTATACATATGTACAGATATGCATTTGAATATATATATATATATATATATATATACATACATACACACACACACACACACACACACACATATGCAATTGAAGGTTTCATACACCTACACTTCAGATGGTTCATTCAAATTTATTCAATAGACCTAGAATATGGTAAAAGCAAGGTGTGATACATCGTCTGCATGTTTATATGGGGAAAAAAAAGCACTTGGTGAATATTTTTCAGCCACGGACATACCCTAATGCTGCAGCTTTCCATCACATAACAGTCGTGAGCATCAGGGGGCAGGGCAGAGGGCTGAAAGGGAAACTCTCCCCTGGTTAAACACACCCACAGTCCAGATCCCTCCACCCAAACAGACCTTGTTTTGTCTCATGCTTCAGCTCACACTAATGCATGAGGAGAAGGCGGGGAGAGGAAATATAACAAACCCCATTCAAAACAGTGATTCAGCCATGGACTGATGAGAGAAATATGAAGCACACTAAGCTGCAGGCTGAACACATGCCACTTTTGTTGAGCGGCACAAAAGGGGTCCAGAACACTTCGGTACCAGAATCCATGGGGATTTTGAACAAAACATGCCTATAGAAAGAAAATAAATAAAAAAAACACATTTCTATAGCCTGCTATTTTCCCAGTAGATATACCAGTTTGGCAGATGTCTGGAGACCTGAAGATGAGCCAATACAGTCCAGCTCCTGCTGAGGCTGATATGTCTCCTTCTGATGTCAGTTCCTCTACAAGAACAGTTATTTTCCCGGTATGCTCTAAACCAGGGTTCCTCAAATCTTTCCCTGGAGGGCCAATCTGCTGCAGAGTTTAGCTCCAACCCTGATCAAACTCACCTACCTGTGATTTTCTAATGATCTTGAAGACTCTATTTAGCATGCTCAGGTGTGTTTTATTAGGGTTAGAGCTAAACTCTGCAGGAGTGGACCAGATTTTAGGATGGCTGATCTAAACTTACATTTCCGGTTACTCTGAGGGGGTGATGTGAAGATTTTCGAGCAACCGGCCAACTGCAGATAAAATGCTGCAGTATGTTGTGCAATTTTCCTAATTTCCCATCATTTTTGGCTGTAGAGCCAGTCAACTCTGATCCCTTAAATGTGAGAGTGAAATATTCCAAAAGCTTTTTTATTTCAACAAGCTTTATTTCTGTGAAAATATGCGACACTTGATTCTGTGTCTGTGTCAGGAATTATAGTACAACTACAGTACACATCCAGATGGAAGACATTATATCTTAATATCTGTTATAAAACGTCTTTTTGTACATGGAATTTAATTAAATCATAATTGGCAGCTATTATGATGGGGGACAATCCTGAATATCCATTCAAAATCTTATCATACAGTACAAAGTCCTTTGGTGCAAAACACTGTAATAAAATAAAAAAGAGGGTCTGTGAAGATTTTAATTCAATATACCTTCACTTAAATGTATGAAAAACACCCTTTGTGTTAGGAATGGCACTGTGATGTCAGGCATGATATACTAATTTTGATTTGCTTTTGGATTTCTTTCATATACAGTGTGTATATATACTAAATCAAAAGAAGTATATCATATTCTATTCAAAATATGCCTTTTGTATATTGATACAAAATAAAGTTACACAGCTTACAATCTACAGCATAGAGTGGCTTTCATGATATGAAGAACTATTCCAACCTGGTTTGATCCAATTCCCATATGTTTTGGATTTTAATATAACATTTTGTGTTTTTGTTGAGTGATTATTAATACACAGCTCCTCTCCTTTTTAATGACCTCTTCTGTCTCCCCGCTGCTCCGACTGGCCGGATCTTTATTTCTGCAAAGTCGAGAGACTGGAGATGCCCCTTCCATGGCTCCCAGTTCACTCCCTGAAACGCAATCAGACAAATATTACGATTATTGCAATAAGACCTTTCTTATTATAATCAATGTTGAAAACAGTGTGGAAACCATGCTATTTTTATTCAGTATATATACACTGAATAAATAAAAAACTTTCCTACACTTTGTGGCCTAAAATGTTGTTTTGCTTCCTCCGTGAAAAACATTCAGTATACCTGTTAGCCTCGCAGAAATAAAGGCTCTAATGGGAACATAAATCTCCGACCAGCTTGAAAGTATTGTCTTATTTGTGAATTTATGAGATCTGATAGATCCAGGACACTGCTTTTCTTTTGAATTATTGGGCTATTTCTTTTAAATGGTTTGGCTTTCAATCCTCCCTTCAGTGTTGTAATTTGAGAGCTCCCTCTGCTGGTTATTACATCTCAATTCTGCAGAATCTATAGCAAATAATGCACCAAAACATATCCCCCATTTTTTCTTCCAAACTTCACTCTGCTTCATAACAAAATCCTCTTAACTCACCAGACTGTGTCTGCTGTCCCCAAATCTGCCGTTCAGATTGGCCAAGTGGCAGTTCTTATACCACCAGGCACCTTGGTGAGTCAGAGCACAGTTACCAAGCGCAATGTCATTGTCTGAATCCACCGTGGAGAAAGACCCTCCCTGGTGGTAGGTCATGGCATCACCTGTGCACAACGTGTTATTAATAACATGACTTTGCTTCACATAACTTAGCAGGCGTAATCGGGTCACATAATTCAACTCACCAGCATTTCCCTTGTAGTTGCCAATGGTAAGTTTAAACTTCTGTTTGGAAGGTGCTACTTTGAAGTTATCATAGATGGCATACGTCCGCTCTGATCCCAAGCCCAGATCGAAACGCACTTCATATTGTGTAGGAGTATTAGTCAGTTCATGGATCTTCTCCAAGCCTGGTCAACAATAAAAAATATCAAAATCAATATCTAGTTCGGTATGAAGCAAAGACATGGGTAAGTGAAAGGTTTCAAGAAGCGTATAATGTGAAATCTTTATTAGATATACCGAGCCAAAATTCTTCTGTCAGTTCTCCAAAGCCTTTCATATACTCTCTCCAGCGCCTCATGAAATCTAATTTGCCGGTGTTTCGTCTCTGGAACACCTGTGATTGATACATAGGATAAGTTGTTAGATACAACACTCGTACTGTGTGTTGTAGATACAAAATGAATTAATAAAATCAAAACAGTAAGAATATTTATAAATGAAGCCTTGCATTTTATGAAGTCATCTCAGTATTCAATAAGTCTATATGAAAATATAGTAATAATAACAGCATACTCACAATCCAGCCGCCGCCATCAGTTGTCATGTCACAATACACCTGCATGCTTCTGCTACGGTTGTTGTTGACGTAAATTGTGTAGACGCCACTCTCCATGTTTCCATTCCTCATAATCTGAGTGCAGTCCATTGGGAACGGGTAGGCCTGGCCCACTAAAATATAACGGAAGTGGAATAAATGTATGAGGGTTTTTTCTATTAACTTGGCTATATATTTAATATTTGGGGGAAATAAGGCTTGGAGATATGTTTATACACTAGGTGTCTCATAAATGTGTAAATGAAGGAATGTAGTACTGAATATATTACCTGTGCTAAAGCTGGTCTCCACTACTCTACTCCTCTTCGTGCCCCTGTAGGCAATAAGAGTGACGATGTACTTTTTCCCAAATGCAAGGTCAGAAAGAGCAAATCTATTCTCCCGCGCAGTCAACATTTTTTCCAAAGTCTAAAAAAATAAAGCAGAAAATCAGTGAAACAAAGAAAACTTTGGGACAAACTGACATGTGTCTGTCAGATAGTAACATATATACAAATATAACAGATGCAAATTAAACAGGGAAAACTTTGATAAAGTTAATTAGCTAATGCATTGGGTATCATATTAAAGCATATTATCATTTTGCAGCATTTTTTGCACGCATTATGGCATTCTTTTTTGTTTATTAAAATAAAATGCATTCACTGTATAAATGCCATATCTAACAATGAACAATAATTTAAAAGCATTTTTAATTTGTGTAAAATAATAAAATAAAATAAAATAAAATAAAATAAATAAAATAAAATAAAATAAAATAAAATAAAATAAAAAAAAATAAAATAAAATAAAAAAATAAAATAAAATAAAATAAAATAAAAACAGGCATTTATAATGTTACAAAAAAAATCAGTTTCAAATAAATGCTGTTCTTTTGAACTTTCTTTTCATCAAATAATCCTGAAATATTTATCAACACATATCATGTTTTCCACAAAAATATTTTACCTTTGATTAGAATAAAAAACTTTTTCTTGAGCACCAAATTAGCATTTTAGAATGATTTCTCTATGATCTCATGACACTGAAGACACTTATGATGGCTTTGCCAAGGAATAAATTACATTTTAAAATGTATTAAAATACAAACAGTTATTGTAAATTGTAATATTATTTCAGCATTACTGTTTTACTGTATTTTTTATTAAATGTAGCCTTAGTGAGTATGAGACTACATTTTTTTTAAATCACATGTGAATCAAATTGTATATATTTAAAATATTGTTCATGTTTTTTCATAATACATTAATGTTAATTTATACAAATTGAAATGTTAAAATGTATTCAGCAACATTAATAAATGCCATAAAAGTATTGTTTATCCTTAGTTCATGTTAGCTATTGCATGATCTAATCTTAACATAAAACCCCTTGTAAAGTGTTACCAGTAAACGGACACAGTATTGAACTGGACAGGTTTCAAAAGCTGTTAGCGTGTAGAGCAAACCTGCATACTGCCATCCTCAGCCCTGTAGGTCAGGATGTAGCCATCAATATTAGCCTGAGGAGCTTTCCATGTTATAGTGGAGGTTTGAGTCTGGACATCAATGGCTTTGAGATTCTTTGGCGCATCGATATCTGCGGATCAACAAATAGCCCTCAGTTAAATGAGGTCTGGAAAAGATCATGAGAATACAACTCATTCTTAATGAGCTCTTAACAAATGAGAAATGTCTCTCCTTAGAACTATGAGCGTTAGCATTCCAGTTACTGTCGAAAACTGATGGATTCTTCCTTTTTAAGCTTTATGTTCAGAATTATTTCACTTATCGCTATTGCTGAGACAAGACCTAAGCAAAGACCTTCGACATGCTTCATTTGACATTTTTAGGCAGTAGAAGAAAGCACGGGCGCAGAGCCACGGAGCCTGCTTGAATCAGATAACCTGTTTCAGCCTCAGTTGTGGCTTTTCTGCTTGAGCGAGGGCCTTTCACAGCCCAGACGTAGACTGTGTAGAGAACTCCAGGCTTCAGAGCAGTGAACCTGTAGGAGGTGCTGTCAGCTCCTACTCGAACCTCCTGAGCAGAGCCATCTATAGAGCTGTAGCTCAGCATGTAGCCATCAATGTCGGCCTGCACCTTGTCCCACGTCACCAACGCCGAGTCCTCTGTCACTTCTCTGGTCATGAGGTTAGTGGGAGCATCTATATCTAAAAAGCCATTTGTACAACAGGTTAATTCACAATATTGCTGCATTTCAGACATGCAGGTATAGAAAGTGCAGCAGAGGAGATGTAAGATGATGCCAGCATACAAAGTAAAGTGTAAAAACAACTTGGTGCCCTATGCAGTCATTTGTTATAATGCATAATGTACATTACCTCTATTGTTTGTAATACATAATGTATTTTAACAGTTTTGTGCAATAAAGCCATATGATTACTTGCTTTTGCTACTTTATTTGAACTAATTATTACTGCCTCATTGCTATTATATATGTATTTTAAGTAATTTTAAAGGTTATTGTTCATTTAGGTCTTTTTATTACTACAAAAAAAATCTGAAAATGTACCCGCTTGTTGGAGAAAGTGTTAATAGTAGTATAAACTGACAGCGATATGGACTTGAAAGGTAATCAGCTAACCTAGTTAGTTTTATTGCTGACGTTTTATTCAATTTTAATATCCGAAGAAGAAAAAAACTTTAGATATCAATCTAAACATTGGTTATGTTCACCTTTGGTAGCTTCCTTAAAGACATCTTGAGTAAAACTCTATATTTAACAAAGCAAATGGAAACGATGTAGTCAGTTTTACAGAATACGTAAGTTTGTTGCACATAACCTACATTGACGTTTAACTGGAATGACAGGAAGAAGAACTAAGACCAATCAAACAATCAATCAATGGTGGACAACCATGGCATATGAGAAAGTATTTTAACATAAAAAAATGACACGCTTCACTTTTAATGCACATTTCTACATTAAAGCCATGCACAGATGGACAGTTTATCTGTAGAAAGAAACATAAGACTTCATGCCATAAAGCCTTGTTTCTGCAAACAGATAAACTGTTCAAAACAGAGAACTTTATGTTAGTTTGCATGAGCCGACTGGGAAGACAATTCAAAAACCTGTTTCTGCTTCTGTCGAGCTCTTTTTGCTAGAGCGAGGGCCCTTGATGGCCCACACATAGACTGTGTAGAGAACTCCAGGCTTCAGAGCAGTGAACCTGTAGGAGGTGCTGTCAGCTCCTACTCGAACCTCCTGAGCGGAGCCATCTATAGAGCTGTAGCTCAGCATGTAGCCATCAATGTCGGCCTGCACCTTGTCCCACGTCACCAACGCCGAGTCCTCTGTCACTTCTCTGGTCATGAGGTTAGTGGGAGCATCTATATCTAAAAAGCCATTTGTACAACAGGTTAATGCACAATATTGCTGCATTTCAACCATGCAGGTATAGAAAGTGCAGCAGAGGAGATGTAAGATGATTCATGTCCATGTAAAGGAATGCATCACTGAACCATGAAGGTAGCCAGTTTATCCTTTTCATGCTGATACAATTAGCTATAAATCCAGGATGCAGATAGTAAATCCTATTATTTCCCATCACAGTTTGACTTAATTTCCCTCCTGGATCAATAAAGTCTTTAATCTTATCTAATGTTGTTTTGCTTCTTCAAAAAGTTGAGCGAAAATTAATGACTTTAATTAATGTAAATTTGGAAATGTTCTATGCTTATGAAAAGTGCAATTCTCTCAAATTAGATTTCAGCTTGATTAATGCAGCCAGCAGGTTCTGTTATAATGTTGCAATTGATCACAACACCACAGAGACAGAGAAGGAAACAGCACAACATGCTGTAGAACAGTATTCTTAAATACCATGTCTTATACGAATACTTACGGATTTTTTAAAAAAAAATATAGAAAGCATCAAACCTGTCAAGAAAAAGCACTGATTTTGTGTCATTGCCTGTGTTTTTCATGAGCAAAAATAATAACAGGTCAATCAGTGCTGGTTATGAAAAGTAGCAGCATTTGAATCAATATGAATTTCTAATATTTCCCATTTCTATGCTGTTATTGTTTTGTTGTAATTTCAGGAACCTCCTATCCGCATTGTTTACATGTGAACTCATCTTGTTCCTAATATTCCTGATATTATTGATGATTGCAGGGGTCTGCATAAGGCCACCCTGACCAAAATCAATAGATGGTAACATGGAATGTTCTGACATCTTTCACAAACATGTTTTTAAAAGTTATATAAATGTTCATATAATGTTTCATTTTGGATGAAAAAGTTAGTAGAATGTTCTAAGAAGCATTTTAACCTTTAAATCATGTTATATATCTATGCTATCCTACATAAAGAAAACTGGTCATTTCAATGTTTTAGAAACATTTCCAAATAATGTTCCCACAACATTTATATAACCTAAATGTGTTCCATGGGATGATAGAAGTTCATATGGTTGACACTTTCCATTTAAACTAAAGATTTACACATTGAACGAATCGGTAATACAAACACAAAACACGATAAAATGGGGTAAAAAGACAATTTTGCTAAAACAATGCAGATTAACATTTGCACAGATATTCGAGCAAACATGAGTAATGGGTGAGTTATTGAGCAATCAGCAGAGATGCTAATTCCCTAATATGAAATATTAACATAAAATCTGCATTACTACATTACATATTAACGTGCCTGAGGCTAATTAAGCCAGTAGCAAATATTATACAGCGCTGTTTAGGCACCAGCTACTGTAAGCAACATGATTAGGTTTCTTACAAAAAACATTCATTTGTTTAAAGGCTAATCTAGGCTTTCAGTTCCCTGGTTCCAGTAAGCAAAGGTAGATATTCCAATCATTCATGCAGTTTGTCAAAGGCTGCATCAGTAACAATGTAAACAGAAATACACAATGTGGCTCACACTACAGTGCACATATTTCTTCTAATGCTCTTTAGACGCTGTAATGTGGACAGTGATAAATAGTTATGGAAACCCAACAGAGAATACGCTTGGGTACATTCGTTATATTTCCAAGTGCTTCTGTTTGGGTTGTGTTTCCTGACTCTGACTGTCAGCTGGTAATGCACTTAGACCATCTGCTTTACTGTCTACAGTAGCACTGGAGAAACACCTCTCTCGTTTTCTTAATCCTTATATGTTCTTCTGTGTCTTTTTGACCCGCAAACAACGTTTGCTTAATTAAAAAATAATAATATCTTTGTCAAAATGGCATGGAACTTTGTACGGTGGTAAACACCTTCTAGAACTACAAAAAAAATGGAATGATATCTTAATTTTATGTTTGTGTGAAAAAAACAGTCGCACTTATGGTCTTTGGGGTCTCTGAAGACTAACCCATGGGGAAATAAAATGGCTGTATATTGTTTTTTTTTAGAAACAAATTTAATTATATATTTTTCAAATTCATTTTTAGTTTAAACTGAAAAAAAAAAATTTTTTTCAATAATGTTACATTATGATTAGAATCAAACCTGAATAAGTTGTTACAAAGAGAAAAGTTGGAGTCTTTAGAGTTTATCATTTATTTCATATAATTTTAAGTGTGTGTGTGTGTGTGTGTGTGTGTGTGTGTGTGTGTGTGTGTGTGTGTGTGTGTGTGTGTGTGTGTGTGTGTGTGTGTGTGTGTGTGTGTGTGTGTGTGTGTGTGTGTGTGTGTGTGTGTGTGTATTGTCGATGTGTCAGTGTCACCAAATTATTTTTGTGGTGGTTTTGCATTTTGGATTATTTTATTTGAAGAGACCCCGCATAGAAAATGGACAAAATTCATCCTCAAAATCAGAAACAACGCAGAACACACATGAATAGAAATTAAGTGACACACTTCAAACAATGCACAACACATCCACAATGCAAAATTAGCATGCTCACACGCGCACACACACACACACACAGGGGAATAAATTTGTGAGACAAAAAAAAACTGCTCTCTTATTTGTCAAATAAAATGATCCAAAATGCAGAGCTACCACAAAAATGTATTGGTGGCACTGACACATCGACAATGCATGCACACACTTAAAATTATATGAAAAACAGATGATTGAAATAAATGATAAACTCTAAAGACTCCAACTTTTCTCTTTGTAACATCTTGTTCAGGTTTGATTCTAATCATAATGTAACATTATTGAAAAAAAAAAGATTTTCAGTTCTAAAAATGCAAAAAGTTGACAAAGTATTTTTTATTGTTATAATTGTGATTTCAGAATATGTATATATGAATCCAAGTGAAATCAGTTGGTCAAATAGCAAATAGTGGAGCTCTGCAGTCATCTAGTGGTAAAAATTATATTTTTTTTATTTTAAAGTGCAATTTCCAACAATTTTACACTAAACCATGTCAAATGATGTGGGTCTTTTATAAAGTGAATTTGTACATAAAAAGTAGTTTTTGCATAAAAACCTATTAAAAACTTTTTTTTTTTAAATAACAAATCCTCCAAAAACTACAAAAATGTGTAGTAAAAACATTAATAAACAGAGTAAAATTACATTGGTTTAAAAAAAAAACTATTATTTGTTAAAAAATTACATTTTGTTGCCTGGGGTCTAAAAAGACCCCAAAGACCATGAGTGCACAACCCGCAATGAAGACCGCACAAGTTAAAGGGGTCCTATTATGCTTTTTCACTTTTCACTTTCACACTTAGAATTTTAGTCAGTGTGTAGTGTATATGTTTGGACATAAAAAGATCTACAAAGTTACAAATCTTAAAGTCCACTCCAAAGGGAGATATTTCGCTTTTTAAAAATCCCTTTTCAAGAACTACAACGAAAGGCTCGTTTGGACTACAAATTAGTTTTTATATCACTGTATTTCTGAAGGAAACCAACTGTCTTCAGAAAATTTTGGATGTCATTTTCATTTCATCTTGCATGTATTGCCTGATAAAGCAGCGTTTGTGAGTGGAGCGCTGCTTTGTGTACAGCGTTACCGTGGAAATCTAGATCTCTCCCGCTCCAACAGCACCCCCTGCTGGCAGATAATTAATTTGCATATTTATGCAGCCACAAATAGTGTAAGTCTGTGGGACTATGGTAAAAATAAATTCAAGTGTATAACAGTTTCACTGCAACTCATGTTATAATGTTAGAATTAAAGAACACTAAACATAATAAAATATTAACTGCATGTTATAATGTTAGAATTAAAGAACACTAAACATAATAAATATTACCGTTGCGCTTAACTGTACATAGTAAATGCAGTTATGTTTAAGTGGTTGTTGACATCCTATCTAAAACGCAAAAAAAAAAAAGAAATAACATTACCACTATGTCTTGCAATATCTGTGCGTGCAAAGGTTCTGCACGATCCTCTTGTTCAATATTATCATGGTCTGAATCCGGCTCAAATTGATATAGCAATATTGACGAACTTGCTGTTTTGGCAAGGGGCGGGGCAGTACTGAAACGCTGTCTATGCTGTTCGCCAATCACAACGCACTGGGATAGCTAACCAATCATAACACATTTCATTTTTCGGAAGGCGGGCCTTCATCAAACCCGGAACTAATCAAGCTGTTTGTGCCAGGCTGTGGAGAAAAGTATCGTAATAATCTAAATTATGTGAAAAATAATGTGATTTTTCGAACCACCCAGCATAAGAGCATGTTCTAGTACACCCCCAAAACAAAATCAAGACTTTGTAAAAGAGCACAATAGGACCCCTTTAAACTTGAATTTCTATGAAGGAGTCTTCTTATTACAAGGATGGCGGTTTAAAAGAGATTTGTTAAAAATGGTTCATCTTATGGTGAATGAAAAATACTAGAAGATTATGGGTCCATAATGCGCTGTTGACAACTGGTAGGTTGCTGGTGCTTGCAACACCATGGTCATGGTTAATGTGGATGTTTTCTTCAAGGAATGCATGCAAAAGCCTTGTTGGAGAGACAAAATCTCTATCAAAAGAAATAAAATCAAGTACGGAAATGACTGCTTAGGTGCACAAGAAAACAATGAACATAGGAGAATGCCAATATTCCATTCACTGCGAAGCTCAAGAGATCAAAGCATAGTGGCAAGATCCCTTGAGGAAATAAAAACAGTGAGGGTAAAGCCCCACATTCTCACCCAGAAGGCGAACAGCTTACCCGTCTCAGCTTTGGTCGTGCTCTTCCTACTGGAACGAGAGCCCTTGTAGGCCCAGAGGAAAAATGTGTACAGGACTCCTGGTTTCAGAGAGGTCAGCTGGTAAGAAGTAGCGTCCGCGGCCACTTTAATTTCTCGGCTGGTGCCCTCTGCAGAGCTGTAAGTCAGCATGTAGCCATCGATCTCAGCACGAACACCATCCCACGTCACGGTTGCAGAGTTCTCCGTCACCTCCCTGGTTGCCAGATTGGTTGGGGCGTCAATGTCTGTTGGAAAAGATAATTCAAGGCATTCAGGTAAAAAATACAATGGTAAAGTGCAGAAAAAAGAACACTTTCTAATTCAGTGCTTTTTTCTTTTTTTCAAGAAAATGTATTTTTAAATAAAATCCATAATATTTGAATATTTATGAGATACTATATACTCACAATTGTGTATCATAAAAATACTTCAGAGATTGCATAGACTATCTTTATTTGTATTCGTAAAAAGATATTAGTAAAAGCAAACATCGACTTTGTTATATATAGATTATTTTATTTTAAATATTTTAAATACAATTGAATATTTAAACTACTGAAATATTGTTTGCGTGAATTAAATGTCAATTTAATTTGTTATAAAAAACAACTAATACACAAAACTGAACAGATAAAAAAAATGCATACGCAATTTTTTTCCATAAATACTTTTATTCCCAAATACCTTTTTTAACATAAAGCTAACAACATTTAGTGAAATGCATGCTTAACACACAGCATCCATAATATTTAAACATTTATAAGATTTATAAGTATTATTTACTCATAATTGCATATGATCCAAGGACTTCAGAGATTTCAGAGAATGTATCTTTTTGTTTAATAAATATAATTTTCTTTGCTGTCAAAAGATTAACCGCGATTAATTGCATCCAAAATAAAGGTTTTTGTTTGCATAATATATGTATGTGTACTGTGTATATTTAATATGTATATATATAAATACACACACATTCAGTTTATACATTTATATAATTATTATATTTAATAAATAAACAAGCTATTTTTCTTAAATATATACATGCATGTGTTTGTATTTATATTTACATAATAAATATACACAGTACACATACATATATTATGCAAACAAAAACTTTTATTTTGTATGTGATTAATCGTGATTAATTGTTTGACAGCACTAATTATTTTATTATAAAATGTTTTAAATATAATTTCCTATTTAAACTAAATTATCTAAATAAATATTGTTTAAATAAATAAAACTATTTTATATATAAATATTGATAAAACATGATACATTTACTTTTTAGTTACACAAAATCATATAAAAAATATAATTAAAAAGAGCTGTCCTGTTTTAGTGTAAATCTAACAACAATTAGTGCTATTTATACTTCTTGAAAAAAGCAACATTTAAAGACATTTTGTTTAGGTTACAAAACTTTTTTTGTGAAATCTTGATTGTTTGATGCTGTTTTTTTTTTTAAGGCTTATGGATTTGCAATTATCAGGACCTGACGATGTGACTGAGGATGTGTGCAGGGTCATATAGGCAGTGGAATATGCATTTGTGAGCAGTTCCACTGAAACTAAGAAAGTGCCCATGCAATGCAATAGAGGAAGTGAAGAGACAAGGAAAAGCAATCATCATTTAGGCTACCTTTCTGTGACTGCAACAAGGTTAGCTGAATGTCACCATGCTATCCGCATCATGGAAACTGATTCCCGATGCCTTCCAAGATTGCTAGAATCCACAGCTCTCATTTTATGCTCTCTGATTGCCAAGGAGGGCTTATCATTTTTGACTCGTATGAGTTTGAAACATGGGCCGGAATACAAAGCAACAGCTGAAACTGGAAAGCAGACAACGCTAACGCTAAACGCATTTATGAGACACTGAAAACTTCGTGATTCCTGCAATATCCTAGTCAATATCTCCACACAAACAACCACGTCATAATGACAAGATATGTGCCAAACAGCTCTTTTCTGTGCTTGTTCAAATAATATGCGCTTTATCAAACAGCGTGAGAGATTGAGATGACTGCCAATCGTATCTCTGTTCCTGTCTCTGACCATTGAATTATGGTCAGATTATAAATTTTTATCCCAAATTTCTCTGGACAGATTTCAAGCTTCCAAGCCAAAGTACAGCAGGGGATATAAAAGCTGGAAGCTCTTTTGAATCATGGAAAACTGTTTATCCATGATGAAAATTAGGGCAGAATTATAGCATTATCTGCTTCATAAGATGTGCATTGTAGATTTGCTGTGAAGAAAAACAATGCAATGCAAAATGATACACAGAATATGGTGCCATTTTTTCAATCAATTGTGATCTGCATTGCAATTAGCACTTCGTAAGTTTTAATACTAGAAAATAAGGTAATCAAATAAAACAATTCAACTTTGATATATTGCATAAATGAAAAAAATTTAATATGTTTTTATATAAACAAAGTTTTTTTCCCTTTGTTTTCTTAAAACAATGTTTTTTTTAAACAATATAATTTAAAACTCTTCCACACAATTGCATAAAATAACTTTAGGGACCAATTCTCACTATTAACTAACTATTAACTACAACTTTTGCCTCCATAAACATTAAATATTATACAAATTATTAATAGTTGGTAAGGTAGTTGTTAAGTTTAGGTATTAGTATTAAGGGATGTAGAATATGGTCATGCAGAGTTAGCTTGTGGTAGAAAAGAAATGATGTACAACATTTTTGCAACACACACATATACATTACACTCACTGGCCACTTTATTAGGTACACCTTGCTAGTACCGGCTTGGACCCCCTTTTGCCTTCAGAACTGCCTTAATTCTTCGTGGCATAGATTCAACAAGGTGTTGGAAACATTCCTCAAATATTTTGGTCCATATTGACATGATAGCATCACGCAGTTGCTGCAGATTTGTCAGCTGCACATCCATGATACTGTTTAAATGATGCTTAATTGGTACTAAGCGTGGCCACCAAAGTGTGCCAAGAAAATATCCACCACACCATTGACTTTGAACGTGGAATGGTTGTTGGTGCCAGATGGGCTGGTCTGAGTATTTAAAAAACTGCTGATCTTCTGGGATTTTCACGCACAACCATCTCTAGAGTTTATAGAGAATGGTCCGAAAAATAAAAAATATCCAGTCCAGTTGATGTCGGCAGTTGTGTGGACGAAAATTGCCTGTCAGAGGTCAAAGAATTTGCAATTCACCCATGACGCAAATCCGCCCTTTAGGATGGGATTGACGTAGAGAGCTATTTAAAGCCATTTCCTAGGCCTAGAGGCTAATTTATGCGCTTCATTTATTTTGCAACAGGAAGGGTGCGTGTGAATGTATGGGCGGCTGGGTTTGGGCTTTTAAAAAGCTGTCAATCAAAATGTACTTGTCAGGCCTAACTTTTAAGGCCCGATTACAGCTCTAGTGCAGCCGACAAATCTGCAGCAACTGCGTGATGCTATCATGTCAATATGGACCAAAATCTCTGAGGAATGTTTCCAACACCTTGTTGAATCTATGCCACGATAGAATTAAGGCAGTTCTGAAGGCAAAAGGGGGTCCAACCCGGTACTAGCAAGGTGTACCTAATAAAGTGGCCAGTGAGTGTGAGTGTACATTAAAATTGTCTGGTATTCAAAATGGCCTTTAAGTATAGAAACTTTGTCTTAAGTTAATATAGGCCTTGTTAAAGTAAGTAAAAACACCTGAGCAGGGTTGTTGTTGTTGTTGTTTTTTTTCTAAAGACCTTCTCGGAAAGTAAAGCTTTAAAGTGCTGATCAAGACGTGAGGTCTTGCTTACCCACTTTCAGGACATCAAGTTCTTTGAAACAGTCCAATCCAATGATTCTTTCCACTGAACAAATGATGCATTAAACTCCCTTGTGGAGGACAAACTACACCTGATTGCTATGGAGGAGGTGATGAGGGACACATTGATTTCAGGGTAGAACAAAAGTATCAAAGTCTGTGGTAGATTGAATGTCTTCAATTGCAAAAGAAACGTCCCCTATTGAGCCATTTTCTTCTTTTTATAGAGGCAGTCTTTTCAGTTAATTTAAAGTTGTGTTTATAGTTCCCAAGAACTTGAAAAACTCAACGGTGCTGTTCAAGTCATTGATGCTAAAAGAAACCAGGCTGGGGGGCCTTCAATCGCATCTATAAATTTCACTCTTCATCTTCAGGTCAGTGTGAATGCTTCAGTTAATCAGCCGCAAAACACAAGGAATCCTACATTAAACTATATGGTCACCCTACATTGCACTGGATAACAAGAACAATATACACTCTGGCTTCTCTGTGATGCACACGTGCAAAATACGCCATGTCCATGAGGAAGCATTGAAAAACCATTTCCTGTTCCTACGGTTTGGTGAGACTAAGTGTAGGAGTAACTGGTGTTGTAATTCATAAGTTGCTGAGCGTAGGGGAAATACTGTCAACCGGAGGCCCCACTAATGGTGGCTGTAGCTGTCAGGAACAGACGCAAAGGATGTAGTACTACCTTAAATTTAAAGGCAGAATCAAGTATTAAATTCTCACTAACCCGAGCACTTTCTGAAATCGAGAATCTCACTGTGGCTTACGTGTGTGCAACTACAGAAATCAGATGGCTCTTTATATAAAATGTGCAATAACACCTAAACTATTTCTTCTAGAAGCCCCCTAAGACAAATATACTATCATTTTGAGCCAATACTCAGATGATCCAATACAGACCACTTTTTTGGCAACACCCCGACTGTGTAAAGTAAAAATCTCTTTTCTTGGAAGAGATTAGCACTGTTTGGGATAATATGAGGTCAGATGTTAGCTAACTGACAAGGATCAAATAAAAAAGCACTATACTTCAGCTCGAAGCTCATTTAAAGGGACAGTTCACCCCAACATGAACATTCTATCTACTCATGCTTATATAATTCCAAACATTTAAGACTTTGTTTCATCTGTGATAGAAGATATTTTGAAGAACGTTCATCTGTTTACATACTATGAAAGTCAGTGGGGTCCAAAACAACACTGGACACCATGGACTTTCATTAAATTTCATTGGCATACAAGTTTGGAACAACATGATGTGAGTAATTGCATTTTTGGTGAACTATCCCTTTAAGGAAGCCTTGGGGCCCTAGGAACTGAAGAAGTAGACAGCTTAAACACCTTCATCTTATGTATTTGCCTATGTTTTTCTGTTACAATCACATTTGACCGCTATTTGATTTCATATTTTGTTTTATTACTATACCGATGATTGTTTTCTCCCTGATTCATCACTTGCCTTCTCAGACAAAGCAATCGGGAGAGTCAGAGTACAGCTAGTTTATCTATCTCAAGCACCTTTGGCTAAGAGCTTAATTCCCATAGGTAAATAGCCTGACAACGTAAACTTTATTTATGCTTACAGCAATAAATCAAAGACGCAGATGTTGAATACAAAATCTAGCAGTTCCCTGCCCTGTGCTTGATATATTAAAACCGCCCTATGAACATAACTGTGGTTACGTATGTAAAGTTTTCTTTTGCAACCATAATTTTGCATCTTAAACCATAATTACAAAGAGATGATCTTATTATTGGACCAAAAGCACTGACACATAAATATTAAACAGGGAATATCATAGCTGTTAAATAGATATAAATATTAGTCCAAGCGTTTAGGCTATGAAATTTAAGGCTAAAACATGACAGATGCCTTTTAATGATGTAAGGGCCATAGCTAATTGACATTTTAATAGGGGGGATATTAAATATGTCCAGTCCATCAGAATTATTCTGCAACTTTTCCAAAAGGCACAGACTTACACAAATCACATATTTAAAAGATTTATTTTCATTAGACATCGTTGAGAACGTCTAAGGGAGATTTACAGACCAGTACTAATTTGTTTCCACATTATTTGACAGGTTTAGTTAGTATAAAGATCTCATTGTTGGCAGACTATCAGCTCTAAAGCATACTGGAGCAGTACTTTTAAATATCTGCAGCTCCGTCCACTAAGATACCTATAATAATACAGAAACCGATGCCTCTAGGGTTCTTCATATTTGTTGGTTTTGGACATGTGTATTTTTTCAGAGCAAGTAATGTTAGAACTGCCACATTTCAATAGCCCTGGGTAAAATAATAAAACGGATTTGTTGTTGTTTTCAGTCAAGGAAGCAATTTAATTGATTTATGGTGACAAGGAAAATATCTATCTTACGCACTGGGTTGTAAAGATTTTAACTACCATTGGACACTGAACCCTTTCAGAAGAAAATATTTTCTGAGAGTAAAGCATAGGAGCATGAAAGGACTCCCTCCATTAAAGATTGTTGTGGTAAAGATTCTATCTCTAGCATCAACATCAGAACAATAATCTAATTTCTGCATCTATTTGTCTCTTTTATTTTCAGCATATTTTAAAGTTGTAGTCTCTGTACAGATATAGGTCAGGTTTCACCTACATTTTAAGCACCAAATGTCTCTGCAAGAGTAATAAACGTGAAATCACCTACAGTGTGGCACAACGAAGTAGCTAAATAAACATATTAAATATTAATGTTGTAAAGTAAAATAGTTTTTTTTAAATGACCTAAAGTCTTGCAGAATATCTAAAAATGCAAAAGGTTTCTGCCTTGTGTTTACAGAATAGAACATTGCATTAGCTCATTATAGAAAAACTATTCAAGTCAATGGAATGTCTCCACTATAAAAGAAAATCAAAAGTGATGTCTGGAAATTTTATTTTCCATGTTATGCATTGCTATTGAGGCATATTACTGACCTGTGACCCCTGTGGCATATGACAGCTTGCCTTCGCTTTCACCTTTGATTGCTTGCACACCTATCTGATATTCTGTTCCTGGGTTAAGGCCTGAAAAACACACAATCATGTTGTTCTCTCTACACAGCCACTAAAGTCAATAAACTCTGAAACACAGGGGCATGTGACTGCAGATGGATGCTGAACAGTGGACTGACCTACAATGGTGTGTTTGGTTCTGGCCTCTTGGCTCATTGCCACGTTCTCCTGTCCTCCCTGACCATCAGGGCTGGCATGGGTCAATTTGAAGAAGTCCACGGCAATTGTAGGGTTCTTCCAGTTCACCTGGATAGAGTCCTCTGTCTGGTCCAGCACCTCGATTCCTTCAATACCAGAGACCTCTGAAGAGAAAACAAGATTGGGGAAATATTGTGAAATATTTTTGCAATTCAAAATAACTGTTTTCAATTTTAATATAACTTAAAACCTAATTTATTCCTTTGATGACAAGAATGTATTTTCAGCAGACATTACTCCAGTCTTCAGTGTCACATGATCCTTCAGAAATCAATATGCTGATTATGATATGCTAATATGCTGATTTTGTGCTTTTTTCAGAATTTTTTGATAAATAGAAAATTAAAAGGAACAGCACTTGTTGAACATAATTGAATTTATTTAAAACATTTGTAATACCTATTCTAAGCTTTACTCATCTGCCACAATAATGTCATGTTTAAATAAATAAAAAATATTGATATTTGTGATCGTTTTACATTAATAAATTAACATTAATTCAACAGTGGTGCTTAAAAACAAACAAGCAAAAACAAACCCTAAAAAAAACATTTTTCTTAATTCTACAGTGCTTCTGCATACACCCTTTTCAGGTACAAGTAACAGAAATGAATGCAAATCCTTTGCCATTTCTTTCATATTTTTTGATCGGATGTCTCGGATGTACGGATGTACTCCTCTTACAAGCATCCGTCCTCAACATTCCGCCACCGGATGACAGAAATGAGTTGCAGCCAAGCATTCTACCACTTCAGACAGAGCTACACTTCTCATATGAGAAGGAAATGCTTTTAGACATTCAAATTCTTTGTTAACCATCGACTGAGAGTATCCCATGCTGGCCATTCATCTGTGTCATCACATCCAGATGATCCGCACTTTCTCATGAGAGTCTAATGTGCTGTGAGGAATGAAAGACTGACCACATCAAAATGCTGTAGTTCTCATCCTATTGTTGCAAAACTGTAAACATTAATTTCCATGAAAATGTGTTTTTGGCTTTTCATTAAATTCTAATAGCTTAGTTACATCTGGCCTTAGAGTTAACACAAATACAACTGCTTGTTTGCTGCTATGACAACGCCATTGTACAAGTAAATTGACTTTACAAAGCTTTCCATGTACATTACAGATATATTTGTAGTATTTAAACAATTATTATTACCAGTCGTAGCCACTATCTCGTCGGATTCACTGTTAATGCCCCTGATGACAGCGTACACCTGCACTATATATGTGACTCCGGCTCTGAGGCCTGTGATCAGGTAGGAGTTTTTCGTGTTTTCCACCTGGACCTCTTTAATAGCTCCCTCGTCTCCCTTTGGATAGTAGGACAGGATGTAGTACTCCGCTCCTCTCACAGACTCCCACTCCACCAGCAGAGATACATCTGTGACTTTGATCAGACGGAGGCCTTTTGGTCCTAGAACTGAAGTAGGAAGAAAAGTTGTTGATGAGCATTCATTTACATCAGATGACATACTAGTTGTCTATGCATAGGGGTCCTGTTTATTAATAATAATTAATTACTAGTTTGTTCATCTAACCAACAATGACGAACAGACCAAAAATGAAAGTCGATAATCATTGACAATCTTCATAGTCTGAGTCTGTACAATCATATCATTCAGATTCATGAATAAATCATTCAGACCATTTTTTATTCAATCAAATTATTCATTTAAAAGACCTGACTCAAAAGAACAACTGATTCACAAATCAAACATTACTACTCTTCTCATGAACTCTCATGAGTAAACAAAGGAGAGATTTTCAATGAATAACTATGTACATTTTTATTTGTTCATCACAAAAACAATGAGTAATATGGGCCACTTTTATGATAAATTGATGGTGGTTTTTGTCATTATACAGTTTGACAGCCCCTACCATTTACCTTCATTTTATTTAAAAAAGTGGCCATAATGTTCTTCAGAAATTCTCCTTTTGTGCCCCAAAGAAAAAAACAGAACTTTGAAGTTGAGAAAATAATGATCTCCTTTCATTTCTAAAGTTTGTTCATATTTATACAGCTTGCGAAATACCAGGTGATCTTAAGGTTTACAGAACATCTGAGCTGGATGTTTTATGGAGATTACACATTTTTATTCTGGTTACTTTGTGGTTTTGTGCCTCCTTCAATAAGTAGGGATTTTAACAAAATTGCACATCAGAGTAGGAAGAAAAGAGGGGAGGCCCCAGGAACAAACCAGGAGCCCCAGAGTCAGACAGAAGTTTCCATTAACACATTACCCACCGGCTTACAGGAAAAACATAAGGGAGGTGGTGGATTTAAGGAAACTGCAAGAGAGAAAAAAATCTGGGAAATCTATGAGGGGGAGAAATGGGTGCTGTGGAGACTGCATTACCCAGGAAAGAATGAACAACAGGTTTGGACATTGTTCCTCTTGGCATGGGGCAGTAAGTCAAAAGTTTTCCTTCAGTTTTGCAGGAGGCTTTCCATCCAGTGGCAGTTAATACGGCCATTCTTGCTGTTCTCTCCTGGGTTTGCCAGTGACAATTTCACCCGTAAATAATATCCCAAAAAGGCCTGCTGAACTAATGAATTATCATCAGCCAGCTGGAAAGAAAGCATAAGTGTTCCCACTGATTGATTGTAAGGGCTAACCAAAGCAATTAAATTACAATTACAACACAGTTCTGTTTGGACTTGAACAAACTTGCGTAAATCAGCCGGGTTCTTCAAGCCAGAGAAACATCAGCCTGATGCTTAAAGCAACTTTAAATGACCATAAATGCACTTTTAATTACATTTTATTGATAATCTATTGTGATCAGGACTAAATATACATTTATTACAATGTCGCCACCTTTTATTTTTGTACAACAAAACTGTAGTGATTTTTATGCAGTGTCTAAGCCTGTGGCAGCAGCAGTAGGTACGGTAAATCTAATCGTCAACATCTGCCATTAAGACATCCCCCAAAATCCACTAGACTCATTTAATTGTGGTCAGAACAAAGTTGCCGCGTTGATCTTTTGATGATCGACCGCATTTATGATTCAAGTAGAATTGTTTCATGGTGTTTTCTCTGTTTTTCATACAGGTCTAATCTGTGTGAGTTTGTAATCGCTTCCACATAACCCACTCAGTCTAGGCTTGCAACATAAATGTATTTTTTTATACAGTAGGAAACACAATTTTGGGGTCAGTAAGATTTTTGCTGTTGTTGTTTTGAAAGAAATTTCTGAAGGATCATGTGACATTGAAGACTGAAGTAATGGCTGCTAAAAATTCAGCTTTCCCATCACATGAAATAAATTGCTAATTAAAATATGTTAAAATATAAAACAGTTGCTATAAATTGTAATAATATGTCACAATATTTTTATTGTATTTTGATAATAATAATAAATGCAGTCTTAGTAAGAATAAAACTAAATATTTTGCTCTGTTTTATATTCACACATTTATGTATAATTTTTACTCCATACTGCCAGACGCATAATATATTAATGGCAAAATAGATGCATAAAAATAATTTTGGCCATTGATTTGGTTATTAAAAGTACTGGAGCATTCAAACCCTAATAAATACCTCATATTATAATAACCCCAATATATTTTTATTGCTTCTGGTGTTCATGGTATAACTTTTAAAGCATCTTCCTAGAATCCTTGTAAGGTTTTACAAGTCAGACATCCCCATATATGCAAGAACGAGAGTGGTTTAATATCGATGGCAGCTCCCTATAGCGTTAGATATGGAAAATCTTTCAGGCAAGTTATGGACAGCTGAAAGCCTCGAGTAATATTCCGAAGCCAATTAGTGTCAAGATCATGAGAATGTAACACCCAAATTGATCTGTTTGACTAGTCTGCAGTGCTTGCTGTTACCTCCCTACTATTATCATTCTTGGATTTAATTACACTGTGCCCTAACTCCACTAAGAAACCATTTCAGAAGTGTTAACACAGATGATATGTCACACCCTAAGGCTCTGGTCATGGCTAATATTTTTTGAAGCTCAGCTCAGCTCATCTATCCATGCATTCCAACTCTGAGGCACTCCATTTGTCTGAAGATCTGAGGGCGAAATGTGTGGAACAGAAAGGGATTGATGAAAAGCAATTCCCTTGTGCTAATGAGGCCTATTTTTTACTGTTTACTTCCAGCAGGAGACTGAAGAACAAGAGAGTTAATGCGAGCAAATGAAC
The DNA here is from genome assembly GCA_027422405.1 of Ptychobarbus kaznakovi. NCBI lineage: Eukaryota > Metazoa > Chordata > Actinopteri > Cypriniformes > Cyprinidae > Ptychobarbus > Ptychobarbus kaznakovi. Next base: position 8,603,674 of record CM049805.1, on the reverse strand, counting down.
TCAAAGTGTCCAATTAGTTCTCATATAAGTGTTTAATGGAAAAGTATAGAAGTAGCAGTAAGTTTACTCTGTAAAGTTTGAACAATGTTGAAGCTTTATCTAGAAAAGTTTCCTCTTTGTTTGCTTACAGAAGCCTCTAAAATCAAGCGTACATTTAAGTATACTTGCATTTTAGTATACTGTTTTTTAAGTTGTAAATTAAACAAAGGCCATTGGATTATTTTTACAATATTTTTTTATTAGTTTAATTTATTTATTTATTTTAAGTTTATCTATATAATTTTTAATTCACTGTCTCAAATTGGATTAAGATGCATTATTTGTGTTCCTGGAAGCCATACATTGCTACAAATTAACGACAGTGGTCAACGAACCAAACTACAATAATCATGTACTGTAAATATTCAGTTCCTTTTTCAGAATTATTTACTAAATCTATTTTTTTTATGTTGTAAGTAAATAAAACAAACAGGCTATTGTTACAAAAAGGGATAGAATCTCAGAAACGGTTCTTTTTTGTAGACCAAATGGGGCTCGTTTCTATACTAAATTCTTGTCCATGTCTTCCTCTGTCAATGTGGACAGAACTACGCCGTGCTAAAATACTATGAAAAAGTTTATTCCATGGCACTGCAACATCGCTACTGAATCTACAGTGAAAAACAGACAGCGTGACAAGTGTAGTCCAATTTCCAAATTAATCTAAATTATTAAAATATTATTTTTTGTGAATCAAGCACATAAAGCACAATCAGGAAATTTAGATTTCCTGTAAACCAACTTACCCATGGAGCAGTCGATTCCAAAGAATCCCTCATCGCAGATGCACTGTCCATCCACACAGCGTCCATTTCCTATGCAGTCGTTCGGACAGGTGGCAATACTGCAGTCTTCTCCTGAGAATCCACTAAAGCACACACATTTGCCATCCACACAGTGGCCTTTGTCTTTGCAGTCGTTGGGGCATGTGAGCTGGCTGCAGTCATGGCCGGTGTAGCCTTCATAGCAGACGCAGCGTCCGTCAACACACCGGCCATTATCATTGCACTCGTCAGGGCAGGATGAGATGGAGCAGTCTGGACCCTCCCAGCCTGGGTTACACTTACAACTGCAAGAGTCATGCTGGTATGTACCATGCCCACTGCAGCTAGTGTCCACACCTAGCAAAGGAGAACAGTCTTAATGTATTGCACCTGCTCTGAAGATCACATAAAATGGGATTTTGGAGGTTGGGAACTTTAAAATCTGAATTGATTCAACTATGTTTTATCTGAGGTGTGTTCAGGTATTTATGGTTCACCATACCAAACCAGGTAGCTTGATTTTTAGTTTTACAAAATCAGGGAATAATCTCCAGGTTAGTACTAATACCTGACCCTCCTTTGCAGCAGCCCTGAGCACATTGGCCCTTTAGGTAGGTGACTTCCTCCTCCAGGCCATTTACACGGGACAGCAAGCCTTTGAAGTCCTCGGAATCTGCACATCCACACCCAGCTGACTGCAGACGTATGTTGTGTTTGAAGACAATGTCATTCTCTCCATCCACTGTGACTAACTGTCCTTCTGAGGCCTGGTCCTGGGAAAGCTGAGCCACTTGAGAACCCTGCTTACAACCAGAGTCAATCCTGTAGACATGGCTAAACGTGACTTCTTTCTCTGCAGGATCCACCTCCTCAGAGAGCACAAGACGGGACACCGTAAAGAGCATCCCTAGAAGGAAGAGGCCTCTCTTCAGCCGGTTGAATCTTACAATCATGGTTTCTGAAAGCAAGCAAAAAGACATGAACCCTCGGAAAATCTTATGATGATTGCGTGGTTAAATTTACAAGAATTTCTTTCTTTAAAATATCAAACTTTCCTTATGGTTTGCGGTCTCACCTTCCAGTAAGGAGCTTGATTTGCATGCTACACCCACGAAAATCAATGTGCAAGACATCACATTATGTTTAATGGAGCACAATCTGTTTTACAAGGCCAGTGTCTGATCCTACAGTAGGAACTGGGCAAACCGTATGTTTGCCAAGCACATTCCATCCAAACCATTAATTGCACATTCACAACCACGAGGGCTTCTGGGAGCAGAGAACCCTTCTAACTAAATGATGTAATCCCTGTGACAATGATGTCATTCAAAGCTTTTAATACATCCTATTTAAAAGTAGGATGTTTTATGAAAGAGAAAATGCATGTTTAGAAAGAGCCACCTGGGGTTTGTTTGCTTTAAAACTAAGATGTGAATTAAAATAACTTTTTTCTCCTGAGCACCAGCTGAAAGCAGGCCCCAGCATACCGAAGTTAATGTAATTCATTAGCAGTAAGCGTGTGATCTTGTGTGGTCTGGGAACCTTGCTGTGGAAAAAAGTTTTCTGATCATGTCATTTAAACTGATCATGTAATATATACAGTACTAAAGTTAATTATAATTGGTAAATGAATACTAAAAGTCTTTATAAATTACAGCATAATTCTTATATAACTGTTATATATTTTTGAACAAATGTAATAAAAAACATTTGATTAAATATTAAATAATACATTACAATTATATTAAATCATATTTTAGTTATTCAAATAAGTTTAAATGTTACATTTTGATGCATAGTCCAAAAATACTAAATAACAAAATTATTTAAGCATTAATATATAACCGCTCTAATACATTTTAGAACAAATTTATTATAAAAAATATTACATTTTTATTATTAATTATAAAATAAAAAATACAGAATTGTGTTAATAATAAGTAATTATTAAAGTAATAATACTTCAGTTATTTAAATAACTGTTTAAATGTCTATTTTTGATGCATCCAATGGTACAGCATAAGTACCACAGCATAACTTTATTAATATAAAATAAGCATATTTAAAAAATAATAATTAAAAAACATATCTAGCATCAGAGTTTCATAGATAGACAGCATATAGAACACATAGATAGACACACATACATACTGTATCTATCTATTATGCAATGTAAAGGCGAGGGCCCTTGTGAGCCTACAGGACCTAAATTGACAGTCATCTACTCTGCATTTAAAGCCAAATAGTTTCACTGACATTGCATAACCTATTAAAACAAAACACTAATGTCTCAAAGCCACTTTACTTTAATGGAATTTATTTCCTCATCAGCCACAAGCTCTGATAATAGACCACAACATTGTGATATTGTGATACTGACAACCAGACAATTACAGTAAATGGCTTAACATTTCAGCATATGCTTGCACCACCACAGTACTCAGTGTAATTGAATTTGTCATTTTTTTCACCATTGATTCATTCCATGCTTTGTTTTGAACATTAAGGAAATATTTGTAAATGTGGCACTTCAATATAAACATGGAACAACACACATCAAAGTCCAGAAGCAGATGTGGAATGGCAGAAATGCTGAAATGAGAAGACAGAGCAGTCCCTCAGGACCAAGGTAGAAATGTGAAAAGAAGCACAGAAAAATCTGGAGCTTATGCCACACGGATCAACCAACTGAGCAGAAAACATTGCTGGAGGCTGTTGTTTTTGAGAGATTCTCTTTTGCAGATGCAGAGAGCTATTCCATTGCATTAGTCTGAGGAGACGGAATGCTAACGGCCATTGTGTGCTCATAAATTACCAAATATTAACTTGAAATAACCCAATAAAACAAGACGAATCATCCACTAAATTCAAAATGTACCATCCAGCCACTGCGACTCATTCATATCAATAAATGTGCAATAATCAACCTCAAAACTTACAAGAACTTACAACAACAGAAACAGCACAAACAAAATGCTCACACAAAACAAAACAATAATTATATAATAGTAACTGCATAACAAATCAGCAACACAGTTCATATGAAATAGTTTATTCAAGTCAGTTGAGCAACTTGTGACTATTTGAGGAAATATTGTTGGTCTAACATGTGTTTCTATGTAGAGTCAAACTAATTCACATCTGCGGCTCAAAAGGGACTGTGAACTGGAACAAAATATTATTATCTCTGCATTATCTCTTCTAATCGATGCATCTAAATCAGGATATTTAACTCACTGGGTAACATCTAAACACTGAACACTGAACTCAAACAGGCAGGAGAGTCTCTCCATGATCTCATGGACTCCCTGATGCTAATTAGATTGGATGGTGCAGTATTAAAGCACAGAGTGGTGAGGTGCATGACCGTCCTGCCGTAGCCCACATCACAGGCCCAGACACCACACACATGCTAGAGCTGCAAGGCCCTTTGAGGGTCTCGTTTATTGCTTTCTGTCAGAGGCTTTTATTTCATGTGCGCCGTTTCATTTTGCTCTTTTATTTATCTTGGAAAGGACACTGGAAAAGCCTGCCAGCTCTCTTCTTCCACCGCTACTGAGGGGATGTTTGAGTCTGCATGCACATACATAAACACACAAAAAAAAGATGCTCTGTTTCTACCACAGTAATTGAACAGACAATACAAATTGCCATGCGAAAACCACAAAATACTTACTGCCCACATTATGCATGTGACTGGCCAATGTATGACACCAAAATTGCTGTGCATAGTCCATGGATAGCTCATGAAAGATGTTTCACTTTTTAACATTTTTTATCTCACCCTGTGGACTACACTGTAAATTTACACACACACACACACACACACACACACACACACAGACAGACAGACAGACAAAAAATATTAATTTGTTTGAAAAAAATGAATTAATTAAACTATAATGAAAAACTATTTAACTGTCACTTTCACGGTTTTCAACCAATGAACTACACTGTAAAACAGAGAAAATAATCATAATTATAAAATTGTACATATTTTTTTAATATAATTCATAAAATAAATAATTTATTTTTTAATAAATATTCCTTTCAGAAAATAACCAAATTTTTTATAATATATTAAGAATAGTTAATATTAATAACAGTTTTCATATTAAATATTGATAATAACAAAACTAGAAAAGAATACAACAATAATAATAATTATTATTATTTTATTATTATTTATTTTCTCTCATTTCAGGTAAATAAAAAAATATGAATAATAATTTGTATATATAATTCATAAAATATATAATAACGTCTTTTTAATAATACTGTCCCAGGAATTATTTTTACAATCCTTTTAGCAAAATTAGTATAATATATTAAGACCAGTTAACATTAATATTAATAACAGTTAAGTGTTTTCATCTTAAATAATATTGCTAAAAAAGAATAGAAGAAGAAGAAAGGGTTTTATTTTGTTTTATTTTTATCATCACGTTGAGTTTTACAAGTTTTAGCCAATTTGCACACAGTGAAAATGTTATACCCAGGGACCATTTTAGTAAGCCGTGCCCAATGAAATCTCTGCAAGAAGATGTTTAACGGAGTCTGGTTCACGACAGAAGAGATGCAGGCTGCTAAATGGCCGCTGGCTGTTTTCTGTTGGATCTCAACACCAAGTTAAAATATAAACTTTCAACCCTGTGACTGGGACTCATTCATGCCTTTTAGGAAATACAAGGGCAAAGACCTACAAGCAATACGGAATACAAACAGACTGTGAACAGCATAAATCACATTCTGAGAGGGGAATAAATTGAGTGAGGTAGAGGGTGGGAAAACAGAGAGCCAGACTGTACCGTGCCGTGCCCTCTCCTCTCCTGAGACACATTAGAAAGAAGACAAAGACAGTCTATTCCTCTGCATCTGAAGTGGAGCCCCAGTTGCACCATTAGGAAAGAGATTCAGGGCTTACCAATACAGAAAGAGAAGAGGTGGAGAGGTGAGGAGAGCAGACTGCAAGCCGCAAACATCCAGCACCAATGATTTCCCCCTCTGCTCTTCAGCTGATGAGAGCTGAAAGCAATTATGCTTAAGTCTAGATTCAGACTCATTTCCTCTCCTCAGTATACACCACTGGGGAATGAAACCACAGCAGCCTTACAGGATCTTTCAGACACCCAAAACTGACTCTGTTAGCCTGTAATGTGTTATGTGCAGGCAGCATATAGTAAACCTCCAGCGGGCTGCATGCGTGCAACATCTGCTGTTCATCTGATCTAGGCTTCTGATAATACCTGAAGCCAACACAGTAGTGTTTCCTCTTAATCTGCCAGACGAGGAGGATGTAGCTTAGATTGTGTGTAAAAGTGGGGTCCAGACAGGTTAAGTACTAAGCATATGCCATGAAAAAAAAAGCGAGAGTTGACAGCCACAGATGACAACCATATTTTTTCTCTTATAGGAAAGGGCTCAGAAGAAAACTGATTAACATCATATCAATACACAAGGCAAAGTAACAGAATCATTTTAAAATAAATATAAATAATAATAAAACGTGATTATTTTAAACTAAAACAAACTTTAATTTAATAACCATGCTGCCCTGCACCTGATTTCAAACACATTTTTCCACTATGCATTGTTCATTGGGACACATGTTATCCTGTCAAGACTGGGACACCCATTGCTTCCCAAGATTTATGGTCATTTTAACCATCAATCACTATGGAGCACTATCAATTGAAATGAAGCTGTTTGTCCTTTCAAACCAGAAATTATAGTCCTCAATGACAAATCTGAATCAGTGTCGATAGTTTCAATGTCTAAAAATAATTAATTTAGCAATGATTCTTAGTATTGAGCAAGAACATTTAGCAAAATATAAAAACAAAATAAATATCTAAAAGTTTAGATTGCCCTATATTAGTGCAATATTTCGAATTGTTCTGAACATTAAAGTATAAATTACTTAATTTAATTCGGACATGTTAAATAATACTTTTTGCTTAGATGCTAGTATATTTTTAGATTAGCTGTCAAAACATGGACACAGCGTGGATTCAAATATTCATAATTTGCAAGAATTAGCAAATTAGAAAAAAAAACAATTACCAAGCAATTTATAAAAAAAAGTTTTAAAAAACAAGTTTTTTATCATTATTTAGAAATCACTGCATAATATCTACCACTGCTTGATATATCATGCGTATAACATCGTAATGTCAATTAAACAGCAGATTTTTACAGCTGCAAAAAAGTGAGAAGTTCATGCAGAGGCAATAATGAAGCTGTAGATGCCTTACCCCAGAATATTCCCTGCCACAGTAATATCCCTGCTCACTGACGGACGCCTATTACTGCAAGCACCTGTTTACAAGCTCAGACTGGGCATTCAGGGCCCTCCTGATCAGCAATGTCCCGAGTCCTCCAACTCTCTGCCTTCAAACTGTATAAATGTCCTCTTTGCAGCCCTGAGCCAATGGCCAGCCTGGGTGTGGCTACCTCCAAAACTCAACCTTAGAGGACAGAACTGAGGAAGGTAATGAGACACTTCTCTGTTGTACATTGTCTGCAATTTAATTACTTACTCCATTCAACACAAACTTAAGAGTGGTCCACCGCCAGCTCTTGCAGGTAGATTTGAATGAGTACTTTTTTATTTCAAGGATTTTCTTACAGTAGGAGCGCTAATCAATCTGTTTTCCAGGAATTGTGATATATAGCTACTGACAGGCATGAAGAGCCAAAGTCAACGCAGTCCTGAGCTTGAATACAGCAGCAAACTACATAGTTACAGGAGCAATATTTTTATGCGTCTTTTTTCCACACAATTCCTTCTTGATTTAAAAACTGGAATAACTTTACGAATGAAACTGATTCCTAATCTAATTTACACGTTTGGGTTTTGTGCCTTCTATTAAACATGTTCAGAAAAACTGCTGTGAAACATTCGGAAAAATTTACACAAATGTATGTTCCATAGCAAAAACTTGATTATTGATTAAGATGCATCTTAATTTTTTTCCCCTGCTGCACTCAAAATAATTGAAATTGATATATAGTTGATATGAACTGTTGAGGCATGTTTTACAACAAAATACTAATTCAGAATGATACCAATACAAAATGTATTATGTTTCAATATTTGACACATTTAAATTTTAATAGTTCATTACAAATGTCATATTTTACTTGTTTTTTATTGCTTAAAGCACATTTCTACCTAAACAATGGCTAGATTTAAAGGAATACTTCACCCAAAAAAATATTATTCTCTCATAATTTCGATATTGTAAATAAAACCGTGAAGCATGTTTTACAAGAAAATACTATTTCAGCTTTCTTCACTCTACTTCAAAATGTTACATTTAATTAAATGTGTTACTTACCAATTCTTAATAGTGAAATTAGTAGTTTCTGCATAAAAACGGCTTCTGTGCCCTTGTTAGTGTAATAATAAACTAACTTTGAAACGTATTTATTAATTTGTTTTGAGTGATCCACACATATCTTTCTGTCAGCCTATAATCAAGATTTTAAGTGGAACGGAGGAGCAATTATCCGAAGTCATCACTAAGGTTATTTGGCTATAATTTCCCAGGCATCTGTTGATCTCTGGGTGTTGTGTTACAGAGAGGTGAAATAGTTGGGCTGAAACTGGAGAGCTGGCCAGGTGTAATGTTTTTTTTAAAGAGAAGCAGGGGTCCAGCTTTATACATAATGTGGTTGTATATTCTTCCTCAGACAGATAGCAACGGCAGTAGTTTCCTCTTGGAATACTTTCAAAGGATGGCGTCACTGAAGAAATCACTATTACAGACCCTAAAACCTTCCCCTCAGTCTATGACGAACTCAATGTTTCATTTGTTAACGACTAAAAGTAGAGCCTGTGCACTATAAAAAAAATCTTTGGCACACCTGATTGTCTCCATAAATATTTTTGGATACTTTCACATGTGGTTGGAATATGTAGGGAATAAGAACAAGGAGAAATTGTTCTGTAGTCAGGAAATGTCCGGTTGTATAGTGAAAAAAGTCATGCTAGTTTACAGTACCGTTCACTCAGCAGTGAGTGAGGGATTGTGTGCTTGTCTGTAACTTTAATTACTGGTGAAAAACACAGTAAACACTGTTACTACCGGTTTTAATTACGTCATTTTGCTTTTTGGTGAATGATTTAGTGACTGATACTGCAGTACTACGTCAGACTTAAGGTAAGGTAAGATTTAAGTCCATACTTAGTAATATAGAATGATACTAATACCAAATATATTATGTTTCAATATCAAATGTTTTATATTTCATACAAGTTTCAACTTTTTCTTGTTTTTGATCTCAACAATAGCTAGATTTAAAGGCATAGTTCACAAAAAAAATTGTTCACCCCAATGAATTCAAAACTGTATGGTTTTCTTCAGTGGAACAAAAAATAAGTTAAACAGAATATGTGCTGATTTTTCCTATATAATGACAGTAAATTGTGAAGGCACACTAAAAGCATCATAAAAGCATATTTGCTATATTCCAAGACTTCTGAAACCATATGATAGCTGTGTAAAGAAGATCAAGGAGGGAATTTTAGGGAATGGTCACCATTCACTTCCCCTGTATTGAAAAGAGCCTTGCACACATGCTGCCTTGCACCTTATACTAGAAATAACAGAAGAAAGAAAGTTATACAGATTTTTAAAGACAGGGTATGCGGATAAATGGATGTAAATGTAAAGTAAATGTTAACATGTTTAATTTGTATTTTTATACTACAAATTTAAATAAGCAACTATCATTATTTATTATTTTAATTATCATTAATATGTGTTATTTATGTGCTGCCTAATGATGTACATTGTGGATTATGTAAGGTTTTGAAAGAAGTCTCGTATGCTCACCAAGGCTTCATTTATTTGATCAAAAATACAGTAACAACAGTAATATTTTAAAAATTATTACAAAGTAAAATAACTATCTTCTATTGTAATACATGAATATTCAGCCTTCAGTGTCATAAGAGCCTTTAGAAATCATTCTGATTTGATGCCTAAGAAATGTTTCTTATGTTGAAAACATTTGTGCTGCACAATACTTATGTAAAAAATATCCTTTTTTGTAACAAATTAAACGTATTTCCTGTCACTTTTGGTCAATTTATGCATCCTTGCTAAAGTACTTATTTCTTAAAAAAAATGGATTGGTATACTTATCAGTATACTTCCCAATGTATGCCACTACTAAAAATAATGTTTTTAAGTGGCCATATTTATTTACCACTTGTTACCAGTGAACTATGCATTGGAATGATATATACTGTAAGATTGAAGTCAAAATCTGGCTACCGCATGTTTTACATTTTCCAGAGAGCTCTAAATCATTTACCCTTTGAGCGATACACATGTTTGAGGTCCCTCCTGACACATCCTCAAATATATCAAACCAGTTTCCTTTTGAATTATTGTCCAGTTTTTCAACACTAGTATTGAGATGATACCCGCAAAGGAAACGCAGCTTTCATCCATCACTAATTTTTCACCAACGGCCCTCGCTCTCCGTTTATTTGAAAAGAGGATCTGTGTACACTGATAAATGTGTTTGGCCGCCGGTGTTGTGTACAAGAATGCAGCAGAAATGTGGCATGGCGTGAAGCAGACTTATGGCTTTCACCATGCTTTTTATGAGGCAGAGGCTCAGCAAGAGTTTGTGCATTATGGAAATGGGGACATATTTCAATAAAGACTACGTGAGTGGTCCACAGAATAAAAAATAGGGAGGGGAGGAAAAATGTTGATTGCTATGCTGGAGGTTTATGATGATTACAATTACTGAGCAATAACATGTAGCTATAAAAACATAAATCAAATTAATAAGCAGACTACATGTTAGACAAGCTCAGAGGTGTAAAATGTTTTCACAACCCATCTCTCTTCTGTTGTGTTAAATACAGTATGTTTGTTTTAAAGTCTAATATAGAAGCACAGAGACTTCAGGCTACAAAGACAAAGCCACAAGGAAATCTATCAAAGAGAATTTTATCTCAGGTACTTAAACATATTTAGATGGAATGCTTCTGGGTTTTATTAGGCTGGTTTTGAAGGTCAACCCCAGCATAAGAGAATTAAGAGGGGAAAACGAAATTTAAATCGAAGCCATAAGGTCTCAACTCTGCAAATAACCTTCCACAAACTCCCATACGTGTGAGACACAGATCCAATATTCTATATCACACTGTCAACAGTAGACTTAGGGTTATGTTATACATTCATCTATCTGTCTGTCTCCAAAGCAGGGATCATAATAAACCGTAAGGAATGAAGGCTTTTCATAGCAGCGGTAGGAAGCTAACAGGAACCGAATGGGATGTGTTGCAATTTCGTCGCACAATTCTCTATTCACTGAACCGAGACATAGTTAACATTAACGATCGGAGAAAATGTGATCCTACTAATAACGATTTGCTCTTCATAAAGCTGACTGATGTTCTTAATCGCACAAACAGACTTAAGGAAGATTGTTGTTGTAACTCAAAGCAGGAATATGTATGGCAATAAACATACCAGTATGCAGGTGACCTTTAAGTTCAGCACAAAAGACATTCTTCACATTCGTGCCATCTGACTGAATCAGACCTCTGTGATGCTGATGTGTTTTAAATCCATGGCAGGACTCTTTGGGACAACATGTTCCTAACCTAAAAAATATAAAAGAGCTTCAAGTCACAAGACTTTTGACAGTCTTTCACTTCTTGAAATGAATACAGATGTAATGTAAGTCCAAGACTGAAAAACAGACTCATCTACAAAAATTCGGTTTTAAAGAGATAGTTCACCCAAAAAAATACAAATTCTGTCAACATTTACTCACCCTCAAGGTGTCCCATACCTTTATACATTTCTTTCAGCTGTTGAAGACATAACCAAACAGTTGATAGTAGCCATAGTTACACACATTCTTCAAAATGCATATGTATAAACTTAAAATGCTTATGTATAAAATAAACTTGAATTGAATTCAAAATAAATTATTTTGTGTTCAGCAGAAGAAAGAAGGATGAATAAATGATGACAGAATTTAAATTTTTGGGTAAATTATCCCTTTAAGAGTAGGCTATTGGAAATGCAAATAATAAGAATAAATAAATCACAAGGCAAAATCAATTATGTGTAAAATATAAATATAGAAATGTATGTAATTTTGACAAAATTGCACTACATTGTATTGGAAACAATTGGACCTTATTCAAAGTAAACACCATATTTAATAATGAGAGCCTCTGAATTTGTTGTAGGTCACCCTTGAATAATAACACAGCATTATTTACCCTTTGTCAAATGTAGTTCCATTATACTTGATTCAGCTGAACAGACCAAAACGATTTTGACTGCATCTCTCCAATCAGAAATCCGAGCTAAGCTCAGGGCTGCTAAATAAGTGAAAGGGAAATTATTAATTAGGGGGGTAAATAATATAGATTCTGAAAGGGATGTCAAAACTCTGCTTTAAACACTTACAGCTAAATTCTCCTGACTTGATGTAACTTTATCATCTTGGTTAGACAGGTTCAGCACAGATTCTATACATGTGGGTGGTATTCCTAGAGAATTTCACCAAGAATCACACCATTTTCAATACTTTGTTTTGTTTATAGAAAACAAAACACCAACTTATAACCAAAGGCCACCAAAACATCATTCTACAGTATCCCACCACAGGCACAAAAAGAGCTCACCTCCCTCCCAGAGAGCAAAGCTTGTCTTTTCTCACCTGTTTCTCATTGGCTACCGGGGTTCTTTCCTCCTCAGATATAATGTGATCTAGACACTTGACTTGAAGCATGCTGTTTCAACCCGCACTGCGTGACCCAAAACAAATACATTCTTTCTTTAGAGGTAGAGATCAAATCTCTGGAAGAAATGTCTCATATGGTGTTGGAAGCTGACTATGTTTGTGAATCGCTCGGTTTTTCTTTATTTTATGCATTCCAGACAGACTTTTGAACTCTTTCTGCAGGTTGCACAGTTATGCCAGCAGATGGCAACAGGTTACAAGTTTTTGAGTGAATTATTGAATCATTCAGTGAATCGATCTGTACAAATACACTGATTCATTCAGAAAGCAAACAAATGAATGAGTCATTGAATCATTTACTCAAACGATTCATTAGAAGACACTGATTGATCCAGGAATGAAATGCCATTACCGTTAGTTTCTGTGTTTGTTGCTTGGAGAGAATGATATTGCTTGGATTTCATTTGGAATTATATTTATTGGCGGAGCCAAAATAAACAATTTAACTGGGAATATTGTGTCTAAAATGTAAATCATCAGTTTTTTTCTCAGCTCTTGGACAAAGATACAAATAAGAAACATAAGTTGTTTATTGTACCGGAGATATCAAATTGTGCTGGTGCTAGTTTTTTTTGCTGATAGGTAGTTAATTTGGAAACACGGAAGAGTGTGATATGATGAAGAGCTGCCCTATCCCATCTCAAGATCAAATCACTGAGATCTGAATTTAGTTATAGTAATTACAGTGCACCACATCACATGACCTACCATTTCCACTGACATTTATTTATCCTGTAGCTATCTAACCTGTCCTTTAATATGCTTTCCCAACAGGCAATTAGGATGGCATTATCAGATTCAGATCGCAGGCCCTCTCTATAAAATGTATTTATAAGCGAGCAACACAACTTAATGTCTACACGGCCTCCTCCAGTTTTCTGTTTACCTCTGTCACTAATGTTCTTTAAATAAACCTCTCTAAGACACAAGGGGATTCTTGTTTGTCACTGCCTGTCAACATTTTTGATATATTACAGTAGGTCAAGTTTACAAGCTCAAAGAGGTATTGCCAAACCTATATTGTCAAAAAATGAGCCCCATGTAATGTCAGCACACTATACACCATTGTCTTATTTAAAAAAAAAATATATATATATATATATATATAAACAGACAAAAAAATGTGATAAGCAGACTATATCAACAGTTCATTTTTAAGTTTCTCGCTTTTACATTAATAAATTATATTACTGTAACTGAAAGTTCTTTTGACAAACATTGTTGCCAGAGGACTGATATCATACAAGATCATGTGTGAAATGTTTCCAGAAGTCTAATCAAATGAACTAAAGTGTTTCTCCAGCCACATTCTCCATGCTAAATTAGACATCCCCTACCCACCCACTCAGGTGGGTGCAGAAATACTATACTTCAGCTGTCCAGAACACTACACATCCAAATAGTTTAGATGTACTGTTGAAAATAATGCGCCATGGCATGAGTAAATCAGTCAAGAAATCTCGCCTCTAATGGCAGCCCTCCCCAAACGTCTACAGATGAAATTTACGCTCTTAGTTAAATGGTTAAAACAGGTCAGAAACACATGCTGACATGCACATGTGAGGGTTTTTCTCTCTGCAGGCCATTCTCAATTACCTGACTCCATAAAAAAAGATTTCGTAAAGTTTACAGACTCTGCTCTACCGTATTGTGTTGGGTTACTCCGCTCCACTGAGTGGAAAAGGGAAGTGGGTGCCCTGAGAGCACACTTCCTGTTAACCTTGGTGGTCTCTTTGAATGTATTCACAGATGGTCATGCAAAAAACTCTGAAGAGGCCTAATGTCCCAGTTATCATTTCAGGTTTTATTTTAGATCCGATTTGTCATAAACGTCCTTATGCTGTGTTTGATGGGATTAACAGTTAGGTTTGGAAAGCACGATCACTCTGATTGTGATGGTTGGCCTTGCGAGGTTCATTCCCTCTGATGTCTCTATTTCTTAATCTAATGTCAAAACCAGACACGCGTCGGGGACAAAACATTAATCAAATACTTGTCATGCTTCTGTGCTGAAATTAGAGGTTGAACGTTTAATAAAAATGACACTGCTGGCAGTCGTTCTAGGAGCCCTTGTTTGTTTACTGAAATTGACGATCAACTTAAATAGGACTTCAGGATGGATGTTCTCTCTTTTTCTATACATCAGCTTCAGCATCTGTTGAACAGAAGGACTGGGGTGTAAAATGCAGATAAAAATATACACTGACCCATGGAGAGACAGAAGAAGAACAGGGGCTTCCGACAAAATATAGACTCGTTCGGTGAGGGTAGTCATCGGTCCCCAGCTATTCGATTGACATGGTCCTGAGGGAGCAATGCAGAACATTCCAAAATTCAAGTAGGCCTTGACCTCATGTCCAAAAAAGACTTTACCTCATAGCTGGAAGGCTGCCTGAAACAGTAGTAAGCACAGTGCAAATGTTAGAGAAACTGCATAGATTTCATTTTGTCAAAACTTGCAGTCTTCTTTAAAAGTATGCCTAATGTTAATGGTTTCCCACTCTCTAACCAACATTTAGCATATTTGGACAGTGGAGCAATGCCGAATGATATGCTGTTTGAAAACTTTCCAAATTAATAAACAATTAGAGCCACTGGTCCAGAACGCTAGACCGTGGAAAGCAAACAATCTTGAGGTTACGTATTGCAAATCACATGTTACCACATATGGTAAAGAGCTCAGAACATGCATCTCCACGTGTGAAACATTTGAAATTTTTCAAGTGAAATTTGTGGGAAGTTTTTGAAAAATGCTGCCTTCAAGTGCACCTGTGGAACTCCAAGTTGGGCACTCATTATAAAGACATGTCACGCATTGAAGTCGGAAGTAGCCTAAACAAACAAATTAATTATTTGACAAATAAATCCAAATACCAACATCTGAATTCAAAATGCGGAAAAATATTAATTCCCATCACTTATTTATACATGGTTTCAAAACGAAATGTTTGTGTTACACAGAGCAAACCATGAAAGTTGAGTACTTGTCTATCAGCTGTATCATCACAGCTTTAAAATGACTGAGGTTCTGCATATTAAATTAAAATAACTTGCTAAATTATACATTATAATTCACTACAGACATGCTTCCTACTGTTTTACAAGTGTTTCCGTAATGTTTAATTGTCATGCCCTATTCCAACTTGACAAGTCATGTCTTTCCCACTTGTAAATACGACTTTGCTCAGTCATTCATTTGCTTGTAACTTGTAATTAAAATATTTCCAACTCTACATGGAGGGCATAAGAGAACTGACCAAAATAACAGACATAGTAATTTTAGACGCTGAACCATGTGTAGCACAAGCAGACTAAATTATTGCATGTGCAAAAAAACTTTTGCATGTGCAACTCTTCAATCTCTTTTCTATAAAGTAAATCTGAGAGCATAAAAACTATTTTGGCAATTCACACAAAAGTACTTTTTGAACAGGTTAAAAACATTAAACAGCAATTTTAGCGTCAACCTGTAACTCATTTGGTTTCACATCATGCAAGGTTCAGTTTTGTTTCTCGTTTTCACACCCCAGTGGGAATCAACATGGAATGTCTGAAAATTAATTCAGTGTAAGTAAAGCCCTTCACACCACTGTGTTTAATTTTTTTATTTGTTAAAGAACAAAGCACAGACCAAATCTGCTTTGTTTTTGGAAAGGATTGATCTCATTCAAAAGTGACTAGTGGGGTTTCAAGTGGCCTGCGAACAGCAGGAAATCTACAAAATACTTGTGAAGCCTACGCTTCAGAAATCTTCAGAAGATCAGAGTTGCAGATATTAGATTCAGCTTCAGAGGAGCAGCACATGCATGACACAGTATGGCATTCTGCTTTATATTGGTAAGTTTAAAATAAACAGAACTATGCTGTGAATTTTCTAGATCAACAGCATTAATTGCAGAATGTTTTATATATGTGGAGTTTTTCAAAGTATATTTCTCATGTAAAGATGATTATGGTAAATTTAGTAATCGGTGGGACCTTTGAAACTGCACTCCCATAGAAACCAATGCAAAGATTCTAGGATTTTTGCTCACTGGTCACTAAAGTTTCCAGATACTTCGGAGTAAACATCCAGAAATGGCTCATGAATTAAACATCACCACATGGCATAATTTCCAGCAAGTTATCAAAAGCTCTTCCTGAGATTGTGTGCTTGTACAGCGGTGATTTTTGAAGTATTATCACACAAAAAAATATTTACAAATGGAAAAATATGGGTAGAGCCTTCAGCAACTTTAATTGCCTGCAGGCTTACATGGGTTAAATTTTGTTATGTTCCCTTTCTATTCCTATTAATTTATTTACTTTAACCTCTTATCATAACAATTGGTTTATAGAAGCATAACCTGATGTCTAGACCTCACGAGATCTGTTTTCCACTTTAATTTACATAATGGATCTTCTTTGTGAAGTTGTGCAATTTGACATATGCAAGTATTTTTCTCAGAACACATCTCCTTGTGTCTTTTAACAAAGGCCGGGTGCTTGGGAAATTCTACAGGAATTTACTAGAACAGTTTTTTTATGAATGCCTTGGGGTTGAACTCTAACCGATGTCATGCAGAGAAGCACATAACAAGCTGTTTGTTGGTTGTTATTTTGTTTTTTATTTTCAGTTGCATTGTTTTATTGGGGGGGGGGGGGGTTATCCTGTGGTAATTACAGAATGGTAGATGAGCATAAGAAATGGCAAAGTAACCTTAATTTAGTATATGGAAGTGCTGGCTTAAAAAAAATATCAGCAGACACAAAATGAGCAAACTTACCTCTGACATCAAGCGGTGAGGGAGGAATTTCTAAACAGAAGGTTTACTCTGTCCCTGTTTATTCTTATAGTTCGTAGCCCTATAATATGCTCAACAAATTCGCTGTCTAAACGTGCCCAGATTTCCTATTTGTACAGCCAGTCAGCTTTACAATCAGACAATTGTCTTGGCAAAAAAGCTTGTCTTGTCTTGAACTGCTACTAACAATGCATTTTCAAGTCTGAAAATGTCATTTGTGAAGACCAGACTGTAAAATCCAGCCAACTGATGCTAAACCTTTTTGCTGCTTTAAAATAGCCTATACTTTATTGAGTAGAAATTGTGAGTAAATAAAAACAGAATTGTTGAGGGCAATGGGAGGTCTTTCCTTGGAGTAAAAAAAAAACATTGCTTTAAATGCATATAACATATATGACAGGTATTTAAGGCTTTAAGTATACAGATCACACAGATTTGGTCAAACAGCACGTTTGTTAGTTTAATCTTTTGACGTCTAGGCTATTCGTCGATTCTGTTGTTGTTAAATTAGTAGCGACATTCTGCCACTATCTGGCCCAGTACTGCAATTACACACAAACTATTACTGCTCTTCCTAGTTTATGAATTTTTTTTACTGGTTCTTTTGTATTATGAACCTTTTTTGTATGTTACAATACTATTTTCATGACTGGTGATTTACAATTCTCTATGGACTTTTCAAAATTGCATCGACGTCTATATATATATGATTCGCCATGACATTCAGACAAAACCAGTTTTAGAAAATATTCTCGGCTATATCCTATGACAACAAAGTATCAAAACTTTTGCAAATTCTTTACAACTCTGTTTTGATCAGAGTTTTGAGTGAGGACAAAACCCGAATGCTTGAATGAACATTTAATATGACCAGGAGATGGCGGTAACGATATACTAAACTCAGTTCTTACCCTTCAAACCCCATCGAGGTAGAGCTGGATCAACATGGCGGCATGGAAGCTCCTCGGCACGGGGATGGGATTTCTGCAGTCGTCCTTGCCGATTTGTAGACAGGTAAATTCCCTTTTAAAAAATCAAATGTGTAAATTCAAAGTTTGTTAGAACTTTGAATGCATTGTACTTGTGTTTGAATGATGTTGTATTTAGATTGCGATCACGTTACACACTGTAATAGGATACACCAAGACATATACTAGTGAGTGACATTTATAGTTGACGTCTGCCAAAAATGCAATTTTTTGTCATTTGTTTTGGTTTTTGACTAGGTGTATTTTTTCCAATATACACGTATTCAAATGTAAACTCTCATCTGATGTTCTTCAGGCCTACAGAAGTTCTCTTGGAGTGGTGGAGCAGGTCAGGAGCTACTATGTTAACTGGAGGATGGTACGGGATGTGAAAAGGAGACAAATGGCATTTGAATATGCAGATACAAGACTGCGCATCAATGCCATTAGGAAGAATACTATTTTGCCAAAAGAGCTACAGGTACATTCAAAGTCTTGCCGTTTCCATTCAGTGGAAGTTTATACCCACTTTAGATTGTTTTCCGTGTACATGATTGGATTTTTTTTGTCAGGATTTTCAATCCATTTACACAGTCATTAACATTTATTTTGACTTGCAATGAAATAATAAATTAAATGTCAAAATATTGATAATAATACAGACCATGTCTCTCATGTTTATTTCCTCAGGAGATAGCTGATAAAGAAATAGCCGCACTACCTCGAGACAGTTGTCCCGTGCGCATTCGCAACAGGTGTGTGATGACATCACGTCCTCGGGGAGTGAAGCGCAAGTGGCGTGTTAGTCGCATTGTTTTTCGGCATTTAGCAGACCACAACCAGATGTCGGGAATTCAGAGATCAATGTGGTGATCAGCCATGGGATGGCTCTAAAACAGGGGAGTCAAACTCAGTTCCTGGAGGGCCGCAGCCCTGCAGAGTTTAGTTCCAACCCTGCTCCAAAACACAAACCATGTAGTTTTCAATTGAGACTGAAGGACTTGATTCGCTGGATCAGGTTTGTTTAATTAGAGTTGCAGCTAAACTCTGCAGGGCTGTGGCCCTCCAGGAATTGAGTTTTACACCCCTGTTCTAAAACCTTGTCATAAAAGAGAAGATTTTATGCTTGCATAAAATGCAGAGACACAGAGCTGGAAACCCAAGCACCTGCTCATTTGTTGTATTTTTTATTTTATTGTGCTAAATTGATTCAGATTTCACATTGTATTTTTTTTTTAAACTGATGCAAATTATATAAGTTACTTTATTGTCGATACAATAAAAAGGTGTAAATGCGCTACTTTCGTGTTTTGTGATTTTATTTTATTTTAGGTTACTGGTATATCTAACCTTTTCACTTATTTATTACTTTATTGTTTAGTGTCACACTAGAATATTTTATTTAACTAATGTGACAAAAATAAATACAAAAAGAATGATATTATGTAAACTACACCTTTTATTTGCAGAGCACAAATTCAGAGTATGGGTCTCCATACTTGGCCATATGTCACGTCACTTATCAACAACATAAAGAGCTTTGAATAATTTATTTTAAATGAAATTAATTCTTATTTGTGCATTGACATATGAGCGCTCCTTACATTAAGCAAATGTAAACTAGTATTTTGTACTTGTTAACTAGTAAATATTTTGAGTATATTGGAATATTTTCTGATTGCTGTAATAGATCTTGAAGGTTATAAGTGCATTTAGACATTTAAATGTAGTATATATTTTTCTACTTAATTAGGTTTAGAATTATTTTACCCCATAGTAGATCATAATTTGCAACAATGCTATTATTATTTTTTTATTATGATTATGACTATTAGTAGTGTAATTGCGGTCATTTATCAAAGGTCACTAAAATTAGGACTTTTATTTTGACATCACAAGGCGGAAGCAAGAATCCTTCTGGAAACAACCCTTCATGCACATCAGCGAACAAGCAAGCAGCGTTGAAAGCTACGTTCAATTTCGTCGCCTCAATTAAAAACTGCAGGAGGAAGTTTCCTAGAATTTCTTAAAGGCAGCGATGGACATCAATGAACTGGTATAATGGTTGTGTGTGTGTGGGTTTATTCATATTACTCCCATCATGTAACGTTAGTGGGTATATAGCAGTCTTGCCATCCAGGTTTCGTTTTCATTGTAACGTTACTGTAAACTTTACAGCGTAAAGCCTCATGTCCTAATATACAGAAGCTTATGAATGTGAATAAAACTCTTGTTTTATAGGACAATATACGCATTAGGTGAATTAAGTATCATTGGCTGTGAGATAACAGCTGCTTGTACATGTAAACATAACGTTACTTGATCTCAGATGTGACTTCGTGTCTTTAGATCGCCGGTCTCGAGAGTGATCTTAAAGAGATCTCGAGTCTGCTGGAGAAGTGTGAACGCCAGCGCGTGCGGGACGTGTTAACGCAAGAGCAGAAGATGATAGAGAAAGAGCTGGAACAGAAACGACAGCAGAAACTGCGGCAAGCCAAGAAAGACTCTGGAGACAAAACTGACTCGACACTCAAAGGATACACAGTCAAAATTAATAATTATGGTACGTTCATACCTAATGATAATTGGCATAGGCTAGTCCACAATGATATGCATGGTCTAGCACACCTGTCAATGTTTGTCTCTGTCTTAGGATGGGACCAGTCTGACAAATTCGTCAAAATCTACATCACACTAAAAGGAGTACATACTATTACAGCTGAAAATGTTGAGGTCAACTTTACAGAGAGGTATTGTTTTCACATTGATGATTGCTTATTTATTGTTGTTTTAAATAATTAAAGTTCAAATAAATACATTCTTAAAATTCATTATATATAATGTTCTGCTATTCTGTCTTCACAGAGGCGTCAATGTTCTAGTCAAAGATCTGGATGGGAAGAACCATCAAATGACAGTCAACAACCTTTTATTTCCCATTATTGTAGCAGAGAGTAGTAAAAAGGTCTGTCATTTTCTTTGTTTGTGTATATCAAAAATTGAGTTGTTTTATGGATAAAATTGTATAGATAAAGAGGCAATTGTGAAATTAATTTGTTTACAGATAAAAACAGACATGGTCCTTGTTATGTGCAAGAAGAAGTCAACAAAAAAGTGGGACTGCTTGACACAAGTAGAAAAACAGTCGAAGGAGAAAGAGTGAGTAAAATGCACACTTCTGTGTTCTGTATTGGTTTTACTTTAAAAATGTGTATATTGAAGCACATTTTGAATCAAATGGTGCAGATGATGCATAAAAAGGTCATATAAATGTAGAAATTATACAATTATAAATCTGCATAATGCACTATTATCAGGGTAACATCATAGTAATAAATATCATACTCAATTTGGTTCTGCAAATTATGTGTATATGTCATAAATGGTAATTGAATGGTATCTGTCTGTTTCAGCAAACCCAACTTGGATGAGAAAGCTGATCCAAGCGAGGGGCTGATGAGCGTGCTGAAGAAGATCTACACGGATGGAGATGACGAGATGAAACGCACTCTCAACAAGGCCTGGGTTGAGTCTCAGGAGAAAAAGGCCAAAGCAGATGACTTTGACTTCTAAGCCAGCTTAATGGTCTGCTTTCACAGTGAAACACTCCAATTCAGATGCTGCATACATGCCATTCCAGTTTATTCTGATTATTTATGTATTTTTATACTTTTTTCCTGTTAAATGCAGCTGTTTCTGAAAATGTTGTTTCTATTCCCACTGTAATTTTCACAACATTCATAATTTTAAGTTTTTCCATATGGCAAACAAGGTATGGTAAACAAATGTTCAGGACATTTTCAGTCAATGTTATTGCACTTAAGACCATGTACCTTAAATGTGGAAAATGAAAATAAATGAAAAAGTCATTTATTGCTTCTGGTGGTCATGAAATTAAATGTTGCTGTCATGTAATATTACTCTCATCATCATGGAGAGAAAACAGTCTCTAAACTAAATAAACTGCATATAAAAGAAAACAGGGTTTGTTTATTAGAATTTTAATATAGTCACAAAATCTTTTTTTAGTAGTGCTGTCAAACGATTAATCGCAACCAAAATAAACGTTTTTGTTCATTGTGAACATTTATTATGTATATATAATTAAATACATGCATGTATATATTATGAAAAATATGTTATATTTACATATTAAATATGTATATACATTGCAAATTTTTCAATATATATACTGTATGTGTTTGTATTTATATATACTTATTAAATATACACAGTACACCCATATCATGTAAACAAAAACTTTAATTTTGGATGTGATTAATCGTTTGTCAGCACTATTTTTTAGATAACATAATTGTACACAAATGTGTGCTTTTATGGACAATAATTAGTTGCTGTAGTTTACCTATCAAGCCACAAGGAGGTGCATGCTAACTGGATGTGCATGAGTTTGTTTATTATATTTATTTTGGTAAAATTATGGAAACATATGGCTTACTGTAGTTGATATTATTGTTGCAATTAATACCACATACCTTTAAAAAATAAATAAAAAGAAAAAAAGCTCATTGCTTCTGGTACTTAAAAAATATTAATATTGCTGTCATGCAATATTGCTATTAATAATGCAATTGATCAATTCTATTTTTTATTTAATTTATTTATTAATAAATAACATAATATAATAGTAATAATATTAATCACTGAAGATTATCAAACCACAGAGATTTTATATATATATTATGGTTAAAAGCATTTAAAATCATGGGTTTTATGTTTATTGTAATATTATTCTAGTAATTAGGACCATATAACTTAAGAGTGATAAATTCAAAGAAAATATAAATGCGCTTCTGAGTTTATTTATTTTTTAATGTATTTGTTTATTTATTAATAACACCCATGTTCGTTAAATGAAATATTGATGTGATGCATTTATTATTCAGGTGTTTGAATGGAACTAAACTAAACTGTGCATCAGTGTTTGTCAATTATATTTACATGACATTAGATTTTCTAATCTAGAGAACATTTTGTGCAAAAAGAAAGAAAAAGTCCCCGTAGTTTATGAATTCAGCCACAAGGGGGCGCATGAAACCACAAGTTTCTCTTTCAGATCCGTACAGCTGGATGTTCCACAATGACGTAATTGTGCTTCATCCACATGATGTAATTACAGTCTGTGTATATGCAATCCAAATCTGTCAGATTCGACTCTGAATGATACATTATGATGATACATTTTGTTTTTACACAGTACGATATAAAGTCATGAAATCTTGAATGAATCCCTACAAATCATGTAAAGCTGATTTGGTAATCCTAAATAATTATTACCCTAGTACAAACACCCTAAACAGAGGGAATAGAAACACTGTCAAGCAGCCAGTGCAAGTCATCCTGAGGTCCATAATCACTTCAGCTATGATGATTGGATGATGTTCTTGGGTTTTCATTCACTTTTTCTACAGCACTGTCATGTGCGTCTCTGATCTTTGATTGAATCTCCAGCAGCCAATGGCGTTGTTTCTTTCGAGACGTCCCCGTCTGTCGCCCCGCCTCTTCCCATGACGTCACGGGCCATTTATATACGGCAGGACGCCGCTGGCGCGGCATGTTTGACTCACACAGGACTAACGTTAGAGAACTTCGCCTCACTTTGGGACTTCGCATAAGGAGTTTATTTTCTAGGGCGAAGGATCTACATTAATGAATGGATCCTGCTTGTTTTACCTCAGCGCAGCGTCTTTCCTGTAAAATGATGAATCCGGATTTGTTCAAGCCGTCTCAAGCGGCTCAACCTGCCGCCAAGCCGAACCGGAGTAAATCTGAGCAGGTTAAGACGGAGGTCGCGCAGGTGGTGGTTGACGCAAAGACTGGAAGATCGTACTGTAAAGGGAAGCTTTTGGGAAAGGTACCTATCTGTTTTTCAGTGTTTGAAATAAACCGGAACTGGTCATTTTAATTATTTATGTGTTTTGTCACGGTTTATTTTATCGCGTTTCCTGATGTGCTTAAACATGCACGGTGCGCTGTGTATCAGTCTCGTGCTTGGGCTTGGCTGGTTTTGAGAGATGTGCCTCGGTGCACCAGAACCACTGGACCGCAGTGTCTGCGTTTCTAGAACCTGCCTGCGGGTTCTTCCAGCACTGCATTTGATGTGTCTTTCAAATATTGTCCAATATGTATGATTTTCTGCAAAGACAATATTTGCAGTTTACAATTTTTAATACGATTCCAGATTAGATTCGATGACAGGAAAAGATGAATGGATGAATGAATCCGTGCATCAATGAAAATGATGCTGCATTGCTCGTGAGCAGTGGAACCAATGAACGCTGTCCCGGTTTTGTTAACTTGTTTACAAAACAAGGCTCTTTTTAATTATACTATTGATTATTAGAAGTCTCGTTAATCCCAGTTTTTAAAGTGCCGCATCATTGTGCGGTGCTGTAAGGAGGGGTTGTCGATTAGGAAAATAATACGTCATTCCTTTGTACATGTGCTGGACCAACTAAGGGATTGTTGCCAAAATGCCCAAAATATTGGAAATATGGAGACAAAAATAAATGATTTTTAAAACCAGAGAGGGAATATCGATGTATGCTTAACATAGAATTTATTATAAGAACCAGCTAATAAATGTATTTTTTTTAGAGGATAAATTCAAGTTTTGTGCAGATTTATGATGCATCAGATGTGACCGATGCCGGGTCAACCGATAAATGGTCATCTAAAAAAAAATACTACCACTAGCTGCAAAACTTGAAGTTAATGGTAGATTGTTTAAAACCGCTTTCTAATTTAAAAAAGAGATCTGGATTTGATTTTATAGAAAATAGCCATTCATTTTTATTTAATTTTTTTCCAGTTGAAGCATTTGCTAAATGGATGAGTGTTTTTATATAGTACAAAGGGTGAAAATGCCCTTAAATCAATTCTAAATTGCAAATACTCGTCTGGACATATTGATGGTCTCTGAACTCCATTTAAGCTGGCTGCCTAGACTGCATTACTGGCATTAGTGAGGCTGAAAACGTTAAACACACTGGTAATCTCCAAATACGTTGTCTTTTGTAAGCAACTAGCTAGTTTTTCAGAGTCATTGAATTTTGAGACCTTTGTACATGCACCTGCATTCTTAAGTTAATCATAATTTGAGTTGAAACGCCAGCTTTTTTTCCTGTTGAAACATTGTGTGACTAAATATATAATGCTTTTGTTTTAGGGTGGCTTTGCACGATGTTATGAGATGACGGATCTTGCCAACAACAAGATGTACGCTGTGAAAGTTATTCCTCAAAGCAGAGTCTCAAAGCCACACCAGAGAGACAAGGTAAACGAACAATAGCCAAATGTACACGTGAATCATCATATTTCTAGCTGCCTCGGTTTATTCATTGATTTATGTCTCGTAGATCACTAATGAAATCGAGCTTCACAAAAGCCTCCAACACAAGCATGTGGTGAAGTTTTCCCATCACTTTGAAGACCAAGACAACATTTACATCTTCCTTGAACTCTGCAGCAGAAAGGTGACTTGCTTTGCTAAAAACAGACCTCTCATGGTTTGCTTTGGTGAATACAAGGCATTTACTCTAATCCCGTGCTTCATGTTTTCAGTCTCTGGCACACATTTGGAAAGCAAGACATACGATGACCGATCCAGAAGTACGTTACTACCTCAAACAGATCATATCTGCGCTCAAATACCTCCACAACAAAGGCATCCTCCACAGAGACCTCAAACTAGGTATGTTTTTTGTTCGTTTAGCCTGCTGTTTGAGTCCTAGTATGCCAGCCATCAAATTCAGTTGGTTTGATAATAATCTAATTTGTTTTTGCAGGTAATTTTTTTGTGAATGAAAACATGGACTTGAGATTAGGAGATTTTGGGCTGGCAGCCAAGCTGGAGACCGTCGAGCAGAGGAAGAAGTGAGTTTACATGCAGCCTTTCTCAGTAACTTTAATAGAAATAAACTTGATTGGTGTGCTGACGTAAAAAAAAATTCTTACAGGACTATCTGCGGGACCCCAAACTACCTGGCACCAGAGGTCTTAAACAGACAAGGCCATGGGACAGAGTCCGATGTTTGGTCGCTGGGTTGTGTAATGTAAGTCTTATCAAATCTACTCTATTTTATGTTTGTGTAGACCAGGGTTTCCCAACCGTGGTTTACAAAAGGCTAATAATTAAATCATAATGTAATATTACAATTTAAAAAAGACTTAAAATATTATCAAAATAAAATTATATCTAAATGTATTTAAAAAAAAAAATGCCTGCTTTTCATGTGACCATTAACAATCGTCAGGGAACCACAAACTTCTCGATGTTCTTAAATTATTAAAGTTCCCTTTGAGATTTTAAGTTATTATTTCAAGTAAATGTTTTAGAGCAAAGGGGTTCAGCTGACAAAAATGATTGTGAATTTCTGGTGTAGACCATTATTAGAGGTATATTATTAATGTATTTATATAATGGGAAGTCCATAGTAAATAATTGATTTGATGCATCAGATCTGACAGCCTTGATGACAAGCTCTTTTCTTGTCTGTTTAGGTACACGCTCCTATGTGGGAATCCACCTTTTGAAACCTTAGACTTGAAAGAGACCTACAAGTGTATTAAGGCAGTGAGATACAGTCTTCCTCCTTCCCTCATTCCATCTGCACAGAAGCTGATCTCCGCAATCCTTCAGAAAAACCCGTCTGACCGCCTTACACTGGATCAGATACTGGCCCACGAGTATTTCACAAAGGTTAGCATACTAATATCCCCGAGTAGTCATTCATCTTTTCCTTTCAACGTGATTCTAAAGATTTTTTTTAAGTGTGTACTTTCTTCTTAGACAGTTTTTTACTGTAATTTTGTAGTCTAATTTTTTTTTTTTCTTTAATTCACCTACTGTTTCCCTCCCTCAGAGCTTCACCCCAGAAAAACTCCCTCCCAGCAGCTGTGTGATGGTGCCGGAGCTGAATCCACCCAGCCCTGCCAAGAAGTTCTTCACCAAGATGGCTAAAAGCCTCTTTGGCAAGAAGAAATTGAAAGGTATGTACCTACTTTAATTACCAAAATTCATTTTAGTAGTTTTGGTTTGGATTCAAACATTGGTTTCTTTGTTATTGACACAATGTCATTGCAGCTGTTGAAAAGACACCTTGTGAGGAAAAAGATGACATTTCTAAACTGGTTTCCGGCATGATGAAGCACTCCATCGGTCGGCAAATGAGCTACAAGACAATGGGAGTGAATGAGGTAATAATTCATCTTACATTTATGTGCATTGGCACGTATTTATAGCTTCAGCGTAAACTTTTTTTTTCTCCATGGCTGTCGCAAAAAGCTGCGTCGGTATGCATGCTGTTTTTCAGCATAGCTAAAGTGGGCTCTGTGGGGACGTGTTTTGAAAGCTGCTGTAAATGAATAGTGTAATCGTCCAGCTATTGTGCTGAACGTCTCAGAATAACTCTGTACTGACCAAACCTAAAATTGCAAAACCAAGCCCACACAAGTTACTGAGTTAATCACATGACAAATAGATCTTTTAAGCTTGAGACACGAGAGTGGAAAACAATTGTCCACTGTGCATGATGATAATTTGATTAAAACAGAGTACAAGGAAGTACTTATGATTGTTAAAAAAAATGACTTCCTCTTGATACTCAGGCTACTTCTCCTACGGTTCAACTGGCAAGCTCTGGCCCCCTGGACACCCCGGCCGAGGAGGAGTCCAGGAAGTCTGCGTCTCGTTCCTTCAAAGGCACCGTCGCCAGCAGCACTGATGGTAAGGGACCGTAGAAGCGAATATTTGCTCGGACATACAGCAGCAAATAGTTTTGCATGCATGTGGCCTATTTTAGGCTCAACCCCCAGGCTTTCAGAGGCCGCTATTAGGAACAAGTTTGTCCAAAAACATCCTGGCCTAATTCATTTTTATTTTTGTGCCAAGTAATTTAGCAGCAAGGTGACTTGTCATTTCTACCCTTCATAGATTTGTTTATCTTTTTAAATTTTACACTATGAATCAAATGTTTAGGGTCATGGTTTTCTACAACAATATTAAGCAACTGTTGTCTATAATATTACCAAGATACACTAATATTAATGTATTTATTATTCAAGTAATCAAATCCCTTTCAATTGACGTTGTTGTTTTTTTTTTTTTTTCAGCTAGTGATGATATCCCTACTCCTGCTGCTGTAGCAGAATCTGCCATGAAGGTCCTTAACAGCTGCTTGTCTTCCATGCCAACAGGTTTGTTCCCACACTCTGGTCACACTGTGGCGCTTAAGCAATGGCCATTTTCAAGGTTTACTCTTAAACCATTGATCATGTACTCAAATATTGTCCTTTCCTCTTCCAGCTTCAAGAAACCCACCCTGCCTTTCTAAAGCCAAGCCTTTCATCTGGGTAACCAAGTGGGTCGACTACTCCAACAAATACGGCTTCGGTTACCAGCTCTCCAATCAAAACGTTGGTGTACTCTTCAACGAAGGCACTCATCTGAGCCTGTGTGACCAGCGGAGGTACGTCAGCTTATACTTTGTGTTCCCATTTGCTAATGAGTCTCCAGTTTGGCATTTGGACTGAGCTCTGATTGACCCGCATAGAGTGCTTTACTCTTTCAAAGTCTTTGCTTTTGACCAAATTGGTTTAAGTAGCTTTGCTTTGTGTGATGCTCTAATTGCTTATTTTTATACTTTCACAGGACTGTACGTTACTGTCTGACGAACAACAAACACTTTAGTTTTCCAATTGACGCTTTACCAGAAAAGCTCCAGAATCAAAAGCACATAGTGGATTTGATGGCTAACTACATGGAACAGAACCTAATGGAGGTAAGTGTAGAAATTAGCCCCAAATATAGAATTTAAGCATTTGTGACCTTGGACCATAAAACCAGTTTGGCCGAGATGCAACTATTTGAAAATCTGGAATCTGAGGGTGCAAAAAAAATCTAAATATTGTGAAAATCGCCTTTAAAGTTGTCCACATGATGTTCTTAGCAATGCATCTTACAATAAAAAATTAAGTTGTTATATTTACGGTAGGAAATTTACAAAATATCTTCTTTGAACTTTACTTAATATCCTAATGATTTTTGGCATACATGAAAAATCGATAATTTTTACCCATACAATGTATTGTTGGCTATTGCTACAAATATACCAATGCGACTTAAGACTGGTTTTGTGGTCCAGGGTCGCATTTGAAGTATTTTAATTTCAATATTTACTTAATCACAAATGTACAAAAACATTTTTTTTTTTTTTAAACAAGTTTTCCTTTTTGTAGGGTGGAGACGTCAACTGTGAGGACCAGCCACCTCCAAGCTCTTCTCCATTACTTCTGCAGTGGATCAAAACTGATCACGCCTTAGTCATGCTCTTTGACAACCGAACCCTACAGGTAAGTCTCTGATTGTGCAAAAACAACAGATGAAACATTGACCATTTGAATTGCTCAGCCAATTTACAACATTCCCTCTCTCTCCCAGGTCAATTTTTACACGGACCATACAAAAATCATCCTGTCTAAGACCTCGGACTCCTCGTACCTGCTGACCTACATCAGCAAGGAGCGTGTCTCTTATTCCTACCCTCTGAACGTGCTTTCCCAATGGGGCTGCTCTCCGGAGCTCCGGCAGCGGCTTCATTACATGGTACAGCTTCTCCAGCACTACACCAGCGCATAATGACTAAGAACTTCGGTTACGATTTGCTGCTTACCGCTTCTGTTTGAGAAGCAAAAAAGGACTATGACAAAGAAAAAAATCAGGGGAAGCTTCCACTTTGCCACGAAGATCTCCTGTCCTTGGTCATCGGCTGACCTCTTTGAACTATGGTGCACTATTTTTCGTTTGGTTTTCTTTTGTTGTTTTCGCGACTGAGCCTACACCAACCTTATCACACTACCAGCTTGACTCACAGTGTGCACAACCAAAATTTTAGCCTGTTCTTTTTATGATTTCATTTTTTTTAGCTGGACTGAAGTGCAGATGGCATAAAACTCACAGGGTTCTTAAGCGTCTTGCGTTTGCTAGCGGTGTCCAAAACACTGCGCAAGATGGGCTTGGCTTTTTAATGCTCGATCACTTGGCTTTTTTGTTTATTTTTAAAGAGGACATTTTATTTCACTAAATGGTACACAAACAGGAAGAGCTTCAAACACCAAATGGTTATTCTTTTAATGAGTTTAGTTTTAAAGATGGCAGAGGTGAATAGCTGAGGTGGAACTGTAATTCATGGAGGAGCAGTTAGGAGCGGGAGAGACTAAAGTGCCTTTCTGATGGATTCCTCTGCAATAATGGCCCTGAATCTCAAGCTTAAGTCACAAAGGGAATGAAACGGGCTTTATATAGTCTTCATATTCTGTTTTCCAAGCGAATTAGGCAGGAGTAGGGGAAGAAACACTACAAATACGCACCTGATATAAGCTTTTTGCTCTTAAAAGTTATTATATCGTTTAATGTCTGTACTTGAGGAAAAAAAGACTATGTATTCAGTGTGCCTCCAGCTTTGTTTACTTGACATGCTCCATCATAAGTAATCATAATGTCCTCAAAACTGTGACCATGGCTGTAAGTGTTAAATAAGTGTTCAGAATACCAACATTGTGAGAGCCATTACCCTCAGACAAATCCTAACTAGTATTATTAATTGTGGCACATGTTCTATTTATTTTTTTATTTATTATTTTGTATTTATTGATGTAACATAATTGTATGGTGTCAACACTGGGAAATGTTCAGTATGATCACTTTTTATGTATTGGGAAAGTGGGAATAAAGTTTATTGAAAATATACGGTTTCTGTCTTGAGTTAATTTTTTCAGATTTCAAAGACAATTAAACATTTAAATTTTGTCATTTAAGTTTTATTTCTAATTGTAACTTAATTTATTGGTTTAAAAGTTTAGACATAGTCCATTTTTATTTATTTTATGACTTCCTCAGCAAGATACTTCAAACTTTTAATGAACACATTCAGTGAGCATATGAGACTTCTTTCAAAAACGAACAACAAAATGTACAGCCCTATTATGTAGTGTGTGTGTATATGTATAAATGAACAGTTGTTCAAAATAATAGCAGTGTGTTTAAAAAGTGAGTAAAGCTCAAAATCCTTATAACTTTTACTTCAATACTCACCAATGCATTGGGAACATTGCACATTCTATTCTAAATAAAAACAAGGAAGGATTTAGCTAATTTATTACTTTACAGAAATTGAAGAAAAGGGAATATTAGGCTGCATTTTTCTTTACAAAGTCAAACATTTACTGTATAAACAGAAAAATGTTTGAAGATTTAGCTTTCTTGTGAATGACTGAACTAACATTTCATTGTATAGCCATGGTTTCTGAGAACTGCTTCACATCTGTGTCGCATGGAGTCTGGCGCCTGTGAACATGTATTCCAGCCCAGGATGATTGCACTACATAACACAGTTCCTCTGCCTTTCTTGGGTTTGCCTCTGAAACTGTATTTTTGATGTCACCCCACAAGTTTTCTGTTGGCTTAAGGTCTGGAGATTGGGCTGGCCACTCATAAGGTTAATTGTTGGTCTGGAACCAAGATGCTGCTCGCTTACTGGTATGTTTGGGGTTGTTGTCTTGTTGAAAAGGGCATTTCCTCTTCGGCATGAGGCAATATAAACTCTTAAGTATTTCAATGTACTCAAACTGATTCATGGTCCCTGGAATGCGATAAATAGGCCAACATTAATATTAGAAACCTCCCCATATCATGATGCTTGCACCACCATGCTTCACGGTCTTCACAGTGTACTGTGGCTTGAATTCAGTGTTTAGGGGTTGTGGACAAACTGTCTGCGGCCCCTTAACCAAAAAAGAAGAATCTTGCTTCATCAGTCCACAAAATATTGCACCATTTCTATTTAGTCCAGTCAATGTGTTCTTTGGCAAATTGTAACCTCTTCATTTTTTCAACAATGGGACTTTGCTGGGGCTTCTTGCCGATAGCTTGGCTTCACAAAAGCTTCTTCTAATTGTTACATACTCGCAGCAGGTAACTTTAGATAATCTTTGATCACCCTAGAACTGATCATTGGCTGAGTCTTTGCCATTTTGACTATTCTTCGATCCATTCGAATGGTAGTTTTCCATTTCTTCCACATCTTTCTGGTTTTGGTTGCCATTTTAAAGCATTTGATATAATTTTAGCTGAGCAGCCTATAATTTTCTGCACTTCTTTATGTTTTCCCCTCTATAATCAACTTTTTAATCAAAGTATGCTATTCTTTTGAACCATGTCTGGAACGACCTATTTTACTCAGATTTTCAGAGAGAAATGCACAGTACAACATTTGCTGCCTTAACATTTAACATTTGCTGTCCTTAAATAAGGGCCACTTGTTTGACACCAGTTTTTTCACAGAATGATTTACCTCTAATTAAACTCCACACTGCTTTTATTTTGAACACGCCCTTTTTAATTAATGATTAAATTACACAGAATCAACAGCATGAATGTCATGACTGTTGGTTCTGTGGGTTTTCTATTACTCTACCACACCTACTAATAAAATATTTGCCATGTAGAAATATAATGTCTACAAAAACAGTGATTGATCTGGCTAGTGATGTTGGACTGCTATTATTTTGAACACAACTGTATATATGTGTGTGGGTATATATACTGTATATATATATATATGTATATATATTGTGTGAGTGTAGCTTTTTTTAG
Source organism: Ptychobarbus kaznakovi (assembly GCA_027422405.1). Lineage (NCBI taxonomy): Eukaryota > Metazoa > Chordata > Actinopteri > Cypriniformes > Cyprinidae > Ptychobarbus > Ptychobarbus kaznakovi. The sequence continues at coordinate 8,570,655 of CM049805.1, read as the reverse complement.
AAATTTTGATACTGATTTCTGAATTTATGTCTGCTGGAAAATAAGGTTTGCCATCACCGTATTAATTTACTTTTTTAAATGATAAACTTTCTTTTAAATTATGGAATAAGAGACTTATAACAAACCAAAAAATCATACTACCCCTATTTGACCATTTAAAAAAAAGTTCTTTAAAATTGTAATATTTTTCACTATTTTACTGTTTTTACTCCGTTTTTTAATCAAATAAATGCAGCCTTGGTTTGAATCTTTAAAGAGAATATTATTAGCTTTTTTTAAGTGTGCATTTTGTGTACACATATTAAGGGCTGTTGATTTAGCCTTTATTCAAAGTACATGCCGTGTACTAAAGCCACAGCAAACAGTGAGTGATTATGGAAAACAGCAGATGTGTAGTTGTCAGTGTTGGGGTTCATTAGGCTACAGCTGGCCACTCTTATACCTTGTTTACCACTCTGCCCGACCACCACCTGGCACACGAGTTTATATCGTGGCGGATTGACATCTTTTAGTTTACTGAGAACTAGATCTGCTAACATCTGACACAGCTGGCTACAACCATCAGGACTGTAACACACACCTTCCAAATAACTATCCAAAGTGGCCTGTAAGATCTGCTGGGTCCTGCTGGCACTGAAATGGCACCCTGGTTCTGGTGCCATTCTGTAGGTGTTCTCCACATACACCTCCTGGATGGGTTGTTGAAGGTACAGTCCAGAGAAGCTCACTCTTCCTCCCTGGTGCCAGCCTGCGAATGAGAACCGCTTGCCCATGGAGATGTGAGAATTGCTGACGTTGGGGCTCAAGAACGATGACTCGGATGAAGGAACCGTCGTGCTCCTGAGAAACAGGGGTCTGTGGTGGGGCTGGTCCTTGGATTGGTCTTTGGAGCTTCGGCGAGTGGAGATTGAGCCCAGACGTCGCCTTGGAGGCCCTGAGGCACCGGATTCTGTGGACATGGAGCGATTGAACTGAGCTAAAGTCTCCTGAGACAGTGGTAGAGGCTGATTGGCCATGTTGAAGAAATCTGTGAGGACACACATCACATTGTATTGATCAATATAGCCTTATTCAAAAAAGTAATTTGAATCATTTCTTCACTGTGTGTGTGTGCGTGTGTGTGTGTGTGTGTGTGTGTGTGTGCGTGTGCGTAAAATTATAAATAGACTTGCAATAATTTTGACCTAATTCATAGCAATAAAAAGAAAGTTCATTTCATTTCATTTAGCACACACAATTTTCAAGAAATAGTTCACCCAAAAAAATACAATTTGCAGTCAATCTAAAATGTACAGTAGATTTTGTTTCTTCTGTGGATTAATTGGTGAACTATTTGGTGGATCAATGTTTTTATCAAAAGTTTGAACCCTCCTTCTGACGGCACCCATTCACTGCAGAATATCATAGGTGAGCAAGTGATGTAATGGTAAATTTCTCCAAATCAGTTCCATTTAAAATTTTTTTGTGAATTAAAATATTCATAAATAGTTTTACTTTATACAGCTTTATTTATTATTATTATTTTAATTGCATATTATTTAAATATCTATTTATATTAATTTGTTTTAAATATTTATTTAATAAGAAAAAGATTACTGCGGATGAACCACCACTGACATTGAGAGAACCGCCATAATGGGATGCAGTCCAACAAATAATCAGATCAGTGCTTTTTTTTTCATCCATCCATCCATCGACTCTTTGTAAATTTCTACATCAATCTATGTGGTTACCAGCTTTGCGAGTATAGTTATTTATCATTTACGAACCCTAAAGCAATATGTTGTGGGCCAGTCCTGTTACATGCTAAATGTTTTAGGGTTGAAGATCAGTGCTAAAACGTCTTTGCTCCAACCCTGAGCAACTATCATTGCACCACGTTATTTGTTACTACCAGTATTCTTGTGCATTGTGCCAAAAACAATATTTTTCTTTAAAAAAAAGACAAATTCTGCTGCTTCTCTGAAAAAGCACCAGGCATTTTAATTTTAGTAAAAGTTACAACGATACAATTCCATTTAACTCATTACAATTTAACAGTGATAAATGAGGATAAGCTTATTGACTAATACTTCAGTGAAAAACACAAAATTATGATTTTATTTTTCTTCACACTACAGTGTCAAAAGTTCAGTATTCAATTCATTACATGTAGTCAGTCATTCGGGCACAAATGGCATCGTTTCCTGGGAATTACCCACATTGTATTTGTTGAAAAAGATGTGAACTTAAAGGATGGTCAACTCTGTAAAAGAGGTCATGTGAGTTCAGTGGTTAAATTAATGCAGTCACAATCAGGTATGAAACTAAGGGCCTTTCCCAATAACACAAACTGAAATTGTACTGTTGTTTCCTCAATGACACAGGTTTCTAAAATGAGATAGTTTTCTTGAGCCAAAAAGATTTCTATGGATCTAATTTAAAAGGTAACTGAGATTTATTAGTTATAGACCTACTGCGCAAGAATTTGGCCCTCATAAATCCATGCTTATGGAGCGTGGTACTCTTTGTTAGTTGTTACTCTTTCTTATAAAGGGAGTCCAGTTAGAGCTGCCATCAGGAGGAAACAAGCAGGAACATTGTCCCAGGCCCTGGAACTAGAGGAACCCTACTAAATCAATGCTTCTGAGTGTATGAGGGCTGGGCTCCAACATTATAATTTGGTCCCGGCCCTGTGAATTGGGCTCTGTGTTCAACAAAATCATTTCAAAAGGTGTTCACTAAATCAGTAGGCCATTAAAAAGGTTAGACTAAGCAATTGTGAGAGTGACAATATGTTGAGTCACAAATCCAACATAAGAAAACAATAGTGTGTCAGTTTAAGATTGAACAAATGCTTCCAAAAACACATGAATAATCCTAAACATTATTATGTAAATGTATGTATTAAATATATGAGTAAATATATGAATTAAAAGCTATAACACAGAATAAAGCTTATTAAAAACGGACAAGCGTAAGTACTGAATGTGAATGTAACTCAAAATCAATGACCTTAAGTTGTTTGGGCCAAAATGCCATCAAATACCATTTGGAACTGATGTACTCGCAGAAAAAAAAGCTTTATTTAGTTGGTGTTGCAAATTTTGTGAATGTTAGATTTGTCCAATAAAATGACATATTTAATAACTGAAAAAGGCCAGTGAAGTGTTAATCGAAGACAACCAGAGACAGCTTGAGTCCAGACCTAGATTAGCTTCTAACAATTAAAAAACTATTAAAAATATATTTGAACCTGGGCACCTGGTTGAATCTGTTTCTTGGAAGCCAACCCGAAGAGTTTCTTTAAGAGAATGAGATTCTTTTTAATGCATGAAACTTTTCTTAAACAGCACCGTCAGGGAAGTTCCCACCTGTCTGTGCAGTAAGTTATTGTTAAAGTCCTCAGATTGAGTCAACAGTACACCTCAAATCAGGTTCAGTTCCCTTCTCTTCTGCCTCTCCCCAGTCTTTTCCTCTACACCACTCTTCAGAGATATTCATCTACGTGCCAAAACATTCACCACAGTTTACCGCTCTACACACATGCAAAATAATAACAGTAAGTAAAAACATGTAAAAGTACAGGTATGGGTAGGATAGAGAGTAAGAATGAGTCTTTCACAACTGAGTCACTAGAAAAGAACAGCAAGTGATTGAACAACGTCACCCAGATAAGATCCTTTAATAAGCACATCTTTACCGTCAGCTTGCACACCATGGCCAGCAAGAATGAACAAGCTAAAATCTCTCTTGAGTCAGAAGTTTTACATGAGCTCCAAAATTAATCTACCAAAGTTTCTCCGAGAAGCATGTTTTAAAAAGCAGTTTGATACTTTTTCCATTTTGTCAGAATGGATTAAGAATCAACATTTAAATAATATACGCACACAATCAAACCAAAATGTATTCAGACACCTTCAAGGTTTCTTTCATTATATCACAGTTTATTCGCTATAGTTTAGAAAAAATGGTAATAAAATATGGCAAGAACTCAGAGTTAAACTGTGTCAGAGCAAATTCATAATGATAGAAAGGTACGTAATGGAATGCAATCAACCAAAAATGATTCAGCTGTTACATTTAAGTACGCAATTTGATAATACCAATTTAGGTCAACCAATTACCAAGCATTGTTAATTCTGTTCAGTCTGTGGTGTAAAAAGGTCGCATTAGCAAATAAAGAAAACATACTTAAGGAAACCATGGTCAGGTCAAAGTGTCTGAATAATTCTTGATCTCAAATTTTACTGATGGTCCACTGTATGAAAATGTTTTGGGTATAATGTGTCACAGTTCACTTTAATTTGTTATCCTCACTTTCATTTATGAATCATACTGTCATACTTTCATACTTTTTTACCCATTAGTAAAAACAGATCAAAAATCGTAACTGGTGTCTGAATACTTTTTGGCTTGACTGTAAATATATATACATATAAACAACATTACTATACTAGAAAAAATGGCGTTTCTAAATATCCGTGACTTTAATAATAGCTGTCAAATAGGTTTTGTGTTATAAATAGGTTAGAGTGAAAATTTAAAGGAAAAATAGTATTTTAAATGATTATTGTACCCTTTCATGATTGTGATCTCTAAGACCCAAAACATAAAAGCTGTAAAGTCAATCTCAACAAGCCATGAGTGTTAATATGACTTCCAAAACCATCTAAAAAATCTATTAAATATTTGTTTAGTATGTTGTATTTGGTATCGCCATGATGATGGGTAACCCGAATTTCCTTACCCGTTTAGGAGCTCAATTAAATTAGAAAAGTGTTGTATTCCAGTGAGGTTCTCTCTTCTCAACTAATTTTGTCACTAAGTGGTCCATGTTCACTGTTGCCAGTGCATCTCTAAGTAAAGAGCAGCCCCGTAAATTATTGTCCAAATGCTCTACATGGGCAGACACACTAAACAATGCCCTGCAAGCCAGGCAATCATTCACACCGAGCATTAAACAACCTGGATATCTGCCACAAACTTGCTTGTAGTCATGGAAAGCCTATTTTAACCTTCCACAGCAGCCTGACTGGCTTATCAACAATTATGGCTGAATCAACAATTATGGCTGATGTCCAGTGCAGTCATGGGTAATCAAGTAGAATATACATTTCTTGTTGGCAAATGTTTTGCTATATGGTCATTTTTGTATTTCCAACAGTGCTGTAGAGCTTTATTGCAAAGGGCATAAGTGTGTCACACTGATCTCTTGTATTTGAGAGAGAAAAGGTGCTGATCTGGTTGCCAGTGGGCGGTATCAGGCAGAGCCATCTGTTTCCACTGCAATCAAGAGGAAAAGGAGGGCTGCAGTCACATCCAAACACAAGCCGCTCATGGAACGCACCTCTGTGCTGAATCTCTGACTCACTAAACCAGTCTTAGCAATGTCAGGGGGCTCTATAATCTATTCGAGAGTTATCTCAAAGAATATCACTGACAAATACTTTAAATAATGGAACATTTGTTGTTCATAATCATGATAAAGTTTCCACCCCTAACTCTCCATATTCTCTGTATTGTTTTTAGTCATGCAAAACATAAGGAAATTTGTGAGGAAGTTGGAAATTAATGACAGACGCACAAAGGTCAACAAGTTCCAGCATGTCTGGACTTGTCTGCAGATGTATCAATAAACTAGTGGAGTTTAAAAAGTGCTGTCAAGCCAAAAATACAAACAGTGGAGGCAGTTGGAAAGCCAAGACCTTTGAGAGGGGAAAACCATAAATAGTGTTTTCATATAGACGAAGAGCTCTCTCTGTTCCATAAATCAGCTATTAGATAGTTGCGTTACAGAACTGAAACTTTTACTTTTCTGAAGAAAAAGTAGCGTTTGACGCCAAATGCTTACCAGAGATTTATAATGGTTTCTTGGCTATGTGTTGCTTGGTTGTTAGGTTGGAGAACCACCCTTCAAGCGACGCTGTGATTATTTACCGAAAAGCTAAAACTATTCATAGTAGTTTTTGTTCATTGAATTAAACTTTAAATAAAATAAAATATAAACATTAGATGAAAAATTTAAAATGTTACTTTGGCAACTAACTGGAATAAAATAGGTTTAAGTTGAAGTAAAACTGAAATAAAAATAGTCCTGTCAAATGATTAATCGCGATTAATCGCATCCAAAATAAAAGTTTTTGTTTACATAATATGTGTGTATGCTGTGAATATTTATGTGTATATAAAATACACACACATGTATAAATTTCAGAAAAATTTGCTATGTTTTCATATTAAATATATTTATTTATATATATTATAAATTATATAAATATACACATATAAATACATGTAAATATTTTCTAAATATATACTGTATGAGTGTGTATTTATAGATACATAATAAATATATACAGTACACACACATATATTATGTAAACAAAAACTTTTATTTTGGATACAATTAATCGCGATTAATTGTTTGACAGCACTAAATAAAAATAAATACATTTAAAAAAATTAAAACATGACAAAATTATTAAAAAACAAAACAGAAAATATAATTAATTACTTTTTTTTATAAATACGAAAATATTAAACTGCTTGAATTATACTAATATAACACTGCCTCCACGTCTCTTCACATCTCTGTATGGCTTGGGTCTCTCCTTTAATGAAATATGAGATTTCTGACCATTTTATGTTTCCTTCATATCCAATAGAAGACATGTTATATTGAGATTTAATACTTAGGCTTCGGGGTTTGTTCATAACCTCAGTAAGCACCTCAGAGACTGATGTAAAGGGTCAACTTGATCTAGTTCAACATGTGAGGAGTTAGTAGCACATTGACCCAACAATACAAAATTCAGCTCCAATCCAACTCTGATTGTACTCAGAGGCCTGAGGGCTCTAGTGTTACACAATTTAAATACAAAGTACGTCAGGTCTATTGATGTCACCCAACTGAAACATTTAGAGGAGCACTGGATCAGTCTGTACTCAATCTGGAGCTGAGATAACGGAGCCCTTTTTCTTGTCAGGACACAAGAACAAATCGTTCTTTCTGAATTATAAAATCGTTCACTAAAAAGAACTGGCTTTTTGAGAATTTTTGAAACTTAATAGTCACTGGTGAAAATATCTAATTAAAATAAAATAATCAGAATTTTTGTTCCACAGAAGAAAGAAAATCATATACGTTTGGAATGACATGAACAACATAAGTTTATTTTTGCCACGGTAGAGATCTATTGAAGTAATGATAATTACTGATAAAGTTACCGCCCATCTACAAGTCAAAGCATTTTTGAGTGAGATTAATAAGTGGTGTCAATTCAAAACAACTAAACAGATTCTTTTCTCCACTACAAAATATAAGAAAGCCTTTTAAGGATATTTAATCCATAGTTTAAAAAAAGATGCATATTCAGACCCGAATTGATATTTTGACCTATTATCATATCAAAGTATTCTGTTTCTCTGCATTATTCATCGAGACTTGTGCTGATGCATTTTTCATTGACTTTAATCATGGTGTCAGATAAACCTCTTTTCTGAATCACAATTAAATGTACAATGTTTCTTACACAGAACATGCGCATGGTGTGGCACGCAGATGACACGACAAGTACGTTTCAGTCAAAAATCAATACTTTTATTCAGAATAATGGATTAAATTGATCAAAAGGGACAATAAAGGCCTTTACATTATTAAAGAAATTCAAATAAATGCTCTTTTAAACTTTCTATTCATCAAAGGATCCTGAAAAAAAATTAAGCATTACTATTTTTGACATTGATGTTAATGAGAAATGTTTTCTTGAGCACCAAATCAACATATTAGAATTATTTCTAAAGGATCATGTGACAATGAAATCTGTAATAATGCTGAAAATTCAGCTTTGCCATCATCACAGGAATAAATACAATTTTAAAATATATTCAAATTTAAAAAAATTGTACTAATATTTCAAAATATTACATTATTTTTACTGTATTTTTTATCAAATAAATGCAACCCTGGAGAGCATAAGAGACATTCTTCAAAAACAAAGACTAAAAAATCGAATTGTATAGTCTAATTGTCAATCAAACTCTTTGCTAACGTGTTAACCATGGTGAAAGTAAGAAATGAAACGCCTGCTTTTTAACCTAAACCTAAGACTTTGTCTCATAAATATCCCACAGCTCTCATAACCTGACCTTGCAGTTGTTTGATGTTTTGAGTAAGCCTGCATTAGTAAAAAGTAACAGTAAAAAGCTGGGGTGTGTTTCTCACTCTGAGCAATCCACTGTCACCCACTTGCCAGTGTTTCCAGAAGCAGACTTAGAGCCAGTGAATCACATTCGTGAATCACAACAAAATGGAGTCTGACAGGAGTTTCGTTTCCAACCCTCCTTAGCCAGGTTCAGCTGGTGGGCTGAGCTGAGAGTCACTGCTGAGTAACACAAAATGTGACACTGTTGCCCAGATCATATCCCCTATATGCTCTAGTGTAAATAAACTGAGAGACCCTTATACAAACACATGTGAGCTCATCCCATATTTTTAGCCTTTAGTGACGTCAAAATTATTAAAGAGACAGGTCACCCAAAAAAATGAAAATTCTATCCTCATGTTGCTCCAAACTTTTGTGCTTCTATTTTTGTCTATACAATGAAAGTCAATGGGGTCCAATGTTATTTTGACTCTGCTGAAGAAAGTCATAAAGGTTTGAAACAACATGAGGGTGAATAAATGATGGCAAAATGTCAATTTTTGTGTTAACTATCCCTTTAAATTTGCCACTTGCTAGGCTGTGTCAGGGGGCGGGACATTCTCATAATAGGGAGCATTTGATTGGAACAAATATGTATAGTGCAGGATGAGTCCTCAAAGCGTTGGGTCTGTTTTGCTATAAGATAAAAACTGCAAATGTAAAAGGCATATATCTCATTAAGATTTGTTTGGTCAAATTTTCTTCTAAATTTTTGACTCTAAGACCCCATTTTGTCAAAGACTATTTTTAAATGTGTACTTCTGGTACTTCTGTTCAGGCCCGGTTCTATGGGGTGCTAAGCACCCTCAAACGAAATCAAAAGCACCCTCAGTTAAAGCTGTATTGATGGTATATTATTGCAGATTATGGTTTGCGCTCTGGAGATAAATTTCTCAATTTCAACTTCAACGTGTTTTTGCAGAGTTGAGCAATGTAGCCAATCACAGACAAATCTATTGATTTCTTGAATTAGAATCCACTCACTGCTCAAATCGCTGGAAATTTTGTTCAGGTTGTGTTCAGCGCGAATCATCTCATTATAACAAAGTGTTGACACAATATAAATAAGAGATTCGTTGTGCAGATCACGATGAACTAAGATGAGTGATAGCACCACCAGTAATACAAGAAGCACCCTCAGTGATTTGATTCTGGAGCCAGGCCTGCTTCTGTTCTTACAAAAATAAACTCAATAATACTTTTTCAACTCAACACTTTGATTAAGATTATGTTAATATAACTAATTTAAATAATTGTAAGGCTTTTTTTAGCCTCACTTTGCTGAGGCCCACTTGTGGCCCTCGGCCCAAACCACTGGTATGGATGAATTTAGAGCAAACAGACATGAATTAAATGCCACAAAACTCTGTTTGGGATTTTATGGGGACTTTAAGGAAAACCTTGTGGTAATCTACAGAAAGAGGAAGTGGTCAAAGCTATTGAAAGAGCTATTGCTGATGTTTAGCGACTGGTTTTAATTAGGAACTTCCTCAGTCCCAGCACATGGCAACACTCTCAAGACCAAACAAGGCCTTGTCCGCTGGCTTGTTCAGTGTTTCCTGACAAAAGCAGGGATTGTAGGGGTGGTGGGTGATGGGAGACTGTTGTGAACTTCCTATGGACACCGGCACAGGCCCAGGGCAGGGCCAGATAATCAGAGCTTTGTGTGTAGAAGAATTTTCAGGGAAAGCTCCCTAGTTTGCCTCAGCTAAAAAATAACGAGGGTGTATTTGTTGGTGAAAGGGGTCTGTCATTAAACCAAAAACATTTACAACAAAGTGTGAATGAACTTATTCATGCGAAACTGGTTAAGGGTGGAATGGCGACTTCCTTTTCTTGTCTTGTCATTCTTTATTTAACATGTGATGAAAGTCACACTGTGGTAAGTAAAAGCGTTATTTGGCTTTTAACACTGTTTTCTCAGTTTTTCGGTCAATACAATCACCCTAAAGACCGGTTTGTCTCACTGCAAAGCTCTGCTTCGACTTTCAAGATCTCATGTGTCAGCAGCAGGCTCGTTCGACAAAAACATTAACTAATAGGATCAATATTGCAGGCAAGATGTCTCTACAGCAGCCAAGGATGTGGACACCTCCTATTATTGTTGTTTGTCGCTGCCAAAGATTTCATCAGATTTTGTAATATGTAAAGTAAACATTATATCTGGTTTTAATTTACTTAAGTTTCTATATGGCAATATACTGGCCAATATATTTTAAATATAAAAAATGTATTTAATTATTTTACTTGACTCCTTAACATTTATAAAACTGATTTCTCATACATAGATAGCTGACACAGTCCACAAATGAATAATAACATGTAATATGACACTTGGAAGGCTGATTTTTTTAAACTGTGAATTATTAATAACGTATTGTCAGTATTACCCACTCTTCCCTGCTCATTCACCATCTGGACTGGAAATGTATCATTGTGACGCAAATGGAAATATAATTGGAATGAATAGACAAAATGCTTTTTAATTATTTCATGATCATGTACTATGCCAGGGGTTTTCAAAGGTTTTTGTCAGCCGAACCCCTTTGACCTAAATTATTTACTTGAAGTTCCCCCTGAGATTTTAAGTAAATATTTCAATAATTTAATGGCACATTTGCATGTTTAACTTTTAAAGTTTCAGTAGAATTTACATAGCTATTGTTATTATTACACTCAACAAATTATACAAATTCATATTATTGTAATTTACAATGTAATTACATTTTTTCAACAATGATGTTTTTTAATACAGGGTTTCCCAAAAATAGATTTTTTTATATGTACATTTAAGATTTTACATTTACATCACATTTGTATAAATCTGTAACATTTCTTAGCAAAAACATTTTTTATTTATTTTTTTTTTTATTAATTCGTTAATGGTAAACGTACCAACTCACAAACCCCCTGCAATTCCCTCACGAACCCAACTTTGGGAAACCCTGTAATACAAACAGTACAAACAGAGCCGGATTAACTTAAATGAAAGAGGACAAATACACAGCTTTGAAGGATTGCAGACTAAAGTACAACATCTGTCCTTTGACTTTAAGCTTTATCATTCTTATTCTTTCTTTCTTTGAACCTTCTCTTTTTACAGGCCCAAATATTATGCCAGACCAATAAGACATTCCAAAGTAACAGATAGGGGGAATTCCCACAACATTCCCTGCTTATTATTATAGCAGCCTGGATCCCAGATGCACCTCACAGCAGCATTAAAGCCAAAGGCTTGAAGTCGATGTATAAAAACAGTGGATTTATGTATCTCCTACATGTTTAGACAAAGTGATCTACTTCTGTTAGACACGACTTTGTACTTTCCCTCAAAGTTAAAGTACGTTTTTGTTTGGCATACATATTTTAGCAGTAAAAAGCATGACATCGTTTTTTAGGTGACCCAAAACCAGAATAATCATATTGAATTTTTGTGAATAACAACAAACATTTTCTAATCAGAAGCAGTGACGTTCAATATAATAAACCTGTTCCTGTTACATATAGTACAGATAAATCCTTAAACTATCTTAGGACAAAAACATTTAAATCAGCTGATTGCCATAAACTAGCATGGAAAAATAAACATATGCATTTAAATTCAATTAATTCAGAGTAGCACAACCACCCCATATATATATATATATATATATATATATATATATATATATCATATCTTAACAGGCCAGACTCAACATTCTCATAGGTCTAAGATATCAATTTGAATTCAGCCCGTTGAAGAGAGACTCTGAGGTGTTTCATCTCAGCTTCTCATGCTGAAGGCCGTTAGCTGAGCTCAAAATGAGACACGTTACTGTTATTAGCTATACACTGTCAGTCAATGCTGAGTTGTTCAGTTCTGAACTTCTCTTTCACAGAAATATGTGGGTGTTTATGCTTGATCCATTGTCAGGGTTTTTCAGAGGTGACATTCAGAACAGTGGGAGGTTACGGTTTTGAAGGTGTGCAACACTGACGACAATGTAATCGAGGGAGACGAGAGCATCACGCGCTGAAACAGAAAGACACTGAGGGAGACTGTGGGCGGAGGACAAGTGCTTTACTCAGTCAGAGGAAAACCCAAAAGGGGCCTTTCCTAACAATAATAATAATAATAATGAAGAGATGAAGAAGAATGTGAAGACTACAGTAAATCTAAATCTAAAGAAAAAAATTTTTATAAGAAATACTGAGATTTTTTTTTTTAAATATGTGTAATCTATCTGTTTCATTCATTTATTACACACACACACACACACACACACACACACACACACACACACACACACACACACACACACACACACACACACACACACACACACACACACACACACACACACACACACACACACACACACACACACATATATTTATATGTAATTTATAAGTTTTTTATTCATTCATTTACCTTACTTAATACTTTATTGCAGGGTAAATAAATAATACTTGTGTCTCAGAAGCGTGGAATGCAAGACACTTCTCTTGCTGTTCATCTGTCAGGCCGGGACAGCCCCGTGCCTGTCTCTCCAAAAACTCCCCGGTTCTTCACAGTCATAAACCAGACATCTCTAACTATCTGCTGCTCATTTTTCTAGAGTATAGAAAGAGGGAGTAAAAAAAAGAACAACATCAACAAAGAACAAGAAATCTGCTGGGGAATTTATTGTACTTTCTACTTCCCCAAACTGCTTATGAATAAAGCATGACAATTCTGGGATGTTCTCTGTCTTGGGTAGCAATTCTAATTTTTAAAACACTACTGCTTTTGTGCTACAGAGTCCTTACAAAACCCAAACTAAAGTGAACAGCGTATTAATGGATTTAATTTCCATGAGCACAGTGCACTAAATACATGTTTCATGGGTTTGCATGCGTATATGTTCCCCTCGTTAATTCCACTCCTACATTATGCAAGGTATAAATGTTTGTATGGGCTTGCTTGCGTGTGTTTGCATGAGAGTGTGTAAGTGCAAAGCCCTGCGTAATTTTATCAAGCTGACAAGAATCACAAATCTAACCCCAGGGGTTATTTATATCACAAATGTATGCCCACAGTAAACTAAAACTGAAACAACAGAACAACCCCTCAGTACCACACACTGGAAATGTCCATCCACTGACTGCACTGTCACCACCGTTGCCGAGGGGTGTTTCTATACCCTGACGTGACATTTGTGTGTGCGGTGTGACCTTATAATATATCTCTTTTTATAGAGTCAGGTGGTAGCATTATGCTAAGCTAACAACACAGCACTGATAAACTCATAAAAATACATAGGAAATATTGGGCAAAATTGTTCTTTTGTTGATTACACTGAGCTATTTAAGCAAAAACTAAAAAATGTAGTGATTAAATATTTACAGTCAAAAAAAATTCTGACTCATTCAGCTCCTTATAAAATTTCCCTAAGCATGGCACAATGCACTCTGGGATTACCTAATTCACAAAGAACAGATGTGATGCCATCTACTTAAAAAAAATTGATTTCAACAGACAATTGATTTCTAATACACAATTAATTTCAGCAGAGTATAATCTTTAATATTAACATTAATATTCATTAAAGGGATAGTTCACCCCAAAATAATCATGTTGCTCCAAACCTGTAGGATCTTCATTCGTCTTTAGAACACAAATTGAGATATTTTTGATGAAATCACATATTTGAAATCACAAAACCAGTCTTAGGTCGCTGGGGTATATTTGTAGCAATAGCCAAAAATACATTGTATGTTATCGATTATCGATTTTTCTTTTATGCCAAAAATCATAAGAATATTAAGTAAAGATCATGTTCCATGAAGATATTTTGTAAATTTCCTACTGTAAATCTATCAAAACTTAATTTATGATTAGTAATATGCATTGCTAAGAACTTCATTTGGACAACTTTAAAGGTGATTTTCTCAATATTTAGATTTTTTTGCACCCTCAGATTTCAGATTTTCAAATAGTTGTATCTCGGCCAAATATTGTCATATCATAACAAACCATACAATGGATAAATCTCAATTTAGAAAAATTGACCCTTATGACTAGTTTTGTGGTCCAGGGTCACATATAAAAAAATATAAATTTTGTTAAATTTCAAAACACAACACTTTTTTCAAATGCTTGGATACTTATAAACCAGATCATTTGTTCACCGGTTTAAAATGACACAACTTAACATCAAAGTATTACTATTTCAAAATTCAACTCACACATTATATCTGAATTTAAATGTCTATTCATATCATTACAATGATCAAACTATCAATTGATACAACTGCTCAAAATGCAGTGCAATAACTCTATTCTACGGGGGCCGTAGAAATCGCGATCGCGTTCACGTTACAGGGGGTTACTTCCCCTCCGTACAGATCGCGTTCCGCGTTCCTCTCGGTAAATCGCGTTCCGGGGTCCCCCTCCCCCCTTATGGTGCCCTTGCCCTCACGAACAAGTCACTCTTCTCCAGGCCATTGATGATGCTTGCAATGGCATCGCAAGACAATGGAAGGCCTGGATTTGCCAGAAGTTGTTTCCAAATGTGTTTAGCTAATGAGAAGCTGTGGCCAAATCCACAAGACAAGATTGATGAAACAGAAGTGCAGTGGGGAACACTCCAGATTACATTTTACTGTACTATATTTTTCTTATCTAAAGTTTTTGAAAAACCTATGTTGTGAGTTGATTATTGATCAATAATTTTCAGATTTTGTTCAATGATTCCAGTGTCTTTTCTCTTTAGTCTATTACAATGATGAAACCTTCACCTGAAGCTATGGGTATTTTGTGTATGGGTGATCTAATTTAATGTTAATATGATATTTCATGAAAAACTAGTTATTTGAACCAAGGATTCTGCAAATGCAAGGCTTCTTTAAAGATATGAACGCAACATGCAAAGTTTTGAACATTGGACAGCCTGTGTTACAAATATTAGCTGTTTTGAGTTTTGTGACTAGAGTTTTGAAAAATTACATCAAGGTTCTGAAATTGGTGACAAAATGATTGTAAAAAACTGCAAATCGAGGCCTAAAGTTTTGCACATTTACTGTCTAAACTGTTGAGCTGATGTTAGACTGTCTATTTATGTGTTTATTTATTTGGATCCCCATTAGCTATGCCCTCAAGCATTGCTAGTCTCCCTGGGGTCCCCACAACACTTAACATTCATACATTATAACAAATATTAAAGAAATACAACAATATAAAATGAAAGTTAAATGTATTCTCCACGATTCAAAACATCTCTATAAATGTATCTTCCACTTTTTTAATATCTAAAACACCTACAATATAAAAACGTATTGCTCAATCAATTAATTCCTATGCCTCAACCTCCTATAAGTACAAAATTCCAAGGTGTGCCTTTACCTGCCTTTTAAAATATTTATTTTTGTGTTATCCTAATTAATGACACTGGTAAGAGATTCCATAATTGTATTGCCCTGAATGTTACTGTGCGTTTAATACAATTAGTTTTAGCATAAGGGAGTAAAAATCTACCCTCTGTTGCCCGTCTAGTAACATATTCATGTGACTGAACATTAAATTGTAATTTATTATACTGATCCAATGGAGTTTTAAATGTAAAACCTTTCATGTTGATAATAGTATTGCAGCAATCATCCTATCTTCCACTTTTAGCCATTTCAGATCAAGATGCATAATGTTTGTTCGATACGGACACCGGAGGATTAATCTCGCTGCCATATTTTGTACTCACTGAAGTTTCCTCAAATCCTTATTTGAAGCATTAGCCCATATTATCTGACAATAGTTCAGCTGTGAGAAGAAGAGAGTATCCAATATTATTTTCATTATAATGAATACGTAATATATTGTCTACAGTACTACAGCTACTGTACAGGCATCCTCCCTTCTCTCCTTTAAAAACCTCTTAAAAATCCTTTTTCTCTGAGTATTACTCTTTAGTTCATAGTCTGTGAATTGAACCCTGTTATGGATGTTTATCTTCAGTCTCTCTGTATCTTTAATCTAATATTGTAAGTGGTTTCTGTGTATTACTCTCATCTCTTGTATGTTATGTCTTCTGGTATTGATGTCTTTTTGTCTCTGTACCTTAAGTCTGACTTATAAAGTGACCTTGGGTGTCGGAAAGGCGCTATATAAATACAAATTATTATTATTATTATTACACTTCCCATTTTCTTCACTGTGTTCTCAATATGCTTTGACCATGGCAATTTATTGTCCAAGGTGATACCCAATAGTTTTGCTTCCTTAACTTGCTGAATAAGTGTTTTATTTATATATAATTTCAGCCCCGGTTTGGAACGTAGAGAATAATTAGACCCAAATACTATCTTTGTTTTAGATGTATTTAGAATACATCTAAATACTGTGTATATGCTGTGTCTATGCCTACACAGTAAGACTAACGGTGTTAGTTGATTTCAGTAGGAGGCAGGTGGTACGTCTGGGGTGTTGATGTCCATGTGGGTGACCATTTCGAGTAGATTAACAGCGTGAGGAGGCTCTGAGGTCGAGAACTGAGTCCTAAGGGTCGATTGAACAACAACAAGGAAGCTCTTAGTGTGTTTTTAGGTTATTTCCAAAGTTCTCAGGCGATGTGTGGTGAGAGATATTACTGCAGGGGATTATCTTTGAAATACAAGAGCTCTTAAAGCCGGCCAACAGATAAAATTAGTTTTTATGGGAGTGACAAGCGAAACTCCCTGATGTCTCTCTGTAGTAAAAATATAAAAATTGGCGGAATGCCTTGAGAGAGAATGTTTTATGGGAGGAAAGATACAGCAAGAATTCAACTTATCTGTGCTATTACTCAGATATATTTTGACTGATACGTCTGGACTTTCTCCGTGTTTCGCATCAAGACTTGTTGCTCAAGTCTGTAAATGACACACTGCACCTTTATAGATATAAATCACTGTCTTTCTCAAATCTACCCAGAACGATGTGCTTTCACGCCTGGTACATTGGAGGCAGGAAATGTGCTGTGATATATGTGAGCAGAGCTGAGATTTTATTCATTCTGGGATTGCATGAGTGCTCTGCTGATGGGAAGGACTCAAATGAGTCCAAACTCCCTCAAGAGAGTATCTCCGAGCCAGCCATCCACAGCCGAAAATGCTGCTGTCTGAAACAAGCTGCATTTGTGTTGAGAGGACACTGTTCCTTCTTAGGTTTGCACCCTGATAAAAGAGGATCTTATCTGTATACGTAGTCAATGCACTGCAATGAGACACATGGCATGCGAATGATTAGATTGAGTCATGTCTTTGCAAAATCATCAGAAGCAGCAGCAAAATAATACATGCCTCAGTCTATAATATTAGCACTAATGGCACATTTTGGATCTTCCTTATTTGACATACTGAATTCAGGTCATAAAGACCATCTAAACATCTAAAACAGGGGGGTCCAAACCTGTTCCTTAAGGACCACTGTTTGGCAGAGTTTAGCCCCAGCCTTAATTGAACACACCTAAAGCTAATCAAGGTCATCAGACTCACTTGAAACGTTCTGACAAGTGTGTTGAAGCTGGTAGCTAAATCCTACAGGCCATTGGCCCTCTAGAAGCAGGATTAAAAAAAACTCTAATCTAAAATGCACAGTTTTGCACATGCATACACAGTATGTATTCATGTCCGAATATTGAGTCTCCATGATACAGCAGGTGAACAATATACAGATGAAGTACTGCATCTGTTGAGGTTCTAAATTGTGCAAACAATGGATTATTTGCTGTCTGATGAGACCATTGGGAGCCATCTCTTAAATAAACGGCAGAAAACTATGAGCCATGCAGTAAGTGCAATATATACCAAAAAATAAAAAATCCTTTGTTTGCATTATACTTGTCTAACAACACTCGAGTAAACAGTTTTCATGGTCAATAGTATCATAGGTCACAAAAACACACAGGTCAAAGGACTGTGCCAACATGGAAGATTACTGGAGTATGTTTTACAAGAAAATACTATTTCAGTTTTTCTACTTCAAAATTTCACATTTAATTCAGTGTATCACTTGCAGTGTTGAGGAGTAACTAGTTACATGTAACGGAGTTACATCATCTAATTACAAAATAAATGTAACTGTAATCCATTACAGGGGAAAAAAAGTGTAATTAAGTTACAGTTACTTATTAAAATGTTAACGGTTACATTTTAATATTTTCTTTAAAAATGTAGGATAATTAATTTGTTGCTTTACCTGTTTTTGATGTGCACAATGCCTCCTGCCATTTAAAGGCCATTAAGTAAAGTGTTGGTGTTCTGATGAGTTTGATTAGTTCTCTTGTTTGCCGCACACTACATCTGACAATTAAATCAATCCACATTGCTACTAAAAGCTACAAGTTGTCTGAAAGTTGCCACCATGTCAAATGATAAAAATTAATTCCAGCACTGACAATTTAAACATAAAAAATCAGACCAATCTCAAAGTAAAAAGAAGTGCTGAAGTCTGATTTTGTGGTGGCTGTGCTTTAAAATGAAATTATTATAATCTTAATTCAATGGATGAAGGATTTTGAAAATCTGACAGTAGCTAAGGTTAACCCAGATGTATGAAAATGATTAACAATTGAAGCATTCGTTATAAATTTAGAAGAGTATGTTTAACTTATCAAAAAGTAATCCAATGTAATCAGTTACATTAGTTTAATACAGTAACTGAAATAGTTACACTTCTTATTACATTTTAAATAGGGTAAGATGTAATCTGTAACCTGTTACATTTCCATAGTTATCTTCCCAACACTAGGCCTTTTATTCGTAACTGTTTTTGGAATCAATGTATGATTAGGAACGTAATCCTGCATAACAATCAAGACGTTCTCCATCAAATTCAGCACATAATATGAAAGGACAAGAATTTGGACGCGTTCACTCGCCAAGATCGATCATCCTGCTGATCTGGCATGCACAGGTGCAGAAATCAGCGCTTGAAAAATGGAGCATTTGCCCCCACCATGTACTGTGTTTACTTCCCAAAGCACCACAGAGCTGCTCTCTGTATTAATCTTACAACATTACCGGCAGAGGGGCTTCCCAGCGAGAGAGACAGAAAGAAAGAGAGTGAGACGTTCTGATTGTATTTCCAGTCACACATTATCTCCTCATGCAGCCGCCCCCACCCTCCTCTCTGTCTTTTCTCTCTCTCTCTCCCTCACATCTGTTTCCTGGGGTGATGTTCATGTTGCTACTTACGTTCCAGAACACATTTGATTCCATCCAGGGGAAAGCCGGTGTGCTGGAATGTCCAGGCACCAGGTGCATCAGCGCTCTCTGTTATTCACATCTGAGAGGCTTCGTGATCTCTCTGCCATAAAGACAAGAATAATTAGTGTGCACACAAAACAGTGCTTTCTACTGAAAAAAATGGCTTTATGTAACCATTAGACACAGATGGTTTGGTATACTTCACCACGCTCTGATAACTACTTTTACTTGTTCAAAGAACCGTTTAGGGATTGTTTACCATTCAAGCAATGTTAACTGGATGTGAAAATGGAATACAAAGTCTGTTTACGTAATTAGGCATCCATTGTGATCAACCCATCTACGCAGTTAGATGGGACCCCTGTATGGAAATGTGCCTGTTGCCATGGGAAACCTCCAAACCTATCATCACATCAAGGATATGATGAGTCATCCACAGGCAGATCCATATTTATACTCCGTCACTCTGGTGGGTCACAGCCCCCACTTCCACCCCGCTCTCTTTCCATATATGTTTATAAGCCGGATGTAGCACCTTAGCAGCAAAGCAAAAGCACAAATATGAGTCATGTGGTATGTAAATGTCTTTGGCATACATATACATATACATACACATACACACACACACACACACACACATTGTTTTTTATTTTAATTATTCATCCATTCTAAATTGTTAAACACATGGCGTGTTAATCACAATTCCAGTAGACATGAAACAGGAGAACAGAAGAGAAAATCAAGAGACTCTTGGATAATGTTGCTGAAAGAAAATACAGTGCAATTATGTTCTAAATCACTGGTCTCTTTGAGCAGAGGGTAATGCTGTTTTGGTGTCAGACACACAGGGTGATTTCCCATGCTGTGTGAAAGAGGAATGTAAACAGTGGGATGAGAGGGCTGACACCATGGGTGTCTGAGAGTGTTTTCCTAAACTCAGTCTCTCCTGGCTTTACAGTGCGGAGGTGTGAGATGCTACACAGTTAATAGCACCCTTCGAGTGAAATAGCACGCCACGCAAGCTACTCACACAGACAGCTGACACCTTTCTAAACACTGCATCCCTATATAGAGGACCGTAAAGGCCCATTTCTCTGTGTGCGTCAGCAGGAGGGAAGACTTTATAATCTTAACTGCTTATAAGATTCCACATGTAATGTTAAAATGGCTCCGGCCCTCCCAACTACAAGCAAAGAAGAGCTCTCATGAGCTCAAGATGTCTAGTAGTTGATATTCTAAAATTTGACCCCTTGAGTATAAATGCTAAGAGTGGTCGTTTAGAATTGATAGTCGTTGCATTCATTCATCAGTAGCAGATGTTCACTTGAACCTCATGGTTGAAGATTGCAGAATATTACAATGGCACTTTGTCATAGGCTTCGCATCCACTGGACAAGTGATTCAGATAGTGAAACATATACAGTGAGAGGTGTTTTATGAGAAAGTCAGAGAAAGTTTGAGAAGTGATGCATTGCATTGGTATTGACATTTGTGAGAAAAACAATGACAGAAAATGGTAAGGGGTTTTTAAACATCCAGATATGATGATTTCCTTCTTAAAATGCAGAGTTATTTATATTATCCAGTATAAAAACCCATTTAATACAACTGAAAAAGAGTGATAATGAAACAATATATTGCAACATCATGTTTCCAAATAAAAAAAAAGCTTTTATTTGTCAAGCAAAATTAATAAAACATGTTTTTTTTATAAATTACAGTGTGTGTGTGTGTGTGTGTGTGTGTGTGTGTGTGTGTGTGTGTGTGTGTGTGTGTGTGTGTGTGTGTGTGTGTGTGTGTGTGTGTGTGTGTGTGTGTGTGTGTGTGTGTGTGTGTGTGTGTGTGTGTGTGTGTGTGTGTGTGTGTGTGTGTGTGTGTTAGTTTAGAGTTATATAAGATCAGTTAATTATTTGTATTAATTTTATTACAATCTTTATAAAAATAATAATAATAATCAATAATAGAATATTAGAGACGTATTTCAACATATTCAATGTTTTAATCATTTTCAAAAATTTGTAATCATTATTATTTTTTACGTTTTTATTTATTTTATAACAAATGTTGATCCAGAGCACCAGTTAGTAAGCAGAAACAGCAGGCATGCAAAATATGTATACTATACAATTGTACATAAACTATACATTAGCATATTGAAGAAATATATAGATTGCTATTGTTATATTTTTTTATCATTTTACATTCTTTCAAATTTTCCATGAAGCCCCAGCACTCACTTGTGTCCTTCTGAAGGGTTCAGTTTGAACAGTTGGATAAATAGATAAAAACAATATTTAATGCTTAGGTTATAGTTGCATGATCCGTTTCTACCTTTTTTGCTACCTATTTGTTTAGTGGGAAATAGAGAAAGGACAGCAAATGGTTCAAACTCACATTGCCCACATGAGCACCATGGTCAACATATCAGAGTATGTGAGACTGAATGTCCCTGCTTATGACACAAGCTCAATCTTTACTTAAAGCACTGATTCACCGCGTATTATTACACCTAAAGCTTGTGAACACAATGTCTCGAAATCAAAGAGTTCAACTTGGTTTCCCTGACAACAGCAGGAGCCAGGTACCCTGGTCTCTGGCCATACGTCAGCCACACAGAGTAATCATAGGATGAGCTCACTGAAGTCTGAGCCAGAAACTAATGCATGTCTATGAGTCTCCCAGCATTACCACACAAAACGACACTCCTTGACAACAACACACGGCTGTTTCATTATCTTGGATCTAATCTCATGTCTGTTAATCATTCTTATTACTGGTGCTATATGCAGTGCCCTATTTTGCAGATGGATACCTACAAACTGCAAATCACAAACAAGGTCTCATAAATACAGTATCTCAACTGTTTTTTTAAATGGTTAAGTGTTAAATGTTTAGATGGTTAAGCCTGAAATGATCATGTCATTCTAATCCTGTATGACTTACTTTTTTCTGTGGAACATAAAATAAAATATTTTTAAAACTCCTAAAAATAAAGTTTCCAAAATTAGGTTTTCACAGTGATGCCTTAGATTCGAAGAACCATTATGGGTTCCCCAAAGAATAACATTTAAGTGAACAGTTCTTCAAAAAACACATTGTGATAATCTAAAGAACTTGTTGTGCTGTGTAGAGCTTGCATGGATGTTAAATGTTCTTCATGGAACCATCAATGCCAATAAAGAACCTTTATTTTTAAGAGTGAAGAATGTTGGTAACCAGATTTGGACTTCCAACACTGAGGAATTTTGCAGAACTTTGTGTTCCAGAATTTTTGTTTATTTTATGTTCCACAGAATGATGACAGAGTTTTCATTTTTGGATCAACAATCTCTTTGAAGAGATTTTAAAGTGGTCTCGAGCTGTGCTCAGATTTGCCAAGTTACTAAAGCGTGCCATTAAATCCAGAGACTTTGTACTCAATATTTAAAAATAGATATAGAATCTAAAAAATGTTGTCTACGTCAATTTCATAGCTTACTGTATGTCAACAATTGCAATTGCAACAATTTCTGTTTTTATTCATAAGAAGAACATGTTAATAACTACAGTTGACCCCATAACTGAAAACTCTTGAGCAATGAAAGAACACAAATGAGCAATAAAATGTTCCTCTGGGTTCTCTACATACTGTAAATTAACAACACGTTGGTTATGAACCATAACATCTACTACCAACACCATTTCAGATATGACAAAGCATTAACTTTTAGTAGCAGATCTAAAATTCAACAACTCCCTTTCCCGGAAACCAAACTCACCAAAGTGAGCTTTTAATCAGAGGAAAGCATCTGAATAGGTCAGAACAGCTGATGTAGAAGAAAGTTCACATGGGCCTCATAAGCACTGAGGCAGGAAGGCATGTAGCCCGAGCTCCATTAAATTAAGTGAGTAAAGCAATGCAGCCCAAATGATGAATCATGCCTAACAGCAATGTGCACCTCTCCAGAGCAGAACTAAGTGAGAGAAAGCCACATAATTATGTAAGCGAGCAGAAAACACTACAGGGAATAAAAAACAATGCTTGAATAAATCATAAGCTATTTGAATGCCTTGTTTCTGCCTAGTGAAAGAAGAGTATTTCTCCAACAAAAAGATATACACAGACATTATGGCAGGAAAATGTGTGGCAATGCACCAGCACACATACTGTATACACACACATTTATAAATCAGGGGATAAACTATGCAATGAGTCTGTGGCTTCCTGTCCCAGTGATCTAGGAAAATCAATAGAGTTTTCCATAAAACAAAATGACAGCAATAAAAGATTTACTGTGGAAGGATGGGACCATTGCCAATGTACCGTCACAGATTACTTTATATGGAGGCCAATTCAAAATGTGAAGATACATTCAACACCCTTGAGATTTTGGTTTTGATATAATTTCACACCTTTTGCTGATAGAAATCATTGACAGTAACTCACACCATGTCTGATGGAATATATTTATAGTGCTTAGTACATACATCATAGCAAATTAAAACTAAATGTGAAACAAAAATAACAACTAACTTAGAAGAGTGAAAAATTACTAAAAATAAACTAAACTAAAATAAATTTTTATGACTCAAACTTACTAAACTAAAATAAAAATGGACTCAACTTATTTTTTGTTTCAGTTTTTAGTGCATTGTAGAAAACCTTTCACAGCCCACCTGCATTAAACATGAAAATGACTTTAGACAGAAATAACACTGAAAAATTGAACATAACATGTATTTTAATGACACTACTTAGCACATTAACTTTGACAACCCTAAAACAGTAAAACTAGTCTAACTAAATAAAAATGACAAGAGAAAACAAAAACTAAATAAAAAAAGACAATAAAGTAAGAAAATGATATAGATAAAAACACAAAAAATGGCACACACGAATGAAGGACTGTAGTTTTTCTGCTGCCTAAGGAATGCTTACACAGATCATTATACATAACTAACATTTTTGGTTTTGGTTTTGTCTGGCACTGTATCATAATATACACTTAAGTCTCAACCAATTATATGTCAGATATGTCTACCATCACAAGCATCCAGTATCAGACACAGACGCTAATGTACAGCCTTGGGGTTTCAGGTATGCCTAGAGATTTGTTTCTCTTCCACGTTCATGGAATATTTTCTCAGGGAGAAAAAATACCTTCATATTGCTTGTTTTTGAACTATGATCAGCCTTTGGGCACTAGAAAGTTATTCATTGCTTTAAACTGACAAAACCACTGACTGTTACATAACTGCTTACATACTTTGCATAGGTCCATGTGAGCGTTAGAGTCCTTTGCATAATGTGGATGTTTTTTTTCTGATTTGTAAAATTGGAAAATAATTTCCAGTTTATCACAATCTACACAGAATACATGTATAAATTAATTACACATCAGATCTTCCTAATAAACTGGAGCTACAAAGCAGAAAAAACACTCATCTCCTTAAGCCAGCATTGCATCAATGTACCCGACAGAAGATCAATGCTTGGCATCATTTCTCGGTTTGCTGTGCGGCAATCTGTACGGTAAGGAATTAGGTTACACATCACATCCTTCAATGGACTTCCTGTTGCCTGCCTTACTCAAACAGAGCTTACATTACATCATTCAGTATCAATGGATTCCTCTGAGCTGTATTTTTCTATCCATTCATTCAGTCGTGGAGTTGCATACAATGCATGTGAAAACAGCAGGTTTTGAACAACAGTTCTTACGCAGTGCTTACGAGTGCTTACGCAGAATTACGCAGTCCTTGAGCATTTCTGTGCAAGGGTAATTGATTGCTTTGATATGCTGCTGGAGCGTACAGCTGTAGCACTGAAGTCTGAGACCGATTGTAATTTCTATGCTGCCGCTGTAAATGAGGCCAATGTAATACCGAACATTTGCATCAGCACACACGCCATGACAGGTTTAATGGCTGACAGCAGTGAACTGCTATTTGTTTATGGCCATTGAAAGTGTGAATTTTAGAGTGTGTTTCGGTTTGAGCTCGTTTGAGTGATGTAATCCTCTAGAAAGGAATGCCACCTCAAAAACAGATTACAAAAGAATTTGCCAATGACACATAGCTCTGAATCGACAGCAGACTCAAAAATGTACTTTACATTTACATTTACATTTAGTCATTTTGCAGACGCTTTTATCCAAAGCGACTTACAATTGGGGAATACATAAAGTAATTAATCTTGAAGAGGCAAACAGACAGAGGAAGTGCTCGTAACACCAAGTCTCAGGCGTTGTTCAAATAAGTACAAGCTAGCAAGTGAAGGAGAGAAAGATAAAGAGAAAGATGAAGATTTAGAAAAAGGAAATTATGAAGTCAGAGTTTTCAGTTGTTGCTTGAAGATTTCCAAATAAGATCATTCCACAAGTTACAAACCTAAGCTAGAACTAGAACAATTGAAACAGATTATTGTTACTTGGACTGAGTTGCTAATACAAGAGTTTAACTTGATGACTAATTTGAACTATATAGAAAATAAAAATGTAAAAGAAAAATGATATTTTCAATAACTTATTAATAAAAACTAAAACTGATACTAAAATAGTATCAAATAAAATATCAGTTTCAAACTACTTTTTTCTTATCTTTTCTTTTTTTTTGTGGAGAACCAAAGAAGAAATTTCTAAAAATGTGCTGGTATCTCTTTTCAGTGCATTAGAATGACTAGGGACTGAAGTTTCCATTGATTCACTGAACTGAACTCCACTGATTCACGAGCGAATGCCAGCTGGTTCAAAATCAAAAACATACAGCGCAACCAGAGATGTCTGTTTCATGGCTGAGTTGATGTCTGATTTCTGGGTGAATCACTATTCTGAGCAGTTCTGCAAGCTTCTAAAGGATGACAAAATACTATAAAAGAATCACAAAAAAAGACTCATGTTCTTTTAAATCTTCTGAAGCCATTTGATAACTTTGAGATGTGCAGACTATGACACAATAATATTTTATAATTACTGTTAATCACTAAGTCAGGGACTCAAACTGGAGAACTAAATAAATCGGATTCATGAACAAATCCTCAGTTTTGTGATCTGAATCAACTGATTTATTGGACTGATCTGACTGGCTGTTTACTAATCAGACAATACTATAGCAGATGTCGAGACCTTTAGTGAATAATGAATCAAAAAGCAGTTTGTCTCACACAAAGCTATTGCATTTGCTTTGTCATTTTTGAAGTTTGACGTGTGCTTTCATTATATTGAAAAGATTATGATATACTCCAAAGTTTACCTTTAGTGTCCTATGGAAGAAAGAATGTCATACCACTGAGAGCAAGCGAATGCTGACAGATTTTTCTTTTATAGGTGAACTATCCCTTTAACATCAAATATGCATTGAGGACACAGTGTGATTGTTGCAGGTCCTTGGTGAATTCCTCTCCTCTCTTGCCGAATGAGGAAACTGTGCTAAAATAACCCTTAAAACATCCAGCAGCAGGTGCAGAATCAATCAGAGGAATCAACACGAAGCCCCCTCATCAGAGCAATTAGCATTGCTTCACAAGGAGAGGGAGAGGAGAGATGTGCGCATGGAAATTTCGAGAAGCAGAGAGAGAGAGAGAGCAAGATAGAACGAGAGAGTACATATAATTGCTGGGCTCAGGCTATGACTGGCAGAGACTGTCTGATGCTCCTAAAGGAGCTCCATGAATATGCTGCAGCCCACACACAGATGGAGAGGGGCAAACACACTCAGACAGTGCTGTGACACAGCACAATGATGTCATCGCATTGTAGACGTGCGCTCCATTCATAATCGAATCAGACAAATGCCCCATTACATAACATATGCATTCACCCTTTCATTCACCTGAAGTCAATTCACAAGTAATTGTTAAGTAAGAGCTTGTTATGTACTGATTATAGTGTCATTTTCAAAGTTTACATAAACAAACTGCTTGCTTCAGCCCTAAAGCTGTTATCATTATGGACAACAAAATGTATGTACACATCAGAAAAATGGGCAAGTAGGTTATAGGTGAAATAAGTACGCATTGTGCAAGGTTTCAAAATTTAAGGGTTGATGATGATGATACAAGTCGTGCAGCCTTTTAACAGCTTAGATAACTTATGAGTACAAATCCAAGTTGTACGGATTTCCACAAGCAACAATCCAGCTCTAAGTACATTTGCATGTTCTTTCAAATTGTCAAAACATGTTTCGCCACTGAAAGGACTATGGACATGATCGGGGGACTGTCTCATTCGAATGTCAGCTGATCTTTTGAGTGAACCAAAAAAATATACTGTATTCAGAGAAGTCTGATGCTCAAGTGAATGATTCATATGAGCCGGTTCTTTTTAGCAAATCAAAAACACACAGAGCAACCAGGTTGTCTGGCTTTGACTCTTATGAATCAGTTATGTTTAGTGAATCAAAAGCAAAGAGCGTGCACGAGAGATATCGAATTCCAAAGCAATGACTCTTACGAGTCCCTTCTTTTTAGTGAATCAAAAACATACAGAGATAAGTCTGATTCCTGAGCAAAAAACATATGAGCCTATTCTTTTAAGTGAATCAAAATCATATAGCACAGACAGAGAAGTCTGATTCCAGAATGAAAGACTCTTGTGAACAATTCTTTTTAGTGAATCACAAATTCTTATGAATCAGTTGTCATTGTTGTTGCACATTTATTTTGGGATTGAAATGATCCCAGCATTTGGCAATAGAAATGCATTTATGTTTTCCACATTTTAAAGCTGCAGTCCATAAGTTTTGCCTTTTTGTCGCCATCTCTGTTTGAAAACCTGTTATCTGTAATCAGAAGCACATTTAAAACTGGAATATAATTAAATTTCCTTCACATGTGATTCATAAACACATAATCCTTTCTGGATTACAATCCGCCATTAAAATGATACATTTAATTATTCTAGCTGCTGTGAGAAAAAGCTATAAACGATCCGCCACCTGCAGGATCCTCACATGCGATAATAGCTTAGTAGGGACAACTTCTTTATGTTTACAGACGTGACGTAATGACGCAGCAGCATACTTGCAGTTCCTGAGAAAACCTACCCGTACCACTCGAATTAGAAAACATTATTATAAGCTAAACGTTGTGATTCGGGCTAAAGTAAGGAGATAGCTTCGAACACTGCTGGTTATGCACCTGCTCAAATATAAATTTCGGATCATTTTTAACCCAAAAAAGTTACGGACTGCAGCTTTCAATTAAAGGAATTCATTAAAGGAATAATTCAAGAACCTGAATTGTGATTTGGAACCCAAATATTTTTTTTTTCTGGCTACCATTCCTATTCAGCAAAAACTATTCCTATTATGCAAAAGCTGAATTTTGGAAAGGCTTGAAGGAGAACAAGAAGAAGCAATGGCAGATGTGTGTTGTTAGTATTCATGTGACCCTTACAAGACCCGTTTTAAATATCAGTATGTTTTGTGTTTACACGCTTGGTGCTGCATGAAAAGCGACTTCAGCATTCTGCAGGGAGATCAGCAGTCTGCAGATTCATCTTGGGCTTTGTGACGTAGCGGTCTGGCTTTTGTGTGGTCTTGACAGGTGGGGTAGACACCCTCTGTCCGGAGGTTCGGAAGCAGCGAGTGGGGTTCATCCCCATCTGCTGCTGTGAAAGTGGGGCACGCTGCCCTGGTAGCAGCCCCCACCGCTGCAGCCTCCGGCGGTAGAGAGAAAGAGGCCCAACGGCATTGCACACACAATAGAGGAGTCTGCACGTCTGTCACTCTGGGCGTATAACACAGACTGGAGGCCCCAAACAGCCCTTTTAGCTTTTCACTTAATGAAATGGAGTGTGTGTGTCTGTGCACCTGTCACTGCATTGCCTAGGTTACTCCTTAAAGGAATGCTATTTCATGGTGTCTTTCTGTTTCTTATGTGTTTGTGCAAGCATTTGTAAAATAGCCAGAGGGCTCAGCACATTTCTAAAAGCACAACTGCAGTGAACACCTGATACAGGCTGACCAGTAACACATTCTTTGCCCTTTCATTAGGAGCTGAAGCTGGTTTTACACATTTAACAAGCCGGCAGCAGCATTGAAGTCTGTTTCTGCTTTCCGGAGGGCTTTTTCCTAGTGTTATTTTGAGAGAGAACATGTAATGTGCACTTAAAACTTTTCTAATAGTGTCAAAAAATGACTAGAGTTTGCCAAGACACAACTTAAAAATAAAAAATAAAGTAAAATAAGATAAGATAAGAAAGAATAACATTCAACACAAAAGAAACTTAAATGTCGAAGTTTATTTATCCAGTGCTCAACATGCAGCCATTATTTAAAATTTTATGAAATAGATAGACAATTAAATGTTATGCAATGCTATGTGATGCTATTTGGTGAAATGTAAAATTTCTATACTACATAAGCTGTGTGTGTGTGTGTGTGTGTGTGTGTGTGTGTGTGTGTGTGTGTGTGTGTGTGTGTGTGTGTGTGTGTGTGTGTGTGTGTGTGTGTGTGTGTGTGTGTGTGTGTGTGTGTGTGTGTGTGTGTGTGTGTGTGTGTGTGTGTGTGTGTGTGTGTGTGTGTGTGTGTGTGTGTGTGTGTGTGTGTGTGTGTGTGTGTGTGTGTGTGTGTGGGTGAATTGATGTTATGTAGGAATTTAACCTGTTGAAAATAACTTTAAAAACTGAGATATATTGCTATAAATTACATTTTAATGTAAAATGTATTCCATGTATGTATGTGTATGCGTGCATGTGTGTGTGTTTGTATGAAATATGGCACCTCATGTCAAAAAGGTTGCCAATCACTGTAGTGCATTATTTTCCATTAAAATGCCTCAATATATATTTTTCTCTTTCTCTGTCCTCTATCTCCCACCCACACCTGTAAAATGATTGGCCACAACCTAGTTTAAAATGATTATATCTGCAGAACAGACAATTGAGCATTAGCTTGGAGGAAGTTGGGGTTTGACCTGTGATATTTTTTTAAGTTTGTTTTTTCAGTCTTTTTTTTACACCGTGTTTGATATGAAGCAGCAAAATTGAACTGCTCTTCTGTGTCTTTACTCATTGATTTATTGGAAATGCCAATAAAAAGCCAGTTTATGATACGCTGTGAAGAAGACGTCAAACTGATAAATCAAAAGTACATTTCCATGTCTGGGACTATGTCAGATTCTGTCACTGATGTTGTCACTTTTAGCTCATACTTAAAAAATACTTTGTGTAGATGCATTTTGGAAACACCCCCTCACATCCACAGGCAGGATATCCTTTACTGGCAGAGCAGCAGTGACAGACTGTGCTTACATTGTCATGTTCTTATGCTGGAGTAAAGAGGAAAAACTTGTTAGATTATCTCTTGGAAAAGGCTAGTCAGTTAGCACAACATCCCCTTCAACCACCTCAAACAAACACACTCATACGCGCCCCATTCATACTCATACCTGAATCCCACATGCAACATGATTTATGAGGACAGCAGCTGAAGCGACACCCCCACATCAGATCAAAAGCAAATTAAAACTCTCTTTGGGACAGTTTTAATCTACTTTGAATGTGGGTCTGCAGCAAGTCTGACTGTCAGGCCATCAGTGTGTGCAATGTAGGGATCTGCAGTCTAAAAGAGCTGACCTTTAACATTTCACCCTTAAACCCTGGCAGCTGTCTGTGAAACCGGTTCAGAGCTGCCCCATCTGTCACTGACCTCCCATAGGTGTAGGGGGAGGGATGTCTCTTTATTTCATTAGGCTGAAAGAGAAGAACACCATTCTCTTTGTTAGTGCACTTGTTTGTTAAATAGTGCTATATAACACGCTGTATAGGCAGATATTTTCTATTTGATATGATATGTGTTATATGTTAGATGGAAAACAGTCATACAAGACATGGAGAAGAAAGAAATGAAAGCAACAGAAAGAAAGAAAAAGAAAGAAGAAGAAAGAAAGAAAGAAAGAAAGAAAGAAAGAAAGAAAGAAAGAAAGAAAGAAAGAAAGAAAGAAAGAAAGAAAGAAAGAAAGTAAATTTTCATTATATATGATATGTATATATATATATATGGCAGACAGACATACAGATAGATGAATGGATAGATAGATAGACAGGCTGACGAACAGACGGATGGCTATTTAGAATGTGTAAATGCATTAGATGGCTGGCAGACAGACATACAGATGGGTGGATTGGTGGATTTTCAGACAGACAGACAGTAAAAATCAATTAACAGACAAACTAAGATTTATATATAATGTGTATGGCAAACAGACATTTGCATAGATGGATGAATGCCTAGAGAGACAGACAGACAGATTAGACAGACAGAAAGACAGCTATTTACACACACAAAAGAAGAATTTTCAGGCTAATTCTGAAGTAAAAAGTCAACCTTGATATCTGGCCAATGCATTAGCCCAAAGATCGAGATCATGCCTTAGAATATTATTCCAATTTCCTCATCCCAGACCCATTTCTAAACTTACATAAACTGATTTGTGCACAAAACAAAGCTGACGATAGAAGCGGGTTAAACTTGATTATTTAGAGGCGTACTACACAAAGACTCAATTGAGAAGAACCTCTCTGAGCTTCATAAAGCCCTAATGCTAACTGAGGTCTTAGGAAACTTAGAGTGAACTCTCGCTGGAGGTAACAAAAAAAATGTATCTCAGAGGCAGCACACACAGCACAAGGATATGTCATTTCTACTCGATGCATCAGTGGAATAAAAGTCCAAGAATACAAAAAACAGAAGTCATTTCAGTAGATGAATGCATTCATGGACATTAATATGAATGAGAATAAAGTGTCTCAAAATTCGTGAGCAATTAGTCATTTCTGAGATCACACAGTATAAACAGTAGATGTTACTGTGCCCAGGGCTGTTTGCGTTCTGTCTGGTTGATAGCCGGAAGTGACTCTTTGAGGTGTGGAGAAGTCTCTCGCTCATAGCCGTGAGATGAGAAGCTATGGGAAAGAGATCAGGGTGCTGTGGGCGTTTGTGAAACACCAGGAGAACACTTGCCGTGACGCACAAGTGGCTGCTGTCAGAGGCGGGATCAGCTCGGGCTCTGCAAAGGCAAGTTGTGAGAGGAAACCCCGTTCTGGGATCGTTGTCTAGCTTGCATGGGTGGTATGGTATTTGCTGTTGCCTTGGAAACAAAGATGATCCGACTTACTGTGTTGTTCACACATGCAGTGTGCACATAAGCAGATGCATGTGTATATGTTATAAATAGAAGTTTTATCTTTACTATACCTGAAAGGTGTGTCTGTTTGCATGTGTGCACTTCATTGCACTGTATTGTGTGAGTAATAATCGGCACTCATTTATGTCTGTGAGATGCAGACTTTGACAAGGTGTGGTAAAAGTCATTTGGCTTTGAGTGTTTTACAGGGCTCCACTGACACTGATAAGACAATAAACAAACATGTGATCAGATTTAAAAAAAAAATATATATTTAAAAAGATACTGTCCACATTTACGTTCATCTATATCATTGCAGCCTTGATTAGCCTTACACAAATAGAGAAGTCATAGTTCAGTAAGTTTCGGATGATATAACAAAAAGCATTCAAGCGTGAACTCATAATTTGCACATCAAGTAGGCTGTAGTTAAAGGGACAGTTCACCCATAAATTAAAATGTAGTCATTATTTACGCTTTTTTTTCACTTGCTCACCAATGGATCCTCTGCAGTGAATGGGTGCCGTCAGAATAAGAGTCCAAAGAGCTTATACAAACATTACAATAATCCACAACATGACTCCAGTCCATTGCTTATGGATAGAGGACTCATATTTTAGCTGGAAGTAAAGGTTTGAAGTAAAAAAATGTCTTGTTTATACAAACACTTTTCAACATTTAAATTGATGGACTACAGTCATGTTGTAGATTATTGTGATAGTTTTATTAGCTGTTTGGACTCATTCTGACTGCACCCATTCACTGTAGAGGATCCATTTGTGAGCAAGTGACAAAATGTTTCATTTTTGGGTGAAATTTTCCTTTAAGTAACTATTCACTGAAAATTTTAATTTCAAGCTCTTTTTGGCATGATCATTTGAGTCAGATTGTTTCAATTAATGATTCAGTTAACAACACTGACATATAGTGCTTCAGTCCACATTTATCGTATATGTGAACTATTCCTTTAAACTCTTTTGTGACTTATGATTCCATCTTGCCAAAGTTTTCTGATATTGCATGACACATTATTGCACAGACAGCAAGTAACAGTGATGATCTATCACACTGATTGTTCGGATTAGGGCAATGTTCTTGCTGCATGCTTTCATCACTTTGTTATTGTTATAGTGCAATGTTGCCATATGCTATTATTTCACTTAAATACTAATCTTGATCTAAGCTCGGGTTTATTTTTTACTTCTGACTGCTGAGCACCACTAAACCAGGCAATGTGGCATTCAGTAAGTTACTTCTTGGGTAATTTGTACATGTTTGTTTGGTTGATTTCTCTGTAACCATAAAGAAATGTGAATTTTGCAGTCTACATACCTTCTTAGTTTGAATTTTTGACGATTTCAGACTTGACGAATAACAGCTTATTGCACAACCGTGACGTGACGTACATCAAAATGTGTTGATTAAATTATCTTTGAAACCACACATGACACTCCTCTTGTGGTGTCTGAAAATATCTTGTGGTTGCAACTGGTGTTGAAAACATGCACAAGAAAGGTGTGAGTCTAAGTATATATGTGTAAAAAATGAAAACAAGTCTAACCTAACTGCGTCAAGTAGCTGTTTTGTTTGTGGCAACATAACTGTGACATTTCTCAAGAGATTTATGCCATATTTGTGTAATCATCCAGTCTTTTTCTCAGAACTGTGGCAGGTCTGTGCTAGTCAACAAATAACAAGCAGACCACAACTGACATATTTTGAAGTTTTAGTCTAGAGAACACTGTTAGTAATACATTTTATTAATTAAAATGAATTTAATGCAACATGATCATCAATTAAAGTGATTATGCCACAGCATTTGCACAAAATAAAGAATTTTAGTGAAGGAAGAAAGTTAGTAAAAGACTTAACCCCACATTTAACACATAAGAGCCATCTACCAAACTGAAATACTGTAGAAAACTCCAAAAGGAGAGAATATAGGACAGCCACAATCAGGACAAGCACAAGTTTAAATGGCTTGCTGCCTGCCACCCTGATAATCAGCCACCCAGGCAGCAGAGCTGTTACTACTGTCATGCTACAAAAAACAGCTGTACATCCTCAACTCAGCAGGACAAAAACACATCAGGAAATCTAACCTGAAAACTAGAGCAACTCACAAACTCCCAAATGGAGAGGAAGACTTTCTTCAGTATCTGAGAGTACACTGAGCTTGTTATTGGACTCTAGGGGCAAAATGTTCAGTGTTTTGTGTCTTTAAAAAGTGCTGTGACTGAATTCTGTCATAGTAGGATAGTTGAGAGAGTGGGTCAAGAATTATAATTGGTCAATCATTCTCATTGAAATTTTGAACTTTTACTCTTATTCTTCCAGATAATCAATCCTCATGCTTGGCACAGACTTACTTCCCCTTGTGCCAACATATCACACAAGAACAATCCACTGCTCTACAGCTCCAACAGTACCCTATTAAAAAACAGCATGTGCTGGTTAGGTATGTTTTGAAGCATGGCAGCTGGTTTGAGCTTGTCCTGAGCTGGTTTTAAACTGGCATGAGCTGGTTCAAACTAGTCATGTGCTGGTCCTAAAATGGTCCTAAAATGGTCCTAAGGAACTATTCCCTGCTTAGGACCAGCATATAACCAGCTTATAACCAACCAAGGACCAGCTTAAACCAGCTGCTATGCTTCAGCATATGCTGTTTTTTCAACAGGGTAATTTTTTTATTTATGGCTATGATTACTTATATTCAGAACTCTTCGCAGTAGAAATATACAGATTATTTGTTAAATAAGTAATTTAATTTAATTTAAAAATCAATACAAATCAATTTTAGTTAGTTTTATTTAAAGTTTAAAGTTTATTTTAAAGTTTTATTTTATTTTTGCAAAAATCATGTAATGGCATTGTCATGTGTCATTGCTAGGCCCAGACTGAATTTGCTGTTTACTAATTTTGATGAAAAATCTACAAAATTCTGCACAAAGGATTTAATTGACAATGAAAATGAGAGCACTACACCTTTATTAGTATTTGAAGGGCTAATCAAATTAGGAAAATATTTAATAAACATGCACAAAAGGAAAGGGATTTGATCATTTTAAAACTCACAGAAGGCCCAATTTAACAGAAATATGTAGCATTTTTGCAGACAAAGTTTCCGTGTGGGCCTAGCCATCGGCATATACAAACACAAACAGGAAGTGCTGGTTGTTAAGTTTAAAGGAAGTTCACATTGACAGTTACAGATTGCTGATAAATACATTTATCTGGTAATGTTTGATTGGTTTCTGAATGACCACATTATGTGTATTAAGTGTGTGTGAACAGATAAAGTCAAAACCTGCTTTATGAACGCCTCACAGTTTTATTTCTCTATTTATATGTATTATAAATTACATTATCCTTGACATAAATGTTTTTTGAATCTTTTCTTAGCCAAAAAGTGTTTTCCACCTGACTCAGGGTGACTTTCACTAAAGTGAAAGAAAGATGCAGATGCGAAAATAAAACAGAACAAAAGGAAACAGATCAACATAACCACAAAAAAACCCTTTTGCAAGGCACCAGCTCACACTTAACAAACTGCTCAGTAAACAACATTCTCCAGCTCTAATAGATACTCACCATTTACCACAATGTGAGCAGACCTCACCATTTCATAATCATCATGCACAGGGGCAAGGGCCAGAGGTGCAACTTTGCAAACTGCAGCTCTGAATCAACCTTGTGAATCAATATACTGTGAAATTCTGTGGAAAGTTTAAAACTTGGTGACAAAGGCAAGTTTGTTGGGTACTTTTCTTTTGCAGGGTATTATTACAATGCACGTCATGTGCAGCAGAACTCAGCAGCTGTACACAATAGACCAGAGCGTCATGCATGCAGAACTAACGTCGCTGACGGCAATCAATGCCACTCAATTGTCCTAAGTTCTGCTTTTGTGTAAATAAATACCCAAAGCCATTCCTACACTCACTTATTTGATGATTTGAGGCCAAACACTGATCAAGGTCAAAGCTACATTTATTTTTTGACATGTTTTCTGATTCAAATATTGATGCAGACTAATAAGTCAGGCAGTCTCATTACGCTGTCAATGTAAAGTTTACAGATTTGA
Source organism: Ptychobarbus kaznakovi (assembly GCA_027422405.1). Taxonomy (NCBI): domain Eukaryota; kingdom Metazoa; phylum Chordata; class Actinopteri; order Cypriniformes; family Cyprinidae; genus Ptychobarbus; species Ptychobarbus kaznakovi. Next base: position 8,534,081 of record CM049805.1, on the reverse strand, counting down.
ATACAGATAAGAATTAAATCTAAGAACTGTAAAGTCGCTGAGATCCCCCCCTCCCATCGCTGTTCCTGTGAAAGAAAAAGTGTGCTGCTCCAGAGGGACTGTCCCTGCAATCAGCATATGCGTCACTTTGGTTAAAAAGCATCTGCTAAGCAACAAGAAACATGTTGCACAGAACTGAGGCATTTGGTTAGATGCTATTCTGTGCCAGTGTCAAAATCCTTCACTTGATCAGAAAGAAATTGTATTTTACCTTACATGTTATGCACCTTTTTAAGGTTTATTGTTTGGTTATGCAAATGGAGGCAAAGAGCGGGGAACAAAAGTTAAAACATTTATTTTATTTTTTCTTAAGAATAAAAATTATAATAATAATAACATAAAAACACTTTTTGGCTGTTCATGACAAAAAAATTACTTTATACTTTTTTCCTTTTTCATGTGTTAAATAAATATGTTAAAGAAATAATAGAAAATGTTAAAAGCACATGTCATGCATGTATATCATGTAGGTGCAACAAAAACAACAAACAAAACAAAATCTAAGTAACAAAAGAGATGTTCCAGAACAAAAACATAATTTTAAAATATGCCAAACTTTTGAAATAAAATGAAATAAATGAGCAACAAAAGACTAGAATGTGCCAGAAAAAAAAATATGGCAGAATGCAGAGCTCTCCTGACTCCATAATGTTCTCTCTCCCTTTCTGGCAGAGGTCAGAGAAGCAATATGTTTGAGACGTGGGGCACTGGAACTTGCCCAAACAAACATCAAGGTGATGGATCTGTGCTCACTGCAGCTGGAATGCAGCTCTGCCTAATGACAGACAATGGGAACAGGAAGCAAGAAAAACTGTTTCTGTATTATCAAAATCGTCTGTGTATTAACATTATAAAGGTAGTTGTGCTTGTTGGTGCCATAAACACCATCATGAGCCTGTGTAAAAAAGTAAATGCATCTTACATCGTCACATGCTGCAATATTTGAAAAAATCATATTGCTGCTGCATAAATATCTCTTTTAGTTGCTGTATTTTTCTAAATAAGGAACTCAGATCATCTGCAAAAGCATAATACTGAAAATGAGACCACAGGTGTACCTTACCAAAGTACACCTCAGATTTCAATGGAAAGAAGTGTTAATGTATGTCAACTATGCTAGATGAACGCACAACCCATTTATAGATGCATCCTGTGGAAACGTATCTCAACATAGACACCTGTGTTTGTAACACACAATGTTTGTTTACAGCCTCTTTGCTATCAGAGTTCTTTGTGTACTGTTGTTTCCTTGCGTTGGATTGTTTCTACGCAGCATGGCCTTTTTCTGATATGGCAGCTTCCTGTTGACATTTATGGTTAACATACACACTGCAAAGTGTGATCATCATCATTCAAGACTAAAATAGCTGAACTGTTTTTCCAACCACTTTCTTTTCCATCGAGCAGGTCACATGGTTTCAACTTGTGAGAGCTGCAGACAGAAGTCTGGTGACAACCACTTCCACGTTTTTCAACTTCTTACTCAACTAGCTCAAACCAATTCAAGATTCATTTTCTGTGATGACTCATAGACATTTAGTGTTAAATATTAAATGTTCTATGTATTTCTTAGTCTCAAGGAAATCTGAACTTTTGTACAAAGAACAGATATGAAAAATATTACAGAATTTATAAATATTTCTCTATATTTAATAAGTTTTCTTGTTTAAAAAACAGAAAAAAGAATCAGAAATCTTCAGTTTATTGCTAGAACCTAGATTTTCATTGTAGATTCTTGGAGCGCCTGCTGTTTGGTTTCAGGAATACACATTATGGTGATTAAGACGATGCAAATCATTTAGTAAAACAAGAAGAAAAACAAATGTAACAAAAGTCATTGCATCACCAAAACCAAAGTGATGATCAAAAGATTTCCTTCCTCTCTTGAAAGGCATCATGGGGCATGACTCTTGAGTTATGAATATGACAAATAAAAATATCATGTGATACACTAAAAGACACTATTTTAATGTACAAATCCTACTTTAATAAATTGCGGTTTGTTGGTTAGAAATGGTTTCACAGTGTAAGTAATGGGCACACTATGGTTCAAAAGTTCGCCGTCATTAACGGCGTTCATTTTTTTTTCTATAAAAAATACATTTATAATATTTTTGTTTTTAAGGGATGCATTAAACTGATCAAAAATGACAGTAAATACATCATTCTAGAATACTGAAAAAAGTATCATGGTTTCCACAAAAAAATTAAGCCACACATCATCATCATGGCAATTAATACATATTGTACGAGGTGACTAATTTGTACAAATTCGTAGGACCTAACTTGTTCGAATTTGTACGATTTGTGAAAAATCATACATACATATTTTTTGAGGTGGCAATTTCGTAGGAATTCATATGAAGGACCACACCTAACCCCGCCGCTAAACCTACCCCTCACAAAATCGTGCAAAATCGTACGAGTGAGGTTGTACAAATTTGTTCGAATCAGCCACCTTGTAAAAAATACAATTATGTATTATTTTATTAATACATAATCATTTTATGTTATTTTAAAATGTAATAATATTTCACAATATTACTGTTTTTACTGTATTTTTTTATCAAATAAATCTTACTGACCCCAACATTTTGTATTGTATTGAATATCCGTTGTCTATCTATTGTATCATTCACTAACCCATCCGTTCAACACTATATGTGACCCTGGACCACAAAGCCAGTCATAAAGGTCCGTTTTTTTGAAAATGAGATTTATACATCACCTGAAAGCTGAATAAATAAGCTTTGTTAGGATTGAGTTGTGCAAATTAAGTTCTTAGCAATGCATATTATTAATCAAAAATGACGTTTTGATATATTTATGGTTGGAAATTTACTAAATATCTTCACGGAACATGATCTTTACTTAATGATTTTGGCATAAAAGAAAAGTCGATAATTTTGACTCATACAATGTATTGTTGCCTATTGCTACAAATATACCCACGTGACTTGAGATTGTTTTGTGGTCCCGGGTCACATATGTCACTAATTAGACCATCAGTCAGAAATGGCTTTGTTAGACTTGATTTAATTTGGTATGTGTTTAAATCACACCTAATACTCACTCCTAAACAACACACATAGTACTGTAATGCACTCAATCATGTTAATGTCATTCCTAACATCACAATAACGCATCGAGCAAGTTATATTGGTAACTGTCCAACTGGTTGCATCACGGCCTAAAAATGATAAAAAGCTTTAAAGAATGTGAATACTCAACGTACAAAGTGGTTAAACCTGTGTTCCTTTTACAGGTGTGGCTGAAGTTTCAGGATGAGAGGAAATCAAATATCATGAGTCAGCAGAAACAAACATAAACTACCACATTATCGGCCTTACAGCTTAAGGAAACATCTGTTTGTCTTTGGATCTCCTGCAGTGGAAGACGTCAGCTAGACGTCAGGCTGTAATCCAGTGCAAAGGGGTCAGTGTAAAGCGGCGGACATCACTCGATTCTCAGGACCCGAGAGCCTTACTCATTTCCGGAGTCCAGTCTTCTAAAGGGGTTATTTTTAGTGCGCCGTGATTCGCTTGTAAGTGCAGTTGGGAGAATTCAGACCAAGCCAGGCCCGATTACTAATTTCAAGGTAGAAACAGAAAACAGACACGGATTTACAAGGAATATGCCGTCAGAAAGAGATTATTGTAGATTAATATCCAGGTATCTCTTGTAAAATAGATTTTAAATCTCAATGAGACTTCCTGGTTAAATAAAGGTAAATCAAAATAATAGGGCAGAAGGTCAGCTCTTCATTTAGGTTTTTCAGCCCTGATCAAAGGTCTTTCATTCAGTCGATGTTAACAGCTTTAGCCTAAATGACATTCTTGGACAGATTGGCAGAAATGGAGCTCAGTGACTCTAATAAGATGATGTAATGGACTTACACAGCAATACAAGACTATGTTGATTCTCAATCCTCTATGATTAGTCTCGGGACCAAGCTGGTCAATGTAAATTGTAATTAAAACATTCATCACTTATAAAAGCAGCCCTAGCTAAAGGACGGCTGATGTAAGCAGCCACAGCCTGCATAAATGCAAAGAACGACTGCATTTTAGACATAAGTGTTTGCTGTATTATGGCACCTATCAGTGAAATCTCTGAGGCTTCTGACAGCCCCAGGCACATTAGCACTCCTTGGACAAGCACAGATGTTGTTTTGGCGTTTGAGAGAACTGAGGCATGACTGCATGGGCTTTAACGGCTCTGAGGACAGATGCTGACAGCCACGCTTTAAATGGTGAAAACAGCCAGATGCATATTCGTCTCACCACAACTCAGGACTGTGAGTGTGAAATGGTGGTGAAAATGGTCTACTGAACTAGTATTTGATTGCTCTAATAACTATTAAAAAGTCAAATCTGTCATAGACAAACAAGGGAGAACCTACTGTAGCATTTACTGTAAGATTCTGGTTTCTTACATTTAATCTTGTAAAAACAATAATAAGACATGCCATGAAAATTATAAAATAAAATGAAATAAAAACTTGGGCTGGCCATCCTTTCAGGTTGTTTCCTTGCCTAATATGGCCTATGCAGCATCTCTGCGACCCTACATATACAGTTTGTAGAATGAATAGTGGGGGTAAAAAATAAAAAAATAAATCATACAATTTAAAATAAATTAATTAATAAATAATGTAAAAGAATTACTAAAATAATATAGTAAATATTTGTAGATTTAATCTCGTACAAAAAACAGATGGTTTTAAGGTTTTTACGTTTTTTTTATTAAGACGTATTATGATCAAACAAAATAAAATAAAATGCAGTCAATTTTTATTTCATTTAATCTTGTAAAAAAACAGAAGGTTTATGATTTTTTTATTAAGACATTTTATGACATTTAAAATAAAACAAAATAAAACAAAATTTAAATAAATAAAACAATTACATTAAATTAAATTAAATTAAATTAAACAAATCTTACGACGGACTGGCCATCCTTTCAGGTTGTTTCTATGGCCTGGGAAGCTAGGATAGGTTTCTCCATCCCTTAAACCCTACATAGGACATACAGTTTGGAGAATGGATGGGTGGGGAAAAATACAAATAAAATAATAAAAAATATACCATTTAAAATAAAAATTAAATAATGTATAGTATTAAATTGGGGGGGGGGGGTCACTAGATCCCACCGTGGCACACAGATATCTACAAAATAGATTCATACTGTAATATCATCTCAGCCTTCAATATTTTCTTTCAGGCATAGCTGACATCTCTCCATGTTTGATACTGGCATTCCCCTTCCCTTACATTCCCAATTTTCCTATAATTATAGACCCACATCATAAAAAGTTTCCTCCTTTGGCCTAAAATATAGCAACTGGAAATATAGTCATGTCATTCATTGAACACACACATGCTACAAATAGACTCCAATGACAGAACAGGAGTTATGGCAGGTCAGGAGTGAACACTTGAAAGCAGAGCAATGGAATGAGTCAGAACCTTTGACATGAATCCATTCATTCCACATTCTTTACTCTCTCTCTCTCTCTCTCTCTCTCTCTCTCTCTCTCTCTCTCTCTCTCCTCTCTCTCTCTCTCTCTCTCTCTCTCTCTCTCTCTCTCTCTCTCTCTCTCTCTCTCTCTCTCTCTCTCTCTCTCTCTCTCTCTCTCTCTCTCTCTCTCTCTCTCTCTCTGCAATGTGATCGTTTCATTCCTTGAGCAACGTGACTATCAGTGTGGCATGACAAGATGTCACTAATATCCAAAAGTAAATTATGCTTTTTTGGTATAATAGAGTGAATTCTGCCACATAATTAATTCCCTGTGTCATTTCATCTAATGATAATAATGATGGATGCAAATACTGAGTTGGGGTGACCCAGAACTGAAATTATTTTCAGGTGAGGCTAACATTAAAACTAGCCATGATATTTTAACAACAAACATGGTTTCAGTTGATTGAGGAAGTGTTTTTTTTTGGAATGTGCAATGACATTACGTGATGACAAAAGTATATTTGCACTCACAAATTTCCCTGTCAGATGACTTTCCATTCCTTATCATCATGAGAGAAATTACCTTTTAGGACATCAACTGACTTTTTTCCCTTTTAAATGAAATATATCACATAATTTGACCACAAGAAATGCCCCTATATTTCCTAATAATTTCCCCCTTCCTCTCATTGAAAAAGAATTGCATACTAAACTAAGTGGACAGTATACTATATACTATATACACATACTATACTAATATATCATCGATTTGAGTTTACTTTTCAAGACTTTTCATTTCGAAAAATCTAAATATATGACTTAAAATACATATTTTGTCTTGATTATGATATTTATTTTCAATGCCAGTACTTTTCCAAGATGTCAGATGATTATGTAATTTCCACAGAGACGTCTGAACCCTTCAATGACTTTCAATTCTTTCTTCTTCTTTTTTAAATTATATATTTATGGGTAATGAATGATCCAACAAGATCCAATAAGTTAGTTACATACATAAATATTCTTGTCTAAAATCGCAGCTGATAAATACATTCAATTATTTTCACACTTATTTATTTCCACAGAAATAAATAGCGGTTGATGCTAAGCTTATTTTGTTATTTTTCTTAGAATCTACTTTCTATAACTGCTATCAACAAGGCAATATGTAATTTCTCAGTTCGGCTCAGATTTTCAGCCTCTTCTTATTTCACAAAGCAGTCAACAGCGACATCTCGTGGCCGGTGATAGTAACGACCGAAATGACTGCCCGGTTGCCATAGAGATAGCGAAGCACAACATCACTCTTCCGCGAGTCATAATGTGGTCAACTGAGGAGAAAACTGTTCTTTCATGTGCTTTAGATGATGATATAGAGGGACTTAAGAGTATTTTGGAAAGCAAGAGTGCCGACGAAACTCAGCAATCGGAGAGTATTTTGTGGGAAAAAGATGAGGTGGGAAAAAATGCGCTGTTTGCTGCGTGTACGTTTGGTCGGAGCGGCATCGTGCGCGAGCTCGTACAGAACGGCGCTGACGTCAATGAACTCACAGCGCGCGGTAATTGGCGAGCAAAATACTTGTAGGCCTAATAACAAAATACTAATTACTTGCTCATTTTAACTCCTACGGTAAAAGCCTGAACTGGTTTGCTGGTCTGAGCTGATTTAACCCTATTGTTGTGGTCACACTTGTTATCCAAAACAGACCTAAAGATATTTTAATAAAATACGTGTACTATATTTTGTTTCAATAATATTGTTTCTTTATAAAATATTTACCTCTAAATTATGCACCATTTAAAATACAAATATTGGAAAATTTCATACCAAGCTCTCCAAATGTTTTTGGACTAAAATGACAGAGGACCACTAAAGGGTTAAGAAGTTTCTCAGCCTGAAAAATGCCCAGAACCCCTCTAAAACCAGTCAGGCCAAGACCTGCAAACCAGCTTTAGTTTACTGTTAATGGACCAATTAACAGACCGTAACAGAAATTACAAGCTGTTAAACTAAAAAAAAACATTTGACAATAAATAATCAATATGGTTCACTCTTACTGTAGGCTACTCAGCATTGCATTTTTCTGCCATGTGGGGTCAACTGGAGACTTTAAAAACTTTGGTTGAGCTCAATGCTGATTTTCAAGCTGTCAATTTCCGTGGAGAGAAGGCTGTTGATGTGGCCCGGCGTTATGACAAACTGGACTGCGCAGAGTATCTGGCATGGGCTGGTGAGAAAGTGAAACATTTCAGCACAGAGTCAAATCTTGTTATGATTAAGGCAGATGATGATTTATTTTTCTCCTGACAGAGGCCAAACAAAGTTTGCAAGCATTAATACAAGATGTGAGAGACATTATAGCTGATCCAGAGAAAGTTCAAGGGAAGCTCAATAAAGAGGATAAGGTAAATTATTATTTATTAATTCCTTAGTTAACAGTTGCCGATTGTATTTTTTTACATTTATAGCAAACCCAAAAATACACATTCTCTAATCATTTTGTGTGTGTTGCTCTATAGACCATGTTTATAAACATCTGTTCTGCAAAATCTGACTGGATACACAACACCAAAAATGCAACAATTCAAGACTTCATTGAACAGAAGAAACACCTTGAAGACGTACTGGAACCTATTATGCTCAAGCTTAACACACAATGTGAGAACTGATATATCTGATTTATCCGATTTGCAGAGAAGCTGACAAATGGGTATTTTACTTTATTCAGTTTCAAACGAAGCAAAATTAATGTACTTTTTTTTACCCAGGGCATTTCTACCCAAAAATATATATTTGTGTTTTATTTTATTTTATTCTCTAAATTAAGTTTTTTGTTTCGTATTTATTCACAGCAGAAGCCACAATGAAGACAAGCAAGCCTTAGAAACATTTTGTCATTCAACTGAAAATAAATATATTTACAAAAATTGGTTACATTTACTTAATACATGCTCTGTGTTTAGTCTTTTCAAACATTAAAAAATAGACCCTTAGATGAACACTGTATGATTCCTGACACAAAATTGCAACAATTTTATTTTGAATGTTTTTTTATTATTATTGAAAACTTACTTTAAATGTTTTTGTTTAACTGCACTTAATTTTGGGCATGCACATGCACTTTTAATATTATTTACTGATGAAGAGAATGAAGATCATATAAACAATACAAAACTATAGTGACAAATGAATACGTTATAGTCTAAAAGCAGATTGGCTGATGTTCTTGTGATGCGCTTAATGAACACTAGGCAGAGACGGAGGCCGCCTTTCGTGTTCAGCTAAATTATATCTCAATATCTATAAAATTGAATATGTATTTTTCATTCAGGTTATGTCTACAAAATATGTTATTCAAGAATCAAATGCAACGCCTATTTAAATTTTTTATTTAATTTAAATTAAATAATTTTTATGACATTTTTGCATGAGGTTAACCAGCAGATGTCTCACTCGATATTCAGGTCAAAGCTGTCTTACTATGTCGATCGATTTTCTCAAAGTCTCAATTCGTCCTTATTTCACATTCAACAAACACATGATGTATTTCTAAAATTTTCACTGAATTTGAATTGATGCGTAAATGTAGTAAAAGCTGCCTGAATCGGTTTAAAACGTAAATGTGTGTTGATCGACTAGCTCGGTCCTCCTCTAGTTTCCCCTGAATCCCAGCGCACAGGCTGGCAATGGCATGTGATTGAGGTGGAAAAGCTGTCTGGATTTTGAAGTGTGAAAAGGGCTGTCTGTCCTCACCACAGGACCGGGAGGAAGGCAGTCCCAAACAACGAGTCACACTTAAAGTGGACAACCGAACAATAAACTGATACTTGCTGTTATTTTGATGATTTTTGCCGCAAGGACAATGCAGTAAACTCCTGCCGTCGATCCAGGAAAACCGACGCCTGGATTCATTCAGTTATTACTGCTGTTTCCACGAGCCTACTCATGGACACAGACAAGAAACAGCAGCCCTTCCGAATATAACTTCAAGAACTGCTGCTTGTTGCTTCTGTTTTAACTCTTGGCTGTTGATTTTATTTAAGAAAACTAGGGGGATCTGAAACTTTGCACTTTCGTATTTTTTAGGCTTTGATACGTGTTTAAATACACTATCGACGCTTTTTTATATATCCGTATTTCTTTATTTTATTTTATAGCCGACTAACGTTACGTAGCTAACGTTACAGTGCTGAGTAATGTAAACATAGATTACAGTCGCGCGTACATAATATATATTCCAACTGTGAAACAAAGAAAAATATGGGAAACTCCAAACGTTTAGTTTGAACATTGTCATACTACTGTCTCTAGTTTATCCAGCTTTATTTAAACTCTTTTTAGCTGTATGGTTTGATACTAAACCATCTCAAACCAACGGAAAACATTGTGACTGAGTCTCTCCTGCCACGCGCTATAGTCCACCGGACTGGAGTCTTTACCTGGACGTTAAGTTACCGTGGAGGTGTATCGAGCATGGAGACGGATTCAGTAACCGGTGGCGACATGGACTCGGTTACAGGGAGGCATGATTTCTTTAGACCCTGTGGTCGATGGGATTTTGATGAACTCGTTTTGCCAGCAGCAGGGATGGGTGCGGGTGTACGGTGAGTGATATTCAGTGGCCACGCTGGCTTCAGATCTGTTCACCTTACCTCGGTGATATAAATCACAAAAGAGGTGTTTTAAATATAATTCTGTGCTTAAATATATTAAATAACCAAATTATTTGGGGTTTTATTTTCTATCACCCTTTAATACCGAGGGGAATTTAGAGTCTTATGTTTACCGAAGCATTGTCAGACAGGACTGTTTATGGCAAGCCGCTTAAACATTTAGCCTGTATAATTTCAGGGAAATTTCTAGCGTTTCATGAAGCCCCCACCCCCCATTAAGTGGCTCAATATTTATATTTTATTGAAATACTGTTATGGATATATTTATATAAATTTATATGAATAAAAACAGAATCAAGCTACCCACACACAATAAGATGCTCTATCGCTGACAAGTGAATCTGCAAATTTAGTTTCCTAGAGTGGATTGTAGGTAAATATCCATATCAATCAGCTCTCTATTTCTATTATTATAAAATAAATTTGAATGAGATTAGAGCAACAGAGTGATACATTTTTGAATCTGGCATGGCTAGTTCTGATTCTAAACTGTTAAAACACACAACATGCTGATAAAAGCCGCTTTTCCACCATCGCGTCGAGCGGTTCTCTTTGCATAACCGTGCCGATCCGAGCTGGCCGGTACAGTTATGGTTTCGTTTTTTACTGCAGGGCTGATAACGGATCTCTTTGGAATGTAATTAAAATGCATCAGTCGTTGCCATGGTAACACAAGTGTTTACATATGATATGAGGTGAAAAGCCACCGCGTTATGGAGGATGATCAGAAATGTATTTCGATTTTATCACTAAGTTGTGTAACATTGCTCAAAATAGCACGTTTAGCAAGCTACAGAAAAACTAACAGCCAGGCAACAGACAAGTGAAAGATCCTAAGTGGCGACGTCACGCACTCTACCAGCACGGCTCAGCACGGTTGTCTAAGAACGGTTTGTAATTGTGCCACGCCGTACCAAGCTCACGTGGAAATACAACTGGAACCGTACCTGACAGTTCTTGGAACAGTTCGGCCGATAGTGGAAAAGCGGCTACATTTTCAGGGGAAATTATTCTTAGGTTGGTCTTGGAACACAGTTGTCGTTAAAATGGTTTAGGAATGCCCTGTTCCTTGTAACTAGCGTTTTTTCCCCACTAAGGCAACTGTTCATTATGTTTCAGTAGTGAACACTTGTTTATTTATTCAGTATTACCTGAACATTATATACTAACAATTATTTTTCTTCTACTAGTCATCCCCAATACTAGTAATTATGGCATTGAAACAAATAGCTTGTTTTGCAGTTTAAATACATAGGGGTCTGTTGATCAGATATCAACTATTAATTTTAAACTCCAATTTATACAAATTGCTAGTTTCGTGTTCCATTTCTTTCTGTTACTGCTGTTTTTTCCTTAGTTTCTTGTAGCTATTTAAATAATCATTACTGGCATATATTTAATTTTTTTAGTAACAATTAGCAACATATTCTATCTGTTATTTTATAATTGATTTATGAGCCACAGATTTACAGAACAGTTATTAGTTGAGCAAATACTAGTCACTGTTGGCGTATTTACTGGTAATTAAAAAGAAATATGAATAACATTAAAATAGCTGCTGGTTAGTTGCATGATATATTAAAATGAAATGTTAAAGTGGCTTGCCATAGTACCACAGCTCTAATAGAAACATGTTGGCTTAATGGTTCATTTTCCTTCCTGTGCGTGGCTTATGCTGTACATTTTCAATTAAAAAAGATTCTAGGTTTAGTCATATGTCCTTACACATTATACAGCGTGTCTGATGGTACAATACATTTTCTGCCTTTAGTGTGTTTGCTTTAACTGTAGTGTAATTTGTAAAGAAACAATGGCATGAATATATGATAGATTCCAATGTGTGCATTATGATTTGTGGTTAAAGGAAGGGCTGTGTGGAAAATTCTGGTTACACATAATATGTTTGAATGTTGATCTGGTTGTGGATGATTAAGTCTCCTATTTGTAATAGGAGACGGAGTGCAATAGAAAAGGTTTTAGCACATTTTTGACAAACATGTAAATGCGTTCTTGTCATGGTTTCAATTAGAGTTTTAAGAGGGGTTATTAGTTTGTTAATGCACATGTGCAATTTTAATTCTGATTTACAAGACACAGTAATAGTAAGCCGTGGTTACTGATTGTGTTTCCAGATCTGTGTTGTTAAATAAAGCTTCTTTAAGGCTGTGTGCACCCTATAGACATGTTACCAGGGGCTGTTGTCATGGCAGCCTGTTGTCTTCTTATTTAAGGACGTAAGTCGAAACCAGGGACTTGACATGAAAGACAGGACATCCAGTTCTGTCCACCCACTGCCACTGACTCCTTATCTCATTTTCCATTCCCACTAATTCTGAGCTGGACCAACTAAAATCAAGTTCTAAAAATTATAATATAGATCAACCTTGAAAATAAAAAGTGTCATAATTTACTCTCAACCTCATGTCATTCCAAACCCGTATTATTTTCTTTCTTCTGTGGAGCACAAGGGAAAAGGTGAGAAATTTTACAAGATTTTTTTTCCATGCGCTTAAAATGAATAGAAACTGAAGTTTCAAGAGTTAAAAAGGACACAAAAGCACCATACACGTGTACGAAAATTGGTCCGTTTGACTGTTGGGCATGTATTATGTTTTCTGAAATCATATGATAGATAATCTTGATGTGCTCTGTAGCTTATTTTCATAAGTAGCAATTCCTGATTTGTTCAAGAGAGACAAATCTTTTAATGGTAAAGTTCACAAAACAAGTCTAGATTTTGAATCAGACTGACTCAATGAGTGAACTCACTGATACAATGAGTAATGAACAATCGATGAATAGTCAAGCGCTTCTATGACTTCATACAACTTGGAATATATTCATACAGACATCCTTTATAATACTTTTATAGCATTTGGAAATCAGTGACCATCACAGTCTTTCGAATAACTCCTTTTGTATTCCACGGAACAAATAAAGTCATTCGGTTTTGGAACAAAATGCGGATGAGTGAACTATTACACAATTCTCATTTTGGGTGAACTATCCCTTTGTTTTGAAATACAGAGCAGTTTAATCTTTTTTTCCAGGCCCGCACTGGGAAAAACTTCAAATCCAGATGATGTTTTGTAATGTGTAAAGAATTCACGTTTTCTCTGCTCGTGTGCTGTCCAACACCCTATGACATAATTTTCATTTCGTTGGAATTTGTCTTTAAATCGCTCCCACTGGTGTAAGCTCAAACTCGCAGCGAGACAGAAGTGAGTCATTACTGACAGTCGGAGAGCAGTCAGACCTCTCAAAAGCTGGCTTCAGCATGGATGTCACATCATCCATAATTAAATGACCACGCCAGCTACATGCTCATCATGTTAAACATCCCTTCCTCAGATAGAGGGAAGTGAATCACAGTTTTAAAATAATTAGCGGAGCAGGGGCTTTAGTTTTGGTGTTGTTCGTTCAGTGACTTGTTATTACTAGGAAGTCTAATAGCAATAACAAGTCACTGAGTGACACTAATAACATAACTGTTCTGTTATAGTTCATGTTCCTCCCACACAGGCTTATTCAAGGCCCAATTGTGTTCTGTAAATGCTGTTTATGTGCTTTAAATGTGGGGTTTGTATTGCATTAGGCAGCCTATTCTGTGCACTTTTTGGGTTTGTTGTTGCCAGGAGTGAAATTTTGGAAATATAAATGCTTCCTCCAGTCATTTACACAAAGCTTGGGGTTGGCGGGTGTGTAGATTTGGCATCTGTTTGGGCCTGCTGGTTCAAAAAGTTCACCTACATCCACTGAGTTTCTTACATCATGCCCTTCATATTGAAATGGAAAAGTCCGAGACGGTTCTGTCATGGTGGATGAAAGTGAATGCTGTCGAATGTTTGTGAAGGTGCTGCTTAGATGTGTTTAATCTTGTAGAGGAAGCTGAGAGAGGGTAGGGAGGGATGAGAGTGAATGGTGGGATTGTGTTAGCGGCGGACGGCTCAGGATGTGCACCACCTCCCCTCTGCCCAACGTGAACTGTTCGTTCATTCATTGCAGACAGCTACATGGCTATGATGTAAGCAGACCGGTCCGAGAATGACCTCAGTGGACTGGATTCCAAAATTCCAGAGCAACCGGCACCAGAGCGTTCATCGTGGCATTCCAGAGCTGAAATAGCTCAATAAGGATGTTGGCCGGCTTCTCTCCCACTCACTTCCCTTATGTATCTGTTAAGAATAATGTTTTCCATGCCAACTTGTCTATTCATGGACTTGTTTTGGCCACTGCTATTCTTCTCAACGGTGGTTACAAAACATTTCTGTGTGGAAAGCAGAGCTGCTTTTAGCGGTCCTATTTTATTTTAAGATCCAATTCTCGCTATTAACAAGCTAGGGCTACACAATATATAGTTTCAGCATCGATATCACGATGTGCGCATCCACGATAGTCACATCGCAGGTTGTGCGATGTTTAGTAGGCCTATACTGATCATTATATTTATAATGATCATTTTCTTTGCTGACACACAGACATTTTAACACCAGACATATCTATTTTAAATAAATTTAGTAGCAGAGCTACTGCAAGCGATTTTCAGTGCTGGTAATCCATTTATCCTTTGTTGAAACATCCACGTCGTCGAGGAGAGCGCAGGTCACGGTTGCTTAGCAATGGCAGATGCCACGAAAGCGCAAGCTCCTGAGCGCTTTGAAAGAAGGAGAAAGCGGTGCTGCGGGCATTTTCCACAAATGTTTTGTTCTTTATAAGTACTAATAAACAGCCAATATACTAGTAATATGCATGCTAATAAGCATCTAGTTAATATAGATAATTGGTCCCTATACTAAAGTATTACCGTTTTAGTTAGGCTGATGTCAGATTCCTGTGCCGCTGATCTGTATGTTGAAGTTAGAGATACACTGCTTATAATTCTGGCTAACATGATTGTTTTTATGCTATTTTTAGTTAATATTAAAATTATACACTATTTTGTGAAATATGAACGAAAAGCTAAAACACTAAGAAACTGTTGTTAATGCTACACAATAGGGCTGTCAAATTGGCTGAAAAACTAAATTAGAATTTTATACTAAAATATGATCAAAATTCGAGTTAAATTAGAATTTAAAAGGCATAAATTCAGTTAGGGAAAAAATTTTTGGCTTCTCTCCTGAGACCACAAGAGGGCGCATCGAGCTAAATATTACCAAATACACGTTTCTTCAAAGTAGGGCTGGGCAATATTAGCAAAAATTCATATCTCGGTATTTTTTGACTGATTTGTGGTATACGGTACATATCTCGGCATTTTGTATTTGGATTAAACAAATAAAGTGAATGTAACCATGTAGGCATATATAATGTGCAAAATTGGTTACATTCTAACATTGCGATCTAAAAACAAAAATAATGCTTTTAAAGCAAAGTTAAATTTACTAAACAAAAAAATAAAAAAGCACAGACTAGGCTAATTGAGTAACAAGGCTATTTTTATTACCCCATTACAGTCACTTTACAGTTAGTGCTATCATACAAATACTCTTACTTATAGGTTTAAAATGTCCAACTACAAACATTTCAGCAAAATGTATATTTTAGTCAGAGTTATTGCACTCCTATTTCATTGCGCACTGTCCGCGGCGGCGCGCGTTCAGAACCAAGTCTGTGAGTTTAGCGGAGAATCGCAAAGCAGAAGCTTGTGCACGTCTGACAGCAAAATGGAAATATTTCCATGGCTTTCTAACATTTACAGATGGAGAATATGCCTGTGAAATTAAGTTATGCATTTAGGAAAAGAGCACATAGCTCAAACAGCGCGTCTCTGTCATGGCACACGCAGCCTTTCTGTCAGAGCCGCTTTAAACTCAAAGATTTATCATTGCTGATACACGTGATTTATTAACATTTAATCATATGATCGCAAGGTTCATGTTTACGCTGTTAGTATGCACGTTCGCTAGCAAGCTAGTTTCTTAATCTAGTAATTACATGTTTTTTTTAAAAGTTGAACTTGCATTCATTTTACATGGCTTTGGGCTCTCTTGTGTGAGACGCGAGTGCAACAATGATAGATGTCCCTCTAGAAAATGCAATAAATATGCATTCTGTGGTTTCAGTTTTGAGGTAAATAACACCTTCTCCACATTGATGTTCTCTTTTTCCGCAATATTGTGAATGTGCAGGCAAAAAAAAGCATTAAAATGCAACGAAACCTCTTCATCGCATTTTGTGTGCCAGGCTGCCTGACGGACACCTAAAATTCGAATGCAGCGGGGGTTTTTTGACAGCCCTATACTACACAATGATTGCAACATGTGGATGTACTGAATGAAAAATGGATATTAATTTTGAGATGCAGACTGCTAGACTATTTTAGTCTTTTGTCACTTTTGGCTAATTGAATGCATCCTTGCTGAATAAAAGTTTAAATTACTGACCCTATACTTTTAATGGTATTGTGCATATCCATTTTTGATATTGATAAATTAAACCAATCCCTCATGTTGGCCAATATAAGCTGTGTATCTATGGATCAGTAGAGCAGCAGAGATCTCTAATTTTGTTGTTCATTTTCTGCATCCAAGGTTCTGTCTAAAATTAATTTGCAAAATCAGATTAATTAAGTTTAAATGACTAAATGTGTCCTTGATTCGGCTCTCCATTAATCCCTGATTTTCAGTCTATTAAGCACCTTATAGATCAGGATTAGGCCCGGTTTAATGCGGACGGTGGATGCTCACTTTGTCGTTTACTTGGAGAAAGACTCTTGTGTCTAAGCTTATTAAAGGTTTGCTGGAAATGGGGGAAATGAGGAGCTTATCTTCTAAGACTTGAGGAACCGACTGGGATAATGACAGTTTTTCAGTGATTTCTGTCACAAAGAGTGATGAGTTGTGTGGAACACATGCTGTCTAGTCAAGTTTGATGCAGTGCCCAGGTACTCCACATCAGCGTGTTGGTGAGTTGCCTGCGGTGCTGAACGTTCAGTTTGAAAAGCCCTTTAATTGGAGAGTCTTGAATTGAGTTCACTGTAGTCACAAGAGTTTCACATGCTCGACTCTGATGCACCAAGCCGCCTGCTTTGCTTCCTCTCCCAAGGCTGGTTCAAAGGTGCCTTTGTCTCCTTAGATCTTCCAAAACAACATACTGATAGTTCTGGGCATGTCATCGGTGTTAAATAGATAAATACTTATAATTTATTTTATTTTTGGAATGATGCTTTGGTTTTAAGGGGGAATGTTTTGAGGGTCGAGTGCGGCGGTCTGGTGTTTCCCAGGAGACGAAGGCAGGTATCTGTCAGTTCTCCACCCTTTCCTTTCACTCATGGAGACTGAGTGGCTGGAAGACAATGTTCTGGGATTCCAGGCGTTACCTGAAAACACAGGAAACCCCCTTTCCTGTTTTCCTGATCATTCTTGGATAAATATTTTGCTCCTAGTCCTACCATAAAACATGATGGTGAAGAACATTATAATGCTCTATTTTTTGTATTACTACATGATTTTTTAGAAGACTTGATACTTGTTTGTCAATCATAGCAATCTGTGGTCAAATATTTTTCTCTAATGACCACTAGATGTGGTAGTTTCATATCTCGTGTATTACTCTGGGGTCTCTTCTCACAAAATAAGGTCATTTCTGATCAATATTTGATGTTCTTTTTTTTTTTTGTAAGTAGTCATGCAATAAGCAGAATAATGTACAGTAAGGTGGTCATTATCACAAATAAACCCTTTCAGGATGATACAAGATCCCTCTGTTTCGATTTGAGGTCCCAATCACCCTATTGAGACTTATTTTTATAATGAAAACCTGATTGAACAATATCACTCACACAGTGACACGCTAACATTAAAATGATATTTTAGTGCATCAAAAATTATAATTTATACTAAAATAAAAATTGCATTTTATTTTTTAATAAAGTAGACATTTTGCGTGTAGTTTTCGGCCTAAAATGTTTAGTAGGGAAAATGCTGTGCAATTCTACTTTTAAATTATTGCTGTGTTTAATTAGCTTTGTTTTTGATTCCTGAGTTTGATTTGATATTTGGCTTGTTTCTTGTGACTAATGATTTTGTTACCCTCACATGTTTAAATTAGCTACTTATAATGCATATAATTGAACTTTGCTTTAACTTTTTGCTTTATTAATGACTTGGGAATGTCTGTTTCAATACCCCAATAACCTCTGCTGCTTGTGTTCTCCCATCTGATGAAAGAATTCCTGCCACTCTGGGCTATCGATTAGAGCGTGTCAGCAGACCGGTGGCATGTGCTTCCTGCCTGCTCTTTTAAAGACTCTGATACAGGAGTGTTATTTTCCCCTAGGACTCATGGGTTGTCAGAATTGATTGGCTTAATTGGTTTGATTGCGATAACACCCCTAAGGTTAAACAACATCCTTTTGTTAACCAGCTCATGTCTCCGCATTAGAAAAATGCACTGAGGATTTGGTGCCTTTGAATTTCTTACGGTTGGAATGAGACTCATCTGTGCCTGTAAGTAGGCAAATCCAATTATAATATTCCTCAATTTGTATTTATCCAGTGTAGCTTTGCATTCGGTGATCATTCATTAGAAGTTGCTCAAGGTCGGGCTGTATCCTCCGAGTGGTGTATTCTATTAATTAAATGCTCTCTTGCCCCGGGTTAATGTAACTCATGTGTTTTATCACAGCCCTTTGATGGATGTGATTCATTACGGGTGAGCAGGTCGAATGCAAAAACGCATCAATAAAGCTTCCACTCATCTGGAATCATCTGAGCCAAGCTGTCAAGAGGGAAGTATATCTTCCCTGGCCTGTATGGTACACCTGCCTTTGATAAAGATACACATGGTTGACAGATACGGGGAAGAAAATGAGCAAGATATCCAAAGGGAAACGATAAGGGATAGAGGAACATGAGAAAGACGAGGCGGTCTGATCCAAGATAAACCTTCAGGTTCTTTAGTTTAACATTCAGCGCTGCTATAATTGATGACTGCTCATATTTGGTCACCACTTCCTCATCGTAAAAGCCTAGATGGTAATTTTCCACCTGTCTGCTCTGATTCACCATGACCACTCAGAGCAGAAATGCCTGAATAAAATGGATAATAAAAGCCACGCTGCACTCTGACTTCCACAATCTCATGTTACTGACAGAGACTCATGTGACGCCAAGGTTATTTGATATGCTCTCACAGGAACCAGAGCCCTCAGCGTTTAGATTTCGCCCTCAGCAGCACCTTCACGTTAGTCTGCTCTAAAGCTTTTACCATTTGGTTTTGTAGGTACATTTAAGGCAACCACCTTTATTTAGGAAGGCTTGGCGTATGTAAACATTCAGCCTGAAGGGATTTCAACATCTTTGTTGCAATACATTTGGAGAAGGAATTATAGAGCTCTGGTTCAGCAAATGGTTTGCTCAGTCCACTAAGCACATATAACGCAATGTCTGTCATACACAATGCTTTACTTTAGCTGGCTTGTTTGAGGAAAGCATGAGGGACTGAATGACATCATGATGCATAACAAGGCCCCTCCCATTAGCATTGCTAGCATTTGATTGGTCGACACCAGCTGTGTGTGTCCATGCGTGTGCTCTCTTGCATGTCTTCCTCTGGAAGATGGATGGTTGGTAGGTGTAGCTGCTGTTTTGTAGTGGGCTTGATTGCAGCAGTTGCATTATACCAAGCAATCCTTTTGTCCTTGGTTACATTTTTCCTACTGATTATCATTATTAAATAAAATATATATTACTGCAATCCAATAATGAAAGTCATAATTTTTTGTATAGTAAATAAATATTATGGTGTATACTTTACATATGTACAAATATGTATATATTTTTCACATTACAGTTAATAAAATACTTTTTATATCATAGTAGGCTACCTATAATTGGAAAGGGGAAGTGTTAATAATAATGCAAAGTAAAAATGTATGGTCTTAATTTCCTTTATTTTAGCCTTTATTTTCTGCGTTTAATAGGGCCTACATTACCATTCAAATGATTTTTGTTTAGTTTTTAAAATAGGTCTCTTATGCTCACCAAGGCTTCATTTATTTAATCTAGAATGTATAAATAGTAAAACTGTAATATTGTGAAATATTTTCATTCAAAATTACTGTTTTCTATTTTGACAATTTAAAATGCAATTTATGAATTTTCAGCATTAATTACCCCAGTCTTCATGTCACATGATCCTTCAAAAAACATTCTAATGATTTGGTTCTCGAGAAACATTTCTTATTATCAATGTTGAAAATTGTTGTGCTGCTTTATTTTGTGGAAACTAATACATATTTTTGGAAACTAATACAAATTTTTACTGACTCCAACATTTTAACTGTAGTAGTGTACCAATTTATGTTTTTATTTATTTTTATTTTTGCTTATAAGATTTCCATGCATCAAAACACATGGATACCATCAATTCATTATTCTGACGAAATCTATTTTTGATAAATAAAATAAAAAGGTAATTGCACTACTTATGTATGCCTTATCAAAATGTGCAGTTTTTGTATCCAGCTCATTATGTTCATTGTGCGTATTTTTGAGCTGTTCAGATCAGATCTTTTTTTTTTTAGGTTCAATTTTGGAACAATTTTGTGTTCTTTGCTTTGGTTGCCAATTTTATTCAGTGTAAAATCTGGGTCGGAAAGCAAAATCAGTTGAAAACCACTGTTCCTTCTAGGGCTGTGCAATTAATCGTAATTCAGTTTCGATTTAAATTTCGGCCTCCATCGATTAGGAAAATACAGCAATCGAGATAAAACGATTATTGCGCCCCATTCCGCCCTCTTTCCAGCGGTGCACTTTTGTTCCTCCATAAAAGGCCAAATTCATGTGCAAATCATGTAACGAGACTTTAATAAAATGGGACGTGCTTGATTTTATTTGAGATGATTAGATGTATTTTTGTTTTTAAAAGCGTGACAGAGAACATGTGCTTCCTCGGGAAGATTAACGTTACTGTGTATGCGCTCAGAGACAGAACACAACACGGACATGTAAAGTCATCTTTTAGCGCCTAAACTGTCAAATACATGCAAAAATTTGTCAAAATGCGGCTCTTAGTGATTATTCATGTAAACCCTAGTAGGTTATGTAATAAATGAACGTAAAGAGATGAGGATGGAAATACTTGTGTAACAGTAAATTGGATCCGTGCGGCTCTTAAAGTGACAGCGGGCTATATTCCTGCTACCGACTGTGTGCTTTATATTAATAATCAAACAACAAAAGACAAATTCAAAATCACTCTCTGCTCTTGACTGAAGGACTTTTGTAGCTTTAATAAGAAACAAAGGAAGAAGTTTAATTCTGTTTTATTTTACATTAGGTTATTCAATTTCTCTAGTAGCCTCTTAACTGAATAGCTACTTTAGACTTGCATAAAAAAAACTTAAAGCACATTTGTATCTTTTTTATTCTATTGTATTCTTTAGATTTTTTTATTACTGGCAGTGTAATTATTTGCAATAATTTTGAGAACCTTCTTTGTTGTTGTTGTTGTTGTTGTTTTTTGTAGTGTTTTTATTTTACTAATATTAGTTACTCTGTTATTCTGCTGTGGTATTGAAAATCGTGACATTTCGCTGGTCTCTAAAATGTAGATGTCAGAGCAACCTTGTTTACAAAAATACATATTTGATATATATCACTATCTTTAAATAAATCTTTCATATAAAGTTTTGGTCATATGGCCCACTAATAATAAGTTTTAAATAACTGTGATTACAATATTGACCAAAATAATTGTGATTATGATTTTTGTCATAATCGAGCAGCCCTAGTTCCTTCACTTTAATAGTGAGCCATTACAGGCATTATCTCTAATGTGGGTGCCAGACAGTTCTGTCAGATATGACGATCAGGTCTTACTCTTTGAATCTTGAAATCGCGTGTTTCAGCCTGACGGTTGTTATGGAGTGTCTTGTTGATATAGAGATTCATGTTGTGTGCTGTTTGCTCTGCAAATGACTGGTAAGAGTCACAGATCACCCTTCACTGCTTAGCAATGCTGTGCAAGCTGCCAAAAGACAGCGGAGCACGAATGAAAGTCTAAAGAAAATCTGACTTCCATTTAGTGTGTTTCATGCACTTTGCAGACCCTAAGGATATTAGGCAACTCTGAAAGCCCCATTTGATTCGTTGATCGAGAACGGCTAAATGGGGTCAGGCGCTACGGGCTCCTCCGAGTCTGACTGTGGGAAGCATCCAGAGTTTTACCATGCTAATGTACAGCTACAGTACCACAATTGAAAAAGCTCTACGGTTACTTCATAAAAGATTTCAGATGCTTGGTCTGAGATAAGCTGCATTGATGTGGCGCCTTCGCATAAATAGACGTCTGCATCATTAAGACATTGAAGGTATGTGTACAGGGCGTGTATGTTTGCCGTTCCGTTTGCTTTCAACATTATCTATTTGTGTACATTTTGTAAATGCATTGTCAGTCTTGTTTTGTGCATCACTGTGAAATGTCTTTCCAGGTTTTGTGTGGGCCATCTCATCTATTTTGCACAAGACCTTTAGTCTTGTGTTTCCACTCAGTCTGTTACTATCTTATCAGGGCTTTGCAGTGAACGGCTTTAGAAAGCGGCTCAGCTGGACTGGACACGTACAGTGAGGCAGGTGAATCCGAGCTCTTGTTCCTGACATCCTTTTCCCATCGTAAAGAGTCCTTTGAGGCACAAACAATAGGGCAGCAGTTCTTCAGCAATTGACCTCTTAGTTCTCAAACGTAAAGGGCTATTCTTAATAAGATTGAATTAAAAATGTTAAAGTGATAGTTCACAAATAAATTTAAATTCTGTCATCATTGAGTGATGCAGTGTGTTTTTGTTGGCCAACCCAGAAGTTTAATCTGGTTCCCTCAACAAAAACCCATTGATTTTTTTTCCATTTGCTTTTGGGTTATTAAAGAAGATAACAAACAATTATGTATTTTACATGTTTATCATGATAATCTTCACAAATGAACACAACTTTCATGAATTTTGAAGACTAAATTCGAATGTCAGAAATAAAAAGATAAACATGGACTATAACGTCACCACCATTAAGCTTCCAACAACTCTTTCCGTCTGTATTTAAAAAGCATTTTCCTTGAAAGATTGAGTTAAAATATTTTGTAAGAGCATGATTATAAACACATTGATAAAAGTTAGTAGATGAATTTACTTGTTTAATGTGATTGTTTAATGTCCCTGACAAACTCATTAGTACATTAAGCCACTTGGTAGCAACTGCCCTTTTTAAAAGCTTAAAATAAATCACAAGGGATTTTTATTTTATGTCATAGAATAAAACTGTAAAATATCTTGAGCTTGTGTTAACCACAGACCTTATTTCAGGCATTTAACCAAACCTATAAAAAAGCCCCATTTGCTTCAGGACGATGTAACCGAAAATGCCAAAATGCTAAATCATGGAGACCATTAACTTTCATTTTATGGACAAAAACACTAAGACATGTTTCAAAACACCTCAATTTTGTTGCACAGAAGAAAGTCATACAAGTTTGGAATGAGATGAGAGAGAGTAGCCTAAATGATGACCGAAGCTTCATTTTGGGGTTAGCTATCTCTTTTACATGTCTTTTGCTCTGTAATCAGTTTTTTGATCTGCTTCATGCGTTTGGGGTTCCAAGTCCAAGTATTTCTTAGATTGTTGTTTGATTACGTTTGTTGCAACATTACGTCCGGGCTGCTGTTGATGCCCGTTTGGGCCTGCTGTACGGCGGAGGAGATGTTTTTTTTTCAGCCTCCACACTGAGGTGATGTCTGGGGGTGGCAGGATTTCCCCTACTTAAGAGTCAAAGCGAGAGCACTAACCTATGTGTGGGTTAAAAATACACACTCCTCTGTTTCTGTGGGGTCTGTCCTTGCTGAGAGGAATAAATGCATGTAAGAATTTGTCCATGTCTGTGTGTTTACTGTACTGATGGGATGTTGCCAGGAACTAGGGCTGGGTGTTCTATCAGACATTATCAATATAATTATACAACAGTTAGCAGCATCATGAATATCATAATTAATATGCTTTTTCATGCAATTTCTTGTTATTTCAGGGATTTCTTCTTTTTTTTTACTTACAAGTTTAGGATTGTTATGATGGATGTTTTAATAGTGCCTCTTTGACAAAAAATACAAACTCCATTACAGACTTGGTTCATTTCAACGGTTCAAACTGTATGGTCTTCATAATATGATTCATGAACTTTGTGTTATCTTTATCATCAGTAACCTTCAAAGGTTACAGTGCATTTAAACCGCTGGTGTAACTTTCATGTGCTGTGGTTGTGCTTTTTTTTTATGTGGCCTGTTGTCCCCTCTGCCCTCTCCTGATACTTTTCTGACAGATTTGTAGGGCCTAATGCTATTTTTAGGAGAGGGGTGTGCATGCATGCCCTGTCCCTCCTTGTTTCTTCCTGCATTAAATAGTAGAGCTAAAAAAAAAATCACTCCGACAAAGTGGCGGTAGGTGTAGCTGGGGGCCTTGTGTCATTACTTCCTGTAGTCAGACGTGTAGACAATGTGTCCTCCTTTGCTGCAGAGGTTAGTGGAATTGTTTTAAGGCGATGGCTGTTCAGAGATTGTGAATAGAAAGAGGATAGGACAACAACTTTGAGCAAACAAATGTTGTCAATCCTGCATTAGCACTTCTTTTAAGCAGACATAATGACCTACATGTCGAACCATATTCGCTTTGTTGAAGAATTACTGAAACACTGAAAGGAAACGTGACCTTTGGTCTTTTTCAGATCAGATTGTGCTGTTGATGATGGCGTTTATCTGCATCTCATGCTCGTAGCGGTGGAGTGGGATACTGGTGTTTAATGATTGCTTTCATGTGCTGCCTCCAGGCACAAAACTTGTTTGATGGCTGTAACAGGGTGCTAATTGCTACTGTCCAGACTGGACTCTCGCAGGGCACCAAAAGGCAGGAAATTGCTTCACTGACTTCTGAACATAGTATAATAATAGAAGCTCATGGATGTCGGATGTAGTGTGAATGCGACTTTATCTCAGCGCTCTTTCGCTCACTTGCATTTAGTGCTTTGCCTTGTATGAATGACCTGCATCAACCAGATGAATGATGTGAATAGCACACAGATGTGTCAAGTTGCACGTCTGTTCTCCACCTGACGTTTACTCACTCATCTTTTATACCATGAAGCACTGAGCAACAAGGAGACCAGACTTGAGTTTCTTTTATACAGTGTGTGGTACAGTTAGCAATGAATTGAGATAGGTGGAGTTTTTCAACAGCTGATACTGTTAATATAATGGAGAGTGGCCAATATAATAGATTATAATGACATGAACTACCAGTCAAACGTTTGGAAACCCTTGATGGAATTAAGTTATCATTATTTTTTAGACTTTCTGATTTAAAGGTTTAGGTTTAAAGGGATAGTTCACCAAAAATACAAATTCTGTCATTACTCACTCATGTCGTTCCAAACCTGTAAGACCTTTGTTCATCTTCGGAACACAAATTAATATATTTTTAATGAAAATAAAAGAGCTTCCTGACCTTGCATAGACCTCAATGTAACAGACACATTCAAGGCCCAGAAAGGTAGTAAGAACATCGTTAATATGGTCCATGTGACATCAGTGGTTCAACCGTAATGTTATGAAGCTACAAGAATACTGTTTGTGTGCAAAAAAAAGAAAGAAAAAAGACTTTATTTCTTCAAACAATTTCTTCTCTTCCATGTCAGTCTACGACGCGCATTCACTAGAGTACCACAATGCATTCGTGTGATGTTTCTGATGTTGATCCTAGATGCACTGTGCCTTCTTTACAAGCAGAATGCACACCTATGCATTGTGGTACTCTTGTGAATGCGCATCAATTTATCCCTTTAAATGGTTGAAATAATTTTATAGCCATATATATATATATATATATATTAGGGCTGTCAATCGATTTATTTTTTCTAAATGTACCTTAAATTAATACTTTTCAAGTTTTTTAATACTCTAATCAACATGCGCATGGACAAATATGGATGCTTTATGCAAATGTATGTTTATTATTATTAAAAACCATAGTCAACAGCATGAAGACTAGACATGTTTCAAAGGTAATAGATAATCGAGATAATCGAGCCCGCCGTCTGATAAAATCAAATACACATAAGATAAAGACAATAGATGTGATGTGATTTAGGCTATACTTGCATGAAAAATTAGAGAAGCAAGCAACATAATATCTGTGTTTAACTAAAAGTGCTGCTCCTCTCCGCCGCGAGCTGAACAGAAACAGATCAGACGTGCACAGAGAGAGAGAGAGAGAGAGAGAGGTATGTGCGCGCGCTGGGACAGCAAGACCTCGCGCTCACGCGGCAGTACCTGCCATTCTCAGAAACTAAATGACATGCTAGGACATATCGCGTTTGTATTCGCAGACGAATCGCCTTCGATTATGAACGCAATATTGCGTAGATTGTCAGTGAACTACGGCTCTGTGTATTAACTGCCGCTCCATCTGAAAACAGGTGATGGAGATTTACCGCCAATCACGGAACCGGCTTTACTGATGAGATGCGCATGTTAATTGAATTTGATTAATTGCACAGCCTTAGCTTTGACCTTCTGTACTAAATCCTTTGCTCTGGAAATGTACTGCCCAAGCCCAAAATCTGGCATGTGACAGGGAGTCCTGCTGACCAGCTGTATGTTTCTTTTTAACGTGACACAAGGACATATAGTTTTTACAGTGGCTTGGGTATTTAAAAGTATGGGAATGTAACACCTGTTTTAATGTTTCTGATTCACCTTGTCGCAATGAAAACCTTTTTAGTTATCAGCATTGAAAGGATCAGACTCGGAAGGAATTTTCTTTAACTTTCTCATTGGTTCATTGGTTGCTCTTGAGTTCATTGGCTTTTGTTAAGATGTGGGCGTACTGATGTGGCGCCGACATGCTATTGACTGCAAATTTAAAAAAGGATATGATTATCAACCTCTTCATGTAATCAAGATCAAAATGACATCCATAGTAACCATCACAGCTGTGATTCATCATGAACTTAGACAAGAGCAATATATAAGAGCATATAAGACCAATCAGAAATAACACATTTTGTTATCCATAATATGAAACTGTTTGTTCTGTTTTTCAGATACGTTTTTCTTCCCTCTATTGCACAACAGATTGCAGGGAAATCCCTTAAAGTTACTGTTCAGTTTCTAATTCAGTGACAGCATTTCTGTTTTCTTTGTAAGTTACACTTTGCTGTTATTTTGAAAATGTTTATCTTCGTCACTACCCTGAATTTATACTTGCAGCACAGAAGCCGTATGACATATATTCTCTCTGACGAACCAGATTCTCTGAAGACATTTTTTTTTTCTTCCGGGTTTGCTTTCATGAAATGGTTGGTGTTGCGCCAACCACAGAGTGGGGCCACTAAATGGGCAGCACATGCGCTGATTGGATAGTGAGGCAAAGTGTTTCTGCGCACACATATATCTGACACCCATTTCCTCCCAGAAACCCTAGCAGCAACCCAAAATCCAGGAAGTGGTGGCTCACCAGTGGATGTCTTGCTCTCTCGCTGAGACACATTTGCTCAGCATGTTTCTTCAAGGAGATCTCGGGGACCATGTTATCCGTTATGTCAGGCATCAAATTTAGAGTATTATGCTCTGATAACTTGGTTAGATCCAGCCTAGCTCATCGAGATGAGACTATGATGCAATTGTTAGCATTTGCAATGGACTGAAATAGATTTTGGCTTCCTGCTTCTTGATATTGTTAAGCTTTTTTAGCTTTTCTCTCCTCATCAACCATGAGTTTACAACAGAAGGCCACATCAGAGGAGCAAACGGTGTCAAACAGGAATCCATCACGCTGTTCGTCTGGCAGGGAGAGCGCTCGTCGCTGGCGTCTCCTCAGCAGGCCTTGGCTAAAGCACCGTTCAAATTCAGCCCCGAGGAGCCCTTGGACACGCATGACAGAAGGAACCTGACTGGACAGGACATGCGCACACAGAGCTTGACATGGTCCAGAAGCAGCAGCAGTATGGCTCGATCCAATCCTCCTATCTCCAGGGTCCATAGTCTCCCGGACCCCCATAGGGTCACCAACTGTGGTGTCCTCCTGGAGCATCCTAATCTTCAGAGGGACTGGTTATCTCGCAGCTCGACCCCTTTTTTAAGATCTACATCTGAACTGGGGAGCGAAAGTAGTACCGAGACTCCACCAATCAGACGGGGACTGAGCTCTCAATCATTTTCAGGGATTCTGCTGTCCATGTCAAGACGAATTAGCCAAATTTTAAATACCTCTCCTGAGCCGGCTGTTGGAGAACTTTCAGAAGACGGTAGGAAATTCGATTAATGTTTGAAGGCACAGCAGGGACTAGATTTTGTTTAAAAACTTGAGTTTTTCTTTGTTCAAAATGATTTTGATATTATGCCAGTGTCAGTTTTCTCACTTGAGGGGATGGGTCACTAAAAATGTAAACTTCTGTCATTGTTTACTTAAACCTGATGTTGTTCCAATCTGTATGACCTTCTTCTGCGGAACACCAAATATGATATTTTGAAGTATGATGACAACCAAACAGTTTTGGCTACTATTTTGTATGGACAATAAAAACACTGAGACATTTCTCAAAACATCTTCTTTTATGTTCCACAGAAGAAAGTAAGTCATACAAGTTTGGAATGATATGAGATCTGTTGCCAAATTTACACTGCAAGGGTGGCACAGAAGTGCTTCTGAAGTGGTATTTGGGTGTCTTTACACAGTTTAATGTCTTAAATGCACTTACACAACCAATTACATCTGATTCCTAGGGGCTGAGGTGGGTCTGAGCAGGCATTATTTAGTCTAGCTTTATTGAAGCATTGTATCTTTACACTGAATTTTGAGCAGGCACGTAGCAGCTCTAACTCAGCTTTGTAAAGACGCCTTAGGGTGAGTAAATTATGAATTTTCACTTTTGATTTAACTATCCCTTTAAGTGCAGTCTCCACAATGATTTGTTTAAAATTTGGTTCAATCGTAGGGTTGGTTGAGCACTGATTTTGTCAGATGTGTAGCTCCCATCCCATGTACTGTAAGTAATGGTTTGACTAACTTAAGAATGATACAACACAGTGAGGCGTTCATGGGTTTAAGCCTGTCATATTGAGTCATGTATACATCAGTTAAGGTGATGTTACACTGACTTTTTGAGTAACAGGATGATTTATCATTCATCCTTTGGATTTTGGTTACTAACAGCGATATGAAAGTTATATAGCTTTCTTGTGTCTTTCCAATGTAAATGCGTGCCTGGATATTAGATGCGTGCAGGTCTTAAGGGGACAGAACTAAACATGCCGCCGACTGTAATTAAATGGATAGTTCACCCTAAAAATTTGTCATTATTTCTCATGATTGTTGTATTAATTTCTCACATTTGAAATATCATAGTATCTTGTGCTGAACAGCAAAAAGTATTTTGAAAAACAGGTGGGTAACCAAACAGTAGCTGGTGGTATAGGAAAAAATATTATGGAATACTGTGGACCAGCAACTGTTTGGTTTTCCACATTCTTCAAAATACATTTATGTTCACAGAAGAAAGAAACTTGTTCATTTGGTTTAAAACTAAACTTGAGTGAGTATGGATTTATAAATAAATAAAACACTATGACAGAATGATGACACAGAACAGTATTTTATTTCGCTAAAATAAAAAATACATTTTTATTTGTATTTTGTTGTAATGCGTATCTAAACTTATTTTTTCTTTGATAAAATCTTTATAATAGGGAAATGTTTGGCTGCACTGCTCAGACAAAATAAAAACCAACTAGTTTGACAAAGAATCGTGATAATCGTGCAATTGTGATATGATATTTTTTGCCATATCGCCCACCCCTATTTGTTTTTCAAAAAATCAAAATTGAACTAAGGGTTAAAATCGTCTTCACGCTTTCCATATCTACTGTAGAATCAGTCATTCTTTAATAATTTTAGTAACTCTTTACTCTATAAGCATTAATTATGCCATTCGCCCATGCAGCTTATATGTACTTTTTTATATCTCTGATTAATAATAACCACAGTTGACAAAGAATGCTAATCATAATACAATGCCCATAAGTAATCTCATTGTTTTTCAGTTTATGCAAAATTGTAATTATGACAATATTAATAATATTACAGCATTATACATGTTGTAATTATGCACAATTTTAATGTACCCTTCAATGCACATTATAATGCACTGTACCCTTCAATAACCTTTATAATGCATTATACATAAAGGTTTAAAAAGGGACAGTAATTAAAAACATGCACACCCAAAAATGAAAATGCTGTCATTAATTACTCACCCTCATGTCGTTCCAAACCCGTAAGACCTTCGTTCATCTTCGGAACACAAATTATGATATTTTTGATGAAATCTGAGAGGTCTCTGACCCGAGTTACTGTCTACTGAATGTAAACAATGCTGATTATGTTGATTATGTTCTGGGGTACTCTCCAAAATGGAGGAAGACTGTAACTCGACGAGAAGAATTATTAAATAAATTATTTTATTGTTTTCTTTGCGCACAAAAAATATTCTCATAGCTTCGTAAAATTACGGTTGAACCCCTGATGTCACATGGACTATTTGACCAATGTCCCTGCTACGTTTCTGTGCATTGATCGTGGTAATATCTTTGCTGTCTACGGAGGGTCAGAGAGCTCTCAGATTCCATCAAAATATCATAATTTGTGTTCCAAAGGTCTCACGGGTTTGGAACGACACGAGAGTAAGTAACTAATGACAGAATTTTCATTTTTGGGTGAACTAACGATTTAAGTAAAGTGTTATCGTAATTTTTTACTGAGATGAATCGTTACATGAAAAAATGGCATATTTATAAACACATTTTATGTATTTTATTGTATTTACATTTGCTTGAAACCTTGAAAAATATGATCTAATTGCAAGCATTGTTATTGCCGACCTTTCCATTGATGCCATTTGCATGTGAAATGGTAAAACATTATACCGTGTCTCACTATCTGAGTAAACACCTTTTCTTCTTTTAGATTCACTTCCCCCTTCCTGCTTTCCAACTTATCATGGAAAACATCCCATCACTATTAGCATAAATAGTGCTAGCACGGAAAGACAAATGCATAAATTTGATACCGCGGTAAACTGAGTAAAAGTGTTCCCTTTGAGCTCGCATCTCCTCACTTGCTCTAATAAAGTAATTATTGCTTTCGGCTCCTCTTGGTTGAACACTATTCAACTGAGGTTGGAAGTGTGAATGCAGATCCCTGGGTTGGCTTGGAGTTTGTGTCAACAAACCTCGGGGTGACAGCAGGAGTTGACCCCCTCCTAAGTCCAATTTTTTTCCTCCATTCCTTTAGAAATGTAGGAGGCAGCTCACTCACCTCTTTTTGTATGCTAATACATGTTCCTGCAAGGGTACAAAGACCGTGGGCTCGCCACCTTTTAGCCTTATTACCCTTTGAAAAGCTGGGGCAGAGGTTGTCTGCAGAAGTCATGAGAAAGCACCCTGTGGAATTGAGTTTTAGAAAGAGAGAGAGTCAGAACTATACTTTCAATAAAGCCAATTTCCGTGTTAAAGTTATTTCTGACACATTAGTAAGCACAGTTTCCTCCTTTAGGTCTTCTCGGTTGCTCCAGGAATGCCCCAGCCTGACAGAAACACTGTGGGTGGGGAGAGCAGCTAGTCTTAGACCTGCAGCTGAAAATGGGGCGATGCTGAATTTGCAGTCCCAATGCCGTGCTTTAGATAGCTTTGTTCTGTCGAGCAGATATTCCCTCTAGATTTGGCACACAAACCTTTGTCATTGTGCATTAACACATGCTGCCAATGAAGAATCAACTGGCTTGAATATAGACAGACTGGCAAATCATTTATGTATTTTATTATTTATTTATTACACCTTTTTTATATATATATTTTTTTTTTTTACAATTTTGTTGGGTCGCTTGAACAATGCCAGGAAACAACTGTAAAAGTTATGTTTGTTTGTTTGTTTGTTTATATACATTTATTTTAACATATACAAAATTATACTTTCAGTTGCAAAACAACCTTATTATTGTTATTGTTATTATTAGTAGTAATTTGTTCTATTAAATATATTAGTATATTATATAATAATAATAATAGTAAATATTTAATCATTGCTATTTAGTTAGTTAATAATAAAAAATAATAATAATGGCTTTGTTGTCTAATTAATTGTTTTTAAAACAATATGACAGTATCATAAAACAACAGTTGATTTAGGTTTGAAGCACATACACAGGAGGTGATTTAATGCAGGAAGTGGGGATATGAGGAAAGACATGCAAATGTTCCAGGCATGCTGACGGCAGCTTATTTAAATATGCAAAAAATTATCTCAGTGGCGAATTTTCGTACTTGTGACTTGAACAAAAGAGCATGCGCTTAGCCTCTTGCGCGGTCCCGTCTGTAACAATGGAGTAAAGGAATATCAGCACTGCAAATTATTTAACATGACAGATGTCGGACTGTGAGAAATGCATGACCTCCTTGTCTGACAATAAAGTTTGACAAGTGTAAAACAACACGTAGCTATGAAAAATGTGCTAATTGCACACAAATTTAAAGAAGTGAAATTGATTTTCCTCACCACTGTTGTTTTTTTTGTTTTTTTTTTACATTGTTCTCAGTCCTGATAAATGTCAGCTTAAACATTGACTAAATGGCACAATAATGTAAGTGATTTCTATACAAATGAAGTCGAAATGTAATTATTGCATTCAGTTTATTGGGTCTAGTGTCCTAACAGTGCCTGTAACTCATCCCTCAACAGTATGCATGTATTTAGAGGGGCTCAGCTGGGCAGAGGGCATTTTTTGTGGGCGTAGTGTCTTTCTGAGCAGTGTGGTGCTTTAGCTTCTACAGGGAGTTACAACTGACTGAACAAATCCAGCCTTTGAGATTTTAGGAGGAAGATGTCTGAGTGTGTAGATTAAAGGACAAAGGGACGATGGTGTGTCGTCTCAGAGCTGCTCGCTAGAGTGGCATGATGGTAAAAGGCTTGTGACGCCGATGATGTGAATTATGAATGACACGAAGCACTCTCCTGTCACTTCGATGGCACAGACCCACTAGCTCCATTCTGCTGTTCACAAGCATTTTTTGCAATTTTTCTTTAGGGAAATGACCTGAGAGGGCACCTCTTATATTTCTAAATGCAGTTAATGGTCATTTAAAGAAAAGTGGAATCCATTTAACAGCAGGTGTTTTCGGGTGTGTTTGACTCTACCATGGCCTGGATTTCTAAATTATATGAATGCTTACATTTTTGGCGAAACCTTTTTTATATTTATATATATATATATATGTTATATATTCTATTATATTATTATATGGAGATGCACTTTTTAAAATTCTAACTAATACTAATTAAAATATATTACAAAAAAATGTAATCAGTAGTTAAAATAAATGTTGCCGTCATGTTATTATAATGTACAGTATGAAAAATTGTATATATTTTGCAAATTCGTTTTTAAACATTAACAGTAAAGGAATAGTTCCCCCAAAAATGAAAATGCACTAACCCTCAGGCCAACCAAGATGTTGATGAGTTTTTCTTGAACAAACAGGAATAAATTTAACACTGCATAATGGATCCATTTCAGTAATTGTGTGCTATCAGAAAAAGAGATCACACAGCTGCTAAATAATTTGTATTATTTTACTATACTTATTGTTGTGGATTATTGTGATGCTTTTATCAGCTGTTTGGACTCTTATTCTGATGACACCCATTCACTCCAGAGGACCCATTGGTGTGCAAGTGATGTAATGCTAACTTCCTCCAAATCAGTTCAGATAAATAAACAAACTCATCTACATCTTGGATGGCTGGCGTGCATGTAAATGTTTAACGAATTGAAGTTTTTCCGCCATTTAAGTGAGAGTTAAATGGTGGAAAAGTTCATCTAATGCTGGGTACACACTAAAATATTTAGAAAAATCTTATAAGATCTTCAAAATGTGAGAGACCACAAACATGAAGAGGGAAGAAAATCCTACATTTAACCGTTTTGCTCCTATAGTGTGTGGTGTCTTCGGAGTTCCCTCCACACATCAGGATTTTTGATCGTAAATATTCAAGATGTTTAATATTTACGATTCGCGATCGGGGCGCCTCCGACGTTCTTTCCCAGCAGATGCAGTCACTCTTAACACACCTCACACCACAGGAAAATCGGGACATTACCTAGGATTGTCAGAAGGGGAGAAATCGTCCCCAAATCAGCACAATTATCTTTTGATGTGAACATTTCAGATCAAATCCGCAGTCAACAGCTGTTCCTCCCAGGCCGGACCAGTCCCTGTTAGATTACTGATTAACCCGTCCCAGCACATCACATCCTGCTTAACCAACTGTGTCAAAACAAAGTCGCAACTTCCCCTAAGTATCCCCACTTTGTTCCTCCAGCTGGAAGCTCCACAAACGCATCCTCACAAAGCTGCAATCATAGCCCAATCTGTTAATTGCAGTCATTTCCTCTCTCTGTGGACCCAACTCCCCCAAACTCCCCAGACACCAATTAAAGCTGCTAATTTGAAGGGCTTATGAATTGCAATTCCAGAGTGAGATGGCTGTGGATGCATCTTTAGTGTGCTTACACTGAATCTCTTATGATCTGCAAGAATTTGAGTCCTGCACTTTGCCCTGCTTTTAGCTAAATAAAATACCAAGGTATTGCTGCTTTTGGACACGTACAGTAACATGGTAATGCCATTTGTTTTTGGACATATGCCTTGCGAAAGCACAATGAAAATTCAACTCAGCTATGTGTATTTTGTCTGTTTTACAATGACTTCATATATGGCTTATTCATTCAGAATTTAGAGTCCGGTATACATTTATTATGTTACATTATTAGGGCTGCAACTAACGATTATTTTGATAATCGATTAGTTGGCCGGTTATTCTTTCGATTAATCGATTAATTGGATTAAAAAAAAACTATAATTTATTTAATTTTATTGACAAAAAACACACTACTCCACATTCTGTCCAATGTCTTTCAAACAAACGTGCCAACTGAATGATACACATATACAGTACTTAACAATTTATTAGACCACCTATCATAATAAAGAGAAAACACAAATATTTTAGGAATCTGTCGAAAAATTATCGCTGATGAATTGCCTTCGGTAATGAACGCGATAGTGCGTAGCTTGTCAGTGAACTACAGCTTTGTGTATTAAATGCCGCTCCATTTGAAAACAGGAGATTTAGCGCTAATCATGGAATCGGCTTTACTGGCGAGATGCGCATAACAATCGCATTCGATATATTGCCCAGCCCTAGTGTGTGTATATTTATAGATAAAAGATTTGGCATACCACTCACTGCTGTATGTTGTATAGGCTGAGCGGAAGTGCTAGACAGAAACTGATTTTTTTTTTCAGTGCTGCCGTTAGTCTGTGGTAACGGGTAAAACATTTCCTCTCTCACGGTTTCATATGGGCTATTTATATAACATGAGACGAGCTGTCAATCAGGGGTGTACGGGCCATTTTTGTACCACACCTTCTCGCTGTTCTCTCTCTTACTCCATTACGTATACGCTATATAACACACACTTTCCCTGTGCTGACTCTTGTTCTTCCACACAAATTGGCAACCTGGTGTGGCCACACCCCTCCCTTTGTGCTCAGGCATTGTTATTGGATGGGCTGTTTGTGTTTAAGGGCTGTCGTGGAGACCAGGTGGTTGGGTGCTGTGTTGGTTGGCTCATGAGAGGGCAGGAGGGTGACGCTCCACAGCCTCTGCGTCTGAGCGACACAAAGCATCTTCTGTTCTCATTCGCGATCTGTTTGTGTGTTTGTGTATCAGGGTGTGCACACACCTGGCAAGCACTGTGGGAATTTGGCATTAGGACGTATATGAAACTAACGAAAGTCCAATGTAATGAAAAGACTCATTTGGGAGAAAGATCCCAGTATAATCAGCCAATTCATGTTTATAAACTGAGAAATAGACTGGTTGTTTGAGTATCTGCTTAATAGTGATGTAATCTGATTCTTTTAATGTACACTGAATGTAGGGTTTGGAATCAATAGCCCTCTTAAACAGAACCAGTCCCATTAAACAAAACAAGGACAATTGATTTTCTATTGAGTGGCATTACAATAAGAAATAGTTTTTGCTGAGCTTGCAGCATGTCTTGAAATTGATAGGAAAAAAAATAAGGCTGTAGTATGAAACGAAGGCAATAAAAAGACCCAGACATTTCTAATGTGGTGTTCTTGCTGGTTTCACAAAACCATCAAACATACTGGGACCAGCGTATGGCAGTTGGTGAAAAAATGAATCATTCTTTTTAATGAATCCGTCTCCAACTATGAGTTTACAGTTTGAATCACCCTAACAACTCACTCTCACTGAATCACAGTGTGAAATTTTTTGATTTACTAAACTTATTTTCATCTTGATTTTTTTTCTTCTTCACCAAGAACCATGTGTACTTGATGCTTGTGAGACTTAGGGCCCGTCTACACGGAGCATTTAGCTGTATATGTAACATTTTTGTATCATATTGGCGTTTTGTCCTTATGGATCCAGTGTTTTGGTATCCTGAAACTGCTATTATTTGAAACCAGGTCCCAAAGTGGATAAATCTGAAAACGTCAGCCTTGCGTTTTCGTGTGTACAGCCAATCCGTATATTTTGTGAAACGATGATTACGTCACTATCAGCAACAACAACATGAACAAACAATGTGTTTT
The DNA here is from genome assembly GCA_027422405.1 of Ptychobarbus kaznakovi. Classification (NCBI taxonomy): domain Eukaryota; kingdom Metazoa; phylum Chordata; class Actinopteri; order Cypriniformes; family Cyprinidae; genus Ptychobarbus; species Ptychobarbus kaznakovi. Next base: position 8,497,186 of record CM049805.1, on the reverse strand, counting down.
TATTACCTAACATTAACACCGATCAATACATGTATTGTTCCATGTTTGTCTTTTTCTTGTTGTGTTGGGTTTGTATACAGCGCACAGGGTTTATGTGCATGCTCCAAGTCGTCTTTTCTGATTTAGTTTATCTCTGTGAGAGAATTACAGCGCCACATACTTGTCTGGCATGTATACCAAATAGTTTTGAGTCTGTTTCAGTGGTTTCATGTGCAGATATTTCTTTAGACGACGCCATGTTTACGGAATAACGAGGAAAAACAGATCGGATATGGAATGCTCTGGCTTCGTGTGGATGAGCCCTTAACTTTGTGTCATTTTTGACTGTTGTTTATATTATATTGCAGAGTTTGATACTATATAATGTTCAAAATATGGGGGGTAAGACATTTTTTGTTACATATTTTTAAAAGATGCTCAATCCTGCATTCATTTAATAAAAAAAACTGTAGAAATTGTTTTGAACAGCAGTGTACATACTCAGTTTTCAATTTGTATTAGTCGTTTTTGTTTAATACTTAGTATATAGTTAGACCAGAATATGCTGTATTCTAAAAATAAGCTAGAACATCAACATCCGTATTTTAGTTCTGCAACAAATTATGCTTCCCTTTTGCCTCACTTCATTACACTTCTGCTTTCCTCATATGTCTGCAGTATGCTATGAACTACTTTTATAGAATGGTTTGTCGTGAGAAAACACAAGAGAAGTAACGTTGTCCAATTTGTAATCAAACAATCAAAGTGGCTCATAAAGTGTTTGTAAATCTCTCAACAGTATGAACCAGTATGTTTGCGACCTTAAAATTAGTTGTGTGTGTATATAATGTAGCTTAATTGATACTTAGTATTGAATTAACTTCTTTTATAAATCATACATAACACACAAACTGTAACATTTAAATGATAGTTTACTCTAAAATTGTCAAACGATCTCAGTTTCTCATATTTAATTTAGCTTAGAGGAAGATTTTCAATAAAAAATGACTTAAAGTTTGGTCTATATGTCATACTAACCTAATGTTTGACTTCAGATGACTTGGAATATAGTAGATAAGACACATAGGCCAGTTTTATTGTGCTTTTTCAAATTTTGGAGCTTGATTGCACACATTCCCATTTACATTTATTCATATGGAATTTTCTTTTTATGTTCCACAGAAGAATAAAAGTCATAGGTTTTGCTGCAACATCAGGCTAAATAAATGTTGTTTTGGGTGAACGGTGTTATACCACTGAAAGAAACTGCAAGGAGTGTTGATGAGAGTTAGTTTCTTGACAAAGCGGTGATTTAAAAGCATGAGGCGGTTGAGTTTTCTCTGTGTTGGCAGTGATTAGCGGTCCCAGGCATTCCCTCGTCTGAAACCTCATCCCTGACAGGTGGTATGACTTCTCCTTCAGCTGAAGACATTCCAAGCAGGGCTGCAGGGGTTAGGATTACCCTTCATCAGACACATGCAAGGCCGGTCTGGGCCTCAGTGGGTGTCTGTGATCAGAGATGTACATTAGGCCAGTCCCGGTCAGGGTCACGCACATGCTCATCACAGATGTTTGATCTGCTTGTGACATATCTGCGTGCCAAGTTACTCAAACATCATGAACCATGGTGTACCGCACATGCTGAGGCAACACTGGCTTGACTCATCTGTTTTACCTTTTTATACTCGCATAGTCCAAACATGCCTTATTTCTTAAATATTACCTCCGATGTCTCACAAACATGATGATATCACACTATCATCCTGTATCACACATGGAGCTTTAATCTAACACATGCTCGCTCACTTCCTGCTATTCTGTCTGAACCTTTGCTGACCTCTTGGGTGAGCTCTATTTGTGGGCTCCAGCTCCATTACGGGGTCACAAACTGGCAGCTCTTGGAGATCAGCTGGCAGCCACCCTGCATTGATTGTTTTCAAGCTGTGCTGCTGCACAAACAAACATATGGGTGCATGTAGGACCATGTTTAGGACACCCACACGGTTACAGTCTCATTACACCCTTTCTGGAGTCCAGGTGGAGCCTACACACCACAGTTCACTGTGTATCTTCAAGGCCAAAATTATCAGTGCAGAAGCTGGGTATGATGTTCACTTTTTTTATTTGTTTTTATTTAAAAAATAATTATTTCACTGTAGTCGTAGGAATTGGTCACAGTGGTTGACATGTTACAGATAAACGTTTTTGTTTTAAATTATCAATACATTTTGTATTTAAAAAAATTAAATGTTATGTGTAATGTTTGAAAACTTGAATGCTTAACAATTGTTTGACATGCATACATGTATGTGTATATATTAGTGATGTCAAAATTAGCGCATTAACGCAAGCGATTAATTTTTTCAGTTTAACGCATTTAAATTATTTAACGCCGTTAATGCAGGGATTGGGGCTAGGGTTGGCCACCCCACTCTAGCTGCTACTTCGGTCTCTTTTCTTCTTGACAAGGAGTGCATTTATTCAGTCGCGGCAAGTCTTTACGACCACATCAAACTTGAGACGTTTCAGACACGTGTGTCACACACTTCCACTTCCAAGTAGTCTGTCTCACTTCATAAAAACTTGTTTCACTATTGGAATCTCCTGAATGAATGATTCAATGTCAAATACGTTTTTTAAACGTGTTGTCGCCACCTCCTGGCGGAAGAGAAGTGTTACAATACAAGTTTAAAAAAACTTCCGTTTTGATCGCTACTGTAGGACAATAAGTGTTTATACCCAAACTATAAACTTTTATCCCAGTAGGCCTACTTCTGTTATTTAAATGTCTGTAATAGGGCTGTGACGGTGGCAGATTTTTACCACTGCGGTGGTAATGGACCAACTACCGCCGGTGGCGCGTTGTTGTGAGATAAATATATATATATAATTCTGAAATGCTAAAAAACAAAAATGAGGCTCAATCATCTATTAACAAACGTGCATGTTTATTTTAGCACTTACGTCAGTGAACACTCAGCCTGCAAAACACTAAAATAAATATCAAATAAATAATACAGTTAAATAGGAAAGTAGCCTTAAATAGCGAGAACCCATTATAATCAGTGATAATCAGTACACCAGATGCGCGATACGATACGACAAATCCCTCACAGTAAACTGCCTCGTCCTATTTATGACGTACTGACACAAAGTTCAAATATCCTGTAGACAGACTCAACCTGTTGTGTTGCGACGCGGTGTCCGGTTTAGACACGGTTCACTGTTCCTCCACCAAGCAAACGGGCGCGTTTACTCCTCGTCTGCTGCACGCGCTCTCTGTGGAATAGGAATTGTGGCGTATGTTGCCACATTTCTTGTTAACATCTTCCATTTACCACTGTCTTGTTCGTATTTGGCCAGTTTGGAGAAAGCCTCACAAATACAAACCTGACCAGCCGGGCGTTTGAGATGAACTTGAAGACACTTGTACAAACGCGGATGGGTGACATGAATGGAAATGATTCCAGATCGGTGATTTAGTATTTGGTTTCCAAACAAGGTCCATCGTTAATCACAAAATAAATATGCTGAGTGCAGAATAAACTGTATTTTCTTGTGCTCAAACCTGCCAATCTAAAGGAAACGCTGTGTATGGCGTTTGAGCTAATTTGTGAATTAGCATAGATTTATAGTCTAAATAAAACAATTTCCAACTGTTACTATTATTAACATTTGTTTACAAAACTTTCTATTATGCTTGTTATAGAAGTGTGTGACATCACGTGCACTACCGCCGGTGGCAATACACAACCGCGGTGGCAACCGACCACCGCCGGTGACGCGGTTGTCACGGACACGTCACAGCCCTAGTCTGTATCACATACATAATGATGTGTGATTGAAAAGAATGTTTGTGTTGCTCTATCTGTATCATCAGCAGCAGCATGAATGCAGATTTGAATGTCTTTAAGACATGATGTGAAACAGGTCTTAGCGGAGTTGTTAGTGTGAGCAGGGCGTGTTTTGTCGACGCCCATAACAGTGAATGACCGCATTCACATCGGAAGCGTGATGATGGCTGACCCTCTGATTATTTGATCGCAGCAGCAATTCTCACGCCTGTCATTATAGTCGTGCAGGGTCTGTGCTGCACGCCACGCAGTGCCGATTGACAGTACGTATGTTAACACAACAGCGTGTGATGGAGCTGTGCATACATGCAGCTACAAAATGTGCAAAATTGATAGCAATATAACTATATCAATTGAATGGGTCAATGGTTAAATATTAGGGGGACATTTTTATAGGGTAATCACTCAGTATTAATTGGTATCAGTGATACTGGGCTTCAGTCATAAAAAAGATGACATTAAACAACTATTAAAAATAAACTGTATTTTGTTGTTTGTCCATTAATTTGAAGATTGAATGTGAAATTATTGCAATATAAAAGTATATTTAAAAACGTTAATGTTAGGTGGGAATAATCACGATTAATTTCAGAAAAATATGCAATTAATTAGTTGTTTTTTTATCGATTGACAGCACTAGTATATATGTATATGTATATTTTTTAATTGTTCATGGTTTTTTAAAGCCTTGTAGTGTCCTGGGGTACAGATTAGCTGTTTTATGTCAGCTAAGATTATCTTTTATAGTGTCCCTAAATGAATAAATAAATAAACTATAATAATAATACAAATAAATATATTTATAGTATAATAGTTATAATAATACAGCCTATATTTATAAATAGCCTTAGAATAACATTATTATTTTTATTACTACTACTATCATTATGTATTAATATAATATATTTTAATTATATATATACATATACACACACATACATGCATATACAGTACATTTATTATTATTATTAGTGTCTTTGACTGACTTTTAAGCACCACTGCTTTAGCCATACACAATTTTACAGATGTTTTTGGCTATTGCACCATGTCGCACATCTTTATTTTTACATTCCAAGCGTTGCATTTTAATATTGTGTGTCAAGTTAAAAGTAGTCCATACTTTTCTAAACAAGTCTTGAGACATTTGTTCCATTCCTTTGCACTTCTTGTAGCAGTTAGAATATGCCTCCCCGAAGAAGCTTGTCTAATTGGGGTCAGGTAAACCTGAAACCAGCCTTATTTTACAGGGCTTCTTTAACACAGATTCACTAGTCATCTCAATATTTAGTTTTGCACATCCCTGTTGAAAGGGGTGGCTTCATTTGTGTCTGTCATTTTTGTTCCCCCACAGAGGTCACCTGATCTAGCCTTTAGTTCTGTGGTTGCATTTCCTTTCCAGAGAAATGAGTTTGTTCTTTCTGGTACATTTTCAAGTCTTTCTTATGAAATACTATAGCAATACATTTATTTAGCGAGACATAGACTGCCTTTTGTGGGGTTTTTATTCATCCCTGTGTCTCTTGACATTTTAACAGACCTTTCTGTTATTTCAGGGTTTGATTAGTATCTGTTATTTTCTCACTTCAGAGCTGCCGTCCCCCTCACAGAGCATGTTGGGTAACATCTTTGCGTGCACTCTGTCATTGCTGACGCTGCTCTACAATCTAGAGGATATTTGGAGTGAAAGATGAGTTCAGTTGAGGATGATGGACACGCTGAAGTCTGCAGAAATAACATTCTTGTTAAAATGAGTTTCTGCAGAGGTTATGTAACAGGACTTTTTGAATGACTTTTGAGACAGATGTGATTATGTAACAGATCTTTTTGATGACTTTGTCAGGACTGTGATGCCCGAACACCTCAGGGAGGGGGATTTATACCGCTGATATATTTAGCAGGAGATCACAGTAATTAGGTTCCTGAGCAAGTGTTATGTTTTGAGCACAGTCTCAGTGTGAGCTCCGTTACTTTGCTGATTTACAGTACATTCATCCACATACTTTGCGTTTACATTTAAAAGAATGATTCAGACCAGGCATATTTTTAAAAGAATGAAGAAAGGCACATGGATAGATTTAAGAATTGACATATATTCAATTTAAGTGATATTCCCATACTAGAAGTAATATGTTATACAATTTATTATAACTTTAACCCTGGTTCATCCAAAAGAAAATAAAGTTAGGGGGTGAATTAGAATATGAAATCGCTTGGTTTTTAGTTAACTTATTTTAATGCTTGTTTAATAAAGAAAGAAGCCATGGTTTACAGTGAATTTATAATCGTGGAGTGCCTACAACCCCCTGAGCTGTTATAAATTCTCTGTAAACCGCGGCTTCACGGGGCTTATTGCTTTTATAAAATGGTTATTCCATATACGTAGTAAGGTTTCAAAAAATAAAACGGAGCAAATAAAGTGTAATGATATTAATAAAAACATTGGGCGAATTCCAAATGGCTTTTTTGCGCCCTTGAAGGGCACTTCGGGAAGGGGATGCCCTTTGTAGGGACATTCCAAATGAAAGTGAACAACTGATTCCCTTCACAAAGGGCCCTTCCAGAAGTCCGTTAGCGAAGGGAACATGCGACGGTCACTTCACTGAAGTGATTTCTGTTTGTGATCATGTGATCTTCACTTAGGAGATCTTGCGATGCATTTAAAGCAAAGTTAAGGTTTATTTTGATCTTACAAGTAAGTAGAATAGGCTAATTCAATTTGTCTTTATTTTTATGTAATACAAAATATTTTCGTCAGTGATAGAAATATGATTTAAGACTGTATTGTAAGCAAGTTTAGTTTGAAAATGTTTAATAGTAAATAAGACCAGATTAGACCGTATTTGAATAAAATAATAACAATAAGAAATATTTATTTGCAACAATTGTTGGAATGCTGAATGCTGCAAGCACGCACAGCGTTGTCAAGGGAACGTTTTGTCCCTCATTCCCTTCACCAAGGGAGTTCCAAACGCTTATATGAGACAGTAATGCCCTAAGCCCTTAAAAGAACACACTTCAAGAGCTCTGCCCTTCGAAGGGAGTGGGGCATAGGGATGCTCACTTCTGTTTGGGATTCGCCCATTATTCTTCCACCAAACAATGTAATTCCTCAGAAACGTTGTGGTTCCAACAAAGTGGTTGCCGAGCAACACAAATTTAAACAAAGGTGTATGTTTGTAGAGTAATTTACAACAGCTTCAAACTTGTCTCAGCCAATCAAAATCAAGGACCGGAACTATCCGTTTTATAATGCTTCATTTAATGCCTCATTTCAAATAATTCCTGTTTTCTTGAGGCCTCCTTTAAAAGTTTGCTGAGGTCTTTTTTTAAAGATGACATTGTTTGATTTGATAAAATGTTTGTACTTTCATCACTGTAAATAAGCTATTTGTTTTAAAAACTAATGGATGTCAAATTATGTAACAATTGGCAATGTGCCCAATATGCTGTTAATGGAGTTTACATTCAGGATTCCCATAATCACGGAAATCCTTCAAATATAAATGGTTTTTGGGAAAATATAAATTCTCAGGCTTTAAAATTTCATACAAAAATCTAAATAGTTCAAAATCATGGAAGGTTTATGCTGTACACGGAGCCTCAGGGAAGCGGAATCCTCACTGAGCTGCAATTAAAGTCTCTGTTTTGCATCTTTTTGTATGCCAATAAAGTTATTTCTTTCAAATGTATTAATTAAAATAATTGGTACCAAAAATGCAAATGGAACAACCTCCATTAGTTACTGTAAAAATAATTGTTCAATCATGAACATAAACTATGAGAGAGTGCAGAAATACTTCGCTTCAAAAAGGGTGGCAACCCCTCTGTTTTGCGCAGAGAATTGTGACCTTAGACCACAAAACCAGTCATAAGTGTCGATTTTTCATCATATGAAGCTGGATGAATAAGCTTTCCTTTGATGTATGGTTAGGATATGACAATATTGGGCTGAGATACAACTATTTGAAAATCTGGATTCTTAAGGCCAAAGTATACTTTTTTTACGCATACCTTAGCGTATGCACACGCCTTGCAAAGTATACTTAATTTTACTCGTACGCATACACAGACGTTCGACGCATGCGCTTTGCACCAAATTGCAATACCTCTCCTGGCCTAGCGGGGCCTGTAGGGAGCAGTTATGAAGATTACAGTGTGACGAAGGGGAGTACATATTGAGAAAATCACCTTTAAAGTTGTCCAAATTAAGTCCTTAGCAATACATATTACAAATCAAAAATTAAGTTTTGATATATTTACGGTAGGAAATTTACAAAATATCTTCATGGAACATGATCTTTACTTAATATACTAACGATTTTTGGCATAAAGAAAAATCTATCATTTTGACCCATACAATGCATTTTGGCTGTTGATACAAACATACCCATGCTACTTATGACTGGTTTTGTGCTCCAGGGTCACAATTAGTTTTTCTCCCACGGTTTTCTAAAGATTTTAAGTAGTTGTCATTATTCTGCATAACATTCCTGCAAATTAAGTCGAATAAATGAATCTGCAATGTATAGCCTTCCATGCAATCAAGACTCGTTCAGTGAGATGTAAATGAGAATTCTCAGCTCTGAAAACACTATTGAATTATTTCCAGTGGTTAGAATAAAGGGCTTTGAGAGGCTGTTCCATCTGCTGGTTTTGAGAGATCTCTGATCCTCAATGTTCACTGGCCTTTTACTCTCCCCAGAGAGAAGCTGTGATTTGGATATAGCTGGTATGAATAGGCGCAGGTGAAGCCCTCATCCTCACCAGAACGGGATGAATATGTACGGGATGCAATTAAAATTCCTGAAATAAATCTCCTTGACCGTGAGTGGATGATGCTGGTTGATGAGGTTTAAATAACACTGATACACAGATTAAAATAGACAGCTATTTTTGAAATTCAGATGCTAGTGGCGCACAATTTACACATTTGTAATGCAAATATTGGTGTTATTGAACAGGGTTATTTTCAAATCTCTCGTGCATGGAGAGTCTCAATGTGCATAGATAATTATGGAAGATATTGTGTTCCATCAGATGGAGTTGTCAATTGCTTTCCCAACAGCTTCACACGTTTCTTAATGGCATATGAGATCTCTGGAGAAGTCACTTTATCTCATCCGTCCATATGTTATATGCTGCCACTGTGCCGCTGAGCTCGAGCTGTCGTCTCAAACAGACAGGCTTTAGATTGAGCCGGCTCCCTCCACTCCCACACATTTCACCTCCATCTTTCCACAGCCGCCTTGAGTGGAGTGCCGCCAGTCTCCCTCGTTTGCCTTCCAGCACTTATCCAAACACCCATTAAAGCATGTCTGTTTACACAGTTGTATGCTTGTTTGCAGAGCAGTAAATAGAAGGACTGTTTGTGTCGTTGTCAGTGTTGAGCTCGTTCTCTTTCAAACTCTTTTGTTCACACCTAGGGCTGGGTGATATTACCAATAGTCACAATATATCCATGATCAATCTCTGCTGATATAACATAATCAACACTGTGAATGGCTCATGGGTCATTAAAGAGATAATTCACCCAAAAAGTATATTTCTGTTATTTAATCAACCTCATGGACTTTTTCCATGGAAAATAAAAGGATCAGTTTGTCCAAGCTGCTTTTTCCATAAAATGTAAGTCCACAGAGAGCCAACTGAATCTTAATAGCATTTCTGATTTAAGATTTAGCAAAAACAACATTTAAATGACTTGGTAAGTTTGGTTCATTTCTAAATCCGTTCTTTGATTTCATTTATCATTTAAAAATATATAATTTCTTCAAATTTTATATAATATGTTATGTTTGGAATTGGTTTGCACCAAAACTGTATTTATTTGAAAATACAATAAAACACTAAATATTGTGAAATAATATTATTACTAATCAAAATTGCTTTTTATTTTAATACATTTCAAAATGTAATTTATTCTGTGGAATTTTCAGGAGCCATTCACTCTATTCAGTCTTATCCTTCACATCATCTTTTTATTTTAATATGCTGATTCGGTGCTCAAAAATGTCTTATCAATGTTAAAAAACTGTTTCATATTTTTCTGGAAACCATGAAGCATGGTATATATCAGGATGTAGAATAGTATAGAAAGTTCAGCATTTTTCTGAAATAGAAATGTAACATGTCTTTACTGACATTTTGATCAAATATTGCATCCTTGCTGAATAAAAGATTTATATGAAAATAAAGATTTAAAAAAGAATTATAGTGTAAATTGGTATTATTAAACTAATTTTTGCTTTGATTTTAACTTGTTTTTGTTTGACATTTTTACAATAAACATTTTAAATCTATAGCGACATGTGCTATATTACTGAAATAGTTTCTCTGATTTAAAAAAAAAAAAAATACATAATTGATATAAAATATCATCAAAAGATTTGCAGTGTATTATTTCTCGGTCTTTATTTTGGTCAGTTGCCTCTCTCTCTGAATCTTTCTATCAGTTCTCTGTCCGCTCTATCTCCTGATCTCACATTGTTCAAAGAGCTAGTGTTTAATCTTTCTCCCTTGTGCGTTTTCATCATGGCATTGCTTTAGGCTGATAGCTTATGTGGAAAATAGTCATGGGCAAGATGACGGTGTTAAATAAACCGAGCGGGGATGCAGCAGTCACACCCGTCCTCTTGAGACACATAGCGTCTCTTTCTTCTACATCTGTGTGGTGTTAATTTAGTCATGAGGCCTGAGAAAAACTGAAGTGTGGCCACTATTGGCCCAGTCGGATGATCCAGAGTGACATCAGGGCAGGCTGACCTCTGACCTTGAGTCCTGACATGTTCTTTCTGTCTCGCTCTGGTCAACCGTACAGCAAAACTGTCACCCATAACTGATTGATGAAGCTTAGCGAAGGTCTAAATGATCAATTAATAGACCAGGAGGACTGCCAGGCTTTTTGTCAGTAATGTTTTCTGACAAGTGCTTCCACTCGTTGGTATGTGTGATATGTTCCCAAAATGCGCACTCAGTGTTGAACGCAATAAAATCACTCAGTTCTTGCTTTCAAAAGCAGGTGTTTCCCCTAACAGGGTTTGTTTGTTTGCTCTGAGAGAGATGCAAAGAATTATGAGCTTCCTGGTGTCATTTTCCCCCACTGAGATTGAATCCTGTGAAAGAGGTGGATTGCTTGAGCACATGAGCAACACTATAAACCAGTATAACACTGCCCTCTACAGGCAGCAGTGTGCAGAACACCATAGTTCAATTACAGCTGTTCAAAGGTGAAATCAAAGTATACATTGATGCACTTTTGTGGTCTTACTCTTTTTGTGGAGTCTTTGTAATATTTTAATCACAATGTAAAAAATTGCTTCGCCTCTGAAATGACTTTCCTTTCAGATGACATCACCAATCCCTTTTTGTTTTTCAACACTTCCCAGCCACTCGCCGATGTCCGCTTTTCTCAGTCCAGTCAATTACTAATATATACACTCTCATTTAGAATAAATCAAATTTTGCATTGCATTTTTCTTGTTTAATATTCTGTTTTACTCAACCATAAGACACACGTAGTGAAAGTGCAGTCAGTCATTTTTTTTATTATTTGTAATAAATTAATTCCTATAAATTAATAGTTTAGTTCAGCAGGGGGACATTAAATTAATCCAAATTGACATTAATGATGTAATGAAAAAAAATCTTTCAAATAAATACGGTTCTTTTTAATTTTCTTTTTTTTATCCAAATAATCTTGAAAAAATGCATCAGTTGCCACAAAAATATTAAGCAGCACAACTGTCTTCAGCATTAATAATACTAATTAATATTTATCGAGCCCCAAATCAGCATGTTAGAATGATGTATGATCATGTAACACTGAAGACTGGAGCTATGCATACTAAAAATTCAGCTTTAGTGTTTTACTGTTGTTGTTTTTTTATAAATGCAAAATAAATGTTGCCTTGATGAGCATAATATACTTTTTAAAACCATCCCCAAACCTTTGAACAGTAGTAGTATTTTTATATATACTTGATTTCTTTTTTTATTTGAATTTTTACCTGACACATTTGTGAATGTGATTGCTGCATTGTATTATCCAATCAGAAATGTTGAAAATGGCTTTCTGCCGACGAGATCCATTTGAAACCGCACTAGCTGTTTGTCCTAACAGTGGAGGACACTTGTGGAGTTGTTATTTTTACAAATCCATTTGATGCTGCTACTGATGCAGAAATTGCTCACAGCAGTGTTTAATGAGTCCAGTGTGACTCATTTTCTTATGAGCAGCATCATTGTCCTAAGTCTATTTTTGTGAGGTGAACTGGTGATTAAATAAAGGAGAGAAGAGTGTGTCTCTCTGAGGGCCCTTGTCTATTTCTGCAAGCTGTGAGGGAATATATCCCATTAAAGCCCCATAAGTCCCATTTAAAAGCGTTGCTCAGTCCTGAAGTTTTAGTCTGAATGGAATCATTGCTGACATGAAGAAAGCCTGTTTTTGTGGTGGTCCTTTTCTGTGGCAACCCATTCTGAGGTGTTTTTTCTGTCCCCTGTGCACAGATGTGAAGGGGCCACCCAGCCACCACTTGTCCTGTGGCCAGTCGCCGTTTACGGAGCCCTGCGTTTGGGAGAGGAAGTACTGCATCCTGACCGATAGCCAGCTCATCCTGCTCAACAAGGAGGAAGAGGTAACAGCGCTCCTTCCCTATGCTTTATCCCCTCATTCTTCTCTCTTCCTCTCCATCAGAATGAAGAGCGAAGGACAGTTAAATGAAGACACGCAGATGATGTTCGTGCTTTGTTGTACATTTCCCCTTGTGAGGGTTAAATGCATCGTTTGCGGATGTAATTTGGATTTGGATGGGATTAGTTTTTCAGACAGTTATGTCTGTGATTCAAACAAAATCATAAAGTAAATTTACCTGACCTCCTTAAAGGGATAGTTCTATTAAAAAAAAAATTCTGTCGTTGTTTACTCTGTCATGTTGTTGTTGTTTTTCTGTGGAACTAAAAAGAAGATATTTTAAAGAATGTTGGTAAAAAACAATTGATGGAATTCACTGGAAGTCAAAGGGGACCAGAAACTCTTTGGTTACCAACATTTTTCAAAATATCTTCTCTTGTGTTTAGCAGAAGATAGAAATTCATGCAGGTTTGGAACAACTTGAGGGTGAGTAAATGATGACAGAATTCTCATTTTATGTGAGCTATCCCTTTAAGGTAAACTAGTCCCACCCGAATTGGTCTTGATAGTTAAAGAGCCTCATTTTGCACAGTTTAATGATTTGTTCTCTTCTTTAATGAGTTCCAGCACATTACTCTCGCCGTGTAAACCAATCATCTTGAGGTTATGAAAGGGAATAATCAATTCACTTAATGTATTGAAATAGTTTCTGATTGACAGATTGCTTTCAGATTCGTTTAAACGGTTAGTTAAGTAGTAGCGCTGTCAGGAAAAGGGGCTTTCTGGCCCGCTGTTAGAATGTGTACCCCTGTGACCTCCACCCACTGACCTCTGACCTCTGACTTGTTCCCAGATGCCATCTGAGGTCCATGAAAGCCCCACAGGATCCTCATCAAAGGTTCGCAGCCTGAGAAGGACAGTCAGTGTGCCCTCTGAAGGACAGTTCCCAGAGTATCCACCAGAGGGAACCTCCGTGTTGCTAGGTAAGATTTACAGTATGTGGAGTTTCTGTTATGATATCAAAACTACTATTTATGCTCTCTGCCAGGTGAAATAACCACAGGAATATTCAAGAGGAAACTTATCAGAGAAAATATATTAGAGAATTTTGATAGGGTTATCAAATAATATTAGAGATGTTTATTTTTTTGTTTGTCAGCTTTATTTCCATCTGTTTTTACATGTTAGAATATATAACACTCAAAAACTTATTTTTTATTTAACAATAACATTAAAAAAATTTGTTAAATAGTTAAAAGTCATTTATATCAAATAAAGATTTGTTCATGTTTTTAATTAATAATGTTATGTTAATTTACTGTAACATTTAAAATAGTTTACATTTTGATATTTGTGATGCAAAAATAATGTAGACTTTTAACATCAGCCATGTATCAAAATAATTATAAGTTGAAGCAATTAATCATTTAATAATACGGTTATAATATAATTTTTATCAAATAAAGTTTCTTTCATATTTTGTCAATATTGTCATACCAATATTCACTGTAGCACTTTAAGTAATTATTGACTTAAAAATATTTTTTTAATTATGTTTAATGCTAAAGTGAATATTGGTCAAAATATTAATTTAAATTTTGAAACATTAATTTGCTAAAAGTTATATTTAACAGTATTATTAATACTGTTAAATATAACTTTTAGCTAATGTTTTACATTTTCAATTAATATTTTGACCAATATTCACTGTAGCATTAAAAATAATAAATAATTTAAAAAAAATTCTGTACAAAAATAGTATAAAGATTTAATATAAGATATTTATCAGTTATCAGACATAAAATCAAACTAATTGTCAGCTTAAGCTTTAAGCCATGATTTATTTTGTTATATATCAGTTTAATTGTTATAGTTTTCTATTTCTAGTTATGCTCCGCTAGAAACTTCCCTTTTGCAGTCTCTTTAAAATGATTGTAATCATATTTATCCAGTAATCATGAACAATTGGAAATATCATTGTTCAAAAGGTGTTGAATTGCTGATTCAAACAGTAGCAGACCTCTAGTTACTTCTGACAGAAGCTTTTTTGCTCTGTCTATATGGTTTCAAAGATTAAGCTTGACAAAGATAGACCCAGGGGATCAAATGGCACTCTTTTAGCATTTACTGTAGCTTTAAGATGTTGTTAAGCAGGCACACTCACACTGCAGCTTACAGCATACGGATTTGTGTGCTAGCAGGCAGAGCACGAGGTGAATCATGAACAACATCACGTCAGTAGGTGCATTTATAACATTGGAGCCATTACTCCTGAATCCACTGCCACAAGGACAGAGGATCAGGGTAACAAAGCAGTGGATTTAACCACAGCACCGCAGGCTGGGCTTTGAAAAACACCAGATTGGGGGCGAAAATATGCATTCTAAAAACTGCTGAATATTTCACAAAACAAAGATCAGTTGTACAACAGTATCAAATGCATAATTATTCGCATATATGCACACCACCCTCATTGTTACAACATGAGACTGTTTAGTCTTGCTTTTTCAGAATGTATTCACTCTCATGTTGTTGTTACAAACTTGTATGACTGACTGGCTTCTGTGAAACATAAAATAAGATATTTTAAAGAATGTTTTGTCTGCTTTTGTTTATATAATGAAAGTCAATGGGGTCCAAAACAACACTGGACCACAATGAGTTTCATTATATGAACAAAAAAGGATATTTTTCAAAATGTCTGATGATGTGTTCAACAGAAGTAAGTCAAGCAAGCTTTTAATGGCAAGAAGATATGTTAATGATGATTATATGTTCATTTTTGGGTAAACTATCCCTTTAATGTAAACTGTCTCAGATGGACGCTCCCTATCCAGAATTGTCAAAGTTCAAGTTGTTCTGAAAACAGGTTAATCATCTGATTCACCTCCATATCCGCACCTTTTTCTCATAATGATTCATTATGTTTGGATACGTTTGATCCCGCAAATTCTGTGGGCCGGGCAAGCTTGTGCGAGGAGGAGTATAGAGGAATGTAATTTTGCAGAACAAAACTCACTGTTGTTACTTTGTTAGCTTTCTCTCTCTTTCTCTCTGGACAGCGTTTCGTTCCCTCCCAGGCCTAGGGGGCACTAACTGAAGCTGCCCTCTGACTGGTCTCGCATTCAGTGCCAGTACGTGCGGGGGTGACCCAGTGGGCCGGTTGCTTAAGGCAGCGGTCAGAGAAATGCACAAATCTCTGTGACTAAGAGAGTCATTCATTCTCCAGACCCTCCAAAGCTGCACCGCCACTGATTCAGAGAGCGGGAGAAGAGGGTTATTTATATGTTAATGTTCACTCTGTTTGACAATGAGACGCTCCGCAGCCAGGGTGGTGAGGGAGAGTCCAGGATTTCTATGGCCATTCAGAACAGGTTGAGTCTCTGGAGGCTGTTAGATTCACAGCTACAAAAACATTTAGTGAGATCATATGTGTTTTTCAGTTTGGATGGTTTCGATCTGTGAATCGTACATATGTTTTTTTTATGTTATTGCAATGAGGAGAGATGTATCACTTATTGAAGCTCCAGTTCCGTCTTTCTCACGGTTGTCAAGACAATGAGGTTCTGACTTCTCTCAACTGAGCTATTTGTGTACTTGCAATTAGGTTTGAATTGTGGATGTTCCTTCCACTCTGGTTTTAAAGATCAGATTCTTCAGCTGAGCACAAAGTAAGATATTTTTTAAGAATGTTTCAGTTGTTTTTGTCCATACAATGAAAGAGGTCAAAAATAACATTAAACCCTTTGGCTCTGAGACATTTGTAAAAAAAAATCTACTTTTGTTTTCCACATAAAACGTAAGTCATACACATTTGGAACTAAATGAGTATGAGTAAATTATGGCAATTTTCATTTTTAGGATAACTATCCCTAAACAATGCAGTATTTGAAATAGCATCGTTCTCTTTAACCTCTTTGCTAGTAGTAATGAAGCATTTAATCGAGACTAAAATAGAATAATGGAGATCTATTTTGGTAGATGAAATGCATCTCAATCTATTGTTGCACTAAAGAATATGTCCAATTGATTTTGCTATTTATACATGTTGAGGCGAGGAAGATGACTCGGCTTTACAGAATCCACTAATATTGGTCCCCAAGTCTGTGATTTCCCCCTGAGGTCTTTGTGCAATATATTTGAGTGTTTTATTGAAACAAATAAAAAAAATGCACATTTTACGTGGTGGAAGAGGCAGATCAAAAGAACTTCCTGGCGTATTTAGGGCAAGAAAAACTGCTGCTAGTGTGTTGATAGCAGAATATTGTTGTTATTCTCGTTGAAAGAAGGAACAAAGTTCAAGGCTATATGTATCAGATCTATCTGGATGGCCGTTATAAGAGTATTGTTATTATCAGCTCTTTCCTACAATTTTCTCAGTGCTTTATAGATGCACAAAATTCTACTTGTTTGCTTTGGCCTTTTGGATGCTGCAGTGTAATTTTCAGTTTCTCTGTATCTTGAATTTTAGTTGAAAATCATTGTAATATTTGTACTGCAACTGGTCTTTTTCTGTCATCTTGAGATCATCATCTGATGTTGCATTTTAGATTTTTTTACCTTAAGTATGTTTTTAAGAAGCCATTTTTTCAGAAATGAATGAGGTTTGATGCATATATTGTTTTGGGGTGAATAGAGAAATGTAAAACTTCATTCAATTTATTCATTCAATCCATTCTATGCAGCGATATACAGGATGATTTAACTGTCTTGACGCAAGTTAGAAGGCTGACATTCTGATATGTTCATCTCGGAGCTTTCCTCTGTCATCCTGTAATACTCCTCCACCTCACAGAGTCCCATATAAAGTAACTCCAAATACATAGTTATATGCTTGCAGTGCATTTGCTTTGACCTCTATAAAAGCTTCTTCAGTGCGCTAGAAGACAGAAGCTTTAGTCTATTCCTCTCAGAGCAACCATCTTGCACTCTATAAAGTTTAATCCATCTATGGTTTACTGAATTGACTTGGTTGTGTAATAACATTAAAAATGCTTGACTTAAGTATGCATTTCTGCAACATTCAGATTCTATAGTGTCTCATGTTTTATTTTTTGCTGTGCTGCAGTATTTGTATCTCTAAATATTTTAAGGATTGGAGGAAAACTACAGATCAAATACCTGAAGATTGCAAAATCTGATCTAAAACAGTCAGCGTGGTGTCATTCGGCAGTGGCCATATTGTGTGACTTTGGCATGCTGGGAGATTGAAATTGCAAATATTTCCTTGCCAGACTTGTTGCTATGATACATTTCACAGTGTGAGCTGCTGTTATATGTAGCTTCAACCCATATTAAGTGGAAAAATAAGCATTACTTAATTGATTTATACAGTGGGTCCCAGAATATAGTTAAATTATAATCTATAGCATTTTAACACCGCAACCAAATTTTGTTTACACTGAAACAAAGCTTAAATCCCATGTTTATTTAAAATATAAACTCTATTATTTTTCTGTATTGCACCTCCTGATGTTTCATTCAGAAAATGTAAACTGTTACAGTATTTCACTGCTTTCTCATGACTTCCATTCTTTTTAATGATTTATCTTAAATAAAACTATGGTATGAAATGACATTCAACACAATGCTAATGCTCAGAAAAATAAATTAAGTTGTTCATCCAGCTGCCTCACTTCCTCCATTCATTCCACTACATTGTTCTGCAGCAGTGAAGGTTTCCTGTTCTTTCTCACGCATGTAACAGGTGAATGTCTTTCTTCAGTGTTACACAGTGAGTGAAATATAATAGTGTAGCCATCATTTTTATATTTCTGTTCTGTATATCATCAGGATCTGTGCTATATTGAATCATTGGCAACTTTGCATTTAATTAAACCATAGTGTTTTTTTGGTAACCATCATATTCAAAGCCTATTTGTCTTTTTCTGTAGAACAACATAATTGCCAGTAAATGACTGAACTTTCATTTTGGGTGAAATACCTTCAAAACAAGGGATTTAAGCTTGTCACTTGATTTATTTTTGGTTAAAAACATTTCCTGGTAATGTAATGTCTGAAGATGGACAGTGTGCAATCCTCTGTAGATTAAATGATCCTCGGAGATGACAGACATTGTTGTGCTCTTTTCAATAGACTAACAGAGATAAAAGCGGAGTGGGTTGAGAGTGAGACTGACTGGATCGAGCTCAGGCTTTACTGCATTCCTCAGTGTATGAACTGCGTGAATGGGTGTGAGAGACTATATTCACTCACTAAACACCGGCTCGGCTCAAATCATCTGCTCTCTGGGATTGTTTCGTTTTGTTTTCGCGGAGGGATGTGACTAGGCTATAACTGATTGAGGATCGATATCAACCATGGAGTTTATAGGTAACGTTAACGTTATGTTTTTCGCATCACTTCATATTCAACGGTCGTGAAGCCACACGGCAGTTGTGGGAGTTTGAATTGATATTACGTTATACGAACACATTTGAGACTTAAGTCTACTTATTACTAAGCAGTATTGTTATACTAATGCAGCCATATGATGATGTAAGTTGTGTGTATTCAACAGTTGTCTGAAGTTGAAACTGCTTTACGCTGCTTCTGTTCACGATTCGGAATCTTTAAACTGTTCTTTTTAATTTCATGACGTGTACGTTTCCTAAACTTGTGTTTCCCGCCGTTTCGGACGAAACGCCGTATTAAATTACTCTGAATCTGGTGTTTGAAACATACAACGCGACTAGTGTAGTCCGATTCCCCAAAGAATGACTCTTTGATTCACTACTATAAAGAACTGACTCCTCAATGCACAGCCGAACCGAAGGAGTCCGGTTCCCGAGTAAATGACTCTTTTGAGTCAGTTCTTTTTAGTGAATCAAAATATGACACACTAAATGAATCATTCGGAGAGGTTACTAAATTAAAAGTGGCACACTAAACGCGTGCTATTATTTATACTGTCGTGTTTTAAACCAATAATTGTTGCAGTTTGTGTTGTACTTAAAGCTCGTGGTAACGTTACTTTAACCAATAGTGTTTTATAAATGAATGAAATTTGAAGTAGTAAAATAATCGTTCATGGATCCAGATTCGGAAGGATTCCCAGTCCTCATTTTTCAGGGCTCTGGTTTTAAAAGTGGACGTTTTCCTTTGTCCGGTTTAATTAAAGCCTAATTTAGATTAACAATGGCTCGTTGTCAACGTGCCTTTAACATTAAGTAGAAGAAAGCATCGATTCTTCCGCTTGCCTGCCCCCCTATCCTTCATTAACGGTCACCCCTCCTGGCATCCACTGCTGTTATTTATTTATTTGCCCTTTTAATGTCATCTATCCTAGTATGCTCATGTATTAAAAGTGAGAGGGATGCTTCCATTGAATTAATCCGTTAATAATTATAAGATTAATCTGATTTTCCTATTTTATTTTCCATCTTATACTTAGAAAGTAGGCCATTTTAGTCATGTATAGCAATACTGTTGTATGTGTATGTAAAAGCAACTATTCTGCAATAAAATAATAATTAATTTATTAGATTTTATTATTTATATGATGGAAAGGTTAGATTACAGAGAACATGAATAAGATTACGAATAAACTATGAAAATGCAGAGATTGCTTTCAAGAGACTTTTGCATGCCAAAAGGAAATCACATGAGTAAAATGAGTTTTCAATTATAAATATCATTCAAACTCCCTTGGGATTTGAGAGTCCTAGGCTGATTTGTCACGGGAAAGTTTGTTTGGATGTTAACTCCTGCTTGGGGTCATTCGATCTTTGTTGTCCATTGCCCTGCCCCCATCTGACAGAATTTTTACACTGTCTGGCCTGAAACTTGCTTTGTGACTCTGAATACCTTGAAATAACATCATCTAAAATGACACTCAGCACACACAATTGCTCTGTTGTGCAAGTGTTACATGTACAAGTGGAAAGGAAGTGTGTAAGTACATCGTATGACCCCCTCATATGAACCTCAGTTCACTTTTCATACCTAATGTAAAAACTTGAAATACCTGTTTGTGGATTTCCGGCGTTTTTGACCAAACCTGTTTGACCTTTCGATTCGGAGGCGTCATAAAACTAAAACAATGCAAGGTCTGTGAGTTGCAAGGATCTTAATGTTGTGCACCACACCTGTCTGCTCCGTGTTAGAGAGAAAAAGACATCTAGCGAGTCTCCAATTTCACAGCTTGGTGTTGTGACATCACTACATTCCAGACGTTTGGAATCACACAAAAACAGAAAGATGGAAAAGTAAATAGTAACCGAAGTCTTGTCATGAGGAAAGGAAGAGAATAAATACATTGTGCTTCTGTTTGCACTTGTTCCATTAGATAACATTCTTAAGAGTGGTGGTAAGGTGCACCAACCTGAACCAAAATGGCAAGACAAGGCAAGAGAGAAATTGCTGTCTTAGTCAGCAAACGCTTCTGGAAGTGTTCTGTAGCGCCATCCGTCTGTTGTTGTGGTTAAGCACCACGAATAGAATGTTTGAAGTATAATAAACCCAGCTATAAAAATAAATACAACCCCTCATAAAATGCTTTGGGGTATATAAATGAAAAAAAAATCTTTGGGATAACAGGCCCGTGGATAAGTGTTTCTGAGTAAATCCTGTCCGGTCACAGCGTTTTCACTAACCGACTAAAACCCCGCTGTGTTTTGCAGTGGCTTTCATGCAGGATTTTCCCATAGCTTACCATCTCTGAGCATTGTGATGCAGAGAAATGCTGCAGCTGCGTGTGGTGGAAGCGTGGAGCTTTCCTCAGCTTCACTGATGCCCCTGCTGTTCCACTAAATATGAATAATTAATACCCGGCTTGCACATTTCATATCAGGTATCATCATCTTTACTGTGATGGTGTGGAGAGGCCTGACAAGTACGCTTTTAATGCATTCCATACTGTTCAGGCATGTAGTATTGATAAAGTTGTGGGTTTCTTTAAGGTCTTGTTCTCATGGTCATGTTGGGATAATGAGTAAAGCTTGGTAAGGCTCATACTTGGGTAGTGCTCAACAAGCATGCATGATGACGGTTATAAATTAAATTGCAAGCTTGGTAAGGAAGTGCTCAACAAATGCCAAAAGCAAAAAACAAATTGTAGGGCTACACAATTTGGTAGGGGCAGTCGTGGCTCTAATGGATAGAGCGTTGGACTTGCAACCCGAGGTTGCGGGTTCGAATCTCGGCTCCGGCAGGAATTGTCCACGACTGAGGTGAGACCCTTGAGCAAGGCACCGAAGCCCCAACTGCTCCCCGGGCGCCGCAGCGCCACTGCTCCAAGTGTATGTGCGCACTTGGATGGGTTAAATGCAGAGAACACATTTCACTTCTGGTTATACTCTGTATAATTGTGTATGTGACAAATAAACAATTCTTCTTCAGCGTCCAGAATTTTGTGATTTCTGTCAATAAATATGAAATGCTATTCATTTAAACTACTATTAATAATAATAATATAAATATTAAAATATTGAAAAAATACTAAATGCGAAACAAATTAAAAAATATTAACTTTGTAATTTGTAATTCTGTAGAGTTCGGAATTTTTAAATATAATAATAACTGAATCAATAATAAATAAATCAACCTAAACTCAGAGGAGATTCAGAGATGGAGTTTGTGTGGATCAGCATTTACCATGAATAAGGCACTGCAAGATGCTGCAAAGGGAAACGCACAGCATGTATATATTTGGTTTAATTTAATTGCAGCCTTTGATATTTGTTAAGCACTAAGCCCTATAACAATTTCATTTTTATTTTGATCAGTCACACAGCCCTATTATATCTTGCATATTTTGTTTTCTGTATCAGTTGGTTGCTAATTCACCTGCTTGTCACCTTTTTAAACTTTACAACCGATAAATAAGGTTTAGATGAAACTGCAAGAAAGACTTGTTATTGTCCTTGTAACATTCGTAAAAAAAAGAATCGATTGTAAATATATCGCTTTCTCAAAGTTGTATTATCTATAATTTCTAGTTCTCAGTTATTATTGCAAAAATACAATTATATAAAATACACAGCTATACATAATATAAAATTATATTCTGTTACATGTATTACATAATTACATATTACATTAAGATGTATTTTACAAATATTTTTTTACTTGAGGCCTGTGAACATTGGAAAGTAAAGTTGCCGTTTTCCTATGATTTTCAGTGCTTAAGTGGTTGATGAACAATAAAACAGTTAATGGACAATAAAACAAAAATCTTACAGTGAAGGAGGGACCCAGCCATCCTTAGCTTAGAGTTTTGCACAGGCAAGCATCACAGCGAAAAATGTAAAAATCTAGTTTTCCAGTGAATTGTGTCTCACCTACAATGCATCCATATATCAATACATTTAATAACAGTCTTCTCATCCATGCAGAGAATGATGGGTAATGGAAGTGCAGTTATGCTTAATGTTGCAGGCAGTTTGGCTCTTGATAAAGCATTGTGGCAAAATCTTTTTCTCTCTTTTCAGGCAAATCCGTATTGATTCATTTACACCCACCAAATGGCATTTTACTACAGATTGATTGCTTATATCAGAAGGCAATAAAAGCGGTGGTGTTGCACTAACTAGGGACCACCCTTTCTCGCCCATCCCCCACCCTCCTATACACCAACACCAGAGCACCCGCATCACTTCTAATTACAGCCTGGGTTCCTGTTTCAGGTCTTGCAATGTTGATTTTAACCCCTCTGTTATCTCCAGCGCTGTATTGATCCAAGGAAGGGCTGGGCCAAATCAATGCAGTAAGTGGATTTTCAGGGGCATTCACAGCCTGGAGGGTAGGAGAGAAGGAGACATTACGCTGAGCTGTGCTGGTCTCACTGAGGGGCTGAAGGGAGACCTGATGACTCTGACGCCAGGGGACAGAGGACAGTCAGGGACAGTCTGACCTTGGGCTGCATATAGTGAGGTGATGGATGGACTTAGAGCTGCAGAGGGAGAGAGACAGGAATAATTATCGGTGTGATGTAATAGCTGTGATTTAAGGGAACTAAATCAAAGTGTAGTCACTGAGAATAGGTTTGTCCTGTATCTCATGTGTGTTGTGTTTTTTGAGCTGACTCAGTCTACAAAAGATTCAAACAGCCTGGTGTCCTGAGGTAGTCTCTATTTGCTTTGGTAAACAATGGACATTTTTTGTTGTAGTTTTTTTCAAACTATCGATATGTGAATTTTTTATATATATATATTTGTTAAATTTGTACCTTTTTTTGAAAACTACATGTTATTCATTGGTAGGGTGTTATGGGTGGTTGCTTACTGGCTCAAGTAAAAAATGAATTAGCAGAATGTATTTTTAGGTCTGTCAAACTGACAGTTTAATAAAAATGTAAAATTTTTATTACATTTTTAACAACACAACAAGCATGTAATAAGCATGTAAAGGTAATTGTGAAGACATTTATAATGTCACACACAATTTTTATTTCAAATAAATACTGTTATTTTACATTTGTATTCATCAAATAAATATTTTCACTCATTGAGAAATGTTTTTTGAATCCCAAATTAGCATATTAGAATGATAATGTAACACTGAAGACTGCAGTAATGGCTGCTGTTAATTCGGCTTTGCCATCGCAAAAGTAAATTGCATTTGAAAATATATTAAAATAGAAAAGAGGTGTTTTAAATTTGAATAATATTTCACAATAGTATTGTTTTTTATAGTATTATTGATTAAATAAATGCAACCTAGGTAAACATAAGAAAAGTCTTTCAAAATAATAATACAATAAAATACAATTTTATTTATTTGTCAACATTTTAACATCTACGATCTAACAATCCCAAAAGGTGACAATAAAGAGAACATTACAATATCATTTATTCAACCACACTTATTGCATTATGGTGCATTTAAACCACTAATTTGTACATTTGACAAGTCATCAGTGCTTGCTTCTAAGTTATTTGTTTATTTATTTAATTTGCATGCTAATGTTAATTAACTTTATTACTTTGTATTGCAGCTGTGGCCTAGGAGCTAGTACACACACTCCAACACCTTGAGTTGATAAATGTGGGCAGTCTAAGTTTGAGTCTGCCTTGCGTCATTTTATGATCCCAGTCTCCTGATAGCATCCGATTATGCTTTATTAGATTCAATAAGGATTTTGAAGGACATGCTAAATATAGCACATAGTCGTGCACCATACTTCTTCAGTTCAGTCTACATTCAATTCTGTCTTATTTCAGTAGGTCACGTCCAGCTAACTGCTCTAACACGCTTTGACCTTACATTGTAATCTGATACACACGTGTGTTTCTTCTCTATTCTTTTACTTCTCCATTCTTAAACGACCTCCAAAACACACCTTTCCCAATTGACACGCATTCACACGCGCAGCACAAGCCTCCAGAGCAATGTCCCACATGAAGTACGAAAACAAAAGTCTTGAGGCAAAGAGCGCCTCTTCGTTTTTGCTAATGTGCAAGGCTGCAGCAAGCAGACAGAGCCAGATGCGCTGAGGGGGGGCGAGTGAACGAAGAGAGAGGAGAGAGAGAGAGAGAGAGAGAGAGATGGTAAGTGCTTGCAGTTCTGCTGAGAGGAACAGAGGAGTGAGGTTACAGCGATTGATTGAGTAAATGCGGTAAAATCTCTTCCGCTGGTGTGCCAAAAAACAGAAAGGGAAGAGGCTGATAAAGTGAGGACTAGGATTGCTACCCAGAGATACGGATAGAGAGAAGAGGATGGACTAAGGCAGGAGAGAGAGGTTTAGCAGAGGACGTTTCAGTCTTTGAGGGAGAGTGCTGGAGAGAGAAGAAAACGGTACGATGTGGCAGCAAGCCACGGCAGGACAATGAAGAGGCTGCAGTTTTTCAGTGCGGCGGAATCTCTCTCAGAGTGATGGACAATTAAAGGGAAAGCGCTCAAGCTCATTGGACGAGGGCGATGGTCACTCTTAAGCCAATCCAATGGTGACCAGCTCCATTTATTGAGCAGGTGATGGGCAACAGCTGTGATAGAGGTATCTTTCACTCTCTCTCTCCTCTTTCCTCGTTCTCAGCTGCGTTTTATTAGATTAACTTTAATAAATTAAGTTATCGTCGTGCTCTCAGACTTGGAGGGTCATTAAAAAATCTAAAATGATTGAAGTTGAGTTGAATATGCTGTTACAGGTCATTTCCTGTTTGATAAGTTGTCCGTGCATGTTCAGAGGTGACACTAGGTGGTGTTTTGCTGCTCTTGGTTTACATTTACTCACATTTATGCATTTAGCTTTTATCCGAAGTGATGTAAAGTGCATTCAAGCTGTATGTTTTATCACAACATGCATTCCCAGGAAATTGAACCACGGTCTCGTGTTGCTAGCCTCAAGATTGTGATATAAGTACCGCTGTGCTTAGTCATAGGGATCACTGCGATTCATCAAGTTCAGCACTGCAGAGCCCTCGCACAAGCAGCAACTTCAGTGAGAGTGTGAGCGGTGCATGGAAGAGTTTGATCCGAGGAGCTCGATGATACAACAGACGGTTTACAGAGCCCAGCTGGGGCTATGGAGGAGAAAACTTCAAGTTGCTGTTCTTGTAAAGCACAAATGTAATGCAAATGAAGGTTCCAAAAGGGGATTTTGGTAGCGATGCATTAGAAGAATAATTTTTGTTCCCCAAAGAACCTTTATGTGAAGAGTTTTTAAAAGAATAATTTGTTTCTTAGTTTGAAAAGTATTTTAATAATCTGAAGAGGCTTTTTCCTGATATAAATAACATTTTGTGCAATGACAAAAAGGGAACCATCATGGAACCATCAATGCCAATCAAGAACCTTCATTTTTAAGAATGTATTTTAGAAAATGTATGTATTTTTTTTTATGTATCAATGTATTTTTCGCATCTTGAGTCTTAGGAAGTCGGATGGACTGCACAGAACTTGACTGGGCCACTCCTGGGCTGCAAAACAAGTTGAACTGCTAAATTTAGCCTTTAATCAATGGTCCTCTGTGAACGTGACTGATGCGTAATTTAAGAGACATTACAACGTCCTATCATTTGATGAGAGATTTGGTGTATGTATATGAGATATTAAATCAATAGCTTACCTAAAAATATAAATTCTTGCAGATTTCTTCACCCTAATTTTGTTCCAAACATGTACAACTTTCTTGCATTTTTAAAACCGATATATTGAGAAATATTCTCTGTAGAATGAAAGATAAAAGGGGTCTGTTGTTCTCTTGGACTCCATTGTCTTTCATTGTTTGGATAAAACAGTATCATACACTAGAATGTAAGTCAGAGAAGTTTGGGATTTTTGGGTGAATACGTCTTTAAGCTTTTTATTGTGAGCAGAGGGTTTGATCTTGAGCAGCGGGCAAGCTCTCCAACGGACCAGGCACAATCTCTATTGTATGGATCCACTGAGGCCTGCAATCTGAAACCAGAAGCAGTGTCTTGGCCAAAGACTTCTAGTTCAATTTCAGCAGTGTTTCTTGATTCAGTGCAGACGCTGAGAGGCGGGAGTTCTGTGGCACTTCCTGCTCAGTGATGGACAGGGTTTTTATTTCTCTGGGTGAATTAACTCATTATGGGGTGATGTACACTTCAGTAAGGAGGACGGCCTGAGTGGTGGATCTCTGGGAGGTTGTACGGATGTAGGTTACGTCCTGCTCCATCCTTGACACACATCGGCTGCGGGGCTCCCTGCAAATGGAGAATAAATCGGTCTGAGGAAATTAAAAATAAACTTGGCTATGAAAGGAAAATGAGTAATATTCCACTTGGCTTCTGAGAGTGGCTTTAGATGAGAGCCACAGGACATCCATCTGGAAGTCTGGTGGTGGCAGGTAGAGTGAGCGTTCATGAGTGGATGGATGAGTGCTTTATTAAGGGGACTTACTGGAAGCTTTGGATTAATTCACTCTTTTAAACCTGTCTGACTGGCACTTTAACAAGACGTGAGCTCTCTGTTTGCGACCTGCTGGGCATCATTAAGGTAGAGATAGATTTACAGAGGGCAGGTGACTTTATTAGACCCCAGACTACATTTAAGACTGGTCAGGAGGATCAATCATCGGTTCAGGGGCAGTATTGAAATGTGGAAGCAAAGGAAGACACACCTGTCTTTAAAATATCATTATTAGGGATACTCATAAAACAGAATACTATTCTTGTGCATCCTTAATCTTATTTTCAGATATTTTTTATTAAAAATAGTTTGGGGTCTGTAATATTTTGTATTGGTACTTAAAATAAATCTCTTGTGTTCACTAAGGCAACTTGTCATTACAATTTAAACTAACTGTTTTGTATTTAAATATAATTGAAAAAGTGATTTATTCCTGTGATGGCAAAAACTAATTTTCAGCAGACATTGCTCCAGTCTTCGGTGTCACATGATCCTTTGCAAATCATTCTGATATGCTGATTTGGTGCTCAAGAAAATTCATTTTTTTATCAATGTTGAAAGTTGCGCTGCTTCATATTTTTGTGTAAACTGATCATTTTTTTCAGTATTCATCTTTGATGAATATAAAGTTTTTTTGAAATATTTGGAAAAAGCATTTATCTGAAAATGTCTGAATATTTTGTTTTGTATATGTTACTGACCCCAAAGCTGCATATATTATTACCTTAAAGATGCACAAAGTGATTTTTGCCAAACGATGTTGATATTTGAAAGCACCAAAACAAACACGCCCATAGCCCATTAGGACCTCACCCCTATTTTGATATCTCCACCCCACACATACGTACGCAACCCTGGCATAACGATGATTGCAGAAACAAGCAAAGATGACACACAAGCATATTTAAACAAAAGCCAACACAAATAAGTGTGAAACAATGCAAAATCAACTTTACTCTCCTATCAAGAAGAAACAACGCAACCTCGGTGTCCGATTCGAGCCCTTCCCGCTCCTTGAGTTCTCTCCACTGCTGGAAAGCTGCTCTGATATTTACGCGGGTCTTACCTCTTGCCTGATCGTAACCCTTCTTTTTAATGTTTTGTTTCTCCGATATTTTCCTTTTTATCTTCCAGTTCTCTATCTATAGTCGAACTGCTAATATCCGTCCTGTACACTCAAATTGAGCTCTGTATCATTACAAGACACGCCCCTTAATGCTGATTGGCTGCAAGTGTGTTTTGGGACATTGTCCGACACTGCGGTCAAGTGTTTTTCAAAAATTGCTTAGTGCACCTTTAATGTATGATATATAAATAGAAACTGTAAATACAGACATAATGTAATATGCAACTAATGCTGGCACAGAACTACTTAATTGCCATGCAGTTAAACATACATCACTGCACTGTTGCGTTCTGATTGGCCTTTAAGTATTCATAATATAGACCTAAGCTATAACATAATGAAATAATTATTGATTGTGTCAGCCATAATTTCTAAATTAGTGCAGCCACAGTAGTAGTAATAATGTTTGGCACAAATGTTGATTCCACTTAGAAGTTTCCTGTGTCTGCAGTATCAGTAATTCATCAATAACGCCAAACTTCTTCCTGGAAGTTTTCCACAGTCGAATACCCCAGTGTTACAGCTTTCCAACTCAATGTTTTAAATATCTGTAGTTCTCTGATCATTAGTGTGCCTATTAAAACATTTAAAGACATCCTCCCTGTCTCTCTGAAGACTTCCTCTGATCTAATCCCTGCTTTCCTCTCTTCTCTCACAGCGGAAGCGTCTGCGGAGCGCTCTCCCAGGCGGAGGAGCATATCGGGGCTGGGCAGCACAGAGAAGAACATTTCCATGGATGTCCCCAACTCCTCACCCTTCAAAGTGCCTGTGAGTTCATTTAGCAAAGCACTCGTATCAGCATTATACCAATTCATCATCACATCTCTCTGGCCTCGGTTACTTCTCACAGTCTGCAATGCCAGCACTCTTTGTCCTTCAGCTATTATTTCATTTTTAGGACCCTTAATGTCTTTTTGTGGGCTATTAGAGCTTACTTTGCTCTTTTGCTTACTGACCAGTTTAATCTTCATCCAGTATTTTTTTTATGTAGTAGTATTATTTTTCAGTTCATTTAAATGAACTGTTTGAATGAGCTGAATCACAGGAATGAATCCGACTCAGCAATGCTAAAAGTTCAGGACTGTTCAGGAGAGCATTTGATTTTTGACTTAACTTGCTCGGCTGTAAAGTTCCATTCACAATTCAGTGTTTTATTAAAAATTATGTGAAGTTTTGTAATGCTGCACTGCAAAATTTTGGAAAAAGTGACTGGAACAACTATTCTATTGTGGAGACAGCTGAGCTGCTGACAAAAATATAAAGGGATGGTTTACCCAAAAATGAAAATTGCCATATACTCACCTCACCCTTGTGTTGTTCCAAACCAATATGGCTTGTCAAGTTTTGAATGATGAATAGCAAAACTTTGAACAAACAAATGTAACCCAAAATCTTGCTTGAACCTGTTTTCAACATTAGCTGTCATTTGAAAAAAATCGCTTTAAAGGGATATTTAACCAAAAAAAAAAAAACTTCTGTCATCATTTACTCACCCTCATGTCATTCTGTGGAAGATAAAAGATATTTAGAACAACATGCAACACTTTTACTTACATGGACCAGCAACAGAGACTTTTTTTGTGTGTTCCTCAGAAGAATGTAAGTCATACAGGTTTGAAACAACAGTAAATTACTTAATTTTTTTATTTTTTCATATTAGTGTCGCTGCTGTTACTTAGTCCCCACTATCAATCATCGTCTTTTACAAGAGGCTGGTTACATGTCAGGCTGCACTGATGTAGAAATAGAGCAGAATCCCTGCTTGGGATAAATGCCCCACTTTAATTACCCTCTCGAGCCCCTGATTAGTGAAGCGTTGTCCTCCTCCGTTTATCTCCAGCCACTAATGGTCTTCCTTATTCCAGGCCAGTTCCTATTTGTGAGGGCAGAGGTTCTGCACACTGATACATGTGTATATATGGTGTATGCACATACCTTTTGAGTTTTTGCATTCATTTTGAGTTTTTTTATGCAGTATTTTCAGCGCTGCAGTGCATGAACAATGAGCAAGACGCTCCCTCCGATAGCTATATTTTAACAAAGGCACATTCTGGAAACAGTCTGTGCCTCTGACTTGATGCATTAGAAATTGTTTGATGATATTTTTATCCAAGCAGAAAGTGGGACAAGGCAGATATTTATATCTCCAGCATTTCTGTGTTTCATTTTATAAGTGATTAATCGTACATATTTGGCTCTCTGTCACAAAATTCCTAGACAAATGAACTGATTTGGTGCACTCGGATAAAAGACTTGGATGTTGGATGCGTTTTTAATATGAAGTCTCATTACAGCTCAAGTCATTTTCTATTAAGATTATGGAAGCATTGATTGACAGGTGCATTGGGATTAATGGGCTCTGTTGAGGCAGCATATAATTGATATATGAATTATGTGAAGACTTCATTGAAGCCTGTCAGTCTGTAGGACACCCTGAATTGTAAGATACATCAGCAGTCGGGACGTGATTCCCAGAGGAGTGGAAACTGTTAGTGAGGACTTTGTATTAATGGCAACGGTTTTGCTACGGATGCTTTTAAAATACTGTGGCTTTAAGTGTCCACATACGTCAGAGTGAGAATTTGAAAGACTTTTTGATCTTTGCTGGACAATTTCCAAACAATGCCCTTTCTCAGACTTTATACAATAGCACCCTCCACATTAGTGCTTCATCACTCTCTCTTTTCTCTTTACCCTCTCTATTTCACTTTTCAAACATAAAGCTTTCTCTCATCTTTCTTCTGATGAGGAATGCTAATATATCACACACAATCTCACTTCTTTTCTGTTAATGGACTTTTACTAGCCAAACGCTCTCCTACTTACAGTCTGGCACTCATCTGAACAAGACAAATCTCACTTCCCCTGCCCTGTTTTTTAGACATTGTCATTGTCCTACATTAGCCACTCAGATAACCCTTTGTGTTTTTACTACAGATTTCTTTCTTCCTGGTTTTCTCTTCCTTCCTCTTTTCTTCGGAATAATAAACTCACTGTAAACAGGTTAGACAGTCTGGTCATATTTTCTGACTGATATAGAAAATTCTAGCAAATTTGATATTCCGGTAATTATTTTCATGTTCAAAATCTCTAATACTGATAACTAATATAACCAATATTTTATAATTCCTTTGAAAGTGGCTTATCGAGTCTATTTTTTAGACTCCGAAGAAAATAACAATAATATATTTAATAAATATAGTTATTTTCTAGGGGTGTAAATCGGATGGTTCGTCACGATACGATATCGATTCTCATACCCAGCGATACGATATTTGCCGATAGCTCAAAAAAATTCTATGATACGATTTTGATTCAATACAGGAGTATATCGATCGATATTTCGATATTATGATATTATATACCTGTTTTAAACAACCATCTTCATTTTTATTAACTCACAAATGCAACCAAAATGTATACCATGAACATTTATCTGAAATTTTCACATACTGTAACTCAATTGGGACATTCAAAAACAAAAATTAAAATAGGCCTATACACTTTTTTTTTTTTTTTTTTATATATTCAGATAAATCAGAATATTTTACACTTGCATCGATGCATCATATCGCCAGACATTGGATCAATATATCGATCCATATCGATGAATCATTACACCCCTATTATTTTCCCCTTTATTCATGTGTTTGTTGGTTCATTCATTTGGGTTGCTTCTCCCAGAAGAACAGACTTATTCAGTCAGATTTTCACAATTAGAACAAAATATTATGATTATTATTCCTAATAATTATAGCAATTATTTATTTAGGTTGTTTCTCCTACGTCTCAATCAATCAGATTTCATAGGCATAACAAAGCTATTTATTTAATGTATTTATTGTGCTCTTCCTACTAACTGAAATGAGTTAACACGCTCTCATTGGACATGAATGGATATGCTGCTCATGCGGAGTATTCTTTCTTTCTTCCTGTTTTGCTAAAATTAGCACATCTCGTAAAAACCACTCATTCTGACCCAGAACCAAATATTACTCACTTATATATCCGCAGGTGGCCGTTTGAACTCTCTGACTTGGTTACTTATTAATATTTAGTTTTCCTTTAAGACATTGAGCAAGCACTGACTGTGCTACAAGCAGACGGTAAACTATTCAGCCGGCCTTGGCCGTCCCATATTACTCTGTACGAGTGCATTTTCACTGCCAAGATAGACTGATATGTCTGCTGAAACGGTCTGTTGGATTTTACTTCAGCTCTCTGTCCTCTAATGTTCAAACCTGGCTTTGAAAGGTCAATGAAGTCTTTACGAAGTTGCCGTGTGCTTTGTCGTGATGGTGCCGTTGTCTCTGTCATATGTTCTCAGGGTCTGTCAGTGAGTGGTGTCCATGTATAATTAATCATGACTTTAAAGTTGTATATACAGACGCTTACTCATGAGCAAGGTTGAGTCATGCCGGGCACAGCCTCACACTCAGCTGTCATTCATTGACTGCAAAACATGAGTTTCTCATAGGAACTCATCTGACTTTCTGTGTGCTTCTGCTTCACAGGGTTTTTTAAGTAAACGACTGAAAGGATCCATCAAAAGAACGAAGAGTCAAACAAAGCTGGATCGCAACACAAGCTTTAGACTCCCATCGCTACGACCAACAGAAAATGACAGGTACAACTTACGCTTGTTTGTTTCTCATAAATGTATTCAGAGGGAACTTTGACTGAACCGCACTGAATTTCCTTCTGTCTTTTCTGTGTCTCTGCCCAGAATTTAACCAATAGACGATTTGCGGTTATCTTTCAGATAAATTCAAAGCCATCTTTGTTTCATTTTACACTAATTGAATAGATATATCTGAATGGTTTATCTTTTCTACGAATCATTTATAGGTAAAGCAATAGCTTTACTTTTTTCACTTTTCTTTAATTATTAGCAGCTATTCAAAAAAGGTGCTTGGGCTTATATAACAAGGCCAAAAATTCTGCTTAAATGTATGCCTGTCTTATAGAGAGCAGCTTGTTGGAAAATATGCTGTGCTGGGACCTGGCATAACGTGAGATCTGTTTTAAAAGTTTCAGGCAGTCTGACAGCTCTCTGGCAGAACGGTTCTGGCAGTTGTACCTAATGAAGCTATTGCGCTAAAGCTGCGATTTAAACTGCACTTACGCTACCAGTCAAAAGTTTGGATTCATGTTACTTCATTTTTGTTTGGCATGATCTGAAAAAGCTTTTGACTGCACTTTTTTTTAACTGCCCCCTAGTGGAATGCGCTGTATAACAAATACTACGGCTGGTTAGCAGGGGCCAATTCTTCCCAAAACTACCATTTAGACCTGAAAAGTCTTTCTCCATTGACCGATATTCAAAAGTTCCCATGTGTTCTGAAAAAAAAAATATTTTTATTTTTAAGAAAAAAATATTTATCCATTGATTGATTGTGTTCTGGTGGATTGAAATTGTTTGTTTTGGTTTTGCTTTGCAGTTTTTTTTTGCTTTGTTTTTTTTGCTTTGGTGTTTTTGTTTTGTTTTTTGTTAGACCCAAACGATCTTATGTTCATTGATCACCATTTAAAAGTTCCTATTTGTTATAAATAAAAAATACATCTTGTATTTGATTTGATCAATTTAACCTGTTAGCTTTCCATGTTACACTTTGTGCTTACATTTTTTTTTTATTTAAAAACGTGTAATTAGCTCATTAGACTGAATAGGGGGATATAAACATTCATTAGAGTAATGGGTTGTCCAGCTATTAATTACATTAAGATTTTATTTTGTCTGCCTTTAAGATAAATGGCTTTCTTCAGGTTTTATTGACCTCCTTCGTTTAAAACTGTCCACATAGATGATGTTGTATCGCTTTGTTTTCTGTCATTTGATTTGTCAGATTTTCCTGTGATTTGCTTCTTCACAGTGCTGCGGTCTGGTGTGTAAGCGCTGTAAATCTTACTTCAGCTAGAGGATTAATGAATAAACAGGGCTGTTAATAGCATTAGGGAAAGTCACTTTTGCTTTATTACTACACAAACAGTGTGTCACAGGCCTCAGGGCTGAATTAGGGCTGGTTACCTTTGGTGACAAACCAGAAGTTGCATTCCCACCCTTTTTGATTGTGATTGCTGGAACAGGATGGAGACTGTGGGCTTTGGCTGTGATTTTGCTGGTGTGTCTGCTCTCTCTGTATACTTTAATGGCCACAGTTGCTGCGGTTAGACTACAGATGAGGAGGAGACATGATTCTAATCACGCTGATTTCTCATGCTGCTTCTTGTGAATTGAGTGCATCTGTTTGTGAGAAGCTCTTGCTCATAAAGTAATGTCGGGAAGGAGTGTGCGAGTGTTGTGGGGCATGTGATAAGTGTGGCCAAGACAGAGGAACTGCATGTGACAGTTTGATTGAGATGAATTACTACTGAACTCTCAACAGACATCCATCACTGCGTTCACACATACACTTGTGTGCACATGTTTGGGTGCCTTTTAAAGGGATAGTTAACCTAAAAATAAGATTATTATAATTTTTAAATCTATATACAATACCGGTCTATTTTGTTTAGGGTTGTTAAGGTTTTTTGTTTGCTGTGCAATTTTTTTTTATTTTACTACTACCATAAAAGGAGTAGTGCATCATAATTTGTTTTTCATTCTGACTATACTCACTGTCCTCACTGTCATTTTGCAAGTTGAATAGACAGTGTTGTAGTTGCCAGTGTGCCTGCATGTGCTGTAAAATGTCAATTTAAGATTGAGGACTAATTTATGTTGAATTTTTCGAATCTAACATCAAAGGTACATAGGCGCATCGAACAACTTAAGGGTTATCCACCTCAAAATTAAAATTCATTTAAAAAGTTTGTTCGTTCGAAACAAATTTAAGATATTTTATAAAAATTTGTTTTTGACCTAAGTTACGGTCGAGGTTCAGAAAAGTGCAATGTCCATTGCCGTCAGGGTTTATCTGATTATGAAACGACACTTTTGGTGAAATTTAAAAAAATTTTCTTAAAAACTCGTTTTTTTTCCTCGCCAGCGTAGCGGCATTTTGTGGATAATTTACCCACCGAACGCACGCAGCATACTTTATATACGTTCAATGCAAGGATGGTTATCATTGTAAATAAAAGGAATGTAATATTGCTACAATAATAAGAAATTCACTGTAGAAATTACGTGACATGTTTAGGATATTATTACTTAGTATAGATTATGGTGTATATTTCATTAAATGTTATAATACTAATATACTAACAATCTATAAACTTTATGCTTTTAATCTTTTACTGTTGACACCTTTATGGTTTATAAAAAATTTAAATAAATTATGTTAGCTAGTGTTTGCTAATAACAAAAATATGTCATATAGTTACGTGTTTTTCACTCAAACAATGATTATTATGTGGGGATTTTATTTATTTATATGTTCATTTATTGCTTGTTTGTTGATTTACATTTCAAACTACAAAATCTTTTGTAAGATGTACCAAAAAGCTAAACAAAGGCAAAGAAAATGCACCCAAACTTAATGTATTGTGATCATGCCAAGAGCAAGCTAAAGCTAACTAAACCTCTCTTCAGATAAGGCTACAGTTTTTTGCTTCCTTGGCTTTGCTGAATAGCTGGCTATGGGAAGACATTTGAAGTCGTAGCTGAAAAGAAAATGTAAATAGCACATTAGAGGCTTTGAAGTAATCGACCTTTGCTGTAGCAGAATCACCTCTCGCTATGTGGTCTGAATGAAAATACTAGTCCTGTATTCATAGTGGACTTGGAAGCTTTGACTGTAAAGAACTTGAATGTGGCACCGCAGTCCCAGCAGACTGATCAGATTTCTTGGATAATGCGGGAGAGCTGTGTCCGGATACGGGCTTACTGTGCACTGATCTGCTTAGCTGTCCGAGTCAGCGCAGGTGAAACGTATCGAGAGCTGGAAGTGAGCCCTCCATCAGGAGTCACCCTGCTGTTTCTGCATCAGCTGTCCGATTCAGTGTACCACACCTCTGTAAATGGAGCCTGAAAGAGATACTGTTTGGATGGAGGAGATCAATAGATCTATCTTGTACTTCATATTTTGTCATATGCAATTGCATTCAGTCTCATAAACCACAGGCAGTTTGCTTAGGCTGAGAGTCAGATTCAGATGTGAGTCAGTTCGGTACATTTTATCTGATCAAAGATTATTAGACTGATTTGTGATTCATTAACTTGTGAGTTTGAGCAGTTTTATTAAAAGAGCTAACTCATAAGATTTGTGTTTTCACAAATCACACTACATTGATTGTGCCATGTTTGTTTTTTCATACAATTGAGAAGATTTATTGTTTTTTTTGTAGGTTTCCATGATATCTGGGCTGTATGACTGAATTATATTCAATTCTGACTGGAAGATCACATCTCAGGGAAAATATGCGGTAATCTGGACAGATAATGGATGGTTTGTGATAAATGATGGGTCCTGTGTTTGGGTTCTGTTGGGATGTTCCAGTTGCACGCACCCTTTAAAACTCGCGACATCTGTAGCATTGTGCTGTGTGATAAAACTGCACATTTTAGAGTGGCCTTTTATTGTGGCCAGCCTAAGGCACACCTGTGCAATAATCGTGCTGTCTAATCAGCATCTTGATATGCCACACCTGTGAGGTGGATGGATTATCTCGGCAAAGAAGTGCTCACTAACACAGATTTAGACAGATTTGTGAACAATATTTGAGAGAAATAGGCCTTTTGTGTACATAGAAAAAGTCTTAGATCTTTGAGTTCGGCTCATGAAAAATGGGTTCAAAGACAAAAGTGTTGCGTTTATAATTTTGTTCAGTATATAAACATAAATACACACTTCTGTTCAAGAGTTTGGGGTCAGTTGGGTTTAGTTGTTTTTCTTTTTAATATTTTGAAGGAAATTAATACTTTTATTCAGCAAGGACACATTTTCAGTAAATTGAAAATAAATAAAAAAATTTTTTTAATTCAAAAGCTTGGAATGTAAAATAAATGAACACTTTTTGTCAGCAAGGGTGCATTAAATTGATCCAGTGTGACAGTAAAGACATTTATACTGTTATAAAAGATTTATATTGAAACTGTCATGGTTTCCACAAAAATATTAAGCAGCACAATTGTTTTTAGCATAAGAAACAACATAAGTTTTTAAGAAATGTTTCTTAGCAGCAAATCAGCATGTTGGAATTATTTCTGAATGATCATGTGACACTGAAGACTGCTTTTCCATCACAGAAGTGTTCATTTTAAATTTGCGACAATATTTAACATTTTAAATGAAAATGTTAAAATATATTTAAAGAGAAAACAGGTATTTTAAATTGTAATAATATTTACATAAATAAATGCAGCCTTGTTGAGCATAAAATACTCCTTTCAAAAACACAGTAGAACAGTAGTATGTATATGTATGATATGCCTGTTTTTTTTTTTCTGGTCTCATCTTAAGACTGAATTCTCATTAAACAAAACCTAACAGTGTGTATTTTCAAGGTGTGGATGTTGTGCAAGTGTGGCGGTAGTTCAGGTGTGTGTGTGTGTGTGTGTGTGTGTGTGTGTGTGTGTGTGTGTGTGTGTGTGTGTGTGTGTGTGTGTGTGTGTGTGTGTGTGTGTGTGTGTGTGTGTGTGTGTGTGTGTGTGTGTGTGTGTGTGTTGTGTGTGTGTGTGTGTGTGTGTGTGTGTGTGTGTGGGTGTGTGTGTGTGTGTGTGTGTGTGTGTGTGTGTGTGTGTGTGTGTGTGTGTGTGTGTGTGTGGAAGTGTTGAAGATGTTTGTGTAGTCAATCCTCAGCTCCTCATAGGGCGGTCCCCATGGTAACATTCTCATGGGGACTTTGTATTGGCCAGCCCTCTTTCTTGTTTGTCACATCAGCTTTCTGCGTCCTTTTTAACCTCACCTGAGCTACGGTGAAGTAGCTCTATGCCTGCACCAAAAAAATGAAGTGAAAACTATTGGATTGGCGACTTCGTTTGTTTTCAGGAATGCGTTAATATCCTGATATGCTCTTGGGATACTCCTTCAAGTGGATCTTTAGTTGTTTTTCGTAGGTATAAACTTTCTTTCAGGAAACAGTGAGATTCTGGAATTTGTTGCATGACAGATTAAATAACAAATAATGTTTTAATTATGGTAAAGAAGTAGAAATTGATTATTGTGTGTATATATAATGTAGTTTTTATCTGAAACACTCACTCTTACATTTGACTGCCTCCTGTGGCCGTACTCTGTAACTTCTTTTTTCTTTTACAAAAGCGATTCATAGAAGATTATAATCAATCTTTCTGAGCCAAAACTATTTGTCACAGTTCTCATTTGCATATCGAATCTCCTGTGGCTGAGGACACTGTGTAGCCAGTGAGGAAGGAGACTGAAATATCAGGATCGGAAGAGAGGATGTAATTGTTACTAAATGATCTGGCTGAGTCTTAATTAATTGAGTTAACGTTTCTGTATTTCTGTGTGCTGTTGTAGGTCACGAGGCCTGCCCAAATTGAAGGAGTCCTGTTCCCATGAGTCTTTGCTGAGTCCAGGCAGTGCTGTTGAAGCTCTGGATCTGAGTATGGAGGAGGATGTTTACATCAAACCTTTACACAACAGCATTCTAGGACAAGACTTCTGCTTTGAGGTACAAACTTCACCTCTTAGCATTATTCCCATGATAACATTGACGTTTATATGTAGACTACATTCAAGTTTGTGTAAGTACGATTTCTGATTCGAAATGAGCATCTTATGCATTCCAAGACTGCATTTATTTGATGAAAAAAAATGCATTAAAAACAGTAATATTGTGAGAGATTATTACAATGTCAGCTAACTGTTTTAAATTTTAATACATTTTAAAATGTAATTTATTCCTGTGATGGCAAAGCAACATTTTTAGCAGACATTACTCCAGTTTGTAATGTTGCATATTCCTTTAGAAATCCTTCAAGTATGCCAATTTGGTTCTCAAGAAACATTTCTTAATATTATTATTATTATTATTAATGTTGAAAATATTTGTGCTATTTTAAGATTTTCTTTGGAAAACAATATTTTTTTCTAGATTCTTTGATGAATAGAAAGTTCAAAAGACCATAATTTATTTGAAATAGAAATAATTGTTTTTATTGTTGCTTTTGATCATTTTAATATGTCCTTGCTGAATATAAATATACATTTAAAAAAAAACATCTTACCAGCCACAAACGTTTTACTATGGTGTAACTATCTTGACATCACAAGTACAACCACATAATATTTTGGAAGGGTTATATTGGATGCAGTTCAGTTATTTATAACATTTGAATTAAATGAATGATTTACTTTATGAATGAATTGCTGAATTTCTCCCACTCTTCATGTAGGTGGCATACTCGGGTGGAAGTAAGTGCTTCAGCTGCTCTTCTGCTGCTGAACGGGACAAATGGATGGAGAACCTCAAGAGAACTGTGCAGCCTAATAAGGTAACCATAAGATGCTTTTTTAAATCAATGCAACATCATACATGCTTGTTTTATACTTAAAATCAATGTCATTCTATCATCAGGACAACTGCCGACGAGCGGAAAACATCCTCCGTTTGTGGATCATCGAGGCCAAAGATCTTCCACCGAAAAAGAAGTATTTCTGTGAGTTGTGTCTGGATGACGTGCTGTACGCCCGCACCACCAGCAAAACTCGCTCTGACTGCCTGTTCTGGGGGGAACACTTTGAGTTTTCCGGCATTCCGTCCATTAATAACATCACTGTACACATCTATCGTGATGTGGACAAGAAAAAGAAAAAGGACAAAAACAACTATGTGGGCCTGGTGAACATACAAGTGCAGGGAGTAATGGGAAGGCAGTTTGTGGAGAAATGGTATCCGGTCAGCACCCCCACCGCCAACAAAACCAAAGGTGGAGGCCCCTCCATCCGCATCAAATCTCGCTTCCAGACTGTCTCCATCCTGCCCATGGAGCAGTACAAAGAGTTTGCAGAGTTTGTGACCAATAACTATACCATGTTGTGCTCGGTGTTGGAGCCTGTCATCAGCGTGAAGAACAAAGAGGAGATGGCCAGTGCGCTCGTGCACATACTGCAGAGCACGGGACGGGCGAAGGTACGATGCCATTTGAGATCTCAATACCTTAATTTAGCTATAAATCACTTGTTTATGACTAGAAGTTGATTGAACTTTCTTTATTAGGACTTCCTAACGGATCTGGTGATGTCAGAGGTGGAACGCTGTGCTGATCATGACGTGCTGATCTTTAGGGAAAACACGCTAGCCACCAAAGCCATTGAAGAATACCTCAAGTTGGTGGGACAGAAGTACCTACATGATGCACTAGGTAAGTTAAACGTTTACCTTGGTGTATAAAGAAGCGTGTG
This sequence comes from Ptychobarbus kaznakovi, assembly GCA_027422405.1. Classification (NCBI taxonomy): domain Eukaryota; kingdom Metazoa; phylum Chordata; class Actinopteri; order Cypriniformes; family Cyprinidae; genus Ptychobarbus; species Ptychobarbus kaznakovi. Next base: position 8,456,476 of record CM049805.1, on the reverse strand, counting down.
TAGCAAGAAGACCCTTTACTTATATGTTTTATATTTGCTTTGTAGGAGAGTTTATTAAAGCCCTGTACGAGTCAGATGAAATTTGTGAAGTTGACCCATCGAAGTGCTCCAGCAATGAGCTTCCAGAGCACCAAAGTAACCTTAAGATGTGCTGTGAGCTGGCCTTCTGCAAGATCATCAACTCTTACTGGTAACTTTTTTTATTCCTTGAACTTATAACTCATAAACTTCGATAGTAGCTAAATATAAGCTTGAATAACAACTAAAACATAGTAAATAATATATGTAGTGTTCATGCTAATTAAAAAAGGTGATTTTCTTGTGCGCAAGGTCATTCTTCCATAAGCAACTCAGAAAATCAGATCTCTTGTTTTTTTTCCAGATCATGGTTATAAATTTAGATTTACACTATCATTCATATATATATATATATATATATATCTACAGTGCCTTGCGAATGTATTCATACCACTTCATTTTTGTTCACATTTTATGTTGCTGCCTTATGTTAAGCTGCTTTAAAGTACTTTTTTCCCCACATCAATCTACACTCCATACACCATATTGACAAAGCAAAAACAGAATTTTCACAACTTCGTAAGTGTATTAAAAATAAAACACTCAAATAAATACATTGCATAAGTATTCATACCCTTAACTAAATATTTAGCCGAAGCACATTTACAACAAGTATTTTTTGTTTGATGCGACAAGATTTGCTCATCAACATTTGGCAATTATCTGCTATTCTTCTCATCTCTTCACCTCTCAAGCTCTTTCAGGTTAGATGGGGACAGACGCACATTTTCAGATTTCTCCAGAAATATCTGATTGGGTTCAAGTCCAGGCTGTGGCTGGGCCACTCAAAGACATTCACAGCGTTGTGTATAAGCCACTCTTGCTGTGTGCTTAGGGTCACTGTCATGTTGGAAGGTAAACCTTCTGCCCAGTCTGAGGTTCTGAATGCTCTGGACTGGGTTTTCATTAAGGCTATCTCAGTATTTTGGTGCATTGAGCTTTTCTTCTATTCTGAGGAGTCCCTCAGTCCCTGCTGCTGAAAAACAGCCCCATAGCATGAGGATGCTACCAGCACACTTTACTTTTGGGATGGTACTCTGCAGGTGATGAGCAGAGCTGGTTCCCTTCAAACATGATGCTTAGAATTGAGGTTCGTCAGACCAGAGAATTTTGTTTCTTCGGAGTCTGAGGAACCTTTAGGTGCTTTTTTGTAAATTCCAAGTGTGTTTCTTTTGTCTTCACTAACGAGAGGATTGAGTTTGGCCACACCACCATAAAGCCCAGATCGGTGGAGTGTTGCAGTGATGTTTGTCCTTCTGTAGATTTCTCCAATCTCCACATATGATCATGGAGCTCAACTAGAGTGACCATCAGGTTCTTCATCACCACTCTAACCAAAGCCCTTCTCCATCAATTAGCCAGAAGGCCAGCTTTAAGAAGAATCCTGGTTGCTGTTGTTCAAATTTCTACTATTAAGGGTAATAGAAACTAAATGCTTCTGTGACCCTTCAATGAAACAGAATTTTTTTTCTGAACTCTTCCCCAGATGTGTGGCTTGACGAAACCTGTTTCTGAGCTTCTACAGACAGTTCTTTTGACCCCAGGGCTTGGTTTTTGCTCTGATATGCATTATCAGCTGTTGGACCTTTTATTAAGACGCATGTGTGCCTTTCCAAATCATACCCATTCAATTGAATTACCCCACAGGACAACTTCACTCAAAGTCTAGTAGCACCTACAAGTAATATGAATGCTCCTTAGCTAAATTCCAACTGTCCCAGATAAGGGTATGAGTACTTAAGCAATGGAATCATTTAAGGTTTTATTTTTAATACAATTGGAAAGATGTTTTTTTTTTTTTTTTTGCTTTACTGTTATAGTGTATGGAGTTGTAGTATTGATGTGGAAAAAAGTCATTTAAAGCAGTTTAACATAAGGCAGTAACTTAAAACGTGAAAAATAAAATAAGGGGTATGAATATTTTCGCAAGGCACTGTATATATATATATATATATATATAATAACACACACATTTATAAAAAATTTTTTTTAAGAAATTACTTTTTATTCAGCAAGGATGCACTAAATTGATCAAAATTATAATTATTTTTATAAAGTGACAACAATTATGAAGACAGTACATACAATGTACAAAATGTATATTTAAAATAGATTCATAGTTCCTATGAGCTTTAGCCTGTCAAACATGTATCATGGTTTCCTCAAAAATATTAATATTTCAACATTGATGATAATAATAGCAAATACTGGTTTCTTAAGGATCATGTAATAACTGCTGAAAATGTTGTTTTGCCATCACAGGAATACCTTTAATTTTAAAATATATAGAACAAAATAAAAAACGTCTTTAAATTGTAATAATATTTACCAACTTAGCGAGCATAAGAAACATCTTTCAAAAACAAAGAATATTGCTGACCCCAAAGTTTTGAACAGCAGTATACGTTTCTGCAGTTCACAATGTTTACACTGGTAACTAGAAATACAATTGAATTGCTCTTGTTTGTAGTTTGTTCATATGCTCATGCTTGCAATTGCATTAGTTCCATCCTAACCTGCTGCTGTGCTCTGGTCAGTGTGTTTCCACGGGAACTGAAGGAGGTGTTTGCATCATGGAAGCAGCAGTGTCATGCTCGAGGGAAGCAGGAAATCAGTCAGCGTCTGATTAGCGCATCGCTCTTCCTGCGTTTCCTGTGCCCTGCCATCATGTCCCCTTCACTCTTCAGTCTCATGCAGGAATACCCTGACGACCGTACCTCTCGAACACTCACCCTCATTGCCAAAGTCATCCAGAATCTCGCTAACTTTGCCAAGTATGTCATGAACACTCTTCATGCAGTACACAGTGATTACTTAATAAAATTCATAATATTAAATAGTTTCAGATTTTTTATGTGAAAATGGGAATTTGAGTCAAAATGGCTTTATTTTGTTATGGAAATCAGGTGACACTTACATAATCAGTGTATGGCAATTATTAAATTCTCATTTAATGTTATGAATTAATATTGGAATATTCTTGTGTTAATGCAGTCATCATGAAACTTTAGAATTTCTTATGCATTTCATATTCTCTTTTACATCAGATTCGGAAATAAAGAGGAGTACATGGCCTTCATGAATGACTTCCTGGAACACGAGTGGGCTGGTATGACCCGTTTTCTGCTCGAAATCTCGAATCTTGAGACTATCTCCAACACCCCGGGCTTTGAGGGCTACATTGACCTGGGCCGTGAGCTGTCTGTGCTACACTCACTACTGTGGGAGGTGGTGTCTCAGCTGGACAAGGTACAGAAATCCCTCCAAACCAATTATACTGCAGCAATACCTCTTACAACAAAATCTACCATAGGCTAATGTCTTACAGAGATTTACAACAGCTGAGCTTCAGTTTGTTCAAGAGAAGTGACAGTGGGGGGGGGGGATGTTATGTAAACCTCTTGCACTCAGTATTTTTTGTTTCTTTAAAACATTTGACATAGAAAAAAAATTTTAATTACCACGGCTGGGAAAAAATGTATTTCTCAATTTTAATCTATTCTTTTTACGAAACAATATCGATTCTTAAATCCCAAGAATCAATTAGTCTAACCTGTTTTCAGTTATTGAACTGAAGATTGTAGCGCACATCACATCCAATAAATCGCAGTAAGATTTGTGATTTGTTACTTTTGATATGAAATAGTCTCAGATTTCAAATTCTGTGCATTTTATTACAATATTCAAAGAACGTCACACCTACACTTTAGTCAGCTAGAAAAATGAACTCTAGAGAGGAGCATTTTGCTAAATATCTGCACCATATAACATAATTATTATAATTTTTACTGTTCTTCAGTATTTAATTTTGAATAAATCCATTAAGACTGCCACCATTTAAATGTTTATATTTCAAATGTTAAAATAATTGGAGTAGAAATATAATTACGTAATTTAAAGTTAACGTTAACTTTGTTTATTTTAGTATTAGAATTTTAACCTTCAATATTATAGTAATCTAGTACCAGCTGCGCCTCATGAATATTTTACAGCATTAGTTGGGAGATTTTTTCCTTGAGAAAATTTACAATGTATTGTACATGATATATATCCAAAATATAATTGATATTGAATTTAAATCAACTAATCGCAAGCTTGTAAAGCATAATCGAATTTAATCGTGATGTTTGTGGTGCGCAAAGTTTGTGGGGCGTGAAGTTTGTGGGGCAGCCGTGGACTAATGGATAGAGCGTTGGACTTGTATCCCGAGGTTGTGGGTTCGAATCTCGGCTCCGGCAGGAATTGTCCACGACTGAGGTGAGACCCTTGAGCAAGGCACCGAACCCCCAACTGCTCTCCGGGCACCGCAGCGTTGACTGCCCACTGCTCCAAGTGTGTGTGCGCTTGGATGGGTCAAATGCAGAGAACACATTTCACTGCTGGTTATACTCTGTATAATTGTGTATGTGACAAATAAAAAATATTAAAAACATTTTTGTGTCAAAACCCAGCCATAGTACTTGTAAGCAAATGCAACATGAACACTACTCAACATAAACGAAAAAATACTGAGTGCACTTGTAAGTAATAATTAGGAATGGCCATGTCTCAAAATCAGGAGGCACATTTCATACCTCAGAGGTATTGCCGCAAATGTCTTCTGCTGAGCTGCGTGCTTCATGTCAGTAATGCTTGATCCCCACTTAACGTTGTAAAGTTCTAGCAGATTCTAAATGTTCAACCTGACATTGCAGTACTGTTAAATAGCTGTGTGTGACAAAAAAAAGCTTTGCTCTTGTTTGCAGTGTTAATGTCATAACTCATTGTTTAGGTTAAGTTAGCCTCAAGGTTAATGTCCCTGTTAAATCTGGCACAGTCTGTTTAATGGCATTGGACAGCGCATTCACACCCTTCCCCTAACCCTTGCTGACCTGATGCGTCTGTAGCATGGTTTTGTTTTGACTGCGATTAAAACCTCCCTGCACAATATTTTAGTTTCCTTCCATGAGTTAATTCATCTCAACCTTTCTTTTATCTCGTCTTAGACATAACCTTCTGTTGTTGTTTGATGCATGGCCTGCATTTGACCATTTTTACCCTGTTTGTTTGTGTTTGTTGTTTTTAGAACTGCTTTTGTCAGTTTTATAGAAGCATGTGTTTGGTTTTTCTTTAATTTATCCCTAATTTGACTTTTTTCCTTTTGTTTTCTCCTCTGTTTACCCATGCCACTATCCATTCCACCCTTTCCTGTCCGACACACTGTGTCTCCATGGTTACGTTGTCCTACCACCAATGCATTATGGTGCCTACTATCTCGACCAACCAAAAAAAAATCTCCTGCCAACCCACCAATCTGCCATCTGCACCCTCAAATGCTCGGGCTCCATGTGGTTGCCCTCTGTGGTCCATAATGTGGTTACGCGCCAACCCAGGGTGACAATTCCTTCCTGCAGGCAACGGTGGCCAAACTGGGGCCCCTGCCGCGTATACTTGGCGATATCACCCGCTCGCTGTCCAGCCCCACCCCCATCCAGCAGCAGTTCAGGCGTTTCCAGGACCACAGCTCCGCTCATGACATCAGTGGGAGTGTGTCCTCAGGACTGCAGAGAATATTTGAAGACCCAGCTGACAGGTAGGACATCGCTGGATTTTCTTTTTTTCTACTTCATGCCATAATTAAGCTTTGTGTGAGGAACAGACTGAAATAATTTGGTTGTTATACCTAAATTATAGTAGTTACTCACTCATCCATAAGATCAAATGGGGTGCGTTCCTAAAAGGAGAAGAACTTAATTGATTCTCACATATATTGTGAAAGTGGCAAGTTTGAAGGTCCATTTCTGGTTAAAGATGCGATGTAATGGAAGTAGCGACAGATCTTTTCTTCTCTATTGTGGCATACATCTGAGTGAAGTAGGTTATTGAAAAGATCAAAAATGAAACTCTTTTCATTTCACCAGAAGATTAAGTTATGACAATTGTAATGATAAATGTGACCTTGGACCACAAAACCAGTCATAAGGGTCAATTTTATGAAATTGAGATTTATACATCTTCATTATTTGGCCAAAATACAACTATTTGAAAGTCTGTAATCTGAGGGTGCAAAAAAAAAAAATATTGAGAAAATTGCCTTTTAAAGTTGTCCAAATGAATTACTTTGCAATGCATATTACTAATAAAAAATTAAGTTTTGATATATATTACGGTAGGAAATTTACAAAATATCTTCATGGAATATGATCTTAACTTGATATCCTAATGATTTTTGGCATAAAAGAAAAATAGATAATTTTGACCCATACAATGTATTGTTGACTACTACCACAAATATACTTGTGTGACAAATTAAAAGGTCAAAAGATAGAAACGCTTGCATGGATGATCATCATCGTCTATCCTATTTAGATAGGTAGATAGGTGGTTTCCATTTCATGCCACGCTCACAACACAACCAAAAAAGAAAACGCTCATTGCAGTGTGTTTCTTTATCATTTGCACCTTCTGCTGTCAAAATGATATTTGATTTGCATGTGTTTTCTTGCAGCGTGTTGAGCGAGCTCTCTGGTCTATCCAGTCAATAATGGATGAATTGAACCAAGCCCTGTCTTACTTTTTTTTTGGGGGGGGGGGTAATCCATTTCACTCAGATGTATATCACAATACAGAAGAAAAGATCTGTCCCAACTCATGTTTCATCGTAACTTTTAAAAAGGCTTCAGAACAGATGGCTGACAAGCCTACTTATATTTCTCTGAGAACGCCAATCGGTATCGGACAAGGATAGACCACAATGCATTGTAACACCAAAGTATGAATCAACATTACATTAGCAAAAGTAACTTTCCAAAACCACTGTGACTTTAATTGGAACCATTAAAATAAAATGTGCAATATTATTACTGCATTATTCTTACATATTCTTCTGTATCTTGTTCCTCAGTGAAATGAGGAGCGTCAAATCTCCTGTCCAGGAGCACATGGAGGCCTTAGTCCGAGGGAAGCATCCTTTATTGGGTCAGCAGTCCTCCACTCACAGCATGAGCTTCTCTGACAAAGAGGAGCGAGAAAGTCCACTCCCAAATGGACGCAGTATATCTCTAATGGACCTGCAGGACTCTTACCTGGCACAGGGGCATCCGGGTCCTAACTCTCTCAATGAAGCCCCACCTAGATTATGCCGAGTGGGCTCTCAGGCCTCCATCGGCCCTATCCCACCTCCACACCTACACCAGCCCCCCATCCATCCGAAAGTTCCCCAACTAAGAGACAACTTGCCACAAAGTGCCCCGCAAATGCGGCGCCCTATACACCCCTCCCTCAGCCAGCAGCGTAGCCTGCAACCGCTGTCTTTCCAAAACCCTGTTTACCACCTCAGTAACCTTGCACGCACAATCCATGCTCTCAACCCAGTCCACACACTCCGCCCAGTCCCTGCAGCCAGACTCCAGCTCGGAGAACCTGAGCACGGGCAGCTCTCGGAGCGCCAGTCCCAGTGCATCAGGTGGCCGGGTAGCTACTCCCAGAGCACGGATGCCCTCCACCAGCAGCGTGGAGGAAGAACTCACCCGCAAAAGCATTCAGGGACAAGAAACGCCTCCTCCCACAGCACGCTGGCACCCTCCCCTGGCAGACCAGCACTCGGGAGCCCAGGTTGTGGTGGTACCGAGGCAGAGCAGCGCTGGTACGGCACATATCGTGAAGGTAGAGCAACAGAGTCGAGGAGTGGGGCTGGTGGCAGGAAACGCAGGGGCACGAACTCCAAGATCGCTTCCTCACAGCACTTCCCTGCGTAGCAGCAGCAGCGTCAACACTGAACCCATGCAGCAAAGTGGTGAGAGATCCATGCAGCAGTCCACGTGCTCCAGAGACAGTTCGGTTCCAGGAGGACGAGGGACCAAACAGGTAAAGACCGAGATGAGGAAAGAGAGTTTGCTTTATACAGACATGTTTGAACCCAAATAATGCTTTCTTTGCATGTGTCCATAAGGTACAGTCCCCTGTAGAGTCGGTCACCATGTCCCCGGTGGAGCGAACGGCAGCATGGGTCCTCCATAACGGCCAGTATGAAGATGAGGAAGAGGAAGGACCGAGCAAAGATGATGCCAAACATGTAGAGAAGGTAAAAAAAGGAGAAATTGCAGCAAATATGCATTAGATAATCACTATAGAAGGTTTTAAGAGGTTTTTCTCTAAAGTACGAACAGGAAATCTCAAAACTGAAGGAGCGTCTGCGGGCGTCTAGTCGGCGACTGGAGGAATATGAGAGGCGGCTTCTAGCACAGGAACAGCAGATGCAGAAGCTGCTCTTGGAATACAAGGCTCGATTGGAGGACAGTGAGGACCGTCTGCGCAGACAACAAGAGGAGAAAGACAGCCAGATGAAGAGTATTATCTGCAGGTGAGTGTATGACCAAATTCACAGTATATATATATATATATATATATACACTGATTATATATATATATATATATTTTGTATAAGGATCACTCCTTTATATATATATATATAATATATATATATAAAAGGAGTGAAAATCTTATACTTTTGGTTGCAAACTTCAAAATACAGTCCAAATATTTAGTAAAATCATGTTATATCTGTTCATTTGCTGATTAACAATAAAATAGTGTATAAAGGCTGTTTTATCTTTATTATATTCTTAAGGTATTAATGTGTTTAAACTTGAAGTAATTTTTTTCTGGTCACACTTTATTTTAAGGTCCAATTCTCGCCATTAACAAACTATTAACTATGACTTTAGCCTCAATTATCTCCAAATTTTCTGCTTATTAATAGTTAGTAAGGTAGTTGTTAAGTTTAGGTATTGGGTAGGATTAGGGATGTAGAATATGGTCCTGCAGAACATGCATAAGTGCTAAAAAAACAGCCAGTATGTTAATAATAGGCATGCTAATACGCATCTAGTTCAGTGGTTCTCAAACTTTTTACATCAAGTACCACCTCAGAAAATATTTTGCTTTCCAATTATTACCACCATTAATGACCAACATTAAAATGCAGTAGCCCTATGCACAGTTTAATTATTTTTTAAATAAAACTAGTCAGTTTTATTCCTAATAAGAATATTATTTTAATTTATATTTATAAATTAGGATTTTTGTGCAGACTAACTTGTTGGAAGGGAGAGCTGGTTATGAATTCTTAAAGGGCTGTGTTTCAGTCACTATTTCCTATTCATCCCGTTGACTGACAACAGAAACAGTCAAATATATAAAGGAAAACCGTTTTATTGAGAATTTGGCGGCATTAAAATACAGTATGAGCACAGAGAGACAAAGCAATTTAAAAGGCAATACGATGATGTCATTTCTGTGCAAACGCTCGGTAAAGAGACAGCGCATGACAATGTTTTGACAATACTAGTCCCTATACTAAAATGTTACTTTTTTCTTTAATTTGTACATAAACAAAACTATCCAACTTAAACAACCATATCTGCAGTGTCGAAAATATTTGATAATCCAAAACCATATGAAATTTGACAAGGTTTTTGTGTCATTTGTGGCTCACAGGCTGATGGCCGTGGAGGAAGAACTGAAGAGAGACCATGCAGAGATGCAAGCGGTCATAGACGCCAAACAGAAGATAATCGATGCACAGGTATTGTAGATGACCATGTTAACCAGCTTGATAAATGCAAGGGAACTTGAGTGAGAGTTTGGAGATCATCTTAGTCTACTGTCTGGTTGTGAAGAGCTGGCCTGTGTCCTGCACAGTGGTATGCTTTGAACTCCCTGCTAAACCTCAGATGGTATTAAAGCTGTTGACTGGCTCATTGTTACTGTGTCCTACTGAATTCCAGGTCGCTAATGGAACGGAGGTAATACCAGCAGGCAAGTACAAGCAGACAGTTCTGCTCCTGCAGAGCAGCTAGGCTTATGTAAGCGCACCCCGATCCAACACCCATGCCTGGCCTGAACCTTTGCAACACTCAGTCCTCTAAGCCATTTTGTTTCTCTCCACTTCAGATGATATAATAAAACGAAGGTTAAATGTGAAGTGTGTAGTTTTTCGGGGTTAAAATATGCTCTATTCAAATTGCACCGAGATCATTATAACAAAAATGTATACTAAACAAGAATGTATTAATACATATAAATTATTTTATTTATATAAAAAAACGAATTATTGAATGGGATATAGGATGTGAAACGTAAGCTAACCAAACATTTGTATTATATTAATTTTAACTAGAAATGAATACATTTATCTACAGTCAAATCCAAATGTATTCAGACACCAAGCAATGCTTAATTTTGTTCAGTCTGTGGTGTAAAAAGTTTGCATTTGCAATTAAAGAAAAACACTCAAGCAAAACATGATCAGGAATTTGTAGCAATTTTTTACTGGTAGTCCACTGTATTAAGAATTATTGGGTATAATATGTCACAGTTTACTTTATTCTGACTGTCTTCCCTTACATAATTGGACTATAGTGTCCTCCACCCACTAGTAAAAAAAATTATCTGGTGTTTGAATGATTTTTGGTTTGACTGTATAACGTGATTTGTTTTATTGATGTTACATATTATACATATATTCACTTTAAATGTAATTTATTTTATTTATTAATATTTAATTGTTTATTAGATATTTAAAAGGATTGTCCACCCAAAAAAACTCAAAAATCTGTAATTTACTCTCATGTTGTTCCAAAATTGTTTGTGTCTTTTTTTTCTTTTTTTTAAGGAAAACAGAATAATATATTTTGATAAATGTTGTTACCCAAACAGTTCCCATTGACTTCCATTGTTTTTGTCCATACAGTGGAAGAATGTCAGTAAATTATGACAGAATATTCATTTTTGGGTGGATTTTCCTTTTAATTAGTATTTAAATTTGTACTTACTACTTACTTTTAGTCATTTAGCAGACGGTTTTATCCAAAGCAACTTACAAATAAGAAAAAGTAACTAAAACTATAAGTTAAAAGTCTATATATACACATTTAAGAACATAATAAATAAAGAAATTAAACAAAAATGACAAATGCATACAACAACATTTCAAAACTAAACATTTAAATGAAAACAAAAAAGCTAAAAACTATTCAAAATATTAAAACAACAAAAGGTATGAGTATAATGATTCTAACATAACACTAAGCCAAACAGAAGTTAAACAAGTAGTAGGAAAGAGGAAAAATAAAAAGCGATACTTATGTCCCTGGCCGGTGGAGTCGCACGATAGAGTCGATGGTCTTTACACTCTTCAGTCTTCACACGAGGAGGGCTTCACACGATGGCTTTAATAATTTATATTAAATAAAAAAAATATGATTGTTGTAACAGTTCATCTTATAGAAAGTTTGTAGGATTTCTAATCAGGAACTGAAATGTACTTAAGGCAGAATGAAACTGTTCATGACATCATTAGTGGCATAGAAATTGCACACTTTACCTTTAAACTAGATACTTAAATATGTTTGCATATTTAAACATTTCAGTCACAGCCTGATTTGTCATTTCACTTTAAAAATGATCTTCGTGTTGGGAAATGTTCACACATTTCGCACATTTCAAAGCTGTCAGAGTGTCTTCCTGATGTTTAGTGTGATGCTACTGAGGAATGTGTGTTGATAGGGATCTCTCTTGGCAGATTTACTTCCTGGTATCTGTGAGCTGTAGCTTGGGCTGCTGTATTTTTTTTATTTTTTTTTTCCTCCTTATTTTTGCCTAGTTACTTCCTTATTGCCCATGCTACCACACTCCCAGCACTGTAGTCAGTATGTGTGCACTCCACAAGCCCTCTGCAAATAATTACTTTTTATAGTGTAATGATGGTCTCTCTTGTCTGGTTTTTGTCTGCATCTGTTGTTTATCCAGGTTTTCAGTTGTCCTGTTGTTTGCTGTCCTTACAAACTTGCTCTTTTGCGTGTATGTGCTTGATCCACTTGCCTGACCGCTGTCAGACTGGCACAAATTAATAGGCCCTATTCACTTCAGCTATTACTTGTCTTTTTTAAATTATCTTCATTATGAAATGAAGATAGAGTTGATTTGGTTATATTTTGTTGAAAAATATACATGATAAAACATGACTTCTTTTTAATTGTTTTATTTATTTGCTTTATAATTATTTTTGCTAATACATTACGTTTCATCATCTATGTCCACCATTTTCCCTTTTGGACAATGTCATTTGTTTACTAAATAATTTTATTTGTATTGAATCTTTTTAAAGGGATATTCATGATTTAATGTGATTTCAAGTTTGAAAAAAATATATACTAGATATATAATTGTATACATATTTGTGAAAAGTTTGGTAGAATGTAATGCATAATAAAGGTTAATTCACCTGAAAAAGCAATCCTACCTTTAATAATAATAAATTGTATGTAATATATATCCTATATATATATTAACCATTATATATAATATGCATATTATAACAATAAATTTTTGTATTTCCTACAACCCGAATTCCGGAAATGTTGGGACGTTTTTTTTTTTTTATAAAATGAAAACTAAAATACTTTCAAATCATGTGCGCCAATATTTTATTCACAATAGAACATAGATAACATAACAAATGTTTAAACTTAGACATTTTACAATTTTATGCACAAAAATGAGCTTGTTTAAAATTTGATGCCTGCTACGGGTCTCAAAATAGTTGGGACGGGGGCATGTTTACCATGTACCATCTCCTCTTCTTTTCAAAACAGTTTGAAGACGTCTAGGCATCGATGTTATGAGTTTTGTTGTTGGAATTTGGTCCCATTCTTGCCTGATATAGGTTTCCAGCTACTAAAGAGTTTGTGGTCGTCTTTGACGTATTTTTCGTTTAATGATGCGCCAAATGTTCTCTATAGGTGAAAGATCTGGACTTCAGGCAGGCCAATTCAGCACCCGGACTCTTCTACTGCGAAGCCATGCTGTTGTAATAGCTGCAGTATGTGGTTTTGCATTGTCCTGCTGAAATACACAAAGCCTTCCCTGAAATAGACATCATCTGGAGGGGAGCATATGTTGCTGTAAAATCTTTATATAACTTTCAGCATTTATAGTGCCTTCCAAAACATGCAAGCTGCCCATACCATATGCATTTATGCACCCCATACCATCAGAGATGCTGGCTTTTGAACTGAATGCTGAAAACATGCTGGAATGTCTCCTTCCTCTTTAGCCCGGATGACACGGCATCCGTGATTTCCAAGAAGAATGTCAAATTTGGACTCGTCTGACCATAGAACACATTTCCACTTTTAAACCGTCCATTTTAAATGAGCCTTGGCCCACAGGACACGACGGCGCTTCTGGACCATGTTTCACATATGGCTTCCTTTTTGCATGATAGAGCTTTAGATTGCATCTGCTGATGGCAAGGCGGATTGTGTTTACCGACAGTGGTTTCTGGAAGTATTCCTGGGCCCATTTAGTAATGTCAATGACAGAATCATGCAGATGAGTGATGCAGTGTCGTCAGAGGGCCCAAAGACCACCGGCATCCAACACAAAGGTCTTCGGCCTTGTTCCTTATACACAGAGATTTCTCCAGTTTCTATTAATCTTTTGATGATTTCATGCACTGTAGATGATGAGATCTGCAAAGTCTTTGCAATTTGACTTTGAGGAACATTGTTTTTAAAGTATTCCACAATCACAGATTGGAGAGCCTCAGCCCATCTTTACTTCTGAGAGACTCTGCCTCTCTAAGACATCCCTTTTATAGCTAATCATGTTACAGACCTGATGTCAATTAAACTTAATTAGTTGCTAGATGTTCTCCCAGCTGAATCTTTTCTAAATTTCTTGCTTTTTCAGCCCTTTGTTGCCCCTGTGTCAACTTTTTTGAGACCTGTAGCAGGCATCAAATTTTAAACAAGCTCATTTAGTGGATAAAAGTGTAAAATTTCTATGTTTAAATATTTGTAATGTTCTATTGTGAATAAAATATTTGCTCATGCGAATTGAAAGTCTTTTAGTTTTCATTTTAATCAAATTTAAAAAACATCCCAACATTTCCAGAATTCGGGTTGTACACACACACATTATTATACATAAAATGTAATATTTATTATATGATAATGTGTGTGTGTGTGTATTATATTACATATTATAAGAAAATATTTATATTTAGATGTATAGTATTTTTATAATATAATTATTATAAATGTTTGATCAAAAATTAGCTTTGTGTTTCTGCTGCTAAATAGCCAAGAGCAGCTGTAATATGTAACCTTGAATATTCCTTTAATTTATGTTAAAAATTGAAGATATATTAAATCTTACATTTGAATGTGCTTTGCTCTCTCTCTCTCTCTCTCTCTCTCTCCCTTGCAGGAGAAGAGGATCAGCTCCCTGGATGCAGCTAACTCTCGGCTGATGAGTGCCCTCACTCAGGTCAAAGAGCGATACAGCATGCACAACCTCCGTAACGGCCTGTCGCCCACCAACCCCACCAAGCTCTCCATCACTGAGAATGGAGAGTTCAAGAACAGCAGCTGCTGATTGGTGCTCATGGACTTGATGAGCCGTGCCGATTGGTGCTCCCAGACAGATCACCAACACCGATTGGTTGAGTTCAACACGGACTGAGTACTTAGACTACATGCCTAAACTGACTGACTACTGTATACATGCGATTACAAGGAATGTCTGGTTATTAATGTATATAAACGTTATCTAATATTGGTTCTGTACAGAAATGCTACTGCAGAGGAGTGTTTTGAAATTGCGTGGGAGAGTAAAGCGTAGCTTCGGTTCTGAGTCAGGGAGTTTGTGTTTTTTTAAATACTGATTTACGCATAAATGCAGATTTAAGATTGCAAACAGATTTTTAATTATTGCCTAAGATATATGAAGGAGATGTACATATCTTAAAATAGAATTGTTTTAAAAGAAAATATGAAGAAAAGCACATAGGTATCGGCCGTAGTTGTAAATGTCCTCAAGTTGCAGAATCTGACAGGCAGTAAAAGATGAAAGGCAATTTTATGCACTCAGTTTTCTAACACAAGTTTTCTATTTTTTGTTTTTTATTATTATTATTTTGTTGTCATCTTGCAAAAGGTGTTATGACTGATTTTAGTTAACCTAAAAGGACACAATTAAGCCAGCCACGGTTCAATTACAACAAATATAGAAAATTATATTTAATAAATTGAAATACGCGTTCATTCATTTTTCTAAAAATATGACTGAAGCAGTGGGTTTAATTAATTTAAATATTGAACTGAATTACCAAACTTAATTTATTGAACTTAATTTTTATTCTGACATATGTAGGCTGTTTTACTGACACTCAACCCAACTTGACTTTTTTTTGCCCTATATGTGTTTTATGTATCTGACCAGAGTGCTGTGAAATCACCAATCTATAGTCTCACTGCCCACTTGTTCTAGACAGCCTCCCTGCCCTCTTTCTGATCCTGTTTGTTTATCTGTTACTTTTTTTGGAAGTCATTGTTTTTCCACTGTGTTCTCTATGAGCATCAATGCCTTTAACATTTTGTGGCACAGAACTCCTCAATGTTTGCTGTTCTCGTAGCGATATATTTGATGGTCAGTCTCAAAGTTGAAAGCTGAGCATTGAATAAAGATTGATTGTGGCCTCTTTGATCGTGTTGTCTGTGTTTGACCTGAAACTGATTTATAATTTCTGCTTCCATTAATTTTGCCTTATTGGCATTGATGTGCATTACTAAGGTTTCAATTGTTAACATGAACTAACAATGAAAAATAGTTATGAAACATGTATTAATCTTAGTTAATGTTGAAAAGTTGTATCTATTAATATTAGTTCATGAATATGAGCTAAACTGTACTAACAATGAATAGTTGTATTTTATTGACTAACATTAAAAAAGATTAGTAAATCATTTATCATGTATTGTTTTTTAGTTAATGTTAGTTAATACATTAATGCATGGGAACCTTATTAAAAAAGTGTTACCGATGATTTTAATACTTTATTCAGCAAAGATGCATTGTTGATCAAAAGTTGATAGTAAATACATTTATAATGGTTTAAAATATTGATTTCAAATAAATGCTATTCTTTCAAATTTCTATTCATAAAAGAATCCAGAACAAAAATGAATCACTCTCCACAAAATTAAGCAGTTTAAACCACAACTGTTTAAGCACTGATCAATAACAAAATATATTTTAATGCATCATGTGACACTGAAGACTGGAGCAAGGGCTGCTTAAAAATATAGCTTTTACCATCTCAGGAATAAATTACATTTTAAAGCACAATAAAATAGAAAGCATGTTCTATGTATAGATGTATACAGTCATGGCCAAAAATATCGTCAACCTTGGTAAATATGATCAAAAAAGGCTGTGAAAATGAATCTGCATTGTTAATCCGTTTGATCTTTTATTAAAAAAATCACAAAAATCTAACCTTTCATTGGATAATAAGAATTTAAAATGAGGGGGGGGGGCGGATATCATGATGAAATAAGGAAGTTAGGAACTAACATTCGATCAAATAATATTTTTTCCTAATTTTAACCCCAAAATCTATATATGCTATCAATCGTAATATATTTATATAAAGCAATATTTATACTTTAATGAATCTGCTTTGCGCGGATCGATTTTGCACTAATCCGCTTTTAGGGCTGCGTCACTTCCTGTTCTGATCTGCTCCGCTTGTGTGTTCTGTTCTGTAACATACGTAACAGTTACTTTTCTGCGTGTTGTTTGGATTTGTGCGAAAGGGCCTTTTTCGGGTATGATACAAACGTAGCGTAGTTCATCTTCATTTGTATTTAATAGCTTTGTTTAATAGTAGTTGTATTACATGGCCTGGATATGGCTGCAGGAACCGGCTAGCTAATGTTAGCCCATTCATTACAGCAGACTACCTGCCAAAATATAGCCAAAAAACATATTGTGATGTTTAATTGTGTATTTTAAATTTATGATTTTTTGTTTGTTGTTGTTGTTTTTGTGCTGACGGTTTAAAATGCTAACCACCACATTAACGAGTTGGATACAGTTATTATTGCATTAGTGCTTCAATAATATTTTTCACCTAACGTTAGAAAATCTTGAAAATATTGCAGAGTTTACCATATAGTTTTCCTATGGGCGATTAATATTCCATCTTTTATTTTTTATCGTTATATTAATTTAATGCACATGCAGGCCGTCAACAATGGCGGACATTAAGAACTTCTTGTATGCGTGGTGTGGAAAAAAGAAGCTAACGCCGAACTATGACATCCGAGCAGCTGGAAATAAAAACAGACAGAAATTCTTGTGTGAGGTAAGAATGCGGCTAAGGCCTCTTAAAGCCACTTGCAAATTGTATATAAAAATACTTAATAATCAGAGGTGTTTTTTTTTTTAACCATGTTTTGTTTAAGGTGCGTCTTGAGGGTTACAATTACATTGGCATGGGAAATTCTACCAACAAGAAGGATGCTCAGTCCAATGCAGCCCGAGATTTTGTGAATTATCTTGTTCGGACAAAAGAAGTTAGTCCTGGTGAAGTTCCTGCTCTAGGGGTCAGTATCACATCTGTGTTTACCAGTTCTTCCACTACTCATCTGTATTATGAGGAAGGTCTGGGTTAAACATTTATTATTTTCAGGTCAGCGTACCTGATGAAGGGAATGAAGAAGGTGGTGGTGGGTTTGGAAATCTCCCATCCAACTGTCCACTACCTCCACATCTGACTGTGAAGAAGGAATCGGGGGGAGGTATCTTATGTTTTATTTATATATGCATCCAGTAATTGGCTGCTAACAAGACATCTGATATAATTTAATATCAATGTTTTAGATGTTGTTTAGATGTCAATGGAGAAAGATGTATTTTGCCTACATATTGGTGTAGTTACATCATCTACCAGTATGGGCTAGTTAGCTAACCGACCACTTGTATACACACACTGGTTTTATTTAAACCATTTACAACATTGACTAAAACAACCATTTTAATGCTGTATTCTTCCTGTGTTTCAGAGCCTTCTGAGAGTTCTGCACCTGTTCCTGGAGTCACAGGTTTGGGCTATTCTGGATTTGGTAACCCTCAATGGGAGCGAGGAGCCAACCTGCAGGAGTATTACTCTAAGAGAGAGGATCAGGATGCAAAAGCTGTAGGTCTTCATTTTTAGCCAGGTTTTTATAGAATGTTTCTGAGAATTAAGGGGTCTTTTCTCATTCCCCAAGACCTGGAGTCAGAGGAAGTTGATCTAAATGCTGGCCTGCATGGGAACTGGACTCTGGACAATGCAAAGGCCCGTCTGAACCAGTTCTTTCAGAAGGAGAAGAACCAAACAGACTACAAGTACAGCCAAGTCGGGCCTGACCACAACAGGTCAGAACATTTCCGTTTACGACAACAGCTTAGTTTTGAACCCATTCCATGTGCTGTTTAAGATAATTATTCATTTGTAGGGTAATGTTTTCAATTAAAAACTGGTATCCTCATCGAAAATCAGACTGCATTTAAATGTAATCTCAAAGGTTTGTTTTTCTGCTGGACTGAAACCATGACAGAGAACTCCTTGATGTGTATCTAACCTCAAGGAGATCTCAGACAACTAAACGGCGGTCTCATCTCGGATGTTACCTTACAAAATCAACAATGTTTTATGGTTGAATCTCACAAAACTTGTCAAGAACATGTCCAGGTCATATTTCACTGCATCACGTAAAATACAGTATTTCAAATGTATAATAATAATTGAATTAATTGTCATATCAATGCAAAAAAAATCGTATTGTTCTTAAAACAGGCTTTACATTTATGCATTTAGCAGATGCTTTTATCCAAAGCGACTTACAGAGGTTAAACATGTATTGTCTGTATGTGTGTTCCCTGGGAATTAAACCCATGACCTTTGCGGTGCTAACGCAATGCTCTACCACTGAGCCACAGGAACACTGCTTTATTATTGTTATTAATATTATGTCTATGTAGGACTATTCATATTTATATATTTTTTTACTTAAATTGTTTTTTTTAATTTTATTTTGGGGGTGAAATGTGACCTGGACATGTTTTTGTGAGATTCATCCATGTAGTATGTAATCTTAAAGGAGGACCATAGAGATGCCAGAAATCACAACCTTACATGGGGAAAACATGTGACATGACTTAGGCTACACTAAGAGGTCACATGGCGAAGTATGTGATTGGTTGGGCTTAGAGGTGGGAGAAGCAATATAATGTCTGGTTGTGATTTCTGGTGTCACTCGTCCATCAGGGGTCAAGTCCTCCAGTACCTAGAGAGGAATAACACCATGTTTAGAAGTCTGGCAGAAAAACAAACCTGCTCAGGATGGGTTGTCCTGTACGGACTCTGCGCTGAAATGTCACTCTGTTGATCTCATGTGCTGTCCGGTTAAGAGGTCAGTTTGTGGAGTTTTTGTGTTTAAATCTTGTAAAGACACATGTGGGTTGAATGTCATGTTGGGACATCTTGATTTTAAATCTTGCTCTGTTATAGGAGTTTTATTGCTGAGATGACAATATTTGTAAGACAACTGGGTAGGAGTAAGTATCAGAAAACCTTTTACATAATAAACTGTAAGGTCAAGGGCACACAATGTTCTTTCACATCAGAAGGTGTGTCCTTGCTAAAGCTGCCCTACCTTTCCAGAGGTTATTGCCCGTGAGCATAGCTCTACGAAGAAGCTGGCTGCCCAGTCTTGTGCGCTGTCTCTTGTCCGTCAGCTTTACCATTTGGGGGTCATAGAAGCCTACACAGGACAGACCAAGAAGAAAGAAGGCGAGACGGTTAGTTTAACACCCCAGTTTATCTATCTTCTGTGACCTGTGTCTACCGACTCTTCTAACTTCCTGTGTTGGTTGCTGTGACAGGTGGATGTATATGAAGTTAATCTCAGTGATGATGTACAGCATCAAATACACAGTTTTGTGCAGGAACTTGGCATCCAGATCCCTCCACCTGTAAGTGTTGGACAGAACACCTGCCTGACTTATGAGCTTTACCAAGTAAGAATAAGTAAGAACGTGTGTCCTTTTTTAGCCTCAGGACCCCAACAGTCCAGTATCTCTGGTGCAAGCGAAGATGGCTCAGTTTGAGCCCTCACAAAGGCAGAGCACGGCAGGAGTGGTGCCGTGGTCTCCTCCGCAGGTCAACTGGAACCCCTGGACCAGCTCCAACATCGACGAAGGGCCGCTGGCATTTGTGAGTCCGCTGTTCTGTGGTGAACTTTTAACTCAATGATAGCAAGTGAAATCGGTGTGATACACTTCATGCCACTGAAAACCAATTGTACTTTTGGTTTACAGTGTACTCCAGAACAGATCAGCGCAGACCTGCTGCATGAGCTCAACTACCAGCTTGAACAGGACAAAACTCTGCAGACGGTGAGATAAAAACAGCCCTGAAAGACTTTTGTTGATTTTATTCCATGTGTATTATATTTGAGGGCATTTTTATTATATTATATTTATATTGTATATAAATTAAAAAGTATTCTATTTGAGGGCATTTCACATGAAGAATTTAGCTGCATCAAATACAGTATGTGGGCACAGAGAGGCAAACACATGTAATAATAATAAATAATGAATGTACATTTTGCATGTTCAGAAGAAGGGAGCTGCCGTCTTGTGTAAATGTAAACAGGCTTGTGTCAGTAAATTGCTCAGTGCAAAGAAAGAGAAGTAATGGAAACTGGTATTTATTTTTCATGTGTCTAATATACATGAACAAGTTCTTTTGAAAAACATTTATAACCTTTTGAAACACGTTTAGTCTTCATGCTCTGTTAACTATGGTTTCACTAATAATAAACATATATTTGCATAACGCATCCATATTTGTCCACGCCCATGTTGATTAGAGTATTAAAAACTATTGAATTAAGGTACATTTAGAACAGATACAAATGTGTGATTAAGTTGCAATTAATTGCGAGTAAACTCATTACAATCGTGCAATAAAATATTTTAATAGATTGACAGCCCTAATATATATTAATGAATAGACCGAGATTAAGATGTTCACCGGCATAAATATTGCGCAAAGTTTGCACGTGTGCTCGGAATTTGTGCTCTGAAATTTAACCCATTCAGAGTGCACACATACAGCAGTGAACACACTCACACACCGTGAACACACACCCGGAGCAGTGGGCAACCATTTTTATGCTGCAGCACCCGGGGAGGAGTTGGAGGTTCGGTGCCTTGCTCAAGGGTGCCTCAGTCGGTGTATTG
Source organism: Ptychobarbus kaznakovi (assembly GCA_027422405.1). Classification (NCBI taxonomy): domain Eukaryota; kingdom Metazoa; phylum Chordata; class Actinopteri; order Cypriniformes; family Cyprinidae; genus Ptychobarbus; species Ptychobarbus kaznakovi. Next base: position 8,435,275 of record CM049805.1, on the reverse strand, counting down.
AGGGTGGAGAGACCTTTCGATTACGAGTCCCACTCTCTAACCCCCACGAGTCCGACTTCCCCACAGTTATCATATCAAGATGTATTTGGTATGGTCAGATTACTAACAGCGTGATCTTTTTACAGATGCTCATGGAGCGAAGTCAGCTGCCAGTAAAAAACTTTAAGGAGCAAATCATGTCCGCCATTGCCAATAACCCAGTGGTCATCATTCGTGGCGCCACTGGCTGTGGAAAGACCACTCAGGTTCCTCAGTACATCTTGGATGAGTTTGTACAGGCAGGCAGGGCATCTGACTGCAATATCATTGTTACGCAGGTGAGCCTGTTGAAATTCTTATTGATTTTGTGTGCTCGGTCTCCATAAGAATAAGAAAGTAATGTTACTTGCTTCTGCTGCCGTTTATCCTCTTAGCCAAGACGGATCAGTGCTGTGTCAGTGTCTGAACGTGTATCATTCGAGAGAGGAGAGGAGGTGGGGAAAAGCTGTGGCTACAGTGTGCGTTTTGAGTCTGTCCTGCCCAGACCTCATGCCAGCATCCTCTTCTGCACAGTTGGTACGTTCATTTCTTAATCTCTGACTGTGGCACATTGCACAGTGTTCGCTGATTGAACTAAAAATGTCTTATTCACAGGGGTGTTGCTGAGGAAGCTGGAAGCTGGTATCCGTGGCATCAGTCATGTGATTGTGGATGAAATCCATGAGAGGGATTTAAATGTAAGTCCAATGTTACCATATCAGCTTTAAACAGTTTAGAGAGGTACAATGTCTCGCCCTATTCACAAGTATGTTTTTGTGTCCAGTCTGATTTCCTGTTGGTAGTGTTGAGAGATGTGGTCCAGGCTTACCCTGATGTGCGCATCATCCTGATGTCTGCCACCATTGACACCACTATGTTTAGGGAATACTTTTTTAACTGTCCTGTCATAGAGGTGCATGGACGTGCACATGCTGTACAAGGTGAGAAGCATGTTTTCACAATGCACTGTTTTATAATGATATTTTAATGATTTAATATTTACATATCACACACTGGATGAAATACTCCTATGGCTGTTTGGAAACCCATTGCCCAATGTTAGAGCATTAATTTGAAATGTCTTGACTGTAAAACAATTTGTTTCAACAAACTGACAGATTATTATTTGTATGTTTTGATATCTTCAGAGTATTTCCTAGAAGACTGCATTCAGATGACTCAGTTCGTACCACCACCACTGGACCGGAAGAAAAAAGATAAAGATGAAGATGGTGGAGAGGAAGATGTATGTTGTTTGTTTGTTTATTTTAAATTAGTTGCAAAAAAAGTACTATACCGTCTGAGAAAAATACACACATTTATGATATAAATTACTTTTATTGATTAAAGTTAAAATATTATCTGGAAATTATTAACAGCTGTGCTGCTTAATAGACATTTAGATGCTGCTAACTAAACTTTACTCCACACGCCCACAGCACTGATCAGATGACAGTTCATAATAGTTTATTAATTTAAATGTACTTAAATGCTTGACATTTGTATTTCTGTGTTCTACAGGTGAACTGTAATGTCATCTGTGGATCTGAGTATTCTCCTGAAACCAAGCGTGCCATGTCTCAGTTGAATGAGAAGGAAACTCCGTTCGAGCTGATCGAGGCTTTGCTAAAGTACATTGAAACGCTTGAAGTACCAGGGGCTGTGCTAGTCTTCCTGGCAGGCTGGAACCTCATCTATTCCATGCAGAAACACCTGGAGATGAACCCTCATTTCGGTCTGTAATGATATTCTGCTCACACTCAAGCAAAATGTTTTCTCCAGATATTGTGACTTGTATCTCTTAATATAACTCGTTGTGATTCATCCAATATTGTGTCCCTCAAAGGTAGTCATCGATACCGAATCCTGCCGCTTCACTCTCAGATCCCAAGGGAAGAACAGAGACGAGTGTTTGAGCCCGCTCCTGAGGGTGTGACTAAGGTCTGGAGACGTTTCACTGTGCAATTTAGGAATTTATTTATTAAAACTTTAAGTTTTAAACAAATTTTTTCAAACACACCACAGGTCATTTTGTCCACCAACATCGCTGAGACCAGCATTACCATCAACGATGTGGTCTTCGTCTTAGACTCCTGCAAGTAAGCAGCTCCATTAATTAAAGAGATGATTTACCCAAATCTTACAATTCTGTAGTTTATTAATGTCATTCCAAACCTGTATGACTTTCTTTGTGAAACGCAAAAAAAAAAAATATCTTTAAATGTTTTTTTTCTTCTATTCAATGGAAGTTAATAGTAACCAGCAGCTGATTGGCTACCAAGTAGAGGTGTAACGATACGCGTATTCGTATTAAACCGTTCGGTACGAGGCTTTCAGTTCGGTACGCATTATAAACCGAACGATTCGTTGGACTAATCCTATTACGTTTGGAAAATAAAAGAGCTTAAAGTGTGTGAAATATCAGTGCCACTGCGCTCAACAACGCAGCCACATCATCATTAATTTTGTGGCCCGCGTCATGTTGAAGATTAATATATTTTTATTACAGTTTGTGCTCAAAATATTAGGCAGTTTGTTTTTTTTTTTTATTATTATTAAATGTAGCCTATACAATCGCAGTAGTAAAAGCTGCTCGATCTCTGCAAACGCTGTAACTAACCACGCACGGCACGCCCCAAACAACTTACAAGAGAAGCGCTGTCCAACAAAAGAGAACAACATGATTTTACTCCGCAACATCAGTCGAGTGTTTGAAATAACTTCATTTTGTGAGCTGATATGCGGTTGTTGTTACAGAACGAGGCAGATTATATATTCTATACGGTAAAGGCAATGTTGATTATCATTGGATTACATATAGACAAGTGACATAAACTGAGGTTTGTTCAGAAAAACATTGATTCATTCAGGAATGAAACAAGTGAAGTCTTTATGAGCAAGTTATGAGTTATGAATAATTTGTTTAACTTTATCAATTCGTTGAATATTGCATTATAAAATAGACCGCAGCAATTTCTTTCTAGAAACTCTAGTAAATTACATTTTGTTTAGTTGTCTTTTTTTCCGAACCATGCGTTTTGTGAACAGTTACACCCCTACTACCAACATTATCATCTTTTGTGTAACGCTAAACATACAAAGTCATACAGGTTTGGAAGGACACTAGGGTCAGTAAATTACACTGTTGTCATTTTGGGGTGAACAATCTCTTTTATACACATTTCTCTTCTCCATATACTCTGTTTTGTCCACGAATGGTTTTAAAATACCAAATATGTGTAATTCAGGCAGAAAATGAAGCTGTTCACTTCTCACAACAACATGACAAACTACGCCACAGTGTGGGCCTCAAAAACCAACCTTGAGCAGAGGAAGGGACGTGCCGGCAGAGTCAGACCAGGCTTCTGCTTTTACCTCTGCAGCAGAGCTCGTTTTGAAAAGTATGAAATGTAATTCTTCAGTTGGACCAAACCCTCACACACAATCACATTATCTGAAATGTTAATGATTGTTATGCAGACTGGAGACCCATATGACTCCTGAAATCTTCCGCACGCCACTTCATGAGGTGGCTCTCAGCATTAAGCTACTGAGACTCGGTGCCATCGGGAATTTCTTGTCCAAAGCCATTGAGCCACCTCCATTGGATGCCGTTATTGAAGCTGAACATACACTGAGAGGTACAGATATTGTGTTACACGTCTTAATATTAATGATGTTGAAGTGAACGAAATCAAACAAGCCTATGTTGCTCTCCAGAGCTGGATGCTCTAGACTGTAATGATGAGCTGACTCCACTGGGACGCATTCTGGCCAAACTGCCCATCGAACCACGTCTGGGAAAGATGATGATAATGGGATGCATTTTTAAGTAAGTTTATTCATCCAACCCTGGCTGTTTATGAATTGAGTGCATCTCACAAAGCTGTCAAGAATACACCGGTCTTTTTTTATTATTAACTGCTATTATCCCAAAATTAATTGTTGAATTTACTTATACTTGTGTATGTATTTGTGTTGTTTAGTGTTGGAGATGCTGTGTGCACTATCTCAGCAGCGACCTGTTTCCCTGAGCCTTTTATCAACGAGGGCAAACGCCTCGGTTTTGTTCATAGGAACTTTGCAGGCACACGATTCTCAGATCATGTGGCCTTACTCTCAGTCTTCCAAGCCTGGGATGAAGTCCGGTGGGTCCAAATGCCATTGTATTACATTTAGAGACTTTGAATAGCTTTTTTAAACATTTAACATTTTGATCTCTTGAGGGTTTCGCAATATAAATAGATTTTATTTTTGCAGAATGGGAGGTGAGGATGCAGAGATCCGGTTTTGTGAGCACAAGAGGCTGAACATGCCCACTTTGAGAATGACTTGGGAGGCCAAGGTCCAGCTGAAAGATATCCTTGTCAACGTCGGATTCCCTGAAGGTTATGCCGTGCTTCTAAATGCACTTCCATGTAGTTCTACAGTTTATTTCAGTCCTCAGATGTTATTTAGAGATTTTAAAGTACATTTTTGTCTTTTCCCTTTTTTGTAGAGTGTCTCCTAAATCAGGCGTTTAACACCGTGGGACCAGACAATAACTTGGATGTGGTGATCTCTCTCCTGACGTTTGGCTCTTACCCCAATGTGTGTTACCACAAAGAGAAAAGGAAGATCCTGACCACAGAGGGGCGAAATGCTCTCATTCACAAGTCCTCAGTCAACTGTCCTTTCAGCAACCATGATATGGTGTATCCATCTCCCTTTTTTGTCTTTGGGGAAAAGGTTGGTTTGAAAGTCTAGCTTTAAACTGTTATTTTTCTCCGTTTCTCCTTTATTTAGACTTAATTAGGACTTTAGATACGTCACAACCAAGAAACCATAATTTTTTACTTATTAGACAGTTGTTCATAATATTGAACAGTCTTATTTTAATATTTGAATCCAATCGTATGTTACAATCTAGTCCCATCCATCCATCCGCTTTATTAGGTACACCTTGCTAGTACCGGGTTGGACCCCCTTTTGCCTTCAGACCTGCCTTAATTCTTAGTGGCATAGATTCAACAAGGTGTTGGAAACATTTCTCAGAGATGTAGGTCCATATTGGCATGATAGCATCACGAAGTTGCTGCAGATTTGTCGGCTGCACATCCATGATGTGAATCTCCCGTTCCACCACATCCTCTATTGGATTAAGATCTGGTGACTGTGGAGGCCATTTGAGTAAAGTGAACTCATTGTCATGTTCAAGAAACCAGCTTGAGATGATTTGAGCTTTGTGACATGGTGCATTATCCTGCTGGAAGTGTAGTCATAAAGGGATGGACACGGTCAGCAACAATACTCAGGTAGTCTGTGACGTTTAAACGATGCTCAATTGGTACTAAGGGGTCCAAAGTGTGCCAAGAAAATACACACCATTACACCACCACCACCATCCTGAACCGTTGAGACAAGGCAGGATGGATCCTTGCTTTCATGTTCTTTACGCCAAATTCTGACCCTACCATCTGAATGTCGCAGCAGAAATCGAGACTCGTCAGACCAGACAACATTTTTCTAATCTTCTATTGTCCAATTTTGGTGAGCCTGTGCGAATTGTAGCCTCAGTTTCCTGTTCTTCACTGACAGGAGCAGCACCCGGTGTGGTCTTCTGCTGCTGTAGCCCATCTGCTTCAGGGTTCGACGTGTTGTGTGTTCAGAGATGGTATTTTGCATACCTTGGTTGTTGCGAGTGGTTATTTGAGTTACTGTTGCCTTTCTATCATCTCTAACCAGTCTGCCCATTCTCCTCTGACCTCTGACATCAACAAGGCATTTCCATCCACACATCTGCCGCTCACTGGATATTTGGATAAACCCTAGAGATGGTTGTGCGTGAAAATCCCAGTAGATCAGCAGTTTTTGAAATACTCAGACCAGCCCGTCTGGCACAACAACCATTCCACGTTCAGTCACTTAAATCCCCTTTCTTCCCCATTCTGATGCTCGGTTTGAACTTCAGCAAGTCGTCTTCACACATCTAGATGCCTAAATGCATTGAGTTGCTGCGATGTGATTGGCTGATTAGCAATTTGTGTTACAAAGCAATTTAACAGGTGTACCTAATAAAGGGTGTGTGTGTGTTAGTCCATTTAAAATATTCGATTGAACTGTGCAGTGCAAGACAAAGAGAAATACTGTGTACACCACCATTTCCTGTTTTGGTGTTTGAGATTTTTAGTACTTTCATTCAGCATTGACCCGTTAAATTGACCAAATGGGCAGTAGCACAACTGTTTTCAACTGATAAGAAATATTTCTTAAGCACCACATTAGCATATTAGAATGATTTCTGAAGGATCATGTGACACTGAAGACTAGAGTAATGGCTGCTGAAAATTCAGCTTTCATCAGTTGAGTAAATCTAGTAAGTAAGAGTAAATTTTGAAAATATTAAAATGAAAAACTTTTCTATTTGTTATTTATTCCTGTGACTTTTGGTCAATTTCAGTGCATCCTTGGTGAATTAAAGTGTTAATTCCTTTAAACAAATATTGAAAACAATCTTTCTAACCCCATACTTTTGAATGGTAGTGTTTATCTGCTAAAAGTTATTTTTTTGTCCACTTTTCGGAGTATACAAATACAGTATAATGTATGTCTTTTGTAATTACAGATCCGAACTCGAGCCATTTCTGCCAAAGGAATGACTCTTGTCAGTCCTCTTCAGCTTATTCTGTTCGGCACAAAGAAGATCACTTCTAGTGGAGAAGTTGTTGCGCTTGATGACTGGTATGTGTTGAACAATAAACAACAAAAAATAAGTTCTCCAGAATTCTTGAGTCCGTAATCCAGGGACTATTCATCAAGAATATTCCTTTCTTCTGTAGGATCAAATTGAAGATTCCTCATGATATAGCCGGTGGTGTGGCGGCCTTGAGGGCAGCGATGGAAGCCCTGGTGGTGGAGGTGACCAAAGACCCAGAATACATCCGAAATTTGGATCCCAACAATGAGCGCTTGCTGAACGTCATTCGGCTTGTGTCCAGACCCTCGTCAGCTGGCATCAACCTCATGGCCTCCAACCCACGGTGAGATCATTGAACCCATACATTTAATTGGGTTATTTATGATAAAGGTTACTTAAACTAAATAACTATTTTTAAAATGAGATGTTAGTTAATTGTGTTATTTTAACACCCTTTTATCAGCTTTGGAGATGGTCCACGTCCACCCAAGATGCCCCGTACTGACTTTGGAGGGGGTGGCGAGTATAGGGGCCGTGGAGGAGGAGGATACAGAGGCAGCGGTGGTGGTGGATCCTGGTCTGGTGGAGGATACCAGGGAGGTGGAGGTGGCTACAGGGGGTCAGGAGGCTATCGTGGTGGCGGGGGAGGATACAGGGGTTCTGATAGAGGCGGCTTCAGGGGGTCTGGTGGGGGTGGATTCAGAGGGTCTGGTGGATACAGAGGATCTAATGGGGGTGGAGGTGGAGGAGGAGGATATGGAGGGAGGGGATTCAGAGGAGGCTGGGGGGGAAACAGGGGTGGTTATTAAAACTGAACATCTAAACAAGGATATCTTTTGGAAGGTATAAAATAAAGTTTGAGTTTTGTTGTTGCTTTTTGTTGATATTCCATCTTTCCTCGTTTTGAATAAATTGAAACCATGACTGCCATACTGTCAGTTAGTAACAGTTGTTTAAAATAATTATTTGTGACCAATAATGTTTAATCTTTTTGTAATAGATGGCAAATACATGTTAAGTGTTGTATTATAATAAATTTCTTTTTTTATCATTTTAGTCTTGATCTCTCTCATGCCCTCTAACAAATCAGTTCACAGACTAAGAAATGAAGTCACTGGTGGGAATCAAATACTCCGTTTCCAGATGTGTGGTTTTGCAGCAAGTTTTTTTCTGTCCAAACTGAGACAACATTTTGTGTCCTAAAACAAACAACTATGTGATGCCAAGTGACATTTTTGCAGCTGAAGAAGTGTCTATAAAACGGTGTAGATGCAAGAGTTTTGGAACAATGAGAGCTGAAGTGTGTTGACATGTCTTCTAAAAAGTGTAAATCAATTTTTTTTTTATCATTGTACATTCCGTTTCGGACCATGTGATACAATGATATACGAGTTAGTGTAAATTATTATTTTGGCTACCGAATGTATCATTGATTACCAAAAAATTCAATGCTCAACTAAACATTTTCATAAATGTTAAACAAAAAAAAAGTGTTGTGAAACCATAAATTAATATGTATAATTAAATAATAGCAAGATTTAAGCCTTTAGATTTACCTTTAGTTTTATGTCATTGTGTTTGGTGCATAAATAAAATACTTGCAAAATATTTTATTTATAATATCTATTAGATGTCTACTTAAACTACAAATATAATTAATTTAGACGATTACTCCGTATCTGGCGTCTTCGTGTTTCTTTGGCTTACGGCATTGGCGTTTGCTAATGATCACTGATAGAGGGCGCTTTAACCCCGCAGCAGAGTATGTTTCTATCTAAATGGAGTCTCAATGATTTAAAAAGTATTTAATTGCTTTGTTTTGGATGTTTATTATTATTAAGCCCTAATTGACTAATCTAAACTCAAATACAATTTTGTTTCAGCATGTAATTGCAAATATAAACACAAATTCTGTACACACACTCCATAACTCCTTGACTTGTTACTTTAACATTTTTATATACATTATTACTCACGTCTGATTGTCAAAAAAGCAAGTCTGACACCACAGCAAAATTCCAGAGAATGCTTGAAATATATCTGGGAAAAATAGTCATAGCCTCTGGGTGAGATGGAGAGTTCATACCTCTTTTATCCTTGAAGAACAGTTGCTGATGAATGTGTTTAAAGTTTGAGACCATGCACATCCTATGCACATTGAGAGCAGTGAGACAATGCACATCCTAGGCATGCCTGAGCTTGATGCAGCAGTATGGGGGCAGGAATGAGTATTTGTCAAAGTGTTGACTCTCATTTTGACATATAGGGATAAATCTAGCCCTCATTTCCCCTGTCCTGCGTGTAGTAAGACTAGGCGATTGATGGATAGACAGAAGTCTAGTATAGAGATGACTGTTGATTGCAAGGTCGGAGGATTTATAGTACTGCTAGATCTCAAGATTCTTTGCTCAAAAATGTATAAAGCATATCTTTGCTTTTTAGCATATTATATAGGCTGTAATGTCATTTTTGTGAAGGGAATTTTAAACCCATTTCTTCCCAAAAGAGAAATTATTTTCTTCCAATTTAGAGAGATATTAAACCAATTAATCTGCACATTGGCAACTGATTGATTGTCTTGTTAAACACCAAAGGTTTGTTCTTTGTTCACAATTTGATTCAATCGTAATGGCGCTTATCTAAAGGAATGAAGACTATCTGATGATGATTATTCTGCTCACTGCCAGTCTGAGACACTCACTGGACTCATGCAGAGTAGTATCAGATACAGTATCTAGTTCTTATCAATAGCACACACACAGTTTCAGATCATTCAGCTCTCCCTTTCCAACTTTATTTGTGAATATCCGATGCAAAAGAAATAGTTCATTACAAAAGCTATGAATTGAGAAAAAAATATAAATTGCCAGTCCAATATTTTTATTAGGCTACTATTTATTATATTTGTATGTTTATTCATTGGTATTACTATCACTAATTGTTACTTGTTTATTTATTGTATTACTAGTTAGTTCTGTGAAGCCTTTGAATTTGCATACAGTGGGTAGGATTTTTTATTTTTTTTGGCAGGGGGGCAGTGGATTTTGAGTTAATATATAACACGCATGATTTTGGAATAAAAAAAAAAGAAAACAAATGACCAGATTTTGGATATCTTGAATCCTAACTGTGGTTATTTATTTGTTACTAGTTGGTTCTATGAAGCCTTTGAATATTCTAGCTGCATAAAAAAATAAAAGTTGATTTTGAGGTAAGTTATAGGCCTAATACGCACAGCTGAAAATATGACAATTTTAGTTTTTGCTGAAGTCTGTGCCAAAGCATTAATCTAAAAATGGATAGAATGAGTGTGGGGCAAACTTTTAGATGATTATCTATACCTCTTAGTAACAATGCTGTTATTATTAAATATTAATAAACAGCAAAACGTAGCTAACACACATCTATTTAGTTTCCGGATGGATACACCCTTCCCTGGTAGAGTAGGTATATATATAACCTTGCTCTTTGACCCTATGCACTGCTCACTGCAAGCAACAGCTATCATCCCCTAGTTATTCATAGCACAGGGGATTCATCCAGAAAGTATGTCTCTTTGAAGATACCACAGTATAAAGGATAAATACAAGTTCTTAAATGAATAATGAACTTTAAGTAGTTTACTAAACTGCATGCCTGCATATGGACAGCTATTTGAAAGAGATTTTTTCTGATGGCGAATCAAGCCATGGTTTAACACACATATTTGTTTACCTATTTACGGACAGTTAGTGGTCAGTGCATCGCTTCGTAGAGAATTTGTGAGGAATTAAAATCTGGCCCCACCCACTCCTGAAAGCGCAAAGCCACGCCCATATCCATTCGCCCCGCCCACTCATGCCTCCCTGTCCATTTGGACTTGCCTTGTTTAGCGGATCGGCGGTCCATCAAAGCATCCTTCAGGCGGAAGTAGGCGTAGGGATTTTTTTTGGGAAGTACTTTGACTTGCGCACTAGCTGCCAGGGTGTAGTCGGATATAGTTCCTTTTCTCCAAAACTTTTTTTTCCATGGTGGTGGTTACAAAGCAGTAATAAAGTGAAGGTTTGCAAGAGAAGTCGCGAGGAGATTAAGCCACAACTATCGCTTTTTGGAGGTGAAGCGATTACCACCATTTCCCGCATGAGTTTATTTATAAGACCACAAACTCGGTAGCTGGCGAGTTACCGCAAACTTTTTAAAGACTGCGAGGATTTAAGGGATCAAGACAGTGACGGTAGTTACTTGAGGTCGCATAAACAAAAAGACACAATGTCGCTTTTTAGCTGTTTGTTAATATGGACTTTGTGGGCAGCGTGCAGTCATGGAGCGATGGATGAATGTATAGACGAGTCCAATCGGCCTCAGCGCTGCATGCCAGAGTTTGTGAACGCCGCTTTCAATGTAACCGTAGTGGCCACCAACACTTGCGGCTCGCCGCCTGAAGAATACTGTGTACAGACCGGGGTAACGGGAGTCACAAAGTCATGCCACATTTGCGACGCCGGAGACCCCAGATATCACCACAGCTCTGCTTATCTCACCGATTACAACAACCAAGCGGATACCACCTGGTGGCAAAGTCAGACCATGTTAGCGGGCATCCAGTACCCAAACTCCATCAACCTGACCCTTCACCTGGGTAAGCGGCTTTCTCTTGTATTCTCGTCAAATTGTGTATCAGTCACAGAAACTTGTTTGGTTTCCTGCACTGTGAATCAAAGTTGTTCCAGAGTTATGACAAGTCGATTTAGCATGTGTTCTTTAAAGTTAGCATCTCAGTTTCTTTAGTAGCTATTCATTAGATACTAGTCATTAAAATTAGACAATGTATTTGTTGAAAACTATAACTTATTAATTTTCTACTTGTCGCTATTGATAGTGACTAGTAACTGTTTCATTGTTACTGGTAACAAATTAATTTTTTATTGAAATTTATAGAGATATGTGATTCAGATATTATCAGTTCACCTTTGACTAGTAACCAAAAGTTGTTAACACCAATTCCACCATTACTAGTTACTATTCATTGTAGTCATACTAGTTACTATTCCCTATGTATTTCTTACTTACTTTTTGGATAGTTGCTAGTATATTTCCATTTGTTAGATTGTGTTATTAATCTTATTAGAAAGTAGTAATACACTTTTAAGTAGCTATTCTGACTAGTCAATGTGTATGACAAGTTGAAAAAAGCAAGATAACATTTTACAATAATCGTATTCGGTATGAACCGTACTTCTACAGCATTTAAATGTTAATTGCAAATGTACTAATAACTTTTTAAATCAAGATGCAATAAATACTGTAAAAATACATAGGTTATTATTAGATTATTTAATGCACAAATGAGGCTTATTGTAAACTGTTAGCTTAGGCAGTTGTAGTGAGACAATGCATGCTAGTGTCTCATTAATAAATAATAGTATATCCACTAAATACGTACTAATACTTACTTCTAAGATCATATGATCTGTCCACTTTTTCAATCTGCTCCGATGTGAAGCATCTGGCAATTCTAGTTTTCTGCATTATACAAGCGATCACTCAGTCAGACCTCAGTCATCACTCATATTTCATAGCTTTAGGCAATAATACATCTACGTGTTTCTAATCATCATGGTTCAGCTTTTTGCTGTATTTAATTGTTATTATATACTAGATGTCAGTTCTGGGGCCATCATGGAGAAATCTTGGCTAAGAAGATCATACAAGATACATACTCTGGGTTCAGAATCACTCTTTTAGACTATAATATAGACCCTCTGTTAGATCTGGCATGGAGTAACCTCTCTACAAGGCAGTGAAGTTGTGCACATTACCCAAATCATTGAATTTCTTCCAGCATAAGCAGAACGATTGGGTTGCAGGAGGAGGTTCTTGTGCCTGTGGGAAAAGAGCAGTAACGTAATTAGTAGAGTCCCAGCAAGCCATGACCTCTGCAGTTTCTCGTTCCCAAGTAGATGCAGCTATATCCGTTGGCATATACCCAAATGCAAGTAATAAGCATGTCTAATTAGCTGTAATCAAGGTGTCAATATGACATTTGCATTTAGATAATGGAAGAGGAAGTGATTTGGCTTTTAATGTTCCTATCATACACTTGGCTAATTAGCAGCCATTTGTTAGCACATGGTCTACAACGGGTCTTTTCAGTAAGACACCTTTTCTTCTATTTCACTTTAGCTCTTCTTGTTGATTTAGGCATTTTTCATTTGAATCGTGTCATTAAATCATCGTGAAACTGACAGCCAAATAATATTTGATGCTTTTCATCTTGATTACGCACCTTCAAGTAATGAAATTGACACATTTGTATTTTACATTTATTTGATAAATGTGCTTCTATCATAGTCTTCTAAAGAGCAAAATATTTATAAATAAATGTAAATTATATAATTATGCAAAATTTGACATGCGTTTTAACAATTTTTCCCAAACTTCAAAATTTGCGCAAAAATACATAGTTTTCATGGGTTGTAGTGGACACTGAGAACTGAAAATATCTGAGAAGATTCACAATTGTTGAGTTCTTCCGTGATTTCTTTATTTTTCTTTCAATAGGTGGGAAGCCGCAAGTAGTCTGGGTCCCAGCCATAAGCTTTTATTTTATGTGCTCTGCCTTTGATGGCTTTCATGTTTATTCTGCCTTCGTTGGGATGGTTGAGGCGGAAGCAGGCATGTCTTAACTTGACACTGCTGAGTCCTGGGAGAGCGTGGGGGGTGGGTTAGGAGAGATGAGGAGGGTAGATTTACTATTGAACATTTCTGTATGTCCCACACTGGTTTATTAACCAGTTCTGGCTGGCCTGTCACGCTTCAAGAATGTCGTGTGACTGAGAAATGTGGATCATTCTCCAGACACCGGCTAAAGAAGACTTGCAGACATATGCATCTGAACTTGTACAGGCAAATAGATATAATGTGGTGTTTTAAAGAATCGTCAGGTTAATGGAAAATTGTTGATGCTGCATGTTTTAAATTGGTCTACTTGTCAGACACAGCCCAGAGGGATTGCAGACATAAATTTAGCTATACTGTGTCATACCCAGCTAGAAGTGCCAATTCATATTTCTGTAGTTAGGTTTTTTTTCCAGTATTGTCTTGGGCATCAATGTTATACATACCGCCTAAAACAAGGATTTTTTTTTGTAGAATATTTACTTGTACACCCCTGTAAAGTGTATAATGTTTTACTGTCTTTGTTATAAAAGTATTTATTTCTTTAAAAAAAAATTATGAATTCAAGTCTCCATGGAATGAAAATTAATTTTTCATTCCCCTCCTTTTTTCCTAAATACATGTTATTAATCTTATTCCGTACAAATTCATCCTTGCATATGCAACATCATAATTTTGAGACTAGATTTCTCTCTGGTGACATACGCCAGATTATACAATTAACTTTTATATAATCGACTGAAAGTTTGCATTCAGATCTGCCTGCATTCAATCAATAACCAATGGATAGAACCAAGTTCCCACCTTCCATTTTTTTTCACCCTCCATAATTTGTTTCTTTAGGAGGTACATCACAATACGAAAGAAAACATCTTTGACTTCAATAGCTTTTCATCAACTGATGAATCCCCTGCAGTTCCCTCACAAAGGTCTAATTTGGCACACCTTACCTTACATTAACCATTCCTTGTTTGTTTTGAAAATGACTCTGTTTAGCGTGGGAGTTGATTTGTGACCTCTGTATTGGATCTGAACGATTCACTTATAGAGTGAGTCTGATTCAAACGGCTAACTAACAAGTAACTTTAAGATTATTTTTATGTGATTCCTTTTTATTGACTCATTAAAAATGCACAATAAATGCTCTGTAGATATTGACGTAGATTAACAGATGTCCTGTTGTCTTGTGAATTGAAGCAGCCAAGTCCTCTCTGATTAGATTAGGTCTTGTCCGGGGGAGCTTAGGCTGAGAGACTGAGTTTGGCTTAATTCTGATATTTCAAATTCCTCACACACATAGAAACCTTCCGTAAAATAATCTTTCATGAAGTTCGGAAAGGTTGAAGGGAATTACAAGGACATTCACAGGCTTCATTGCACAGGAGCGCTGTGAGAGACGTGCACTTTGTTTGATGTTACACTTGAAGTGTGCGGACTCGCCCGTATGTATTTTCCTTACAAATGCTCTACGAAGTCATCATTTATGTGGTTTGGAATGCAGTGGACTTGTATATTTAAAATATGAACCTCACTAACAGAAGGCTGCTTTCAATTTCAATTGCTGATGCACACTTTGTTTGCGTAAACTGCTCGCGCATGTGGCTATGTGCGACTCCGTGTAACGCCTGATTCACACATGCTCCATCTGCAGTGCGTATGCGGTCCGTGTGCGTTACGTATGATGTGCAGAAGCAGCACGGACTCATTGTGCTTTCACACAGGATGCGTTTGCAGTGCGCTCCTGATCCGCGGCTGTTTACCACAAACACAACATTTATCCATTATTTTATTTTCAAATCCAAACATTGTTAGCCTATACTGAACGTGCTTTTCAGCATTGTGATCCTCTTTTATCACAGTACAGTTACACAATCTTTCATAGACATTCACGTTTAAACTCAATTAATATAAACAACGTATTAAATGCATTTGGCTTCTGGATTTGTATATTAAGTTGCTAAAGCAAGTGCAAACACATTTAAACACAGCATATACTATTCACAAATATTTTAAATTAAAACTTTGCACTGACAGAAACCATTGCCTCTCGTGCCTACATTTAAATCTTAATTACAAACCGTCCTGCAGTTCTTAAAGAACTTTCTTTTTCTACCTCCACAAGACACAAGTGCATATGTTGCCTTGTTTATCTAAAAGTGCTCTCTTATTTGTTTTAAACCTAGCCAAAAAGCCTGTTAAACACCGTAAACTTTAATTATATCTATTTATTGTGAAATTACTACTTTTCCATGTCAATCCATGTTCATTTTTACCGTGAACAAAGCGCTGTCACTTTAATTCAGCGCATGCAGCACAGCAAATATAGACTCTGTGCGGAAACGATAGCTGCACTGTTGCAGATGCACCGCTCCTGGAACGCACTGCCGGACTGCAACCGCGTGCAGTGTGAACGCTCTGATCCATTAATGTGTGTGCGGAAAAGAATATGCAACACAAACGCACTGCAAACGGAGTATGTGTGAATCAGGCGTAAGTGGTATAATGCACTTGCGTCTCAAAATGGTTTTATGACACAAAATTAATGTAAACGCAGCCAGTTATGTATTAAGGGATTAAACGGACAGGACAAACAGTGAATGCAGTTTAATAGATCTCCCGCTGGCTATGATGTCATAGTAAAAAACAACAGTAAAGATGAAGAAAAATCACTCACAATTCTTGAATCGAAAACGTTCAGATAATCTTAAATACTGAAAGCACTCTTTGTTTGTTGTTTGTTTCTATGCTCCCCTTTATTATTTGCTACTTGTATGTTTTGAAGTTATATTAGTTTAAGTACTTAATTACCTATGAAAGGATATGTAAATGTAAGGATTTTAAGGTTCTCAAGTTGGTAAAATAATAAATTAACAAGGGGGGGAAGTAGATCAAGAATCGTTCTGGAATCGGATTGTGACTCTCGGAATCAGATCGGATTGTGAGGTGACTAAAGATTCCCACCCCTAGTTGTCAGTCAGTGCATTGGGTTTTTTTATGTGGAATTATGTCTGTGAAATGTTTTTGGTGTATATATTTCTTTTGCAGCATTGATAGAAGAACACAGCAAAAAAAACTCTTAATTCTACTAGTCTGTTACTTCCAACTTCTTTAATTGGCAGAGTGCGTTTAAGATGAAGTTTTTTCTCCAGAACTCTCTAGGGAGCATTTGTGGAGGGTGAGAACTTCCTTTTAATCTGATAAACTGCAGCAGTGAGTGATTCATTAACTTGAGCTTGTGAATGGCCCTTATCGTGCCTTATTTCCTCCCTCACTGATAGAAAGAAGAAATCTGCTGTGTTTACTGTGAACTGTCAATCTGTGCCTTTCATTTTACTCTGCATCATATTGTTTTCAAAGCCTGTGTCATCTTCAATTTCAAATGCTAGACTGTTAAAATGAAAGTACTCATTTGTCTCCTGTTTTGAGTTTGTAACGCCACTGAAATCATATGCTGTCCTTGTGCATTTATCAGGAGCTCTCCTTGTTTTCATGGAACAGGGCTGGACGAACATCTGCCTCCTAATTGTTCAAATCTGGGAAGATTCTGGCGCAGAATACAATGTGGCCTTTTTAATGTCTTCCTTTAAGATTTGTACAGACAGTTATTTGTGTGTCAGAAAGAAGCTTGTTTTACTTGGAGCCAATAGGCATTTACAATATGTTAAGAAGTTTGACCTTGGTTTACTTGACGAGCCAAATTCTTGAGAAGTTTGCTTTCAGTTCTTGTTTTCCTCCTCTCTTTGTCTCTTTCCTGTCTCATCCTCTCTCTCTCTCTTGATTTCTCATAAGAGAGGAGACGATGAGTGGTCGCAGTGTGGGAAACTGAACAGCCGAATGCTTCCTGGGCTCTGGGGTCCTCGTCTCTCATCCCTCAGAGGCACTTTTTTCCCAAACTCCATCAAAGAACTTGTCATTTCTGAAGGGGGACCAGATGGTCCAAATTATACCAATCTGAGTGTAGGGGCTGGAAAGAAAAGCTTGCTATCTGGTTCGAACCTATTGTTACTCTCTGGAAGGTATGATCTCAGTGTGGGAAACTTGTGTTTATGAAAGCTTTGTAGTCAAGCTGTTCATGTAACTGCACAATTTTGTTTTACTCCAGTTGTCATCGGGCCCGTTGCTGCTTTTCTCCTGTGAGGAGAAAATTGGCAGTTAATATTGAATTTGTTTGGAATTGCATCACTATAGTAAACGTAATCCAAGCTAATTTGTTGTTTCCACACATTTGCAATGCCACCACTCTTAGAAAGCAATTACTTGGATATTTGATGGCCAGGGGCAAGATTTGAGCCTTGGACCACCCAGGGTGGACAAAGTGCAGAATCTCCCTCATTTCCTGGTGATAAAGCCATTGTGAGCCACTAGTCCTTTCCAGATTGTGCAAACGTGTAATGAAAGAGCCCACACTGGGTCTGTGGTGCCAGCGATAGGAGCCGTCAGACCGGGAGCTGTGGTTATGGTGTCATTTAGGAGAGCGTTGTCCCGTGGGCCCGTTTGACTGGGAAATAGTGGAATGAGCCCTCGGGGGGCACCGTTTGTTGCTCTTGCCATCAATGAGTAACAAATGACTGGACCCCGTTAAAAGTTAAGCTCTAGAGATTTAACGCTAGTTTGGCATAAATGTCTGCGTTGGGGAGGATTTCGAGCGTTGCTTTTCTTTCCTAGAGATTTGTGGGCGTTTTATAGAGAATTTCACAAATGTTTAAGCAAGATCCTTCAAAGAATTGGAGAATATGTGAATTCTGAAATTAGTGAGAATGAGCCCAAAATTTGTCGATGTGATTTAGTTTGCATTTGCATGCTTTTTACCATTTAGATTAGAGGTCGACTGATTGATCAGCCGGCCGATTTTTGCCATTTTTTTTATTAATCTGCATCGGCCGATTGTGCTGCAAATTAGGCCGATTAATATACATTAGTGCTCGTGCAACAGAATTCCTCTGACTGATAACCCTGTAACCCCGTTTGAAGAGAGAACTACCTTGTAACTCCCCAAGAAAACGGTAAGACATAAGTTCTTATTCTTCATTCTTAATCTAGCCTTGCATTTCATTGGTTAAATATGACGCTACTTTTGGAGAGAGAATGAGAATAACATTTGCGCCGTGTGATGCTCCGTTCAATATTCCATTCTATCATTCTGCTCAGTTACCGCTCATGCTCACCGGAAACGCTAAGTCCGCTCAAATAATGCGCCGACAAGAAATATCTATGCAACGTTAGTATACTTGTTTACTGTTTGCAGTAGCGCTGCTGTGCTGTGACATGCTGTGGTACACTGATCTGGGCAACGCTGCAAATCTCCTTCACTTGCTCTGCTATGCTTTGCTCACATTCGCTGATAATACAGCTTTGCCAGGGTTTTAATATTTTGATACATGTTCACTTAATGTTTCCTTACACCGAATCATAATTTCTATTCATTTTACACTGATTTACGCGATCTGATGACCATTAAATCATAGCGCGAGATCATATTTATGTATGAATGGATGACAGAGACGCGCGTTTTCCTTTAGCACACACACACACACTGAAGCGCGTCAAAAACAACAACAACAGTTATGTCTGATTCCGTTGCATAGAACTGGATAAAAATAATGCATTGATATTAATAATTTTCTGTCCAATTTTCTTTCAATAAGTGTGGTTATTTTATTGGCTTGTTTTTTGCTGGGTGCTACTGTGTAACACTACTCGTTTATTTTATTTATGTAAGTTTTTGTGCACAAAAAAACACTATTTTTTTCCTAGATTTTTGATTACCTGTTGTGTATTTATTATTTAATGTATACATTATTTTTTATTTAAATTATACAAGTGCACTGATTGGAGAGGCTTGTTTTGTTTAATAAATGTTTCATTTAAGCAATTTTATGTATCACTTGACTTAGATTTTATGAGATAAAGAAAATATATCGACCCAAAAAATTGGCATCATATATCGGCCATCGGCTGCCCTGATTTCTAAATATCGGCATCGGCCAGAAAAAAAAACATATCGGTCGACCTCTAATTTAGATGTGCAATTTAAAAGATGCATTGCAACTGGAAAATGTTGTAATGGCTGATATTACAATTCTGTGCTAGTTTGTCTAAATAATAATACAAAACGTTAATTGTTGTATATACTGTATGAAAATTAAATAATGAAAATATTCAATGTTGAACAGTACCAAAAAATGTACCAATAAATCAGTAATATCAGCAAATAAACAATATGGTGCCTGGTGCCAATATATTTTGCATGCCAATGAAAAATGAGCATACGCTACTTTTATGTTTTTCCCATACAGAGCTGAATGACTTGGTAATTGCTAGTATTGTAGATTTGATGTGTGTATTCAAGGAGGAATTGAAAGTTTTCCACAGTTGGCGTCCCTGAACTTTGTTCTCACCTTTTTACACACACACTGGATGTACATTATTCGTCCTTGGTCTTTCAATACCTTGAGGCTTAGTGCACTCAATGCTCTCAGCTCCACCTGTAAGCAGTGTTCATCTTTGGATTTGGCTTTTCTAAAATGTCTTTGATTGGGCATGTAGGCACTCAGGCAAGGTAAGAATTGGACACCCTATTTAAGGCTTCACTGGTGACAACATGCATTAACCTCCAATTTTATGACGGCATATGTTTACAGAACATTTTGTTTCCTTTCTGCCAACGCTATATTGTCAAAATCAATCACACACTGTTATTTTCCATTGTTTTGCTCCTTCATTTGATCTGGAGTCTAGATTTGTAAGGGAAATGTTGCTCATGCTGTGAATGTGACGGCTCAAACTTGTGCTAATGCATGAGTGGAATAAGACTGCGTGGTGGTTATTTTCCAAATCTGTCATTCACAGAATGTAATCAGAAGCAGGAAAAGGCTTCCATAAGTACAAACTGTGCCGGTAATGGCCTTTAAGCTGAAACCAGCATTGCAACCTGTTGCAGAGTTGCAAAAACAAAATAATATCTGTGCTCTGATATGTGATATACAGGTCAACCAGTTCATCTAGTATTTAGCTTGACCGGCCTGGTAAATGTGCTTGTCCTAGCAGCCTATTTTTTATGCATGTTTTTTTTTATTTATCAGGCTTTAAAATGAGCCATATATACACAATTCTACCATTCAGTGGCATTTTGCACATCACTGTATTTTAAAATGATTTATAAGTCACTTTTAAGTCATTCATACAAGTTTAGACACTATTCAACTTTAAAGGTCATCAAGCAGCTTTTTTTTTGTTTACTGACACCTCAACTTAAAACATGCTTTTCAAAACCTATCCGATGTCAGGCCCTTCTCTGTTATTTTCCAACAAAGAGTTCTTCTGAAGCTTCAAAGTGTTGCATCCAAGTACTGAAGTGTGAATCCGATCTCTCTGCTTCCTTGCAGGATTGTCAGTTGCCAAATACAGCTGTTTTCACACATAAACAGTGCTTCACACGCCAGATGGGAACAGGAGTGTTGTCCCAACACAATGGGAAAAACTGTGCATTTATTATTTCTCATTATTTCTTCCGGCACATCACACTTTCTACGAGCGGATGGTAAAAAAAGCTGGCAGTGTACGCTACACAGCTGGTTCATACTTTATGAAAATACCCTCCCTCGGGCATCAGTGATAGCACATGCTTTTACAGTGAAGCATGATTTGAAAGTAGTGTAAAATATGAGGTTTACAATCGGAGAGTAAACAACCTCGCTTCCTCAGTTTAGAGACAAATCTTTTCCATTGCATGCTAATAATGTATCATATACATGTTCAGGCAAAGTTGATTTGTTACATTTTGGGAGTGGGTTTGACATGCATAACAATGTGAGATTTGATATACCTGATTACTCCAGTTTTTACATCAGAATGTAAGCATGAATACCACAGGTAAAGTGAAATTTGGGGGGAAATGGCAAAAATCCAGGTGTGTAAAAGCAAACCCAGTCAAACAACTGGGATGTTAGCTTGTTGACTGTACTTTTTTTGTTGTTGTAATCAGTGCAAGATTGTGACTGTCAATGCACATCTAGATATGATTTTTTATCTTTGTTTGTTTTTATCTTTCTTTAATTTAATTCATCTGTGGTGTTGCCTAATGTATATTTTTGACTTGGGCATGTTGATACAGTAGTCTACATTTTGCATACTTTCATAAGAGCCTAATTAATAAATTAATTCCCAAGCCATTCTTCAGTACTTCAGTAAATGCATTCACGCAGAGCTGATGTTAAAATTGGCTAAAGGTTCAATACACTGTTAATATGGTAGGAGATTCACAGTGTTTTCAAATGACAAACTCCATTGTTAAAGCTTCAGTCCATAAGTTTTACACCTTTGTTGCCATCTCTGTTTGAAAACCTGTAATTGCAGCTCTGTGCGGAATTCTCTTCCGTGCGTGGGGTTGTGATCCGTTGCTCCGGCACGGCTCCAGCGTGGATGAATCTAATGTTTTGAGGTGAATGTATAGCTGTCAGTCACCGCACTGGTGTGAATACTGTACTTAGGAATCACAGATTCTAGCCTACGTCTTTGAATATATGACCCTAATAAGAATTTTCACCGTATATTGCCATCTGAACAAGTAAATAACAAGTCTGCCACATTTGTTCTGACCAACTGAGGAAAAAAATAATTATAATAAATCACGCTACCAATGGTGATTTAATCTAAAGATCGATTAGCTCATGTCACATCTAACCGTGCAAATTATTATTATTGTTATACTTTATTCTCAAATTATTAACGTTAACAACATCAGCATTGCGTGACTGAGTATAGTATGTATTAGCATGCAGATTTCAATTTCTGTACAGTCTAATATAATTGTCATACCATTTCGAATTTCATATTAATAAATTATTTTAACCCAAAAAGCAAACTATGCTCCCTTCGAACTGGTTTTATTTCAAATACAAATCTTGTGTAATCCCAGGCTATCTGTAATCAGAAGCACATTTAAAACTGGAATATAATTACATTTCCTCCACATGTGTTTCATAAGCACATACTCCTTTCTGAATTACAATCCGGCATCAAAATGATACATTTAATTATTCTAGCTGCTGTGAGAAAAGGCTATAAATGATCCGCCCACCTGCAGGATCCTCACATGCGATAGCTTAGTAGGAACAACTTCTTTATGTTTACAGACGTGACGTAATGACGCAGCAGCATGCTTGAATTTCCTGCGAAAACCTACCCGTACCACTCAAATTAGAAAACATTATTATAACTAACCGTTGTGAATCGAGCTAAAGTAAGGTGATAGTTTCGAACACTGCTGGTTATGTACTTGCTCAAATATTGATTTCAAATAATTTTTAACCCAAAAAAGTTACGGACTGCAGCTTTAAATCTGGCTTCCATTAGCATCTTGTTTTGAGGGAAATATCATGTTCTTGAAACAACACCCCTAATGCTTTTTTCCTCTTGTGGCTGGGCAAATAGTTGTTTTAGTCCGTCGTACCTTGGATCCTATGGTTTCATGTGTTATGTTTTTCTGAAGTGCCTGGAAAATATACTCCACTCTTTTTGACGGAATATTAAACAAATGATCTTCTGACAGATTATTCAATGAGAGAAAAATAATAATTTGTCAAATCGTGACAGTTTGTGTTACTCTTATTTGGCTTTTTTGATCAGTTTTATACTGTCAGAGATGGTTTTCATTTATTTTTCACAGTGTGATAAATGTATCAGCTATGATTTGAAATATGTTTATTTTTCTTACCTGTTTTATGTGGTTTACCACTTTTTCTCATTTGGCGCTGGCTGGATTTCAAGAGTATTTCATGACCCTACAGTTCATTACATGAGTCAGATTTTAGACAGTTCCTTCACACATTCCTTTTAGATTATTTGTCATGCTAACCTTGCATAAAACTCATTCATCAAAACATATTTTTGTTTAGCAACACTTATCTGTCAAAGTAAGTTTTATGCATCCAGAAATAGGTTACGACAGAAAAAGTCACATTATAGAGTCAGACAGGTGGAGGCTTGGCGTCTCTCCTGTTTAAGGAAAGGCCTCTGATTCCAACCCATGAATCAGTAATATGTCACATCACATTCAACTTAATTTAGCTTTTGTTTACACAGCCCTAAATGTTAAGAACTGCTTTTTTAGTAAAAGTGACCCCCTTGTCTTAGCATATTCGATTAAAATACAACTAATTTTAAAGGATTTGTGACCTTGTTTTTTTAAGCAGGTCTTGTAAAGATATCTCTCACACGCGCACACACACACACACACACACTGTTGACCAAAGGTCAGTATGGTTTCCGGCACCCAAAAAAATGTTGAGCCACGATTGTAATCGGAGTCTCAGCAGTCACTTCCTTTTGTCTCGCTGTCCAAACACAATCTCCTCCTGAGGAATAACAAAGCAAATTCAGCACTCTATTGTGACATTCCTCCTGCCTTTGTGTTGGATAATTGGCCAGAATGCTAGTTTGCAGGGTGATGTGGTAATAAGTGCTACAAACTCTAGAGATATGTAAATGAATTAGGGCTGCAGCGGTTTGTCGTCGTCATCGATTACGCCGATTATAAAAATATGTCGATTAGCATAGAGTGCGTCGGCGCGTCGCACCTTTAGCCACGCCCATTACGTGAGCCAGCAGTTTTCCCTACTTAAGACTGTTTTTCTGCCATGTTTAACACAAACAAGACTCTAGAGCAGAAGGTAAAGGCTAGTATGGCAACACTTCACTTCATAGAGCGTTCATAGAGCATTTTTATTATCAAATGACCGTCAAAACCGCATGCATATAGCCGACCTGATGCCTTTACATTGTCAGGATTCACATTGTCAGGATTCACAACCGCATTCAAAGCTGCGCTGAATGAATGGAACAGCACGGGACATCGAGTTGCCTATATAATCATGACGGGTTTAATGCACTCGCTGAGACGGAGAAATGATTCGCGTTCATCTTAAACCGGAGCTGCCGTGCGTGCATGTGTGCGTGCGCTCTCTGCACTCGCTAACAAAGTATTTAAAGTCATTGTTAGTTGTTTAACTATATGATGAAAGGACAAGCCTCGACTGGGCTCGTATATTTAAAAACAGGCTGTCAGCTGTGATAAAACTTCCCGGTGTTATGACGCCATTTTTGATTCTGTCGCTCTCGTGTCCTGAATGCGGTTGTGACTTCAGCTGTTCATTCATATACAGATATGTATTCAAGCAGATGTTTTAATCTGCTGAATAAATAAAACATTTCAAGTCTCTCACCTGTAAGTGCTGTCGGTCCCAAACAGAACTGTGTATGCAGCCATAATGTGCATCTCTATTGAATATCACTGCCCTGTAATTCTCTTTCTTTCTCTTTCTTCCTCCTTTCGTTTTTATTCATTATTAATGTTATTTAAATTTTCTCTCTTATTTTGTATTTATTTTTATTTTCTTTCTTTCATTTTTATTTTTCATTAATTATTTGTTATTTCCTTTTCTCTCTCTTAACTTTATTTATTGTTTTTTTCTTTCTTTATTTTTTCATTTTTATTAATTATTTATTGTTATTATTTTTATTTTTCTCTTTTCTTATTTTTTTATTTTGTATTATTTATTGTTATTTCCTTTTCTCTCTTTTCTTGTTATTATCTTTCTTTGTTTATTGTCATTTTCTTTCTTTGTTGTTGTTGTTATAATTTTTTTGTGAAGTGTTAATTATGAGAAAAAGTTTGAATAAAGTAAAAGATTAATAGCAAAAGTTACTGTTATTATTTATTGATACTTTAACTAAAGAATTCATCAACTGGAAAAAATTATAGAAAATTAAAAAATAATCAATAGATTAGTCGACTAATCGAAAAATTAATCGATAGATTAGTCGACAATAAAAATAATCGTTAGCTGCAGCCCTAAAATGAATAATGGTCCATACATTATATTTGAAAGATGCATCACATTATTCTGTTAGTTCATGTGATCACATCTTCTGTATTGCTCTACAATCCATCTCTGCTTCATTTTCATCTGTGATTTTTAAACCCAAAACTCAACTTTCCAAGAAAAAAAAATGATCACTCGCAACTGTTGCTATGTGATATGGACTTGATTTTATTCTATGAAGTTAATTTCAGGATAAATAAATACATTATTTCTTGGTAGATCATATTATTTTTTTATTATTCTACTACTATATTTATACAGTATTATATGGTAATCATTTGACAGCACAAAATTGTCAGGTAAATATCTGCTCGCTTGCATGCATAATAAGATTTAGAGCTGATGTATGTGTGTTATGAGCATACACACATTCAGTGCAGTTCCTCGTTGTCTGTCTGGAAATGTTTGCTGTGCATAATCGCAGAATCTTGAAAGCTGATTTACTTGATTTTCCTCCTTTATCTATGACTGCCTGAATACATTTACATTTATGTATTTAGCACACGCTTTTATCCAAATCGACTTACAGGCTAAAAGGTTTTTTTTTTTATCAGTATGTGTATTCCCTGGGAATTGAACCCACAACCTTTTGCGCTGCTAACGCAATGCTCTACCACTGAGCCACAGGAACAATATCAAAGATTATTTGTATCTTAAAACAACCGCTGAACTCTCGCTCTCTGTACATAGTTTCTTCCACAATCATAAAACTGCACAGACTTGTCCTCCGCAAATTTGAGGGCAGTAAGGATGAGGGGAACGCCACCAAGGAGCTTATTAAAGTAAAAAGGTATAGGCGCTTAAGGAATGTCTTGAATGGCTGCTCTCTGCTTAAGCCTCTTGAATGAAGCACCGTCCCACCGGAGAAGCCTCAGCCGTGTGAGTGGATGTCAGGGTCCTATCTTTAGATCTGAGGCATGGGCCAGTGCTCCCCCTCTATCTCTAGCCCACCCTCTTCAAGTTCTACTTCACAAAACCCCTTTGTCTTCTTTTCTTTACATGGGGGAAGGGTTATCCAGTAACTGGATTAGTCTTTTTGTTTGGTTATTCCTACTTGTCTGTTCATACACCCCCCACCTTTCAGTCTGCTTGTTTTTTCTCTCACTTCCCTCCATCCCCTTTCTTCTCTTCCTGGCTTTCTTTTTCAAACTGAATATTCTTAATTAGAACTTACTCTCAACTTCATTGCCCTGTCTTAGAGAAGTCTTCATCTGGATGAGATGTTAAACACCAAATTTACTCTCTGAAAGCTTAACCACGGCCCGTGTTTGTAGTTCATTCATCACTGTTTACTTTGAAGTTGAAACTTAACATTCCTGCCGTTGGGAGTAAATTGAAGTCCCGGGAGCGGCTTGAAGGGGGGGCAGGTGACAAAGTGCTCCGTTTCAGCAAATTAGAGCACCGTTTCTTCAGCATCAATGGATGTCACCAGGGCGTTGTGTCCATCTTTCGCTGTTGTCCCCGAGGGAGAGGAAGCGCGAGAAGCTCGAACATTTTTGAATGGAAAATGTTACCGCAAGCAGGATTATAAACTAATACCTGCCTAGCGCCAAATATGACTGGCGTCTGACTCCAATTTTACTCTATTTTCATAATATATGATCAAATTATCAAATTGTAAGAATGCCAATCTGACCTTCATTAATATAATTGATGAGCTATTCCAATCTTAGATCAAACCTGCCTTCCAAAGTAAGCATCACAACAATCTTTTTTTTAAGATTTTGTGAATTTGTCAAATATTCCTTTAATTATGCCAACAAAACAAAATGTGAGAAATGTAATCTGACCTGTCTGAACCGTCACCATGACTTGTGCTGTTTGTCAAAAATATGCTAATATATTATGTATAATAATAAAATATATAGCTTTATACTGGGAATTTTCTGGCTGGGAAATCTTCCTAATTCACTGATTATTGGCAAGAAAGTTCATTTTCGTCCCTTGGCACAGAAGGTTTGGTTACATTTGCTTTCTTTATAACGTCATGTTTTTTACAGGTGTTTCTGAACTTTCACTGATGCTGTATCTCTTGTGCATTATTAATCCTTTCTGTTGTGAAATTAACTAGGTATACGTTCCTATACGCATTACCTACTGTTAGGGATGTGTCCACTCAGGAATGTCACTGACCGTAATGTGACCCGTGAAATTTCATTTAGTCATTGCCTTTGGATCTGATAGATGGTCTACATGCTAAAACATGCCATACTACAGGATGTGGTGCCCTCAGGACACTCTTGACTTGTACCCCTACGCCCATACTCCCTGTCTCACTGGCCTGTCATTGACTTCTGACCCCGTTTAATTCCAAAACACCCTCCTTTTTTCACCAGTGGATCAGAGTATGGATTTAATTGCTTTTGCAGAAAAGCAATAATTGAAAAAAAGAGGAAATTAATCCAAAGCCAGGTTTTTCATATGCTCCCACAGGTCATTTTGCTACTGTTGATATCAGCGATCACTCGTCATGTGGAAATGAAGTTCAGCTCTCTGTAGTCCTCCTTTCTCATAATTACATGGATGGGTTCAAGACGGATTTAAGGGCTTTGTACAGCATGCCGCCTGGACCTTATCAAATTTTGAGTTTCTGCAGAAACAAATATTTAAACACTACATATATGTGTAATGCTAGAGCTGAAATGCTGTATTTTTGTCATGTCTACAGTAAATCACATTGTTAAAATAATAATGTTTTAGCTTATTTGGTAATGATATACAACTCTGGCTAATTAATCTGCCAATATTTGGCCATTTGATAATATTGAAATCCATAATCTGAATCTATTTGTTATAAAACCATATTCTAAAACTGTTTATTTCCAGGTTCCTAGTAGATCTCAAATCACAGTGTGGACTGTACAGTATGTGTTGTGTGCATATCGCCATTATATTACTTGTATTACCCAGTATTTTATAGTAATACATCGTTTATGGTCTGTAAGATTTAACTTAAAAAAAATAAAAAATCTTGAATGTTCACCAAGGCTGCATTTATTTGGCCACAAATAAAGTAAAAACAGTAATATATTGAATTATTATTATTACAATTTAATATGACATTCTATTTTATATGTATTTTTATTAATGTAATTTATAAAACTGAGTTTTCAGCAGCCATTACTTCAGTCTTCATTGTCACATGATGCTTCAGAAATCATTCTAATATGCTGATTTGGTGCTCAATGAACATTTATAATTAGTATAAATGTTGAAAAGAGTTGATTTATCATATGTATCAATGTTTAAGCGTGCTGATTAATATTTTTCTGGATACCAGGATACCATGTTTTTTGTTTTTAAATATTAAAAGAACATAATTTATTTGAAATGGAAATCTTTTGTAACATTATAACTTTTGATCAATTATGCATCCTTGTTGAATAAAAGTGTTCATGTCCCCAAACGTTTGAATGGTACTGGACATTGTTCTTATAAAGTCAGAAATGGTGCGCTTCATTGACATGTTTTGGTGTGAGAAGCAGTTGGCCGTTGGTTCCTATCAGCTTGTTTTCAGATAAGCAGAGACGAGGCACCGGTAGTGTTAAGGATCTTGTAGCTGTCCGATGATAGTGTCAGAGGTTAGTAATTAACATTCAGGGTCTGCTGAAGCTCCTCTCTTCTGTCTGTCAGATGTCTGGCCATGTGATTACACTATTCAGTCTGGGAGTTTTTTTACCTTCATTGTCCATTGAAAATATGCAGAGTAAGAACAATATATTACAGTGTTGACTGCCTCCCAGATGTCACCAAATAATATCTTGGTTCAACTGTATCTTTCTGCTCCTAACGATACAGGAAGTCTCTTGCAGAGGGATGTCATTTACAATTCAAGACATTGCAAAGTTGAAAAGAATGTGTCTGCAGAAGCTGATTGTAAAAACTGTTGTTCATGTTGTGGAACAATCATGCTTTGAGAAAGTAGTATCAATCGTGTCATTATCTGCCTGCCTTTTAGCCATTTTCTGTCATGAGAGTCTGGATACTTTCCCTGAGCTTTCCTGGAGCCTTGTTTTAGCCATTGCAGCTGTCTTGTAGCTGTTTACTTTCAGTTAGTTTTCACGGCCAAATTTAGTCCCGGCAGACTGAACTAACCTGACTTACTTCCATTCTTTTTTTGTCCTCAGAGTTTGCTAGTATAGCATGCGCTTGATGTTCTGCCTGGCATCAAATAGCATTTTCAAGTTTGTTCTCATTAGCATGCCTAGCATACTCTCCTGAGCCTTCACACAGCCAAAGACAGTATGAGGAGGAAGAGAGTGACCACTCATAGAAAAATGAATGGGAGGAAACACAACACTCAGTATCGTGGCTTCAGCAAACAACTTCTTGTCATCAGTTAAATTGGCCTCATTTATTAATGCATCACTTGGTTGGTGTGCGTTTATATTATGTACAGGTATATATTATAATTTAGGTCACAATTTATTTTAAGGTCCAGTTCTCACTATTAACTATGTCTGTTGCCTCAAACTCCCAATATGCTGCTAATTAAAAGTTATTAAGGTAGGCCTAGTTAAGTTTAGTTATTGAGAATTGGTCCCTAAACTAAAATGTTTCCATAGTTTATTATATTGATTTTGAATTCATTTAGATTTTTGTTTATGTATTTAATTTATCACTTTATATAATATTTATATATTTATTATATACTTGTTACAATATATATGAATTTACTATATACAATTTAGAATTATTATTTGTATTATGTTTTAATTATTAATAATATATATTATTATATTAAGTATTATTGTTTTTACTATTTATATTCTTCTGACATACAAAGGTGAAATGCAGCAGTCATGCCAACACAGAAGCTGAACATTTTTATTTTTAAACATGTAAACTTTATTTTTGACATTTTAATGTACATTTTCACATTCAGTTTCCTCTGAATTTGTTCGTGGATGAGCCAAAGCTAAACCCATCTGTCACAGGAAGCAATGTAGTCTAATGCCGTGTTGTACAATTTTGGACACAATTATAAAGGCGTGTTTTTTTTTGTCATAAAGCCAAATTGGCCATCTTGAATATTTTAGTGTGTTATGCTCGTTGATGAGCCTTTACAATGAATCCACTATAGCTTTGTGAACACATTTTTTTTTGATCAACCATCTTATATAGTCTTAGTGGTATAGCGATTACAGGGTTGGGTTCAGTACTGCGTGCTGTCATATGATTGGTTAAAACCCGAAACTTCCCTTGACTCGTGTGGATAACATGCTGGTTTAGACTAAACAATCGCAATGATCTCCCCAAGAAAATCTTTGATGAAAATCTACAAAACCCTTCAGCCATCAGCTGTGATAAGAGCAACGAATGAGAGACTTTGGATGATTTTGTCTATTAAAGTAGAGATATGTCTTCTTCCTCTTATCACTCTCAAAAAGGACTCTTTGAAAAGAGCAACTATCCCCTTTGGATCTGTGCTGTATCTTTTTTGCTCCTGTAATGGCTGTTATCAGCAGTCCTGCTGGTGGCTGGCTCTTTGCACTGTGTTTTATTAAGGGAACAGCTGAGGGTGACGGACAGGAAGTTGCCAGCTGATTGTTGAACCTTATTGGAAATGAACACAGTGGTGTTATGGTCCTGGTGTTTTAAATATCACACTTGTCAGCTTTAATATATTTGAGCCTCTCGATGTTGATAGTCTGACACCTTATTACTTAAAGGTAGGGCTAGGCAATAATTCAATATCAAAATATATTGTGATATACATTTTGTTTTTCAATAACTGTGATATGATTTTTAAAGACATTTTCGTTATTTCAATATACATTACCAGTGTTACCTATACATCAATTTATTTGTGGCGGCCACAAATGGATTTTCCAAAAGGCTTTGACTTGACTTGGTTGAATAAACATGAGCACTGCACGTTTCAAAATCAAAACGTGGCGTGGGTGTTTTATATGAATGTGTCTTTGAAGGGAACTGACTGTCTTCAGAAAAGTTTCGATGGCATTTTTATTTCATCTGATAAAGTAGCGTTTATGAGCACAGTGCAGCTTTGTGTACAGCCATTACTGGAGAAACCGAGTGCCTCCTGCTGGCAGAGATTGAATTTGCATTTTTAATAAGCCCATCTCCAGCAACGTGTATTTGTCGTTGATCACTTTTATTTTTTCTGTTTTCTGCAGCAACTCTGAGAACTTTTCATATTCTGGCTGAAGCACTTTTGTTTTATTCTATAAGAATAATCAGCTATGTTATAGATTAAAGTTAAAGATATTAATATTAATTAGTTGAGTCTGAGGATACACAGAGCAACTTTTTGAGCATTGTTGCCATCAGGGGTCAACCAGTTGAGACCGGGCCCACGACCGATCTAAAGTATCCAGATGTATTAAAGTATCAAACTGTTACCCATTCTCAATAGGAAAGTTCCCAAGCAACATTGCTCAAAAAAGTTGCCCTGTGTATGATCAGCCATGAGAGTCTTATGTTTATTTGTGAATGATTTTACATTTCTTCTTTGTATGAAGGCTAAATACAAATAAAATATGAACATTTATCTGTTTTTATTTCTAAAATGTTATATAGTTTTATAGGAGGAGGTTTCATAGATTTACATAAAAAGTTTTTGTTTAAATAATTAAAATGCATTGTGCAGAAGTGTGTGGGAGCAGACATCCGTTGTGGGTGTTCTTTAGAGACTTTTTTTTTAATTGTTCATATTGATAATGAAATTATATTGTATCGACCAAAATACATTGTGATAAAAATTTTGGTCATATCGCCGAGCCCTGAAAATTCTGTCTTCATGTATTAATCTACATCTTCCTTCCAAACCTATGTATGACTTTCAGTATATGGACAAAAAACATTTTCATTTTTGGGTGAACCATCTTTTTTTCTTGGGTTATTTCAAAGCAATAGTACAGTTTCTTGCACATTTCCAAAATTGGGAAATAAGTCATCAGTTTGTGATCTCATCATCCATAGACCCTGACCTAATAAAACCACAATCCCAGCCGTAGCCGAACTCGGGGCTGTGGGAATGGGACAGAGTGAGCAGTTTAGGCCCGAGAGAGGCTCCTGACCTCCGGAGGCACCGTTGAAGGAAGTTCTCTGGACTGTTTGTGTGGGGCTGTGTGTGTGTGTCTTCCTCTTTGTCTGATTTGTTGCACAAGAAGTAATGAAATGCCTCATGGAGACCTTTCTCCTAATTATAGACACAGTCTGCGTGTTTATGTGTGTGTGAATGTGACAAGATGGAAAGAGATGCATTGCGCAGGCATGCAGATGCTTGCAGTGTAATTTTACCTTGTTTATTGTAAGGAACCATCCTCATATAGTAGGCCTAGATGTAAAGAGAGAGGGAAAAAAGAGAAGAAACCATAAACGGATAATTATGGAGAAGGTGTCCAACACACCAAGTGCTTTACACACAGGAGACTGAAATTCTACACTGAAATCCTCTTGTCACTGTCACCCGTGAAGACCTTTACCACAGCTGCTCTCGATAAGTTCCACTCAGCAGACACACATTTGACACGTCTGACCTTGAGTTTTTAATGTGAGCAGGTAACTCGGGTAGCTATGGTCACGCAAACAGGATGTTTGTTTTTGCCAAAGCATATTTATTAATTTCCTTCTCGTTTTGACACATATTTTGCATGTTCAACTAGGCATGAGCACCCGAACCCTTCATTACACCAATGATTCATCTTTTTTTCCTAGCAAAATTCAGCAATAATTAGACATGAAACTAGTTTTTCAATTTTGTGATCGGTTACAACATTTATTTGTTTAAATACATTTTATTTAATTTACATTACATTAATTTAAAGTGTCAAAGTAATTGAAATTTCTAGTAAAGTAATTTGTATAGTCATTATTTTAGTTATGCATAGTTGAAATTGTTGTTTGAATGCAGTCTCTACAAAATGTATACACATATAATGTGTATATATGTGTCTGTGTAAATATACGTATGTGTGTATATATAGGGACGTTTTTGAGTTTTGAAATGCATTAGCTTAATGCATTTTATTTAATTGCAATTTAATTTACACTTAAAGTCATAGAAAATTCTAGTCAAGTTGATTTGTATCGTAATAATTAGATTAGTTATGCACAGTTTTGAAGTAATACTTCAATTTAAATGTGTTGTGTGTGACATTTTTGGGTTTTGATTTGTCATGCTCCTTTTGACACTGAATTTTTTTTACGAGATGAGTGTGATGTGATCTCTATAACATATTTATGATAATTCTTTATCTAGTCATTAACAACTATAAAGTCATGAGAAAATCATAGTAATTTATTGGTCAAAAAGTGTGGGAACCTATAAAATAATGTTTAGCATACTAACTTGACTGATATATCAAAAAAACGAGTGTTTAAGTAGACAAACGCCCTCAAATCCCATCTTTATTTATGTTTAGTGACTAAATCGTGACTAGTGGTTTAAATATTTCAAGATTTCAGAGTTGGCTGATTGACCCTGAAGATGTTGTAACCCTGAGAAGTTGGACGTTTAAATAAAGGATGTAGTAAATAATATCAGGGATTGTTATTTCTTTGACCCTTCACTTAGACAGTGATCCATCTCTTCTTGAGAAAGCCCTTAAAATATTACATACCCCGGCAAAGGGAGGGTTATTTGAGGAGGAGGGCTGAATGAACAGCTTGGCAGCACTTCAGTAACTGTTTATGCAGCTGTTGCATGTCCTGCATCCATGTTTAAACATATCTGTTTAACAGTGTCCGCTTTTTCTCATGATCTCGAATAGGATAAAACATCCTCCTCCCTTTTGCCAAGTTCAACTCCTCTAGAAAGGTTCGAGATTTCTGTCGGTTTGGAAAGAGGCCGTCGCATCATGCCTAGATTTTGTCAATGTAAAGTAATGAGTTTATCATTAACTCTTCTATATACATGTGCAGACCTGAAGGAATGAGAAGAGGCGTTTCCTAATTTTGCCCTCATATCCTTGATTGAAATGTTGTTTGACTGATTGCTGTATTTGCAGATGTCCTTTTAATTGCATTCCATGAGTTATCAGGCTGACTGTCGTACACACTTTTACTATTTTTAACGCTAGACTGAACAAGACCAGACTAGTTAGCACTTAGCTTCTCAGGCTGTCTAGAATCAACAAGCTACCACCATGTGTGGAGTTATAACGCAAGAAAAGGCCATTGTTATGACTAGTCAACCACAAAGACTTGTCTATGAACACTGTCTGATGTGGTTTGTAGGAGGCTGTGATGTGTGGCTGGTGTCACTGTGCGTCTGCACTGCAGTGTGGTTTAAAACGCATCAATGCCTTGAAGCTTTG
The DNA here is from genome assembly GCA_027422405.1 of Ptychobarbus kaznakovi. Lineage (NCBI taxonomy): Eukaryota > Metazoa > Chordata > Actinopteri > Cypriniformes > Cyprinidae > Ptychobarbus > Ptychobarbus kaznakovi. The sequence continues at coordinate 8,400,758 of CM049805.1, read as the reverse complement.
CCTTAAAGCTTCACCTCCAAACAGTGATGACAGAGTTTGGCTTCATAGAATAGTATTCAAAGTAAACCACATCTTTAGAACTTGATTTTACTTAATACTCTGCAATGATTTATGGTTGAGTTTAATTAAAATTTAATTAAAAATAAAGCAAGGAAGCAAGAAAAATATATTAACAAGAGAAAGAAAGAAAATTACAGGGCAGTGATACAGTCAATAGAAATGCGCATTATGGCTGCATTCAAAGTTATTGTTTGGGACTGACAGCAGCTGCTTACAGGTGAGAGACTTGAAATGTTGTATTTATTCAGCAGATTAAAACATCTGCTTGAATACATATCTGTATATGAATGAACAGCTGAAGTCACAACCGGATTCAGGGCACTAGAGCGACAGAATAAAAAATGGCGTCATAACACCGGGAAGTTTTATCACTGCTGACAGCCCGTTTTTAAATAAATGAGCCCAGTCGAGGCTTGTCCTATCCGTCACACAGTTAAACAACTAACAATGACTTTAAATGCTTTGTTAGCGAGTGCAGAGAGCGCGTTTGGTGCGTGGCTGCGTGCGTCTCAGAGCTTGCGCGATCGCGCCCACGGCACTGACGGCAGCTCCGGTGGATCTTCAGATGAACGCGAATAATTTCTACTTCTCCGTCTCTGTGGGTGAATTAAATCCGTCATGATTATATAGGCAACTCGATGTCCCGTGCTGTTCCGTTCATTAAGCGCAGCTTTGAATCCGAGAATGCGGCTGTGAATCCTGACAATGTAATGGCGTCAGTTCGGCTATATAAATGCGGTTCTTCTGACAGTCCTATATGTTCTATGAACGCAACTCTATCAAGTGATGTTGCCATACTTTACATTCTGCTCTAGATTCTTGTTTTGTGTTAAACATGGCAAAAAAACAGTCTTAATTAGGGATAACTGCAGGTTCGCGCAATGGGCATGGCTAAAGGTGCGACGCGTCGACGCATTCTATGCTAATCAACGTATTTTCTTAATCAACGTAATCGATGACGTCGACGAATTGCTGCAGCACTAATTTATACATTATTTTAAAATGTTGGAAAATTATTAATTTAAATGCAAGTTCAATTGAATTTAAACCTGCTTTGGTTGGTGCAAATGTAATTTGTAATATTACAGCTCTCTTATAAATCCATTGGTAATATCTTTCGCTTATGTCTTTCACTTATTTCTTTCATATTAATTACCAATCTTTTTTGTCTGAGCTCAATTTTTGTCTCATCTTAGCCAAAATGTTTGTCAGGGAACAAGTTTTAAGTTTCAGTTAAGATTTCAGTAATGTAAATTTTAAGGTTGCAATTAAGTAACCTATTAAATAATAGTAATCAATATATTATAAACTAATTTTTGTGTTGATAAATTTAGCCAATCAGTGTTGTAAATCAGACTTTATACTTGGTGTACACAATTGTTCTTTATCCCAAGAACCATCTATTTATATCGATTACTGCTTATACACACCTGTATATTTGTGTGTCTACATTATATCACCCTTCAGCTCTGTAAATATTGCAGTTGAACACTGAAAGACCCATATTGGTTGACCTCTATGCACAAAAAAACAGTATATAGCCTAGAATGTGTGACCTATAACAGTTTTGCAAATGTTTTTTGTTTGTCCCTTTTGACTTCTAGGCTGTGCAGTCAGGGTGGGCCTATTGACCCTGTTTTATTGTGTGTTTGCCCTGGTTTCTCACACTGTAACACATTTGTAGCCCCATGTGATCTTAGGTGGCCATCTCTTTCAAAGCTCACAATAGCTTGTTTTGTTTTTTTTCCCATTCACTTCTCCTGTTTGGCTTGAATAGTGTGAAGCCAGTTACTCCCAATTTGTGTAGAAATATCATGACTGTAATCAAATTATATATTCGATTCGAAATCTCTTGATGTTAAGTAAAGTCTTGAGTTGTGATTAAGATTTATTGATTTAGTAGTCCTCATGACTTAACCTTTCATTCTCTAGAATTTGCTTTATTAAGCGATGTTTGGGTTTCGTTATCCAGAGAAATACACACCAACACGCCTGTTCGTGTCAACGTCGGACATTAGTGATTCTCACACCAATGGCCCATGGTCTGTCTGCTCTGAAACGAGTCAGGGGGCCTCAGGCATTAAACTCAATCATTACTTCCCATCCTCCTCTCTGTTTTTCTTCCTGCCGCCTCCACCCTGGCCGGAGAGCCCCCCTAGGGGTCCTCGCGCTCCCCTCAGAGCTCTACACTCCCAGAGCTCAACACCTTAATACTGTTGACTTCTCAGTAAAGAGCAAACAGCAGCTCCTGAATAGGTAAAGTTTAGGTGAAGATGGATCATAAATACAGGGCGGCTTAAATGGCTCTTATCAGTAGGAATTCATGAGGGTTTAACTCATAAGTCCAGAAACTTGAGCAGCTTGTGGATCTTATGGAAAATATATTGTCATTATTGGAATGGAAAATGCCTATTATTTGACTGTGTAATGTACTATTATTAATAATAATATGCTGTCTAATATTTTGCTCTATTGTAGATTATTATTGAAAATCCTCTGGGAAACAAATAAGTATTGTGTGCATTACGATTTGAAAAACCTCATTAGGCAACGCTTTAAAAGTGCTATCTGATACCATTGTACTCCATTCATGTCAGTTTATACCCCATGCAAATGCAATAGTAGAAACGCAAAAGATATACATCGAAGTTCAGGTTTCAGATGAGTGGGAAAGTTCACGTTTGTCAACCATCTTATTGATGTCTAGTGTAACTGTATTGATGGTTAAATCGCTTGTCCAATAAGCAGAAGAGCGGTTTGTTTTTTTTTGTTTAGTTTTTACTTTTGCGTTATCAGATCATATGCTCTCTTATTCATTCCACAAAGGGCTGTGGGCTCGACTATGAATTATACCGCATTCCTCAGATTCCTCTATTGTATTGCAATGCATGCCACCCTCCTTCACTCCACCCACCTGCTGTAAAATCGGTAGTATAAAATGGTCCGTTCCAGTTCTGATTACTGATTGGCTTCTATGTAAATTCTCACAATCTACTTCTCTCACTGTTTTCTCCATATGCACTGTTGTGGGTAACAGAAAGGGAGGTGTCTGTGTTACTTGGGTTGCAAGTTAATTTGAGCTTGACTGTTGCTGGGAAGCCATGTTTTTACTTCACTGTGTCTTTCTCAAGTCTTGGAAGTTACTTAAAGTTCACAGGTTAATTGAAGATTGATTAACATTGAAATGTTAGATCGACAAGTGTTAGAGTTCTCAAAACAATACGGTTATTTAACAAGATTAGACTAGGGGTTATATAATTTGTCAGTTTGGAAATCAGATGCGAGTACTACAGACAGCTGTTTACCTCCATTGCCAGGAAATAAGGCTTGAAAGCCTGTAAAAAATTTTGAACATTGTTTCTTTGAATATTTGGTTGATTTGTGTGAAGGGCGGAACAATTGACAAGTTTGCAAATGATGAAATAAGCATCAGTTTCCTCTGTCAACTGGAGTAAACCCAGCTGTGCTTATTTTGAGCATATGAATATGTATCACTATCAGAAAATGTATTTGAGTTTTATTATATCAAGGCTATTTTTTATCCCAAAATATGTACATTTAAAATGTTATCCAACTTAATTATTACTAATAAATAATTCTTTATACCTCTGTGAAATGTGTTTCAAGAAGTGTGTGAGCTTTCAGTACAGTTTGTGCCGTCCAGGCTGATGGTGTGTGTTATGGGAGTGTGGACGCTAACAGATGTTCGACATATCTCCCAGCAAGGCAGATGGTGAAAAATTATGTACAGGAAAAAACTGTCATGCCCACACGTTTAAAAAGTCAAAGCCGTCATTGTTCATCCCACCACGGAAGAATGCCGTGAGGTCATGAGAGGAAGACTAATTGGATAGTAGCTTTGGGCTGAGGCTTTCCATCCGGACAGCCCCCCACTCATACTCACACAGCACCCCCTAATCCTGCTGCTTCCCTGAGCTCTCTCTCTCTCTCTCTCTCTCTCTCTCTCGCTCTCTCTCTCTCTCTCTCTCTCTCTCTCTTGGGCACCTCAGGCTGTGTTTGAGAGGTTTGAATGAGTGCTGAAGGAATACAGAGAGAGGTCCAAGCTTACAGTTACCTCACCTTACAGATCGAATTTCTCCTGGAACAGAAAGTCATAGTTGAAATAGTTTTTTAAAAGCTGGGTGTGATTTTATTTTGTTTGCAGCAAATCTGGATTCTTTCAGGGTCAGTCTTACAAAGTCATATTTAACACCAAAAACAATCGTTAGCTTTTTACTGTGGTATTTCCATGACAATAAAGTGCATTATCTCATACTTTATAATTTTCATTTTTGAGATCCTTATTTTATTTCTGGAAACTATTTTAAAATGTTCAGATTAAATAATTTAAAGTGATAAGGTATTTAATTAATAACAATAATAATATTATTAATATGATTGCCTTTTAAATGATTTATTAATTGATTTTTGAGTAAAATATGAATACAGTTTCAGAAAAATGTAATTTGAGATGAATGTTGAGCAATGGTCAACTATTGAGAAATAGGTCTCCCTAATGACAGAGGGCTGAACTGTGAACTGAGGCAGGCCCAAACATACAGGGTGTAGCTCAATTCCAATTCCTTGTTCTCGTGGGGAACGCCAAAAACAGAGTGAATGATTTTCCCGCACCGTAAATCTCTCTACTAAAATGTCCACCACATGACATTTAAGTATGGCTTATAATCAATTTAGCCATGATTAAATAATTTGCACTGCAGTAAACTCACAACAGTAAAGCTTTCAGAGTTGTTTAGATAACGCAGCCACTTATGCAGAGTTTTACTCCGTCTTGTAAACAGCTTTGTGAATTACTGTCGTCCCCTGCGAGCCAGTCAGCCTGGGGCCCGAGACTCCATTTACTGCTTTGTTGAACGAATGCATCTTTCTTTTGTTTTAAAAGAGCTGTAGCTCAATTGTCGTAGGTCTTTATCACCTCAAACATCTCCAATATGGCTTGAAGGTAAGCTAAAAGGTGTGAATTCATACTTTGGCAAAGCGCTCCACCTTTTTTTTTTTTCTCTCCTTAACCAAGGAATGTCAATCCTGAATGGAATCCCTGATTGCAAAGATCTGGATCTCACCTTTGAAACTATGAATGGGCAGAACTCCCCCCACACAATGAGACCTGTGCATTAGTGTTTCGTTTGTGATCCGGGGTTATTTGGTGTTTGTTTTAAGAGGATTTAATTGAGGCCATGTGACAGTTGCTTACCAACAAGACTGACCATGTTAATGTGATGTGATTTTCAGAGCCGGGCCTCTTGGAAGCGCCTCCTTTTGAAAGGAGACTAGTCAACGACCTCTCCATTTCAGAAGGCTTTTCAGTTTAGTCATTTCCCCCATAAAACTTGGATTTACCTTCGCCGCTCAAATAAATGCGTTTGACACTTCTAAAGGCTAAATCTTTTGCCCTCTGCCTTGCCAAGCAAGCACGCACAAGTCCTTTGGGAACTAGTCCCTCTTCTAAGCGAAAAAGATTTCATTTTTGTGTTTTCTTTACACTCTCTCTAATCAGAGGCTGGCCACCTTGTTTAAGGAGGAACTGCTTAGCTGCCATTGAAGACTCTAGTGGGAGTGAAAACTCAAGGATGTAGAGTATCTCTTCAATAATTCTATTTTTTTTTACCCTCAGTTCCTGAATTTAGTCATTCTTTCAGGGCCGATGTGTTCCCGTCTCAAGGCTCCTGTCTCTACTTGCGCTCGGTTTAAAGTGGATTTATGGCGGTCTCTTTAGACAGCTGCTGCTTCAGTGTTGGACTCATTCTGAAATGTTATGATATATAGCGTCACAAGCACAATGTGCACATCTGTCTGTGATGCTGGTTTAAAATTCAAGGCATCAGTCTAAAACATACAGAATGTGATCCAGCTTGGACTTCAGAAGGACAGGATGTAGAACAACGTTTAGTTATGCCAAAGGGGAGAGAATTGCAGTGTTGCAGCAGCTGAAATGCTTTGACACTGTGAGGGGACAAAATTAAAATGCACAATAAAAAATTTTTTTATACATTTCAAATTTAGCAGCCTTTTAAATGATCAAATAATAAAAGATGTCAGGTAGGATTGTTTTTTTTTTAGTTTCTGAAAGAAGAACTCTCATGCTCACCAGGGTTGCATTTATTTGATCAACAATAGAGTAAAAACCGTAATATTGTGAAATATTGTTACAAGCATTTTTACAACTTTTACATTTTAAAATATAACTTATTTTTTGGCAAAGTTAAATTTTCAGCAGCCATTACTCCAGTCTTCAGTGTCACACAATCCTTCAGAAATCATTGCTGATTTGGTGCTCAGGAATCATCAATGTTATGAATTATTAATATTGAAAGCAGTTCTGCTGCTTAATATTTTTTGTAGAAACTTTTTTTTTTTGAATTCTTTGAACAGATTTTTTTGCAACAATCTAAAAGTCTTTACTGCTTTTGTTCAATTTGATGTGTCCTTGCTGAGTAAAAGTTAGAACTTTCTTAAAAATCTTACTGAATAGAATCAAATGGAATAGTGGGTTAGCAAGGCCTATGTTTTTATGGTTAGCACACAAGCCTCAGCGTGTTGCCTGAGCCCTTCTCTCATCTTTCATAATGACCAGTTAAGCCACACTGAACCGCACAGTGCTGTTTCATGAACTTCCTCACCTTCAGAGGACATGTTTTTAAATGTAATGCCATATATTTACATCTCCGCTTTTTCCCCTTTTATAATGGCAGTGAAGTATTTTGCACTCAAACCCATGATTTTTTTGATGTGGATGACATTTTGAGTTCTGAAACATACAGTATGTTTTTATAAAATATTGACCTCTTATCACGCAAACCATGGGAAATGCTTCATGATATCTTGATATAAATTGGCTTAATGTAGCTATTTCCTTTACTCTTACATGTTGCTCATTATGTACTTGTTTAGGGAAGTCGTGGCCTAATGGTAGAGAGTCGTACTCATAATCGAAAGTTTGTGAGTTCGAGTCTCGGTCCGGCAGGAATTGTATTTGGGTGTAGTGAATGTACAGTGCACTCTCCACCTTCAATACCACGACGAGGTGCCCTTGAGCAAGGCACCGAACCCCCAACTGCTCCCCGGGCGCCGCAGCATAAAGGGCTGCCCATTTCTCTGGGTGTGTGTTCACGGTGTGTGTGTTCACTGCTGTGTGTGTGCACTTGGATAGGTAAATGCGGAGCACGAATTCTGAGTGTGAGTCACCATACTTGGCTGTATGTCACGTAACTTTCACTTATGGCAGCAGTTTTTACTCAACAAAGATGAATCTCTCATTTAACCATGTGTGGCTTGGATGTTATCTTCTGAGTTTTATCTCTTTTTTTTCTTAGTCATTCTATCCTTTACCCCCCTCCCCCCAAACTGGCATCACTCCAATCAGTTCAGCCAGTTATCATCCCTCTCCCAAGTCCCAACTCCTCTTGTCCTTGTCACACAGTCTCTGTTTGGTTACAGGTATGAGACCGAGAGAAATTGCATCCTAATGAGTCTGTTTAATGCAAAGGCTTAGTACCTAAGGCTGATAACCAGCGATATTGTGAGCTTTAACAAGGCACATAAACCCAGATCACCCCAAAGGGTGTTGTCCATATAATAAGTGTTCTAATTTGACCCAACGTGCCAAGTTTTCCATGCTAAATGCAAAATCAGACGTTTTACAGGTGTGGAGCAAGATTTTAGACCAATGAGATTTCACAGTGCGTTGAGCTACACAAGTCTGCAGCTGGTTTGGACGCTTTGTAAGGCAGAGGAAATGTATTTGGTGAAGATATGACAGCATGTGTCTGTGTGAGTCAGGACAGATTGTGAAAGACAGAGGAAGTGGAATAGAATGTCCCTGTCTGATAACTTGAAAGCTGTGCTTGATATTTGCAGAGATCTTGATGGTGGATATGCCTGAGACAGTTTGATCTGAGCGGCACTGAAATGTACATCTATTCAGCCTCACAATGGGGAGCCCCCACAGTTTTATCATCAATCCCCTGATTGTTCTGGAAGGAGTGGTGGAATTTCTCTTGTTCTTCAGTTCAGGGCGGTCCTGAACTTGAAGTGCTGGGTAAACCCATACTGCTGTCTTCTTACAGCTTCTTCAAGAGTGGAATAATGTGGCAGCATTTTCTTTGTATTATTTACATGAACTTATATTCGGAATATACTGAGGGATACAAATATCTGAATCTTTTAGAAAAATGTTTTTCATTTGAAACATGATAAAAACGACAAAAAAGTTTCTCGTAAAAATGTACTAGAAAAATTGCTAAATAATAAATATTTTTGTTTTTATTTACGATATAGTTTAAGGCAGAACATAGTATGTATTGCAGAAATAAAATATTTTAGGTAATCAATCAAATAAGAAAATGTAAATAGTATAAAATGCAATTAAACATTGAATTGCATTTTTCAAGTTCACTAGAAGTAGCAGCCCCCACTGTATTTATGGATTAAAGTCGATTTAATATCTGCATTCAGTGGCAGCAGTAATGAATAAGTGATTAGGCACGGAGGAATTTCCCATTAATGTGAAGATAAAAGAGCCCTTCAATTTGCTTCCATATAAGCCTAATTAAGTTGAGTTTGTGAATAGCTTTTTAGCTCCTGGAGTAGACTCAATACATCAGCGGAGTTCAAGTTCATGAGCAGAGAGTGACTTTTTCCCATGAGAATTATCAAATAAAACCAGCAATCACACAATAATAGTAAATAATGAGCACTAAATCAAGTTTAGCCCTATCTCCACAAATTCTCTAACATTCTGAAATCTAGTCTAATAGAGTTAATTTGTTTCATATCTTCTAGTATGTTCTCCATCCTAGCATGTCTACCAGCTGGTGCACACTCTGAGAAAGAGGCTCCTTCTGCTCATTCATTGTGATTTTTCTCAGCTTCAGGGAACACCTGTGGATACTTCCCTCACAGCTGCAGTCGATGATGGTTTAGGTCTGTGTAATGTCTGCTTTGTTGACCCAAAGGAAATGATTAATCGCCCAAAGGATGTGCAATATTTTTGGGATCACGAGAACATCAGGTTTCCAGTTTTTTTTAACCTGACTGCATGGGTCTTATTAGGATTTTGTTTTTCTTAATATTAAATTTCTTATAATTATAAACCTAATTTATTTGACTGTTATTACCTTTCCAACATTGGAGATGTTTGAAACAGTATGTAGACCCCGAAATCACATCTCTCAGTCTCCAATGGCTTGGTGACAAAGATGAGATGTCATCAAGTGTAAGTTCAAAGACCGTCCAGTGCGACGTCCCCCACAGGGCTTGACCCTTTCCTCTTCATGTGTGCCCTGGCTTCAGTCATGCCTTTGAGCTCCAGCACTGCTCCAGTGAGCACTACGAGTCAGTGCTCAAGTTCTCTTTGTCTGTCCTCCTGAAGCGCTTTGGCTACGTGAAGGGGCTTTTTTGTTTTCCTCTCAGCCAGCTTCTGGCTTGATTCTTCACTGCTTTGCCAAAAGATTTGGTTCATCTTGTTTTGCAAGAATACAGGGGAGACTTCAAATGTGAGGCATCAATGATGGCACTGTTCGCCGCGATGCTAGCACAGTTGGCGAAGAGCATGTACGACTCACATGTGAACGCTTTAGGGCATTGCAGTGTTTGGGTACTGGGCTTTAAAAGTCATCCTGCTGTTGTCGGATCCATAGCGGTGCCATATGTGGAAGCCTTGAGTTGTTATGTTCAGAGTGTGTCTTGAATTGGAAATGGTTCTATTTAGGCCTAATGTTCTTGCAAATGTTTCAATTCTTTATTTCATTGTACTTGCCCTGCTGTGAATTACAATCTGATCAAGAGGCAAATTAAGGCAATACCATGGCTTGAAAACATCTGGATAATGGTTGTGTGAGTAAGAGTAAGTTGTCCACCGAGAAAGTAGTAGAATTTGAAAGGCCTATAAGAAATATGGACAACTATTGGATAAAAGTGTTGCTGGAAAATAGCTCTGACTCACTGTTGTGCTGTCCTGTAATTTTCCAGTGTGCATGCAAGGAAAGTCTTATTTCACAAGCGTGACTGTCATCGGTTTCACTCTTTGGCAAAGACCAGTGCAGTCTTGTTTTGTTGGTTCTGGTCAATTAAAATGATAGTTCACTCAAACATTAAAAATCTCTCATTTACTCACCCCCATGTCTCTCCAAGCCCAGTTATGTAGAGCACAAAAAAAAACAATTGCCGCTCTATGGTCAAATATATTTTTCTTCTGTTCTAAAAAAGAAAAGGCCATACGGGTTTGAAACAACATGTAGGCTGAGGACATCTTGTCGTTTTAATGTTTGTATTTTGCTTGCTTATTTATTTATTTTTTGTTACAGGCTAGTGAGTGTTGCTGACCTGCAAGATTGCTTTTGTGTTAGTTTTTGTTTCAGGAGTTATGAAGGTTAAATTCTGAGGAAGAGGTAGTTTAGATTAGTTAGCTCTAAAGTTTATTTACTCCTGGTTGCTGTTTCTTTTTGTTAATTTCATCCCTGGCTATTGCAGTTTGTTTTCAAATTATTTTTCTGCACGGTTTTTATGTTGGTCTCTAAGTTGGGTCGTAACATAAATAGATTTTTTTTAGTGAACTGTTTATTTTTAAGCTCTGTTTTTGTTGTATCTATAGTGCATGTGCAAGTTCACTTAAATTAACATCATGTATTTGTATAGCAAAGTTGTATAGCAAAATGTTACCTTCCACTTATATTGTATAGAAAACAGCATCCATATTACATGCTCTGCATATTCCAGGTCTTCTGACACCATACAATAGCTTGTGTAAAATAAAACTCATATGAAGTAGTTCTCTAAGATTTTTTAAATAGTTTTTGGAGCGTGATAGCTAGCTATTTTGTGCTGATTGATCCTTTGAAATCTTTGATTCACCTTTGAGTCATTGTAAACTTTTGTTAAGCGCTACACGAGGCATTTTCAACTCCTTCACTGACAGAAAAGCTTAAAGCTCACGCCCTATTGTAAAAATCTCTCTCACTTCTGTTGAACTTTGACCTTGACAGCATGATGTGTGCCTGGGGCTCCTAAAAGTCAGCAAGTTCATTTTCATGTTAACGGCCATAATGCCCTCAGAGACTGCTGCAAGGTATGAGTCTTTGTCATTGCTTTAAATCAGTCCCTGCTTTAGCTGTAGTTTAACTTTTTGATGCAATCTTTCTGTGTATTTACTTAACACACAGTTGTCCCTAGTTTTTGAGGATTTGTTTGGAGAGCAAATTCTTTCCTAAAGCAAACATTGGTCCCCCCCCATGGCCTTGCTAAAAGATGGTGTCATTTTCTGCACACTAAATAAATGTCTCTCCATACCATTTCCATTTGGCCCCTGGTTGCAGTCTCTCCCAAACATACGCAGCTTGCTCAGACATGTAAAAAAGGTTTTACATGCTCCGCATAATTGCTGGAGGACCTTACAAAGCTGCAGAAATCCAGACTAGCACAATAAAGGAAGCTTCTTGTTAAGGTTTGAGATTATGCTCTTCTAGTTTTTACAAGACAATATTGTATTGCATGTTATGCATTAAATAGTGAAAAGAAGGATTTCAGGCTGGTTGATGATAAAAGGGTTCCAATTGCAGCAGAGATAAAAAAGGTAGTTTTAAACAGATAAAGAGAGATTAAAAATGTACAAATTTTTTTTTACAACCTGAACTATTCCAAAAAAAATTAAATACATGCGCATCATAGAAGTGGTGTATTCAGGTCATTGTATTTATACATCTCAAAAATATTATGTCACAATCATTTGAAAATTGGGGTGTCCCCCTCTAATTTCTAAGGTGTTCACGCTCCTGAATATTTCAGCAGCTAGAGCGAAAAAATGAACAGAACAATGGAAATTTGAGGGCAGGATTTGCAGATCTTATCAGACAGGATGGAGCTCTGAGGCATTTTAGGTGAAAAAAGGATATGTTTGCATGGCGTTATGCCAGCTGTGTAATATCAGACTTGTCTGCTTAACCTTGATTCCTTTTTCTGTGCAATCTTTCAGAGATGTGTTTGTTTGACACCTGTGGTGCTGACTTAGTCTTATCCAGTCCTTGAATCCGGCTCTATCTGCTAGTGGGCCGTACCGAAGCACAGATTGTTTAGAAAAGAGAGCGTATGGTATCCAGTCATCTTCCACTTTATCTGAACTCTGTTCTACCTTTAGCTTGCCGACACTACTACCAGTCTATCTGTGTGATATTTGCCTTGCAGTCCCTGTATATTAAAGAGCACATCTCACTAATCTCACTTCTGGTTACCTAAATATATTCTGCATATCCTCACCGTATCTGATCATATGCTTATCTGTGACTTTCCCGTGCATCGTGTGCCCAACTATTTCAAATTTTTGCATTTCCCATTTAAAAATTAGGACTGGAAATGATCCCCGGATCCAGTCCATCCCCGGTTCATTGCGTTATAGTGTTAAATTTGAGTGTTTTCAGTGTGTTTTGAAGGAATGAAGAATAAACTGCAGGGCTTAACATTGCCTTCTCGTCTTGTAGGCAAGGCTTTCGACATCACCTATGTGCGCCTGAAGTTTCACACCAGCCGTCCTGAGAGCTTTACCATCTACAAGCGCACTAGTGAAAACGGGCCCTGGACTCCCTACCAGTACTACAGCGGCTCCTGCGAGAAGACCTACAGCAAGATCAACCGTGGCTTCATCCGCACTGGTGAGGACGAGCAGCAGGCTCAGTGCACAGATGAGTTTAGCGACATCTCACCGCTCACCGGAGGAAACGTGGCCTTCTCCACGCTCGAGGGCCGACCCAGCGCATATAACTTTGACAACAGCCCTGTACTGCAGGTAAACCAGTTTTCTATTAGTCTATTTTTGAGTTCTCACTCACCTTCCATTGATTGCTCTAACTCATTCGCATTTACACCACTCACAGTCTCAGACATAACAAAGTTGTTGGTGTGAATCAAACTCCGTTTCCAGATGTGTGGTTGTGTAGTAATGTGCGATTGCAGCCAAGTTACTTTTTCCAAGATTTTTCTGTCCAGATTGAGCAACGTTCCGCAGCCTCAAACAAACAGCTCATAATTTAGAAGTGTTTGCATGTGAGAGATATTAGTATTTGCAAAATATGACAATAAAACAACTATTTTCATTTATTTTCTGTATTGTCTGGAAAAGAAGTTTCACCAAGTTGCTATTGTAACTGCAATAGCCGAAAAGCATTTAGAAATTGATCAAATGATAAAGTAATAGTAAAATAGTAGTAGGATTGAAGTGGATCACATCTACCTTTAAATGATGATTGTGTGATTGTTTAGTTTATGTATTCCTAGCTGAATTTTCAGCAGCCACTACTTTAGTCTTCAGTGATACATTATCTTTCAGAAAATCATTCTAACCTGCTGATTTGGTGCTTAAGAAACCATTTCTTATCATATATATTGAATGGTTTTGCTGGTTATTTGTTTTTGTGGAAATTCAATTCCACATTTGAGTTCAATTCAATGCATCCTTTATGTCTAAAAGTACACAAATATTTTAATTTATCTGAAAGACAATTATATTTGTTTACTTTTTTGAGCACCATTGAGCACCATTACTGTTTATTTTATTTTTGGTTAGCACCATTATGTTGTTTTTTATTTTATTTTTCATGGCTGAGCACCATTATGTTGTTTTGGTTAGTTTTGTTTATTTTATTTTTCATGGCTGAGCACCATTATGTTGTTTTGGTTAGTTTTGTTTATTTTATTTTTCATGGCTGAGCACCATTATGTTGTTTTGGTTAGTTTTGTTTATTTTATTTTTCATGGTTGAGCACCATGGTTTTGTACCTCCGTGAAGTTGGCACCACATAAAAAGAAATGATCACCAAAACTATGCCATTTGTTTGTGCTACGTTTGTGCTGATTTGTACTGCATAAACAAACGTTTTTGCTTGTTTGGTTTCTTTTAACAACACAAACCGGCACAAACGAACAGCACCAGTTTAGAGAGATTTGGACGGCATTGGGTGGAGAGTGACGTCACTGCCCCGGATTATGATTGTTATTTCTAAAAAGGGGAAATATATATGATGTTCATTTCAACGGCACAAATAAATGACACCAGTTTTGTGCGATTTAGATGAACTGGGGTGGAGAGTAACATCAGAGCTCCCGAAAACAATTTGGTTATATCTATGGAAGGAAAATGATACAGTGTTTGTTTTAATGACACAAACCCAGCACAAACGAACTGCGTCGAATTGGAGCAACATGGGGTAGAAAGTGACGTCACACGATCAAAAAAATTATGTTTCATATCTCAACCAGCACAACATCTGCACAAACGAAGGGCACAGTTTTGGTGATTATTTCTTTTTATGGGGTACCAACTTCACAGAGCTTTATTAAGCATCAATTTTATTGTTAAATAGGTTTACGACAATTTTCTGTCCGTTACACACCACAAAATTACTGTTATGCAGAAATGCTAGTGTTACATTGTTTCATTTCACCATAACTTGACAAATTTCCTGAGACCACAACCACAGAAAAAAAACATTTTCAGACTAATTAGCTGAATAAAAGACAGACGCTCAACCCAATGTGAGCTGAGTCAGTCCTTCCACGTGCTGACTATGGAATTTGTTGTCAGGCAGAGAAAGCGGTCTGCATGCGGAGCCAAAACAAGATGCTGCCGTGGTTACAGGGAGGCGAAAAGAGGTTAAGTGTGTGAGATATTAGCAGGAGTGGGTGGACAGCAGATAATGTATGGCTGAATTCATGCATGGAAGCAGGCAGGCTGACTGCGGTGTGTTTGTGAGACCCGTGGTGCGCTGTCCAGGTGCTACGTTGCCTCCCGCTCTCTCAGCACAGCCAACTGTTGCAACATGTTACTAGGTCACACCCCCAGATTTCCCACCCTGTTCTGATTGTGCTTGGCAGCACACAGACACAGCTGAAAAAGAGTGTGTGTGCATGTGATGGACAACGTGCAGTGTACATGCAAGAGCTAGGACACTTGGATTTGTTGATTTGTGTCTCCTTGAATTATTTGTATCAGTTTTTTCATCATGTGCTGTCATATGTTGAAAATTCAACTCGGTCCATGTAGCTTCTGATTTACAAAAGAGAATTTAATATAGGTAGAGATTTATATTCGTGTAGGATGGCACCTTTAATTAACAAAATTAAGCAGTATTATTATGGCAAACATTTGTTATTGTTATTTTTATTTATTTGTTTATCGTAATGTTGTTTTTCAAATGTAATGTTACCTTTACCAGATGTACAATTTTAGCCCTGTCGCCAGATACTTCCATATCAGACATCTCATGTGGCGTAAAGCTATTATTACCAAAGGCTCAAACTCTTTTTATAGGAATGGATCTGTTTCGGTGGGTTTATGTGACTGTCATGCCAGGTCCTTTATAGAAGTGTGTGATGAGTGAAGATGACGTGGACTTTGAAAATGATCCACAACAAACTGGCTTCACTCATCATCTGTCATTAAGAGCATTAGTTGATAATTAGCTGTTACATGTATATGTTCTCTCTTTTGTTTCCAAGCAGTGCTGAGGGTTAGATTGTGTTGTATCACATTTCTTGGGGGCTGAAAAGGGTTAAAGTCAAAGTGCACTCAAGTGTGAAAATCCTGTCATCATTGTTTTGCTTAAAACACATGATGTAAGTTTTCCATGAAACACAATAGGAGTCCTGTTTGCTCTTTTCCAGACAATGAAAGCGGATGGTGACTATTACTTTCAAGCTAAAAAAATGGCCTTATGAAGTAGTGCGAACATTTTAAACACTATTCAGACTCTAGAATTTAGGCAGAATTTAGAGTCTAACGTGATCGGTTTCTAATTTTAGTTCAGAGTTTTTTGCTTTTAATCACATTATGTGAAGTGAAGCTGTTTTTGCTCTGACAGATTTATTTATGCAGCTTGTCCAAATATAAAATGTAAAAAATGAGATGATGGACACTGTAGTGCTTTAATATATTTTAGAAATGGATTATTTAATATATACTCTTAAATTGTAATTTAAAAACAATATACAAATATGTAACATTTAGCTAAAATGATGTGAAAAATACATTTGTGACATGCAGTAACAATTACTCGCACCTTGATAGAAGATTTTGATCATACTGCCCATTCCTAAATATAGTATAGCTTTGTGTGAGGAAAATCTGATATTATTAATGACCCCACATTTCAGTGTGATAAATCTGTGTTTATGTAACATGTTTCTCAAGGAGAAGAGAACTGTGGTGTCTTTGGCTCTCTTCCTATGCTCTGGATCACGGCTGTCAGCTATGGATAAGGTGTCAGAATGACTTGAGGAGGTTTCCTCCTCAGTGGACTGAAAATGTTCACCGTTGTTACAGGGTTGCCTGGTTCCACTTTGACCTCCCGTGTTATTCTGTCAGCCCCGCTTGTAAAATAACAACTCACACGGTTTATAGCGAAACCAGAGGAAATGCTTGCAAAGCTTTTAGAAAGGGCTAAAGTCTTGGTCTGACTCATGTTTTCGTTGGTTGCTGAGATCGTTCCCGTTGGCACTCCCAGCATGTGGCCGCAAACAGCCAAAGTTCAACTGCAAGTACTGGGCGACATCATTCTACATTTACTTGATAAACGTCACACTGGTGTTTTTCTCTTCCCATGAAATCTTCCTGCAGACATTACAGTGCCTCACCGTGACTCCAGCAGGTTTGGTTTAGATTAGAGGCCTGAGGATTTATTTTCTTTAGACATCTGCACACAGAACAGATGGGAAGAATTCTTCCCTGCTAAAACCACTGTATTAACTATTCCAAAAAAAGAAAACAATTATGTTACATGCTCATCTATGACTGGCCTTCCTGTGTCTACATTCTTGCTTTTATTGTCCAATTTTGTAATTTTTTTTAATGCCTAATTTGTAATTTTGTTTCTCTCTATCAGGATTGGGTGACTGCCACGGACATCAGAGTGACCCTGAACAGATTAAACACTTTTGGAGATGAAGTTTTCAACGATCCCAAAGTCCTCAAATCCTACTACTACGCTATCTCTGACTTCGCTGTGGGAGGAAGGTAGGTTTTCAGTTTCAACATCTGCTCTCTGAACAAAACACAAGTTCAAATCATCATCTCCAGCTGTTCTGCTCATGGTTCTCTCTGTTGCTTCACTCTCCTGCATAAATATGTTATTATATAATTTAATGAGGCATTCACATATCTTCCTTGTACTCAGACCACGGATATCAACAGCTCCATCTGGAATGCTGGACTTGTGACCCGAAAGATGATATGAGGTTTTTTTAGAGTGCAAACAAAATAAATGAACCTCCGCTTTGAAAAATTAGATCGATGTGGTGTGAGTTTTCATGCTTTGAGCAAAATAGGTTGATTGGGATGCATTGCTTCACTTTAAAATCTTGCTTCATGGTAAAAAAAAACATCTCTGTGAGAACGAGTCTATAGTTAAGATAATAGCACAACTAATTCTTTGTTTTTAAAGCATTTTGTTCGATTGTATAAAGGACCAAAACAATTAATTCTAGCTACACCAATGAAATATACATTACCTCCATATACTATGACAGTGAGCTTTAGGGATGAAAGACATGCTGAAGAAGCCTGTATGAGGGATCAGAGCGCTGTCGAGCAAGTGTGAAACATCTCTAGGTGCACCATTGCATGTCTTTTCACCTTAATCTGTTTGAAATGTGGAGCAGATTTCCATTACACAGCCCACATTCCCTACATTCCTGCCTGGGAGTGCTGGATTACAGAGTGCAGTGGAACTGGAATGGGGCGGCAGAGAGTCTGGAAAGGGAAGGGAACAAGGCCGAGGCCGAAGGGAATAATTTACACCTGCTGCCTCACGGCCTCTGAGCTCCTGTCCAGCAGACACATGATCTGATCACCAGAAACGTAGCATCCTGGGAGTTTAATTGTATCCATGCAGACACATGATCTGATCACCAGAAAAGTAGCATCCTGGGAGTTTATTGTATCCGTGATAAATATATATATTAGGATAAGAAAAGAATGCACGTCTGATGAGTGCACATCCTCCACCAAGCTGTTATTCCTCACGTCACCTTTTCCATGAGGCTTTGCCAAGGATCACCTGAGACAATGTGCAAGAGGTGGCTTTAGCTGCACAAGCCCTCTCTTGTTCTGAGGGGTCTGTCAAGTTATCTCCATTGGCGAATATGTTCGTTGCTGTGTGGTCATGACAAGTGGAGTTGAGGACAAATAAGATTTTGTGCCCAAACATTGGCACTGAAAATAGTGAGAAAGAAAGCTTTAGAACTAATGTATTATCATGTTTCAGTATATTTTTGTCATGTTATTTTGTGTAGCGTTCGGTCCAAGTTGCAAATATAATTTATGAAAAAAAACTAAAACTGCAAATTTAGCAAATAAAAGCTGCGTCTCGTGTTAAAGAGAATTTGACACTTCAGCTAAAAATTGTGAAAAGCAGAAATTAAAGATGCAGCCACAGACAATTTTATTAAATGTTATACATTTTATTAAATAGGAGCAAATAGACTGTTCAAAGAAGAAATAGTATTTTTTTTTCTATGCATATCTTGGAATTTATGCTTTGTTTCCCTTTTAGTCTTCTTAACAGATAAAGAAATCGTCAAGCAGTCTTGTGCATTTTGGGAATATATAATAAATGTATTTATTTATTTTTGTAATATTTAATTACATATAATTTCTTAAAATATATTAAAATATTATTTTGTTTTATCCCTAAATTTGAATAAAAATACTAGTGAAAGGCTTAAAATATAGTGCTCAAGTCATATAGATTGCTTTTAAGATGCTTTAAATCTGTTTTTTTTTTTTATGTAATTTGTGTTTCCAGCTTTATATGCTATAGTATGCAATATTTACCAAAGGTTAAAAAGAACTTAAAACAGTCTGTTCAGCCCTGCATACTATAGCAGTGCTGTACTGTACTACTGAATACTCTCTGCCGCTGTATCAAAGGGGAGGCAGGATAAAGACACAGACATCAGCTACTCAATCTCAAAACAAAGGTGCAGTGACGTTTCAGTGATAGGCTCAACAAACATCATCAGAGCTCTGTGTTTGAACAGCTTTGCGGCACGTTTGTGCCTGCTTGGTTTGTTACGCACAACAGCGGCAGGATGTGTACACATACAGTAAGTGTGCCCTATCATTGTGTGGTGGCCCTTTTGCACCTGACCGGTCTGTTACCTTCCCCCTCCCCGCCCAGGTGCAAGTGTAACGGCCATGCCAGCGAGTGTGTGAAGAACGAGCGCAGCAAGCTGGTGTGTAACTGCAAACACAACACAGAGGGACCAGATTGCAACGTGTGCAAGCCCTTCTACAATGACCGTCCCTGGAGGAGAGCCACTGCTGACAATTCCAACGAGTGTCTGGGTAAGTCTGGTCTTCAGTGTTTATTCAACTCTTCCTCAAAAAAAAAAATTAAATTGCGTTCAAAGGTTTTCCTCATGTAAAGAAAATTGTGATAATTTATTTACCATCATATCATTCTAGACCTGTATAAAAAATGACCCTTTTTTATATTGCCAAGCTCAATAAATGTTGAAGAACCTTTTATGAAAAATTATGCCCTATATTCTAAATATTTACTACCAATTAAACGTGCCATAGAATGGAAACTGTATTTACTTTGGCATAGTTGAATGATAAGAGTTCTGTACATGGAAATGACATATCGTGAGCCTCAAACATCACTGTTTCTTCCTCCCATGTACATTTCGTGAATAAAAATGCCCTCTGAAAAATAGGCGAATCAGAACATAACACCGACTGTGACGTTACAGTCGGGACCACTAATAGTTACGCCCCCAACATTTGCGTATACCAGCCCATGTTCTGTGCCAGCCGAGCCAAACCATCAGAAGTTCTGCAGGTATTACAAGCTAGGACAACAGAAAAAATGGCAGATCATGGAAATAATTATGTTTCAGGCTGTGCAGAGGGATGGGTTGGTGTCTGTATTCAGAAAGGCACGGAAAGCAAATAACGCGTTCTAATAAAATAACACGAGCCACTAAAGGGACATGGTTAGCTCCTTGCTAGCGGTAGCCTGTTACATTATAGTACATAAGATTCCACTTACCACATAAACGGAGTAAGGAGAGATGACTGAGGATGATGGCAAATTATTTACAGATCCTGAGCACCACTGACAAGCATCTGATCTAGTCAAATGTGTGGTAATTACTGCCGCTCCATACAGAGGCATACATTTCATCTAACAATAGGGGGGGCAATAAACCTAAAATTCATCAAGAGCAATTTTTGAAGGGGACCCAAATAATACAGCCAAAATTGTACTTGTATGGATATATGTGTACACAGCATGTGTATAGCATGGAGACCATGTTTAAATATGAGTTTGGTTCATATTGTTCACCATGCGGTCATATTATAATTATTATTTTGTGTCCTCCGCATAGTATTTAGATTTTGTCTAAGACTGAAGACTTCTCTTTAGATATACACTGATCGGTCACTTAACATCATATTGAGAAAAACCCAACACAACCGATGTCTACAATATTTGCCTAATATCAGTTCAGGCTTATCGCCGTGTTAGTTATGGTGGTGACGAGCTACAGAATTAATCTTGGTAACTTTATGATCGCTCACAGAAAACTACATCGGATATCATTATTTTTGTCATGCCTGATATATTAATGATCCAGCTTAAAACGCTTTTTTAGTGTTTATTTTGTTTTACTACTTACACAATTATTTTAAGTATATGTCCATTATATTATTTACAATACACAGTCACTTGTAATGATATTATTGGGGGGGTCAACCCTCTGATAGGGGGGTCCTGTCCCCTACGGGATTTACGCCTATGGCTCCATCGTATAAACAGAGTTTGTGCGATCGCGAATCTAGAAAGTGAAAGTATAAAGCGATTGTGAATTTGAAAGCAGTTTCAGTGCCCCGCATATTAATATCGGCTCCCTGATGCCCGCATTTTATTTACAGTATAATTACCCAACGATATAACTGTGCGAGAATGTATGTAAATATATATTTTCCCTGTGTCTCCTTCCTGTGAGCTACTGAAATGAGCCGCACTGTGAAACAGCCAATCAGAGCAGAGTTCAACATTATAATTCATGACCCTTCCAAATAAGCCAATAACAGACCATTTCATTCTAGGGAGTAATCCTAGGGTTGTGAATGCATATGTAAAACCGTTTCTGGAGAAATTTTGCCCTCACCTAAGCCACATACCTTGTGTAGATATCAGAGAAGAATTACAAATATTGTATGTATCAATGCATTCTTATGGCACCTTAAAAACAATGTTTACCTTTAAGCATCATGTTATGTTATAAATTTAAATGTTTTTTTTTAAATAATAACAATAAACACTATTTGTTAATGTTATTTACTGCTATTTTTTCTACCAGAGATCTCGAGTCTCATTCATGCTTGTTGAATTAAAATGAAAAAAAATGCTGTAATAAATAAGGGTGCAAATGAGATTCTGTTCCTCTCGCTAGGTTTATGTATATATTCAGAATACTCAGGACAGTGCACAAGTCCTATGAAACACTTTTAATATGTTTTAATGATGATTTAATGTTTTTTTTAAGCTAAATCACCATTTATGTTCCATGTGCGGAAAGCAAATGCTCGCAAATCATCCTTAAGATAATGCCTTCTGTTGTATTAAAAAAAAAAAATTAATGGTAAAGCAGGTTTAAGACACATTCATTCATAGGTAAATACAGTTTATTGCCATATTGGGGGGAGAGGGCTATCCCATTTATGTCCTCTCAGAAATTGAGTTGAATAAAGTAAAAAGATGCAGAATCCACCCATTTGACCGCCGTCATGAACACATTGAGAACTACAGTCTTTCCCCACAGACTAGCCTACCAAAGTTATATTGTATATGGAACGGGTGTCTGGTGTCCTCCCTCCCCTTCTTTGGACACATGCATTCAGGCACTTCCTAGAAATGCATGACTAATGTGCGCATCTGATGTACAGCAGCCTGAGACCCAGTGTTCTCACACCCACACAGCTCCAGCTCCTCCATCTTATTTCCACTGTCTCTCTTTCCATTTCTCTCTCATGAACATGTCCACTAATTGCTCCAGCAGATATCTTACTCGAAATCCTGATGAATGCCAAACCACATCTGCGTAATTCAGTTCCTGTACCACCCCAGATTTTTCAAGCATTTATTTCATGTACAATTGTTCACATTAATGCCACCCCTGGGAGTTTTTACCGTTACGTTCTGACTGGAGGTCCTGTGGCTCAGTGGTAGAGCATTGCGTTAGCAGCGCAAAAGGTTGTGGGTTCAATTCCCAGGGAACACGCATACTGATAAAAAAAATGTGTAGTTTGAATATACTGTAAGTCGCTTTGGATAAAAGCGTCTGCTAAATGCATACATTTAAATGTAATGGAGGTTGTCTCTCTGTTTCAGCTTGTAACTGTAATGGAAAGAGTGCCGAATGTTACTTCGATCCTGAGCTGTATCGGGCCACTGGTCACGGAGGTCACTGCCGCAACTGTGCTGACAATACGGATGGGCCGAACTGCGAGCGATGCCTGGATAACTACTACAGAGACCCCTCTGGCCAGCGCTGTCTCTCCTGCAACTGCAACCCTGTTGGTGCGTATAAAGACATACTGCACCAGTCCAAAGTAGAAGATGCATAAACAACCATGCTTGTTCAGTTTTTTTTATCCTTTTATTTTGGTGTAAATTTGAACGGGCCCCCAGAACTTGATTTTATAACCGTTTGTTTTACTGGTTCTTCATCTGCAGGTTCTCTCAGTACCCAGTGTGACAACACTGGCAGATGTAGCTGTAAGCTAGGAGTGATGGGAGATAAGTGTGACCGATGCCAGCCTGGGTACCACACACTGACTGCGGCAGGCTGCAGGTAAAGTGCTTTAACTCATCCATGCTGGCGTGGCTTCAACCACCAACCTGCAACACTTTTTTACTTTGTAAGGACCTCAGAAGCTGTCCTTCATTTCGGGAAGATTATATTTGATTTGCAGATCCATTTATCAGTTGATTCCTTCTCCTTGACCGTCTTGCTCCCTCTTTTCCCTCTCCAGACCCTGCTCTTGTAATCCAGCCGGAAGCACGCAGGAGTGTGATGTCCAGACAGGACGCTGCCAGTGTAAGGAAAATGTGGATGGATTCAACTGTGACAGGTCAGACTCAGTACTTTAGAAAAACATTCATGCACATGTTCACATACACAATTGCAAATGTTATGGCTTTTTAAACCCCCTGCTGATAGTGTTGTTCATACTTGACTTGTTCACAAGGACCAAAGTTAGAATTACTAGGATTGTTTAAATATGTTCTCAAATTAGAAGCGAGTCATCAACAGAATTAACTCGAACATCAACGCTCCAAATACCCCATAAAGATTGTCTGCCTTTCAGCTCCTGCTCTGTTATGAGGATGTCTGTCAAAGCTTTTATAATCAGATGTTTATAAGGGGCGTCTGCAGTCTACACCATTTTTCTTATGGAAAGTCCCTATGTGGGTGGCACACAGAGGCTCTGAGGCCATGCGTGTGTCTGAGAAACAGAATTAGGACTCTCAGTGTCAGATGGAAGAGAAAATAGCTCCAGGATTGCAAAGGTTTCCCTGCAGAGAGCCCTCAGCCGGACCATGTAGGGCCTCCAGACTTGCAGTCACCAAAGTTGAACCAGTCTAGTGTTCTGCTTGTTGACTGTGATGGGCCTTCTCTACGCGTTTCATTATGTGTCTGTAATTTAGTGTGATTAATTAAAAAATAAAAATAAACAACTTTTTTAAAGGAGTCTCTTACACTTACCAAGGCTGCATTTATTTGATAAAAAATAAATTGGTTTTTGTATTAATATATTTTCAAATTAAATTGATTCCTGTTATGGCAAAGCTGAGTTTTCAGCATCATTACTTGTGTCTTCTGTGT
Source organism: Ptychobarbus kaznakovi (assembly GCA_027422405.1). Classification (NCBI taxonomy): domain Eukaryota; kingdom Metazoa; phylum Chordata; class Actinopteri; order Cypriniformes; family Cyprinidae; genus Ptychobarbus; species Ptychobarbus kaznakovi. The sequence continues at coordinate 8,376,794 of CM049805.1, read as the reverse complement.
CACATGATCCTTCAGAAATCATTCTACTGTGCTGATATGGTGCTAAAGAAGTTTTTACCAGTGTTGTACTGCTTAATATTCTAGTAGAAACCATGATTTATATTTTTTCAGGATTATTTGCTGAATGAAAAGTTCAAAAGAACAGCATTTATTTAAAACAGAAACCTTTTGTAGCATTATACATGTCTTCACTGTTACTTTTGATTGATTTAATGTGCTCTTGCTAACGAAAAGTAATAATTTATTTAAAAAAAACATAAACTGCAAACTTTTGTACAGTAGGACAAAATAAACATTACAATAAAGTACAATAGTTACAACAGTTCAGTGTTCAGTAATCAACACAATTTTTTTTCACAAATATTGATATTGTGATTAATTCAGTTGAATAATCTGGATATTTTTGTCATTGATTGGCAGTCTTAATTTAAACATACATCCCAAATATTTGGCATTTCCAGTTTGATTTTCCATAATCCCGGCTCTACTACTTGCTTTTGCCTTGCACTTTTTTTCACTAAAAGAAATACCTCTAACCCTTTCATTCACATGTCAGCTGTGACATTCCTCTCAGTCACCAAGTTTGGCCACACATGAACTGGATAATCCCTGCAGTATATACTCCTGAGACACACAGACAAAGGGGGAGAAGTGAAAAGACAGATTCAGGAAGGACGAAAGGAGTGTGTGTCTGAAGCGACAGCTCTTGATTTATGTGTGACCTGTTTTTAGAGGCCTTACGATGATCTCACTGATGTTAACTGATGGCCTGCTTCACTCACTCTACACGTTATGACCTGTGGGGCCCACATACAAAACAAAAAACTGTATTTTTCAATAACTTAATGCTGAATAAATACCACATCACATTTCACGACACCTTTTGTGAGAATGTTTGGTAACACTTTAGATGGAGCACATATTCACTGTTAAGTGTTTTCCCTCAATAAACTCCTGATTTGCTTCTTATAAATAGTTAGCTGGGTAGTGGTTAAGTTTAGGTTGGGTCTGGTTAAGGGATTATTTAGAATATGGTCTTGCAGAATAAGGCATTAATATGTGCCTAATAAGTACTAATATACAGCCAGTGCGCTAGAAATACGCATGCTAATAATAAGCAACTAGTTAAAAGTGAGACTTGGTTGCTAAACTAAAGTGTTACCAAATGTTTTATCCACAGATGTATATATGGTGGTTTTAAAACATGTTATAGAAGTGTAATTGTAATTACTATAACAATAATTAAAATGGATATCATGACGGCAAATAAAACAATATTTAGTAATAAAATAAATTATTATTATTATTGAAATAAAATGTTTTTCAAGAGTAACATGTCAAATATTATATAAAGCTAAATTAGAGAAATCCACAAAAACTGATTAGTCAACCGGCTTTCATCATTCACTTTTCACTTTTTATGGACCTCAGAAGCAGAGTATGGAAAAAGCATTTGCATTTCCAGACTTTTGCCCCTATTTAATTTTTTATAATAGAAAATTAAGAATATAACGAAAATAAAGTAGTGTATTTTCATGGCATTCTTTAGTGACTGTAAAACATGACCGAATTAATTCAAGGTGGACTTCATTATGCATAATGCAGGTTATAAGCACTCTGGTTTCTTCTCACAATATTATTAGCACCGTATTTCATAGCCTCAAGGACTTTTGCAAAAAGGAAAATTATACAGACTTTTGTGTGCACAAGAAACCATTAAACCAAACAAGCGTTAAAGCCTTGAAATATGACAGTGCCTAAATGAAAACCAAATTTTTTTTTTTTTTTTTTTTTTTTTTTTTTACAGCAACAGTTTTTTATAGACCCTTGAAATTGGCAAATAGGACAATGCACACAGCCGTATTATGCCATCAGCCTATTTCATGTCATGGTTTCTCCACCGCAGCAGAGGATGTGCTAAATTGGAAATTAGGCCTTGATATTAGAGGGACTACCATAGGAAAGCCCAATTTTGAGCAAGTAGATCTCTATTAATTCATGTGCATTCATGCTGTTGTTTTATTCCTAGTAAGATGGCAGAGATGCACAAAGGAAACGGGTTGCTGTATATAAAACTATAAATTGAAATGCGTAAGCATGCTAAAAATCCCCATGCGCTTGTGAATAGTTTCTCAAGAGCACAAAAAAGTTTTCTGTGCATGCAAACGTCTGTGTTTATAATTATAATTATTTGTATTTAATTTAGGGGCTCTGTATTTTGTCACTTCACGAAAATCAATGAAAATACCCCTGAGAAAATAAAAATATCTACAGATGACTGCTCTATAAACCAAAAATAAAGCTGAAAGTAATGCTGTTGATGAACCTTTTATGTTAAATATGGCTGAGGGTTTGGAAATGTAAGTCTGGAAAAATATGGAATTTTGAAATGGAAAATGTATAGGAACCCTGGAGGAAATCACATGGCATTTCACAACACCTTTTGTGAGAAGTTTTCAGCCACAGATGTGTGTATGGTGGTTTTAAGGCGTGTAAAGAGAGAAATTAATAAAACTGTAGTAATGTATTTATGTGGACAACAATTTAAATATATAATTAGTATGGCAATAATTAAAATGTCCCTGAACTTTACAGATGAACTAATCCGGCTGTCTCATTACTAATAACCTTTCGCGTCTTTCTCTCAGGTGTAAACTGGGCTACTTTAATCTAGACCCCCAGAATCCTCAGGGATGCACTCCATGCTTCTGCTTCCAGCATTCCACTGTGTGTGAAAGTGCTGATGGCTACCACATACACAAAATCACCTCTACCTTCGACAGGGGTCAGTATCCATCCAATAGAGTGTCAACACCCTCTATATACTAATTGCTGATGCTATAATGTAAAATCAGCCACTGTTACAAATGATTGTGACATGGAGAATGAATAATATATCTTCTGTATGACTTTGAATAGATGAAGAGGGCTGGAAGGGACAGCAGAGAGACGACTCTAGTGTTCCCGTGCAGTGGTCACCCACCTCTGGAGAAATCTCACTCATCTCAGAGGACTACTTCCCCATCTACTTTGTGGCTCCAGGTATAATCACAAATGTGGTTTCCTCTGTAGGTTAAAGGGGCAGAAGGTTTACTGAATAAGACTGGTCTAATCATCTGGGATATTTTCTTGTAGAGAAATTTCTTGGTAATCAGCTGCTGAGCTATGGTCAGAACCTCACGCTGAACTTCAGGATTCAGCGACATGATGCTCGACTGTCAGCGGAGGACATTGTGCTGGAAGGGGCTGGGCAGCGTGTTGCTGTGCCACTTATTGCCCAGGGCAATTCCTACCCAGGAGAGGAGACACAAACCTTTGTGTTTAGGTGAGGTCTTTGAGTTCCTTTTTTTTTAAACTAGGGCTGGTAATTGTTTAAATCAAATGATTTAAATTAAGATTGACATATTCAAGTGCATAAAAATACACCAAAACAGTAATATATTGTGAAATATTATTATAATTTAATATAACCGTTTCCCATTTTAGAATGTAATTAATTCCTGTCATGATAAAAGCTGAATCAGCAGCCATTACTCCAGTGTCACATGATCCTTCAGATATTTTTCTAATATGCTGATTTGGTACATATTTGTCTGGGTTCTTCAATGAACTTTAAATGTAAATTACATGCATTCAAAATTCATCAGAATACAGTGACATTAATTGCCATGTTTAGTTTTCATAATCAGCTCATTTATCTTTTTGCAGCTCACTATATTTATGCATATGTGTAGCTTATCTGATGTACTTGAAATGTTAAATATCATCTCTTGTCATTTAGACTCCATGACACAACTGACTATCCTTGGAGACCCACTATGAAACACGCCGACTTCCAGAAACTTCTCTACAATCTGACTTTGATTATGATTCGTGGAACCTACAGTGCAAGAAGTACGTCTACTAATTCACTGAAGCAGAGCTTTTGTTTTTAGACACTGTATAAAGACTAAAATAGGAAGGTGTTTTAATTAGTTTGATTACCATGACCTTGAGTTCTCTGTTGCGAGGCTCTTAAGGTAATTTGAACTGATGCTTAATAATGTTTCTGCTGTAGGTGCTGGTTATTTAGACAACGTGTCCCTCGTCACTGCCCGCCGTGGCCCTGGAACTCCAGCTCGTTGGGTTGAGAAGTGTACATGTCCTCCGGGTTACTTGGGGCAGCACTGTGAGCAGTGCGATCTGGGATATAGGAGGAGCCAACCTGAGCTGGGCCGCTTTAGCAGTTGCGAGCCCTGCAACTGCAATGAACACAGTGACACTTGTGACCCTGTGACAGGTTTGTCATCACAACTGACTTATTTGTATTGCATTGCCATAGTGTTTATATATAATTTACTTATCTGCTCTCAGGAGACTGGATATTGATTTCACTGTTTATTATCTGGATGTGTGCATTACGGAAGGCCATTTGCCTTGGATGCATGCAACATGAAAGCCATTGAAATAATAAAAGATGTGATTTAATTCCTGTGGCTCAGTGGTGGAGTATTGCGTTAGCAGTGCAAAAGTTGTGGGTTCAATTCCCAGGGAACTCACATACTGACAAAAAATGTATAGCCTGAATGCACTGTAAGTCGCTTTGGATAAAAGCGTCTGCTAAGTGTAAATGTAAATTATATAATGTCAGTACTTTGACTGTTTTTTACCCAGAAAGTTGGCATAAAGGTCTAAAGTTTTAAGAGCTGTGAAAATACATATTTTGGGATTTTTATAAATAGGCCATGCTTACACAAAATTCACTGTGTACATATTAGACTGCAGTAATTGAGAGTAGCAGTGCTACTTTTGCCTTTTGTGTTTATATAATGTTGCCATCTTGTGGTGATGTGTGGTATTACATGGTAACTTTGTTTTGTACTTGCAGGAATGTGTAACTGCCAGCACAACACCGCCGGCATGAGCTGCGAGAGGTGTAAAGACGGGTTCTATGGTGACTCTACGGTCGGCTCATCTTCAGACTGTAAACCCTGTCCCTGCCCCGCAGGTGCAACGTGTGCCGTGGTGCCCAGGACCAACGAGGTGGTCTGTACAAACTGCCCAACTGGAACCACAGGTACAGGCTCTGAGCATTCAATCTGTTTGGAGATTCAATATAGTAAATAAAGCAGCATCAATATAGAACATGATCATCCCCAACTTTAACTGTCTCCAGGTAAGAGGTGTGAACTATGTGATGATGGCTTCTTTGGGGACCCTCTTGGTGAAGATGGTCCAGTCAGGGCATGCCGTGCCTGCAGCTGCAATAACAACATTGACCCCAATGCTGTGGGCAACTGTAACCGAGAGTCGGGCGAGTGCCTCAAGTGCATTTACAACACTGCCGGCGTCTTCTGCGACCGTTGCAAAGAGGGTTTCTACGGTGATGCACGTGCCGCAAATGTAGCTGACAAATGCAAACGTAAGTGAAACAAACAAAAAATACTACCATTCAAAAATAAATGTATACTTTTATTTAGCAAGAATGCTTAAAATTCTTCAAAAGTGGCAGTAAAGACATTTAATATGATATAAACTATTTTGAACTTAATGTTCTTGATTATTTTGAACCAATCAAAGAATCCAGAAAAAATATATCAGTTTCCACAAAAATATTAAGCAGAGCAACAGTTGTTTTTTTAACACAGATAATAATAACAATAATAATAAATGTTTCTTGAGCACCAAGTCAGCATCTTAGAAGGATTTCTGAAGGATCATGTAAAGACGGAAGTAATGGCTGTTCAGCTTTGCAGAAAAAAAATTACATTGTAAAATGTAAACACTTTTTTAAATAATAATAATATATTTGTATGTAATATTTCACAGTATTGCAGTGTTTTTTAGCAATAATAAAATATATAAAAAACAAAAATAAGACGTTTAGGGTCAGTAAGATTTTAGTTTTTGAAAAGTCTGAATTTTTTAATCACCAAAAATTGCATATATTTGATCAAAACTACATTAAAAACTGTGATATTGTGATTTAAAATGTTTAAAAATGAGTTTTTATTTAATTTTTTCCACCTCTGCAGCATGCTCGTGCTCTCAGTACGGTACAGTGGACAGTAAGACGACTTGCTCTCAGGTGACGGGACAGTGTCAGTGTCATCCCCATGTCATTAACAGAGACTGCAGTGCGTGTGAGCCCGGTTTCTACAACCTACAGAGCGGCACGGGCTGTGAACGGTATTTGAATTATTTCTCTCTCTCTCATTCTTTCATTGACCTTCGACAAACCTGCAAGTTTAACACAAATCTTTAAATTGGCTTCCCCAGATGCAACTGCAACCCTATTGGCTCCACAAACGGTCAGTGTGATATCGTTAGCGGCCAATGCGAGTGTCAGCCTGGGGTCACAGGTCAACAATGTGAGCGCTGTGAGGTCAACTTCTTTGGATTCAGTTCGTCGGGTTGCAAGCGTACGTTGTCCTGTTATTTTGCCTTATCAGCACTAAATGCAGAATTGCTTTATTCATTTAGATTTGTTCCATTTAACCATTGGTTTGTTTTTGCAGCTTGTGACTGTGACCCAGAAGGCTCGGAGTCTGCTCAGTGCAAGGAAGACGGTCGTTGTCAGTGTCTCCCGGGCTTTGTGGGAGCTCGCTGTGACATGTGTGAGGAGAACTACTTCTACAACCGCTCCACACCAGGTTGCCAGCAGTGTCCCAACTGTTACAGCCTGGTCAGAGACAAGGTAAGAGGTCATCTTATGAACACAGCACTTTTTGTTTTATAACAGAACAGATCACTTCTAATACCTCTGTTTTTTTCTGTACAGGTGAACCAGCAGAGACAGAAGCTTCATGACCTACAGAATTTGATTGATAATCTGGACAACACTGAGAATACAGTGAGTGACAAGGCCTTTGAGGACCGACTGAAGGAGGCAGAGAAAACAATAATGGACTTACTGGAAGAGGCTCAGGCTAGCAAAGGTATTGTCTGTTAATATAGTAATTTTCTAAATATTTCTTATAGGTTTAATAGTAATTATCATTATTATTTTAAATAGTATGACATGCTATACGTCTGCTATTTACATTATTTCAAATTTTTTGTAATAATTAATAGGACCTCAAATTGGATAACTACATGAAATCAAAACTAAAAGATATTTGAAAAAGCCAAAAAAGGGATGGAAATTGATTCATTATATTTTCATTTAAAGGGGTCATATGAGGTTGCTAAAAATAACATTATTTTGTGTATTTGGTATAATGCAATGTGTTTATGTGGTTTAAGGTAAAAAAACACATTGTTTTCCACATACTGTAATTTATTGTTGCTCCTCTATGCCCCGCCTTTCTGAAACGCGCCGATTTTTACAAAGCTCATCGTTCTGAGAAGCGAGGCATGCTCTGATTGGCCAGCTATCCAGTGCGTTGTGATTGGCTGAATACCTCAAGCGTGAGACTGAAATGTTCCCAGCACGACGACACAAAACACCCCAGTGGGGAGTTACCGTATTGTGATGCCGTGTCCCATGTCTGCATTTGTGACGATCATACTCAACTACACATTTGCTCAAAACAGTCAAAAACGTACTTGCAAGTAAAACTGTCCTGCGTTGCATTAAACACTGTACCAAAGCATTGTAGGCATCTTGTGAATAGCTGTAAAATGCACACACTGAATATTTGGGCCATTGAACTGTTCTGGGTGTTGTAAACACATAAATTTGGTTGATTTCTACTGATTACTTTGCTTTACATGTCTCCATAACCACATTATACTTTTGCTGTGCTCCATACTTATGCGGTGTTATGCCTTTCATTCCACACACACGTAGACGTGGGGGCGTGTTTAAATCGCGTGGGGGCGTGGCAGAGTCTTAACTTTTATAAAGAATATCTCTTTGGTTTTGAGACTTTAGTCTTTGCAACTTCAGGGATCTTATCCATGCACAAACAGCTTGTAACACTCCAAAGAGAAAAGAAAACTTGAAATCGCATCATATGAATGATATTTAATAGTAGATCAGATACATTTTACTTTGCATCATCATTATTCTTTTATTTTTCATACAGAAGTGGATAAAGGCCTTTTGGACCGTCTAAACAACATCAACAAGACCCTGAACAACCAGTGGAACCGACTGCAGAACATCAAGAACACTGTGGACAACACAGGAACGCAGGCAGATCGAGCACGTAACCGAGTCCGTGACGCAGAGAACCTGATCAGCACTGCTAGAGAGGAACTGGACAAAGCCAAGGAGGCCATCAGTAAAGTGGTGAGATTCCTGCTACACCGCCAAGAGAGCATGACGTAATGTTCCACATATACCTTCAGCTAATGGTAGTAGAGTCCATTAAAATGTCTCTTAGTCTTAGTCTTTTTGTCTGATCCCATAGGACATTAAAATACCCACAACCTCTGGAGATCCAAGCAATATGACACTTCTGGCAGAGGAAGCCCGCAAACTGTCCGAAAAGTGAGTTACAATATTTCATACTGTTAATATTTTCATACCACCTAATACAGTTTTATTTAACATTTTTCTGCGGCTCTTTACACAGACATAAAGCAGATGCAGATCAGATTGAGAAGATCGCGAAGGACGCCAATGACACATCCACTAAAGCCTATAATATGCTAAAGAAGGCGCTCGACGGCGAGAACAAAACAAGCAGCGACATTGATGAACTCAATAGGAAGTATGTCGTGGACATCACATTTTATGCTACTTTCTTGTCTTGTCAATATTGTGTCATCAGATTTTAAGAAAACATTTCAAATGCAGATGGTCTAAAATGCTGTTCAAATGTGCTCAGATATGTTGAAGCAAAGGATCTAGCCAAGAACCTGGAGAAACAGGCTGCTAAACTACATGCTGAAGCAGAAGAGGCAGGAAACAAAGCTCTGAAGATCTACGCTAACCTGACCAGCTTGCCCCCAATCGACACCAAAACATTAGAGGTGCTGGTTTCATAAGGGATTGTAATTCTTACTGAATCAACTTGTATGCATCTATAATCCAATCGCTTGAATTTCCCTCAGGATGACGCCAATAAGATAAAGAAGGAGGCTTCAGACCTGGACAAACTGATAGACAAGACTGAGAAGGAGTACAACGACCTGAGAGAGGACCTGAGGGGCAAAGAGACAGAAGTCCGCAAACTATTGGAAAAAGGAAAGACTGAGCAACAGGTACATATGCTCTTTGACTTTTAATGTACTCGTTTTGTTCTGTCTTTGTTCTATGGAGTAAAATATAGTCATAGGAGTCTAAGAAAGAAACAATGAGAGTATTTAGTTGCAGCTCTTTCACATAGTTAATATGTAAGAGTCAAGCACATGCCATGAGGTACCCGGAGCCACTTAAATGATACTGATGAGAGACGAGTGATAGCGCTGGTCATAGTCTATAGTCTCATCCTAATCTGATTGAGTTAAATGTCATGCTCTTAATGAAAGAGCTGGAACATGAACTCAGACATTGTTCTTATGAAACCTGCTCACAGTGTGAGTTACGTTTTGGATGTTTGATAACGCTTGGCATTTTATAAAGAGCATTATTTTTAGACTAGATGTGAAATATATTACGTATTTGTTCCCCCACAGTATTGCTTTCCATTCCGATAAGTAAGTATGTTCATGATAAACCGTTCTTGTAAGTGCAGAATCTCACTTTCTGAATGTTAGCCTGACAAGTCATTGAAGACAGCGGTGTAGAAACTCAATCTTTCTGTGTTTTCCAACTCTTTTTCCACCTGTTTTTCTTCAGACGGCTGATCAGTTGCTGGCTCGTGCAGACGCAGCAAAGGCTTTGGCTGAAGAGTCAGCGAAAAAAGGAAAATCTACTTTCCAAGAAGCCCAGGACATACTGAACAACCTTAGAGGTCATTGCCTCTATAACATTTTTATATTTTGATATTTAATATTTTAGAGAGAGAGCATAAAGATCTAAATAAATACATATTTAAATAATAATATATTTAAAAAAATATATTTTTAGACTTTGACAGGAGAGTGAATGACAACAAAACTGCTGCTGAGGATGCCATGAGGCGAATCCCAGAAATCAACGCGACAATCAATGAAGCCAATGAGAAGACTCGACGGGCCGAGGCGTCTTTAGGCAATGCAGCTGCTGATGCTAAAGAAGCTAAGGGGAAGGCAGAGGAAGCTGAGAAAATCGCTAATGATGTGCAGAAGGTACATGTTGAGTTTCAGATGAAGAGCATCAAACCATAAAAAAGATGTGGGATGTCCGTTTCCTTATCAAACAGTACCTTACTTTATTCAATTTGCTTGTTTTTAATCAGGGTTCTGCAAAGACAAAGACAGATGCAGAAAAAGCTTTTGAAGACACCATGAAACTGGATGGAGAGGTGAACAACATGATGGACCAGCTCACAGCTGCTGAGAAAGAGCTGGAGAAGAAGAAAGCTGAGGCGGACGCTGACATGATGATGGCGGCCATGGTGGGTTATGGCCTTGACTGTTTGTGTGCAGCTAGTTTTATAGCCACATTTTGACTTTGTATTGACTTTGCTGTCCTTCGCAGGCTTCTGATAATGCTAAAGAAGCTGAGGGCAATGCCAGAAAAGCCAAAAATGCTGTCAGGACAGTGCTGAACACAATCAATGAATTATTAGGCCAGCTCGGTAAGACTCTCTAGTTGCTAATCAATAATCCACATTTTTGTGACAGAAACAATAACCAATAATTGAAACCAAAAAAGTTTGAAATCATACTGTGTATTTCCGGTGTCATGCAAGATCTCGTCCCCTTCCTCGATGTTTATTCAAAGATGTTATTATGTGTTATCGTGATATTTTGTTGTAGCTTATCAAGAGCTTTTCCAGTTATTGCCATTTTGAACTATAATTAGAACCACTAAACATAGTTTAAAGTTGTTCAAACAAAGCTGAAATTAAATGTTAATATTAAATGAACAACTTGTCGTTTGTTGTTGCGCTATGGGCGTCCCGAGTTCGAATCCTGACTCGAGGACCTTTCCCAATCTGGCCCCCTCTCTCTCCTTCTTCACTTGCTGTCTTATCTACACTGCCCTGTAACAATAAAGGCAAAAAATATTATATATATATATATATATTAAGTGGAAAAACAACTAAAAATTATTGTTGCCTTTTGTAGCAAACTGAAATTAAATGGGTACTAAAATTACAAAAAAATTAAGCTAAATGGAATATAAAAAAATAATAATAAAAAAAAAAACTTTTTTTTTTATGAAAACTGAAAATCTTAAAATAATTTTATACAAAATATTAAAATAAAAGCTAATTCCAATAATATAATATAAAATGGGCACACTTTATTTTAAGATCCAATTCTCTCTATTAACAAACAATTAACTGACTTTTGACTGTTAATTTGACAGTTAATTAACTGTTAATCAAACTCCTATTTTGTAAGGTAGTAAGTTAAGTTTAGGTATTGGGTAGGATGTAGAATATGTGCTTTATAAGTGCTAGTAAACAGCCAATATGTTAATAAAAGACATGTTAATAAATACTAGTTAATAGTGAGAATTGGTCTCTATACTAAAGTGTTACCAATATTACAATAACACTGGTAAGCTAATAGACTAAGATGTTATCTGGCTAAACAAGATGAAAATAAAATATTTAGCTTGAGCGTTTTTAGCTTAAACCATTGTTGGTATTGATGATCATTTTCCTTGTTATATTGTGCAAGAAGAACTCCTTTCTGGGAAATGTAATGACCTCTTAACGCACATTTTTTCCTATAACACCACCTTATCCTCTTCCAGGCAACATCGATAAGGTGGATCTGAGCAAGCTGAATCAGATCGATAGTGCTCTAAAAGAAGCCAAGGAGAAGATGGCAGGAAGTGAACTGGACAGGAAGCTGAAGGAGCTGAACGACATCGCCAAGAGCCAGGAGGATATGATCAGCGACTACGACCGTCAGATCCGAGAGATTCGAGCGGACATCGCTAACCTCAACGACATCAAGAACACTCTGCCCGAAGGCTGCTTCAACACTCCGTCTCTGGAGCGGCCTTAAGCCCTCCACGCTACACCGCTCCATCTGCCTTACACTCCCTGTGTTCTTCCACATCCCTCGTCCGTGCCGCGGACCTCCACCCTCAACCAAAACAGGCTTTGTTTTGTTTCGAAATCTTTTACTCGCATTTTATTTCCTTTTATTGGGTTATTGTTTGTTTGTATTTCTACACATTTCTTCGAAATCATGTTTTACAAACGGAAGACAAAAGCAGCTTTGAATTTTTTGATATGCAGAAATGCTACGTGAAGAGAACTCCGAGTAATGGCCATGTGTGTGTGTTTGTGCGTATTTGTGTGTGTGTGTGAGCTGTTAGAGGCCTCGAGTTGAACCCACATGACTGCACCACCTCCAGCTCTTCCTCTCAAACTTTTACAATCGAATCAGAATTCCGACCTAATCAGAAGCCAAGGCGTTTGTTTGAGGAAGTTTGCTACTTAAGCTAGTGTATATCATCATCGGTAACGCTATTCGCTCCAAGCTAACAGTGAAGGAATCTTAATTTGTTCGTAACGCGCATCTTCTTTCGCCCCTCGTGCTAGATTTGGTACCGAGAGAGAGTCGATCACGTAAATACAGTATTTCAGTTCATGTGTATATAAATAGTTCAGTACTAAAAGTTGAGAAAATCCCTGCATGGCTCAGCTGACTTTATACATTTCATGGTTGCCAGACATTTCAGTTTTGTGTTTGTTTTGATTTTTTTCAGACGCTGCTGCTTATTACTGGTGTCCTGCAGAACGCATTAACATGAGCAAAACTCAACACTATGCAACTTTGTACATTGGAGTAGCGAGACTTTTATCTGATACACTGGTGCTAATAATTATTTCAAATGTTATATTTTTGTGTGAATTTTTTTTTTATTATTATAATATAGAGTTGAGTAACTGTTTTTTTTGTGTGTGTAAATATGCTTAAATGATTCAGGAACGGCTGAATTTTAAACCCAAGACCCAACCAGCCACCTCATTGGTTCATTTGCGAGAAAAAAATACAAAATCAGCCAAAACTTCTGCATAATATATATAATTATATATATATATAATGTTCTGTGTTATAATACGCTTGCCTGTATACATGGCTCAGTGTTGCATCATAGCTCTATCATTTATTTTATTTGTGTTTCAATTTCAGCGGATGGTGATGTCTTGACCCTTTAACTTGCACACCCCCACACATGATCCACATATGTCTCTAATATTTCATATTTATCGGAATGATTTGCTTTACTTGAGATGGTAAGCACGTTGCTAGTTAACCATCTTTTTTTAGTGCCTAAACGTTTGGATGTAATCCTCTAAATCTGGACGTCGCATCTTAAGTTAAAGAGATCTTTGATGGTCTAGTACATGTCACTGTTTGTTTCTTACGGTTACCACGTCCGCAGTTCCTTCAGTTACAGTCTTACTCGAACAGGTTTGCTAAATTGAGCGGTTCCTCGGCTGACATATTGAGAGATTCAACTGTGTAAAGTGCCACTATAAAGCATTCGATTAGATGTAGACCTCCCCTCTCTACCACTGTGGACATAAGTGCAACACGTACACGTTTATGTATAAAACAGTATTTTTAATTTATAAAGTATCAAGTATTTTTGATCTGTTGTTATGCAGTTGGAGTATGTGTTTGCTGCACAGTCTTTATGTGGTCCTTTGGTTCTAGAGAGTGTAATGGTTTTTAAAGACTCCCTTCCTTCTGTTTTATTCAAGGCATTCACAAACACACACCCAAAGGACCTGACACACCTCTACTTGTTACCCCTTTGCCTGTAAATTCAATTGTAACATTTGAATAATAAACTGGTTATTACAGGACTCGCCAGTGTGTCGTTCTGCTTCATTTTCTATTCTTTTCTATTACTGTGTGTGATTGAGTGCCCAGAAAATCAGATTTCAGAAGTTTTAAAAGTTAAGAATCCCCAAATATTATGACAATGCAAGGAACTCCTTTTCTAAAAAATAAATGTTAAGCTGTACAAAACTTTACTTTTTTTCATTTATGCATTTGGCAGTCACTTATATTGCATTCAAGGTACACATTTGATCAATTCTTGCTTTCCATGCGGCATAAACACTTATAATGAATAAGGAATTAATATATATACATATACATTCGAGTCAAGGGGGGGCAGTAAATATAGCAGCGCCTCTGATTAAAAGTAACAGTAAATGCATTCAAAATTCATTTAAACTTTCAGTTCATCAAAGAATCCTAATCTAAAATGTTTCTGACATGTTTCTTGAGCACCAAATCATCATATTAGAATGATTTCTGGAGGATCATGTGACACTGAAGACTGGAGAAATGGCAGCTCAAATTTAGCTTTACCATCACAGGAATAAATTACATTTTAAAATATATTCAAATAGAAAACCATTATTCATATTTTTATACCTTGGTGAGCATAAGAGACTTCCTTCAAAAACCTGAACAAATCTCACTGACCACAAACTTTTATACTGTACAGTTGACTTTTATGACTTTCAAAAATACATTTTGTACAAAAAAAAAAATTTGTCTCAATGTACATGGATGTTCTATAGCACCCTCTTGTGGTCCTCTATGGGTCCCTGAACCCTGTTTGAAAACCCCTTCTGAAGATTATTTACAGTACATTAATTAAACATAAATACTCCAATCATATGTATAGTCAAAAATATTTTTCAGATAATAAAGCTATAGTGTACAGCATATTTAAACCATATTCATATCATAATAGCAGTGCAATAAACAGTATTGTGTTGGCCCGTGTCTTTATTGCTGTGCAGGAAATGACACAGACTCATTACCAAATCTAGTTGGTCAGTAATACAGACAGATTCACTCATCTGACACAAAATCAGCACTATTAGCAATATCATTCCTAAATACGTTTGGTAAGACTTCGCCATGACTCCGCAGCCATCATCATATGCGGTTGCATTTCATATCCGATTAAATTTGATTAAATGTGTTTTTCTCCTCCACAAGTCAGAAAGTACAAAATGTGAACTAGACACATAAAGAAAAGCATTGTGCCAGTTTTGGCCTTAACAGAGTCTCCAAAAGTCATTTACATCTTTAACATAAGGGGCTCTCTTTAATATGCTGGCAGTCATGACTCTAAAAAAAGAAATAAAGAGGTTTTTCTCAAAATCCACCAGACTGATGACTGGATTGAAACTAGCTATCATGTGAACGGTCATCTGCAGAGTCAAATCCTGAAATCAGTCGAATCAAATGAGTTTATTATAGCTTTTATGGTCATTCAACTTAATTTAAATCTTTATTACAAAATAACTGACTTATTGCAAATGCACACAAAAAGAATTGGGAAATTAGGGCACATTAATGTTTCTGATTAGATAAGAACATATCAAAACAAACAGTTTTGTTCTTAATTTTAAATCTTATATTATAGTTTTATCAATACAAATCTAGCAAACCTCTTTTGTGAAATGTTTCTTAAAGAAATAGTGAGTTGTATCTTTCTTTAAAAATAATTTAAAAAATGCATTTAATTTTGTTTAATATATGCCACAATACATAATGCAATGACATTTATCATTTTTATTTTTATAATTTTATTTGTACTTTATTTTATTTTAAATAGATTTAAAGTGACATTAAGGACATTTCCGATATTATAAATAAATATATATAATTTAAAATAAATTGATGTTCTTTTGAACTTTTTAGTTCATTGAAGAGTCCTGAAAAAACTATGGCTTCTATACAAAACTTTAAGCTCCACCAACTTTCAACATTTATTTATTTTATTTTATTTTATTTTAAATATATGCCACAATATACATTAATGCAATAACATTAAAAAAAACATTTAGATAAGAAAAAAAAGACAAAACTGCTGTAGGCCTACAGTAAAATGTCAACTAGAGTGTCCCCCACTGAGCTTCTATGTTTTTATCAACCCTGTCTTGTGGATTTGGCCACAGGTTCTCATCCACATCATAATGGATAATGGATTTCATTATCTAAAGATTTTGGACAAAATCTTCTTGTTATGGCAAATCCAGGCCTGACATTGGATATTGCAGGCATCATCTATGGCCTGGAGAAGAAGGACTTGTTTGTGAGGAGCCTATTGAAAACCTTCCAGCTCCATGTGGAGAAAAACAGTAAGGAAAGGGGAGTATGGTGATAAATACAAGGTGATAAACTGTGGATGGTCCTGAAACCGTATGGGCCATATCACCCTGTAGCCCAAGACCGATTGCCCACTGAAGCTAAGCAGGGCTGAGTCTGGTCAGTACCTGGATGGGAGACCTCCTGGGAAAACTAGGTTGCTGCTGGAAGAGGTGTTAGTGAGGCCAGCTGGGGGTGCTCACCCTGTGGTCTGTGTGGGTCCTAATGCCCCAGTATAGTGACGGGGACACTATACTGTCAAAGAGCACCGTCTTTCGGATGAGACGTTAAACCGAGGTCCTGACTCGCTGTGGTCATTAAAAATCCCATGGCACTTCTCGTAAAGAGTAGGGTGTAACCCCGGTGTCCTGGCCAAATTCCCACCACTGGCCCTTGTCAATCATGGCCTCCCAATAATCCCCATCCACTTGATTGGCTCTATGACTCTCTCTCCTCTCCACCTGTAGCTGGTGTGTGGTGAGCGCACTGGCGCCGTTGTGCTGTGGCAGCTGTCGCATCATCCAAGTGGATGCTGCACACTTTGGTGATTGAGGAGAGACCCCCCCTCATGATTGTAAAGCGCTTTGGGTGTACAGCTATGCTCTCAGTGCTGTCGCTATGAATTCTGGGCCCATTGCACTGATTTTGCTATGGGATCCCCTCAAAATCACATTCAGTGGGGGGTGGTCGGCCCCACAGAGAACATCGTTCTGGGTTCCTCTCAACCGCTGGGCTCTCAAACTCTCCTCCATCTCTTGGCCTGCCTCATCCAAAAATGGATGAATGGTTTTCATCAGCTTCCAGCTCTATCACCCTCTAAAAAGACATTTACTGTAGGAAAAACAAATACTGATTTTCTCTAACTGATCATTAAATACTCATTCATTGCTTCACGATATGTGTTCCAAAAACAATGTTCAAATTTTCATAAAAACTATGTGTGTTCAAGAGTAATTTACATCATTTACCAGTTGTATCAAATTAGTTAATCATTATAATGAAATTGTGACACTCAATCAGATGTAATGTGTGAGCTCATTTTGAATAGTTAATACAGTGTTGAAGAGCTTCATTTTACCAGAGATATTAGTTCATTATAATGAAATGAATGAACAAAAGATACTTGTAATGTATCCAAGTATTTGGAAAAAGTTTTAAGTGTTTTGAAAAATGTGAATTATGTGTCTAGACTTTTGAAAAAAGACATGGAGGTTTTGTTATTAGTGCAAAAATGATTGTTAAAAACTGTAATGCAATGACATTCATAACTTCATACCTATTTTATTTTAAATATATGACACATTATATATTAATGTAAGGACATTCATATTTTATATATTCACTCCAGTGTATATACAAAATATATGTATATTCACTGGAGAGAATAAATACACATCAGTACAAATTCTATAGATCGACATCAAATGAAATATGCAGTGTTTTCTTGATGTAATAACAAAGAGGAAGGTTATTTCTTGTATTTTGATTATTCTCAGCGATCTATGAGAGGACTTACATTTACATGTAGGACTATGAGACTTTCCCATTTTCTCTCACTGTTTCTTATCGTGTCTTGTCACTGTGTGTGTGTGTGTGTGTGTGTGTGTGTGTGTGTGTGTGCGTGTGTGTGTGTGTGTGTGTGTGTGTGTGTGTGTGTGTGTGTGTGTGTGTGTGTGTGTGTGTGTGTGTGTGTGTGTGTGTGTGTGTGTGTGTGTGTGTGTGTGTGTGTGTGTGTGTGTGTGTGTGTGTGTGTGTGTGTGTGTGTGTGTGTGTGTGTGTGTGTTGTTGTGTTGTGTGTGAGAGTGTGTGCGTGTGTGTGTGTGAGAGAGGGTGTGGTGCTGGCAGCGTCCTGCGAGCGGCAGACAGGGTGTGCTTCACACTACCATGCCGTTCTCTGTGGCCGGAGGGGAAGGGTATGAGCATGTTTACCTGGAGAGCTTTAGGTGGGGCTCGCTGCGTCTGTGTGAGGAACAAGGTGTGGAAGATAAAGATGTGTGGCACTGGATGTTTGGGTGTGTTTTGGTAATGCGTAGCTGAGACACCTCTGACTCAGCCCAGTGTCTTTCCTTTCCTCTCGGAGAGTTCGTGACAGGGCGTAGCCAGAAATTCACTGCCCTCAGGCCTTGGATTTTTCATGAGTGCAGTGTATTTGGCTGTTCTACCAGTGCGGTTCAGTTTGTGCCGGTATTTTGATGACAGCTGTAGTTTTGATATCTAAGCAACAAAGATGCCTAATGTTTTTTTCTTTACCACTAATTTTCAAGATACTGTAAATAACTAAAAAGATGCAAAATAGCATATGATTCAATGCTACAGTAAGTCATTATCCATGCACCCAATTCAACACTACAGTGATTCAGTGCCAGTACAGACATTATATCATTGTAAACCACAAACACTGAAAAAATAAGATGAAGCTCACAATAAGTGAGGTACTTTCTAGGCCTTTAATGTCTGTAGTGTGTTCTTTAAGTTCACTTGATGTATTGAAAGTTGTTTTTATTGCTTTTCAGTAGATGTGTCCTAACATGTAATGCTATCTTGTTGTGGATCAGTTATTCTGCATAAATATACCTGTAGAAGAAAACTGCAATCTCAGACTGTTTGCAATTGCTATATTTCTATGGCTTCGGTTTGGTGGTTTGGTCAGTTGGGTGTGGTTCTCTTTGCCATCATTCTCTTACTATGATATGAACTTCTAGAACTTATTAATAATAATAATTATTATATTATTTATTATTATTATTATTATTATTATTATTATCTGCAGGTACAGATGTACACAGGCTGTCGCCCGATGTTGATTCAATTAAATCTTCACTGAAAACATATCTTTTTCTTTGGCATTTGTCTCAATGTAATCCTTTTAATTCAGTGCGTTCTCTTCTCACTCTATCTATTTTATTGTACTGTATTTCCTTGTTAATTTTTGTATTTGATTGATTTACATTTTAGATTGTCATCAGCAGCTGTTTTGAATGTGCTTTAGAAATATGCCTTGCCTTATTATTTTACAATTTTAATATTTTACAATTTTTAAAGAGAATAAAGCTTTGGCAGAAGGAATTTGGAACAACTTTTATCTCTTAAAATGTTTTTTTTTCATATAGCCTAAATCTGTATATATATAGCCTATATATATATTTATATACACATTTTTTATATTTTGTTTACTCACATAGCCTGTATTTTAAATGTTTCAGTACCTTATACTTGACATTTTAGAGTCATTAGATCAGTTTATCTGCCAACTATGGATCTATTACTATGAAAATATATATTAGGCTACACACAGCCTCAAGCATTAATATCCTACTTTTAATATCATAGTACACACTCAGATCCAAATAATCTGAAGCGTTGATGAACAATGGGTTTAATTGTTCTGGTGCTGTGGTTAATGGCATGTAATCAAACATGTCTTTATGAGAGGACTGGCATGATACATTTCCTATCAGGCACATGTGCTGTGTGAATCACTCGTGAGTAAACGAACAGTTGAGACACGGAGCTTGACGTGCCCGCGCTTGTCAGGTGGGAAGTTTTTAAATGCGCGCGCAGGGACCAGCTGCCCGTCTCATCGCGCTGAGGACTAACAGTAACGGACCGACAGTGTCCGTAATATCCACCAGACACTATAAAACAGAGAACGCGGCAGAAGGCTAAATCTTGTTTCTTGGATGTGGAAAATGAAGATCAGTTGGGTCTTTCTTTGCGCAGTTTGCATCTGGTCTCCAGTCCACGGAACAGTCCGATGTAAGTGAAGTTATTCTGCCTGCCTATTAATTCATTTTTGACATTATGATAGTGTGTTGACAAGTGGTACGTTAAGTAGGCTAGTACTAATTTGCTTTGCAAGTGTTGCTAAAATCTTAAAGGGGATTTGTGAGCATGGCTTTTGTTTAACTTAGGGCCTCAGTCCAATAAAGCTACTTTAAGGTGTGAAAGTGGGACAACTAGCAAAATAAGTTTGGGTATTTAACATTTCTTCATGTCTTCAGTTTTCTCTCTTTTTTATTTAACAATGTAAAAGGGTATGGTATTGAGGTTAATCCATTTTGCATCGTATTTTAAAGAAACACTATAATAACAAGTGATCAGAAAGCCCATTGTTATCTGTATTTACTGTAGATTATAATTACAGTGAGTGTACAGTGTAACAAAAACTACTGACAAAGTTATTGACTCATACATCCAATCAGATCATAATAATAATCTAATCATAACCATAATACTCATCATAATCATGTTCAGGGGGAAAATATGTTAGATAAATCAGCACGATTGAAATGGCAATAATGAAAAACCTCTATTATGAATGTCCTGGTCTATAGCCTACATCTAGGCAACTTTCTCCCCCAAAAATCATAAATAATTCATAATTCTGTAATTATTATACATGTAGTTGACTTAATACTAACTGAAATATGTATTTATTGTTATTTTGTATCCCACAAAAAAGTATTTGTTAGAGGACAATTTAATTGTATCGTATTTCTCCGTAAACATTCCACAACCTATATTGTTGTTGACCCTCTTCACATTTCGAGGGATCTCAGTCGTCGTGTTTGGGTAAATCTCTATAACGTTAGTGGTGAACAGAAGACTAACATTACAGCAAATATGATTTTAGCGTTTTGCATTTGCTCTAAAAGCAAAATATTAACATTTATTATAGCGTTTTCACGACTTTCTAAAAGTGGAAAAAATTCTGAGAGATTGATTATGGCAGTCAGAAGAGAAAAAGAGATCACATTCAGTCAGAGTCACTCCCTTACACCCTTGAGACAGTGTTACCTAGCTTTTTTAGACAAGGTAATACATCACTAAGTTTTGTTGTAATGTACAATAATAATAATGAAAAAAGAACATATAAAAAACTTTTAAAACTAAACTTATCGAAACTGGAACACAACATAAAAAACAGTCCTGGAGCCCTTTAAGGATGACTGTTGTCTAACAGCTGGGATGTTTTGTCTCTCATTGAGAGGCTGTTGTTGCTGCTGCCTGCCTGTGTTGCTCACCTGTGAGAGACCCTGATGTTGCCCCGTTAGGAGGAATGGAATGTCTGTTCTGGATGAGGTTTGGTTCATGCTGACTTCACATTACCTCATTATACCTTTGCGATAAATTACATACAAGAGTGAGCTTGTCCTACCCTCAAAGCCAGTCTATTATATATCATCCATTCTCGTCTGTGTGCTCAACACACTGTAGGCCTGGCTGAACATGGACTAGGTTGTTTTATTGCAGGTAATCCTACATGATCTAAAGTGTTTACACAGCTGAGGGTATTTCTGCTTCCCTTTTAAAAGTTGTTCACCCCTGGATGTTGATCCTCAGACATGTATGGTTTTGTTATTGTATTCTCCGATAGCTTATGGTTTGTGGCTTTGAGTAATTGTCGGTATAACATCCTGGAGAGTAAGTGAATATACCTTAGGGTGGGGTGTAATTTTCTGCATTTGTGGCAATTGTTTGTTTTTATAGGTAGAAGACGGTCTTTAGATGTTACTTTCCCATGCCACAGCAATACCACTAAAAACTTGACTGGCGCCAGTTAATTTTGATAATGTGCAGCGATACTATCTTCTCAAAGACCGTAAAATATCTACTTATTCAGCTTATTCCTTAACCACAGAACGTCTTTATAGGTGCCTGCTTTGAATAGGGAAAATTATTGACACCAAGTAACCCATCTTGGCATGTTGTCTTGCAGCCTCTACCTGTTCATGTCATGGTAAGGCACGGTACTGCAGAGAAGATCACCTGGGACTCAACTGTATAAACTGCCAGGGAAACACTGAAGGGCGGCACTGTGAAAACTGTAAGGAAGGATACTACCACCAGAGAGCAGGAGACAACTGTGTGCCCTGCAACTGCAACACTGCAGGTGAGCTGCTACTTAAGACAAAGTGTCTTTTTTCACACTAACAGAGAGTTCTTATATACAAAAAATAAAAATGCATTTACTTTCCTTTTATGTTACAAGTGATACAGGAAAAGAATTGTCATTTTTGATGAACGGTCATTTAGAACAAACTTTTTTTTTTAAAGACGAACCCCTGAGACATAAAATATTTCCCCCTGAGAATTTAAGTTAATATTTCAGTAATTTAACAGCACATTTGCATGTTCATGGTTCTTTGATGGTCAAAATTATATTGCAATTATATTATCACATATTGTGGTAGGACCTTTCATCTCAAATAAACGTATAACTGTATTTCTAAAAGTATATTTTTTATAAATTATATTACAATTTCAGTTTTATTAATGAACTTAAAAATCCACTTTACCAGCTCTTTAACAGTGATTCTATAGAGCTACCATAAAAATGAAAGTTCAAAGACAAAAGTTTAAAGATGGCTGCACATTCGTTTCTCTGATGCATTGGGTTTATAAGTACAGTGGGAGATTTAGTCATGTGGAACATTGTATTCAATTTTTATTTTACTAATGTTTCAGAATCTGGCCCCCAAAATATTTAAATCACACTTAAAAATGTCTCAATTCCATTGTATTAGAATGCAAAATATCAAATTGCACCTGCATACAAATGATACCAGAGCTTTTTTTTCATAATTGACTTTACTGAGACACTTTTAATTAATTTTTAACTAATTGGTCCCAAGGTTATTTTTCATGGTATGAAGTCAGTTTCCCTCAAGTTCGCACTATAACCGTCGATGTAGTTCATCATATTAACATTTGAACATGTTCCTCAAAGTTTGACAACCAAGATTTTGATATTTATTTTAAACAATACATATATTGTTTCATAATTAAAAATGTAGTAAATTTAATTTTGTGAAATATTTTGTGCTAAATTTTGTTCAAATAAATGATACTTGCTATCTTGTTATTTAATGAAAATGAGTTTGTCCTTTTTTAATAGTTTTCAAATATTTGTGGAGATGTACAAAATGCATATGCTTTGTTCTATTCAGGTTCTCAAGGACCAGGGTGCAACAATGAGGGACAGTGTAGCTGTAAACAAGGAGTTCATGAAGACAAATGTGACCGCTGTCGTGATGACTCTCCAATCACTGCCAGTGGATGTGAACCTTTGAGGTGAGAACAGTGAGCCTTACATCTCTGACTGGGATCTAACCCATTACTATGCTGGATTATTTGGTTCAATCACTGTTCTTCTTATGCAGGCTAATCTGTCGGTCACGTAACAGCGGCCGTCTCACATATAATGCAGAGGAGTGCCTGCCCTGCTTTTGCAATGGCCATTCAAATGTGTGCTCCTCAGCTGAGGGATATTCCATTCACAACATCACTTCAACTTTTGAAAACGGTGAGCTTGAAGTGCAATCTCTGATTTTAGTAAATCGCGTTTGGTTTTAGTTGTTGATTTAAATCCAATGTTTGTCTCGTCTCACAGGACACGAGGGCTGGCGAGCCGCCACTGCTCAAGGTGTGAACCCTTCTCAAGTGCAGTTCAGGTGGTCTCCTACTCACAAAGACCTTGAGGTTATCTCGAAGGAGATCCTTCCGGTTTATCTGTTTGCTCCAGGTATGTTGATTAGATTTTTTATTACTTTCATTACAATCAGTGATGTATTGACATTCCTTTGACTCCTGTGCTTCTGTGTTTAATGTAGCATCCTACCTGGGGAATCAGGAATTGAGCTACGGTCAGACGCTCAGCTTCTCTCTGCGTCTGGACAGAGGTGTCCGTCGTCCTTCCATCTCTGATGTTATCCTAGAAGGAGCAGGTCTTAAGGTGTCTGGTTCGCTAGGAGACTTGAGGACGGTGGTTCCCTGTGGCAAGAAAGTCACCTACACATTCAAGTGAGTCACATCATTTTTAATAACTAGATCTTTGCGTTTTCTAAAGAACTGTGAGGGGTGCTTACCTTGTCCTTGTTCCTGCTTCTGTTTAAGTCTATGCATTTTTAGGGATAGATGGTAAATGGCCACCATATCAGTTATTGCCCAATTTTATAGATGTTTTGGTTGTTTTGTTTATATACAAATCTGACAAATGACTGAGGCTGATAATAAATATTCTAAAACATATCATACTTCATAGACTGGACGAACAGCCTGGCAGCAAATGGAAACCACAACTCTCATCCAAAGAATTTCAAACACTTCTGAGCAACCTTACAGCCATTAAAATCAGAGGAACATTCGGTGAAAATGGTGAGTGTTTAATTCAAGGATTCAAGGTTTTATTCATCACGTACTCAATTATACAGAATGTAATCAGCAGTGAAATGTAAGTCAGGTTCACTCAATGGACAGTGCAATTATATGTAACAACACAAGAGAATATACATAAATATAGGTAAAAAAAATAAAAAATAAGAATAAAAAATAAAGAAGTGTAAAATGTGCAATAAAATACAATGTGCAGGACAGTATACCGTAGATTTAATAAATAATAATAGTATAAGCAAGGATCTCAATCTCTCCCCTCTATCACCGAGCTGCATTGTTGGAAACAAGTGCACACATAACATAATACAGAATAAAAGAAGTGTATATCTGCTTTCACAACAGGACGTGGTTATCTGGATGATGTCTCTCTGGTGTCAGCTAAAGTGGGTTCCGGCACTCCTGCCACCTGGGTAGAAAAGTGCAGATGTCCTGCTGGTTATGATGGACTGTTTTGTGAACGTTGTGCCATTGGATACAGGAGACGTTTCCCTGGCCAAGGCCCCCAAAGCCCGTGTGATCCCTGCTCCTGTCAAGGTGGAACATGTGATCCAGAAACAGGTTGGTTATTTTGGCGTTTAACACATGTGGGTGTTTTAGTTATGAAGAAAAGTCTGAGCTGAGAAATGTGGATTTGTTGTGCTTACAGGAGGCTGTTACTCGGCTGATGAGATACCAAATCTGCAGATGTGCCCTAAAGGTTATTATGTAAACCGCCAAGAGTCCAACTCCTGCCAGAAGTGTCCTTGTCCCGAGGGAGAGGCTTGCTATGTTATTCCAGGAACCCAGGAGGTGATGTGTGCTCGTTGTCCCCGGGGGACTACAGGTGAGGCACACAGAGTAAAAGAACAAGGAAACATGACACAGATGTTCTTAAAGGGATAGTGCACCCAAAATTGAAAAGTCTGTTAATTATGTACAATGTACATGTATATTAAAATAATAGGCTCTGTCGATTTGTAAAATGTCAAAAAGTACTATAAAAGTAGGATTATAAAAGTCAAAACATTAGTAGAACATTAGCTGAAATTGAAATGGAACTATAAAATAACTGTGAATCTTATTTCTGTATGAGTTTAGACTACATTATTGTGCTGTTAATCATAATGGAGGGATCCCCCACAATTTTTTTAGGCTCGCGTTGCGAAATCTGTGATGACGGTTTTTATGGAGACCCCCTGGGAGAGTATGGCCCTCCCAAACAGTGCCAGCCTTGCCAATGTTATGGCCATATGGACCAGAACGCTGTCAGCAACTGTGACCGCCGGACAGGGGAGTGTCGGAAGTGCTTGGATCACAGCACCGGCCCCAAGTGTGAGAACTGTGAAGATGGATACTACCATAGTTACCCCACAGAGTCATGTCAGGGTATGAAAAAATAACTATAACGGTTACAAGCCTGAATATACAACACGTTCTCACTACCAACTCGTCACATATTTACGCTTGGTCAGGACCCATTGGCGTCATTTTTTGATGCACAGGGATATCCTTTTAGCGTCACTTTTCGACATGCAGGGTTCTCCTTTGGGTTTATACTTATTTAAAGAAATGGAGAACACTGCACGTCTAAAAATTATGCTAAAGGGGTACTCTGTGCGTCAAAAGGTGATGCCAAAGAGTCCTAATGACGAAGCGTCAATATGTGACGAGTTAGGAGTGAGAATATAATGTTGCTAAAGAAGTGAAATGCAAAATCCATAATAGTAAAAGTCACCTCAGTTTTGCTCTTTTCTCCCTGTAGCTTGTAACTGCAACCGACAGGGTTCTGTGTCAAAGTCATGCAATGATAAAGGACAGTGCAAGTGTAAGGAAGGTCACGATGGACTCAAGTGTGACAAATCAACCTGTCCTTCCTGCTTTAACCCAGTCAAGAACAAGGTAAGACTTTGCAGAACTCAAAACAAAAATAAAGAAAAACAAACAAATACACATATTTATATGATGTGGGGCATAATGTACATGAAATGTATGTATGAAAAACATTTGATTGAAGTCTTTTATGTTCACCAATTCTTCAATTATTGATTTTCATGAAATACATTAAAAACAGTGATATTTTGTTAAAATAACTTCTATGGTAATATATTTTATCTAATATATATATATATATATATATATATATATATACCAAATATGTATAACAAGAAAAAAAGCCTGTTCACTCAAGGTTAAAAATGATTGGAAACACTAAATGATGGCATTTGCTGTAGTGTTGGATCCAGTCCCTGCACACCTGTTAAAGAAGAAATATATGAACAAATGTTGATAGTAAATAAATGGCAAACACTGTTTTTTTTGTTTATCAGATAGAGGTTTATGCAAGACAGCTGCAAGAAATGGAGGATTGTATTTAAAGGAATTGGAGGGGATGATGCTCCAGTCAACGATGCTCAGATGGAACGGACTATTAGGGCAGCAGAGGTCATGGTGCAAAACCTGGAATTTAGAGCAAATGAACTCACAAGTATGAAAATGCTTTATTTATCTTGTTTAATTCATTGTGTTTAGCTAGTTTATTTAATACTGGCTTTTTTATACCAAACAGACACTGAGAAACAGCTTCAAGATAAACTGGCGAGCATTAGCCGATCCCAGTTGAGAGAGGACAGAAAAATGGAGGCTTTGTTGACAACAGTGGATGGGATCAGAAACAAGGATCAGCAGTACAGAACAGAAGTTTCAGAAATCCGTAAACTCATCAGTGAGATCAGGTTCAAACTGCAACAGGCCAAACGGGACATCCAACAGGCTGTGAGTATTTCATTATTATAGTTATATGGGTGTTGTTATATTAATATGGGTGTTTTTTAGCTTTAGGTTTTCAGTGTTTAGAGGTGAAACCACCTAACACATAGAGGGTTAATAAAAGTATAATCATTGTTTTGAAAGGTCTCAGCATTTCCCTCATTCCCTGTATGTCTATTTCAGGAGTTTCCCTCAGGTGATGCAGTGCCAGGCGCTGACACCTTGTCTGGTTTGGTTGAGAGAGCTGCTGATCTTGCTGAGCAGTAAGTCATGTGTTATTCTCAAATGCCACAAACAGTGAAACAACACAACATGCTGTGATCTATAACTGCATGAGCACTAATGGTCAACAAAAGCATCAATAGCTTTCCAACATTTTGACACCATGTGAATGTGAAGTAGTTTTTATTGTACAAAATTAAGTCATAAATCAAATACTGAAATTTGTTGTATTTATTAAAGTCTAGAATTTGATTGGATTTGCTATCTTAACTATGCATGATTATTTATTTGCATGACATTTGTTGCATTTTTTTGTATTTGTTGTTGTTTCCCTTGCTGTCCATGGTAAGATCAAGAACCATTGCATTATAAATGCCTTTAACCACTGACTAGGCTTCCATGTTACATTTCATCTTTGTTGTGCATCCAAGATATGTGACTAATTGAAAAAAAGACTGACTGAAGGGTGTTTTCTTGCCAGGCACCAAGGTGAGGCAGTGACAGTGGAGACCATTGCAGCCAATTCTCTAGCAGAATCTGAGAAAGCCCTAGACCTCATCCGTGGTGTCATCAGCCGAGAAAATAAAGTCAAAGATGAGCTCAGGAACCTCAAAAAACAGTAAGCTGCTTTTGTATTAGAAACCTGTTAAACCAGATCATCGAAGCATTTACCTTCATAAGTCTGTGACCTTACTTTCTAATGATGTTGTTTTCAGGCATGAAGCAGATGTAACTAAAGTGCTTGACATGGATAGGAAGGCCGTTCAAATTACTGATGCAGCTGGACAGGAGAGCGGAGTGGCCCAGAACACTCTCAAACAGTTATCTGACCTGGAGAAGAAACTTCCAAAGCCCCTGACGGTAGTCAATCTGAATTAAATATTTATGTTTATAGACGAGTTTAAGTAAAAATAGGGGAATACAGGAGATGCAAGTCTTTGTTCGAACCCCCATTCACTTCCACAAAATGTTTGCTGCTCATACTGGAGTCTATAAAAATACACAATATAAAATAAACTATGTGTACTATTATCTTTCTGTTTCTGCAGAAGGACATTGCTGGTGTGGTTTCCAAGTTCGATGGTCTGAAGGGTATGGTAGAGGGGAATTTATCACAGTATCAGGACTTTCAGCAGTACATGCTCAATGAGCAGAAAGAGACAGCTGATCTGTTAAATAAGGCCAAGAGTTTCCAAAAGGTAAACCTGACCCTCTGTTAAATATTTCTGATTGTGTAGATGTTCAAACCGATAATTACAAAGAACAATATAGTCAACCAAGAATTTGCAACAAGATTTATGCATCTCTGTGCAAACAATGAACTTTAATTGTTGTTCCTGGGTCAACAAGAATATTAACAATTGTTTTTGCTTTATTTAAGGTTCAAGATAAACTTTTTGCCAGGGCAAATGCAGCTGAAGCAGTTAAAAATAAATCTCTGGAAATCTTTGCCAACAACAAGGATAGTCTGGATAAGACACTAGAGACGCTCAAAGGTACGGATGAACACTAGACTTCTACAAGCTATTCAATATTATGTATGCCTACAGTTGAAGAGTTTGTCGGTCAAACGTTTTAATATTTTTGAAGGAGTCTCTTATGCTCTCAAAGGCTGCATTTATTTGAATAAAAACAGTAAAAGAGGAATATTGTAAATAAATATATATTTTTATTTATATTTTCACTTGTTTATTTAACAGAGACAGTCTATGACTGCCCCAGAATTAGCTAAAGAGATAATTTAATCTGCAGTCTCTTTTATTATTACAATAACTGTGCTCTATTTTAATGCATTTTAAATTACATTTATTTCTGTGATGTTGAGTTTTTACTTACTAGCCATTGCTCCAGTCTTAAGTGTCACGTGATTTTTCATAATCAGTGTTTCAAAAATACATGTGCCGCTTAATATTTTTATAGAAACCAAGATACATTTTTCAGGATTTTGTCACGAACAAGTGATTAGAAATAGAAAATAGAATTGTTGTATCATCTTAACTGTTACATTTGATCATTCTAATGCATCCTTTCTGAATATAAGTATTAATTAAAAACTTTTGAGCAGTAGTGTATATATCTCCAGATTATGTTGTCATTATTTAAACTATCCAACACAATCAACCTTAACCCTTTAAAAAAATATGCATTTCTCTATTGTGTGTTTACTCAGGATTTGATGACCAGATCAGTGGGAACAAGGATCTGGCTGATGCCGCTATTAGAAAACTTCCTGCCATCAATGCCACCATCCAGAAGGCCATAGCTGACAACATTAAGACTCAGGACATTCTGCATGCAATGTCTACTCACTACAGAGATGCTCAGGAGACTATCGACACTCTTACAAGCACTGCAACCAAACTGGAGGTATGGCGACCTGTTACCTTTGTGCTTACCCATTTTATTTAGTCAAAACTGTATTTGTGCCATTGCTATTTTTAGGTAGATTTCACAGAGTGACCAGTTCACTTTCTCACAAAATCTGTCACTAACTTTATTAAATGACCCGAGTTGAGTGGGTCTATGGACAGAACATTTTGAATGTGCTCACAGGGTGCTTGTATGTGTCTCCACAGGGAATGTCAGATGCTCTTCAGCCCTCTTTGGATATTTTGGAAGCTGCCACTAAATTGAAAAAAGATGTGGATGGACTGAAGACAGGGGCTTCTGTAACTGCAGACAAACTGAATGCAGATAAAAACAAGGCAAAAGCTCAGATAACTGAAGCAAAGAATGTAAGAATATCTGCTTACATTAAACTCTTTGAGAAATGACATGTAAATGTGGAGATGTATGCTACATTTTCTTTTCTTTGTTGTTAAATCAGGCTGTCATGGAATCCACTGGGGCACTTCAAAATGCAAAGAATGCCAGGGATGCTGTTAGTGATACTTTAACGACAATCACTGATATTATGAGCTCACTAGGTGAGTTATAACAACGATTCACTACATGCAACACAAGCAGATTATATAATATTATAGTATTAATATTTGGAATTAGCTTTTGTTCAAGGTGTTTATGTTTATCTTTTATTTTATTCCGTTTTTTTCAGTTATTTTGTTACGTGCCTTTGTAAATTTTCTCTTTAGTTTTAACTTATTTTACTTCAGTTTTAGTAATTTTAGGACTTCGACTTATTTTATTTCAGACTATGTTTTTTCTCTTTTGTTTATATATTAGTTTAGCTTTATTTCAATTAACAAAAACAATTTGAATAGTTTATTTTAGTAAGATAAAATACATTTTGTAGAAACACTTAACACAAGCTTTGTCAGAGAATCTTAGTCTTTTCTATAAAATATCACTTAAAACAGTCGATAATGGCAATCAATTTTTTATCCCAGTGATGAGCAAGGATTCACCATGACTGTAATACTGTTTTCCAGGAACTTCTGGGGAAATGAACAACACACGACTGGCCGAGCTAGAGGACGCCGTCACTAAAAGCCGCAGCCGCGTGGAGAAGGAGCTGAGGCCCAGACTCAGGGATCTGGAGGAGAAGGAAGCCCAGCAGAGAGCCTCCATTGCAGGCATGATCAATGACATTGACACCATCCTGGCTGACATTGCCAACTTAGAGGAGATCCGTAAAAGCATTCCTAATGGCTGTTACAACACACCATCTATTGAAAGGCCGTAAAGGCTTTGGTTTACTGCAGGGCCAAATAACAATGTTACATAGTTTAATCTATGAACTTACTTTTTAACCAAAGATAGTTTATTGTCATAACATGATTTTGTACTGTGTGAGAATTTTTTTAGTATTTATTTTTTCACTTTAATTTGTTTTTCTAAATTTGAAAATTATTACTGTGAAGTTTGAAATGAGGTAAATTATATTTCTGTTTTGCATGAGTGCCAAAGGTATTTCATTTTGGGTGATTAATAGATACATATATACCATAACTGTAATTGTTCTAGATACGAAGTAACATCCAGTTGCTTCTCCATCTGCTTCAGCATCTATTGAAAAATGCACAAAAAGAAATGCACAAACTAACAATTCTCATTCACTTGTGTTCTGTTTTGTTTTATTAAATTCAGTATTGTCATCAAGGACAAGAGTTATTTTTATGGAAACATACTTTTCAGTTTTTTTCATGCTTATTGAATAGCCACTATAAAGTAGAAATATATTTGTATAAGACATTATGCAGACACACTTACACATGCTTTACACCATAGACAACTAACTAAAAAATGAATAATATCAACCTCTAAAATTAGCATCTTAAAAACAGAACCTTATAATGTTGCATGGTGTTTTATATGTAGACAAGGAGATTTTTCTCTATAATTAAGTTAAAAGCAATAGGGTAATACAATACAAGAAACAAACAATATCATCAACAATATGTATTTTTGTTGCTTGTGGTTTTGAATGAAGGCATGAAGAATGCAAGGAAGTGAAGATTGTAGAGCTACAGAAAAATGCAGCATGCCAAAACCATGAAAAAATATATTATTTGTGGTGTATTTCCCACAATTTTTTTATGAATTTACATTAATACACAATTGTTTCCTACTGATTCCTGATACACTAGTTTTTATAGTGACTGCTCAATGAAAATGGAAAAAAATCATGATTTTATGTTGATA
Organism: Ptychobarbus kaznakovi; assembly: GCA_027422405.1. Taxonomy (NCBI): domain Eukaryota; kingdom Metazoa; phylum Chordata; class Actinopteri; order Cypriniformes; family Cyprinidae; genus Ptychobarbus; species Ptychobarbus kaznakovi. Next base: position 8,344,943 of record CM049805.1, on the reverse strand, counting down.
CAAACAGTGAGGTATCATTGTGTGTTTAATATTTCTCTGTATATTAGAGAAGTTTAATCCATTCAAAAAATGAAATTGAGGTGTTAGATTTCTCCTTTAATGTATGTGACAATGGACATAACCAACAACAGGTACAGTAAACCATAGTAAACGCTGGGTATGAAGTGGTTAAACAAGGAATATCTAATAAAGGATTGAAGATTAACATTCAGGCTTCTAGTTTCATTTATGAAAAGTCTCTGGTTAAAATTATACAAATTAAACAATTTTTACCAGAGACTTAAAGCATTATCATATGAAAAACAATAATCACAGTAATATATTGAAGTTTTCTTCATATCGTAAAGCCGGAGCCGCCCATAAACTCTAAAATCAATTATGCACAATATACATAATTCCCTGAATCTGTCATTCTTCTCATCAAATACACTTTGACTCATTTATAAAGATTGTGTTAGATGTGCAGCAGATTGACATTTCATGTCAGCTCAAATCATAATTGAATCATTTAAAGGATGTTCCAACTTTAAAAAGAGTTTAAAAGCCATAGACTTTTTTGTCATCTCTTCACAAAACAAGCGAAAGTGCAAGGAATCTCATCCTGAAACGAATGGTTTGATGCACAGGCATTGACCGGCTTTAATAGACATCACATCTGGGGCATGCTAGCAGGTTAATGTTGAGCAAAAGGAGCTGAGGAGAAGTAAATGTGCACGGAAGCAAAATTGGCATTCTTTAATGTGCAACCAAATACTCCACGTATACATGAATGCACATTGAAGACAAAACAGTGAGGCATGATACAGTATATGAGATGTTCTCTGTACATACAGTTAGTTGATTGATGAGTAGAAAATGTATTTAGAGATGATGAGATGAGTCTAAGCACAATTTTTTGCAAATACTGTAGCCACAGACTACGTGGTATTTTAAACACTCATGCGCTGAAAGAAAACCCTTAGGCATGCAACTACAAGAACAGAGTATTAAATCAACAGCAAAGACCGACATTATAGCAGGCAATGAAAACACTCTTTCTGTCATAGTGGCAGCGAGGCTCTCTCCTCTTCCTCCTATTGGGCACCAAAGCCCACCCAGTCCCTTAAAGCTGATTGGTGGAGCAGATCCCTCAGGCACAGTGCTGTACATCCCAATGAGACACGAGTAAGAGGGGAGGACAGATTAATGCTCCTCTACATGGAAAAGCAGTGGTAGCACAGGAGGATTATACTCTAGATTACACACAGAGAGACAGACAGGGATGACTGACGGCTCGGAAGTGGACTTCCCCAGCCTATCCAGAAGCATTGATGTAGAGCTGACTCTGCAGGATGTAGTCGATGACAGGCTGGCTCAGGTAATCCACCACGTGACCGTCTCCATGCTGAAGAGCCAGTCTGGTGAGGAGAAAAGCAAGAGGGTTACAGTATAGAACGGAGAGATGGATTATGTGTAGACGGCGAGAGCATGCACCTGCTCTTGGTGGAACTGACGACTGACATTGGGTAGTCGATTTCATCCTTTACCATGATTATATTGTCCTGTGAGAGGAAAACCGAAGCTGTATAAATATCACAAAACAGCAAATACACTCTAAACTGCATGCATTTACTGTGCACTAAAACAACTACCACACAGTAAATAACTTAGGTTGTACCCCACGCTCCCTAAATAATACCTTATGTTTTCGAAGCACAGATGAATGGTTCATTATCCTTTCTGTATCAGCTCCATCCCGAGGAACCACCACTATCCCGAAATCCCCCACAATGACTTCCATCTAGAAAAATATAACAGTCACATATTTAGTTCAGTTGAACAAAACATATCTGGATTTATATTACAATATTTTGTATGCTAAAGACACATTGTTAGTGCCACAATAAAAAAAAAACTGATGCTATTTACTTTATTTATATGTTCCTATAGTCTTATTGTCATCAATGCATCAGTGCATGTTATTCTGAAAAGTTGGTACTAATTTCCTTAATCCATATCTTGCACAAAAATGTAGTACCTTACGTATTATATTTATAATTTTTATACAAACATTAATACATTAGTATAATTATTAACATAGATAAAATATTTTTTATTTAGTTTAAATGTATAAATGTAACTGAAATAAAAACAAACAAAAACGACATCGACATTTTTTTTGAAAACACTCATAAAAAATGCCAAAAGACAACAAAATTACTAAAATTGTAACAAAAATGAAATTAAATTATAAAATATACAAATAACAATGGATTCAAACTATAATAGTATCTCAACGATAACACTTAGTAGTGTGGAAATCACAGTTACATCATACTGCCAGTAGGTGGAGACAAGGGACACGTATCTTGACTCAACTGATTCAGAACTGCATACAAGCATACTGTGTGTCCTGTGTGTCTTGTGTTCCCGACTCTTGTGTCCTTATTTGGTTTGTTTCCTGTCCTTGTTTAGTGTCATTATTAAATAATTCTTGTCCAGCTGTGTTTGTCTAATTATCTATGCTTATCCTGTGTATTTATAGTCCTGTCTGTTCAGTTAGTGTTTGTCTGGTCTACTCCCCGGTGTTCCTGTGTGTCTGCCCTGCCTTGTCTTGCCTTGTTTGGATTTATTAAATACTGTTATTTGAGTTTATCCTCATCTCGTGTTCCTCGCTCACCCTGCTATAAGTAGTGGTGGGCAGAGCGAGGCTTCGTGAAACACTGAAGCAGTCGAAGCAAATGTGTCGAGGCTTCGTCTCTGACACTTAGTGGTCATTTTCAAGTATTGCTCTGAAACAGCGTCGACAAAGAAACAGTTAAAGACATTAATTGCGCTGCTCTTGATGGACTTAGCCTACTCCTTTTTTACATAGAATTTCTCCAGCCTTTGAAAAAATCCTCTCACAAAAACCCACGAAGTGAAGATGCGTTAACTACTTTGTGGGAGTTAGGTTGAGACAGATTGTGTGATTTGTTCCCGACCCTGTCAATCAAAAGCAGAATCGGCAGGTATGCCACGTCTCGAAACACTTGTGACACGCCCGATGCTTCGAATCGCCTTAGTCACATGACATGGCTAAATAATTAATTGTATGCTGTTCTGAATTCGTCACTTGACTTAAAAGAATCGTTCAAAACACAAATTAATTCGGGAACAAATCAAGTGATTATGTACATGATTGAGTCACTAAATCGCTCACTTAAAAGATTCATTTCGCGACACTTGATTCTGCGTTTGCTTCGACTGGAACTATTTTGTAGGTGGAGCAAGTCATTCAATATTAACTTGTTACTTATTTGGCTGTTAAATAAAAGCAGTATCATAATGGAAACTGCCTTGTTGGTCTGGATATACAATTTGAGACTTGCATGTGATATTACATTTCACTGCTGGTTATATTCTGTATAATTGTGTATGTGACGAATAAAAATCTTGAATCTTGATATTGCTTAATTTAGGCAAACATACAAAATATGCACTAGAATAATATATGTTATTATATTTAGAGGTTTGTGACTAAGAAACACAGGGAAAGAGAAAAGGAATTATATCTTACATCACTTTCGTTCCACAAGCCAGGGATGCAGAAAGATTCCAGGAGATCGCTGCCACAAAGGAGCAGGATACGCAACTCTGAACAAACCACAATCACAGTTACACATCACACCATAAAACACACAAGACACAGTAATGAGATGTTTTTACTCCGCTGTGGGGGTAAACACAACAGCTTTGATAAGATGAAAAAGAAACAAGTCACATTTTCCCCATGAGGAAGAATGAGGCACTATACAGCACACAGATGCCTTCTTCACAGTATAGACAAACACCATCACATGACTTATAGAAAGATTTCGACTGTTTCGTCTATTTCTCAGACAGCTGTTTGGCTGTCTTTGTCTTATTTGATGTTGTTTATATTTTCCTGAGGAGAAATATACAGTGAGTTTTTTCTCTCCCTGAGCAAACTCAGTATTTTCTGATGATGACTCAAAGTGACAAGCAAGAACTGTTTTGAAAACCAAAAACCAAGGCAAGGAAAATCACATCGTCTCACCAATTTCCTCGTAGCGCATTGCAGTACCAAGGTTGGCATTTTCATCTGTTCAGAAAAATCAGAAAAGCATGGGAGGTCACAGGGATGCTTGATTCATTGGAAGTCAGCGGAGTCATGCAAAATTGATACACATCTGTGTGAAGCGTATGAATAATTCAAAATAATTATACGGAATTATGTGATTTCTACATGAACTAAACCACAAAGCTGTGGCTTATCTTTGTCACTGACATTTATTATTTTGACTCAAATTAAAAGGAGTTGAAATGGTGACATTAAAATTACATGCTTGAAAGTCTGAGGAGGGGGATTTAATGCTTTGATTTCGTGTGATTAATTATTAAAAAATCCAATAAAAAATTAACACAGAAGTTAAATAAATAAATAAATGTACTTTTTGTAATGTCTATTGAGTGGTTTTGTCTGTCATAATAATGTAAATTCGTGAATGATCTGGGGTTTTTTAACAAATATTTGTATATGTGATTTATTGTGATCAATGTGATTAATTACTTTGCATTTCATGTAATGAATACAGTTAAAACATGTTTAATGTTTTAATATACCAACTTACCAACAAAGGTAAAACGCTCCATGTGTGGGCGAGCACAGCACATTTTGCCCAGGCTTTCGCTCATCTTTCCCCAAAGCTTAACTGGAGAAAAAGAGACATAAGTCAATCATGAAATGTCTGTTCTTCAGAACCCCAAACATAACAAACATCTGAACACTTAAAAATCACTTACTAGCCACAGACTTGTTAGCTGTGTTTTGGTAAATAGTAGAAGTTTCATTCTGGGGCTGGCCAATCATAGGGGTTGTGGAAGGTGTGTTCACATTGGACAGAATGCACCCTGTGACTCTCTGCAGGGGAACAATACAGTTTGTTACTTCGAGATTGAGTACAAGTAAAAATTTGATAGCGTTCAGATCAAATTTGGGACTAACCTTCATTAGGTCTCGGTGATGCTCCAAAACGCTGCAAGTGGTCTGCCAGGTTTTCTGGTAGCACTCCCAAGGATCCACTCTGCAGAACACCATTAATCCATCAAATATTTTATGCCCATTCTACAATATATATCCAGCATCTATATAACTCAAGGCTGCTGACGTATATGTAAGTGCTGCATAGCATTCATACGAGGGCGTGGTTTAGATGCCTTTTGACTGATTGACAGTTACCTGATCCAATCAGAAGACTGAACTGCCAGCTGACACATGGTGAGACGATGTCTGCCTGAGACAAGGCCCTAGAAAAGCAGAAAAGAAACCAAAAAACAAGGAAAAGTGAGTCCTCAAGTCATCCACCTACCTATAAAGAGAATTTCTGAGCTTCAAACCACATTCTTGCTTGCTGAAAGAAGGAGAACCGATTTGATCAATATAAAAGCATTTATCATTATTCAAACATTTGCCTTTTTATAGATCAGGGTTCAAAACACAATGATTTCTAGAATTGTTTCTTTCACACGTGTTATAACTCTCCCACTACAAAGGATTTAATTTGGAATGACTGAATCCTTCTTTCTAAAGCATTTATTATTCATATTTTGTTGCCAAGAGAGAAGACAACTAGCCAAAGTTCTTTTTAATTCAGAGTTCTGTTGATAATATTAGAAATGATTCGTATGATTCAGATTAAAACCTTTATTTAAAGCATCGTTCGGCAATGCAGTTCAGTAGGAATCCATGTGAAATGGAATCTCAGAATCCACACAGATGTCGTAACATGTTTAAGTTTAGTGATGCGAATTCGCAGCATTTACCAAAAGAAAACGGTTTGGTTTTAAAGTGACTGTATAATAAACCTATTACTGTGTAAAAACTGTGTAATAGAGCTTTAATAGACCTATTGTGACCACAACATTTCCGCACATATATTAATGTAACAGTCTACTGTTTGTATGGGGATTTTGGGACTCTTTTTGCATGTTATATGGATAAACCAGTAGATGGCGTCAAGGGACCGTCTTATAAATGATCCATGAGCCATGAAACAATTTACTAAACTAATATTTTCAACAATGCTGATTCATTTAGGGCATGAAACAATGTTATAAATAAGTCACTGAATCGTTTCTTCATTCAAAAACACTGATTCATTCAGCAACACCACTACTTGTGTTGCTCAAAGATTCGCAATGGGGCAATGTCGGGGCTATGTTAGTTGGACGAAGCAAAAATAGACAAAGCAACTGGTAATGTATCTATATAAAAATGCAAGTCTTTCAATATATACTATAAATGTTTTGTTCACTGAACTGCAATTCTACATGTGACGTTGACCTCAACATCTACATGGGTGTGAATGTGATTATCTACATAAAATCAATGGCACTCTGCTCCTGTGACATTGCTTAAATATACAATACTAAAATAACTTTAGACCTTAAAACAAACACATTCTCTTACCGGTTTGCTATAGGAATCATGTACTGGTGAGATGATACCCCCAATCACAATGAATCGTCCAGTCTTGTGTAGGTACTCTCTGGCTTTTTCTGCAAACCAAACAGTTCAGCTTGTTATCTCATGAGCATTTTTTGTTTTCTGTAACACACTTTCTGCCTTGTTCTAAAGGTAGCTTGGATGAAAGGAATTCTCTTAGAGACATAAAAAAGTGAAACAATGCCTTTTAAGTGAGGACAGCACCTCTTTTTTAACTCTGATGACTGATATCTGATTTCTCTCACGATGTAAGCAATATGTTTCATCTGTATAATATAACCTCACACCCCCAGCCCCATCAAAATATTGACAGAAGTGAATGTCAGAAACAAGATCTCCTGCTGGGGAATATGAGGCAGACATACAATGAAATAATCTGAACGAATCTCTAAAGAACATATCTCTAGTGTGCAAAAGAAACTACAAAGAAAGGAAAAATGAGGCCACAACGAAAAGCAGAGGCAACAGAAACCAACATATTCAATACTTAATAAATGAAATGCTAGCATTTAAGTGTGTTATATTTATTTGTATCTTTAGTAGTATCAGATATCCAAGCGGTTCAGCATGATACCACTGATCTCTGTCAGAAGCATTGCTCAGAATAAGCCATACACCCGTTCTTATTTTTGTACCTCAAAATATGCAAAGGCATGCAGTAGGAGAAGAAGGCTTAAAAATTAGGTCACAGACACACAGATGCTTTTGCTTCAAGGGAAAACAGTGGAATTGTATTGATCAAACTGTGGTGGTGGTACTCCTCATGTTGCTTATGCTCGGAGAAATACAGCTGCAGTAACTGAATTAAGAAAAGTACAAAGCACCTAAGGTTTTTTTCCCTGCTGTTTACTGGCACATTGAAACATGGAGATGGATGAGCCAATGGAAGAAATCTCTCTCTGAGTGTCTTTTACTTATATTTACATTTATGTATTTAGCAGACGCTTTTATCCAAAGAGACTTACAGTGCATTCAGTCTACACATTTTTTTGTATGTGTGTTCTCTGGGAATTGAACCCACAACATTTTGCGCTGCTAACGCAATGCTCTACCACTGAGCCACAGGAAAACACTTTTAATTTCCCACATGCACTCTTAGTTTCTATATCACAAACTGTATGATGGTATAAATCATGCTTTTCAGTGCAAACAGCCAAGCTTTAACCCTCATGTTCTTTTGAAATTTACTTATATCTATAGATGTGAAAAGTCATTGCATTTATTCATGTTTTATACCTGAGCTCCCCAAACATGGGTCACATATCAGTATTAATTGAAGGATAAATCAAGCTGACATTTTGTTTATAATTATGAAGTCATGAAGTATCAAACCATTATTTCTGAGCAAGACCCTGCAGGGCTACTCAAATGGAACATAAGGGCATATACAGGTTCATTTATGTGATGATTTTTTCCTTTTAACTACACAGGGTGGGCTTATTAAAATGGTGGTCTTTTATTTTGTATTATTATTATTAGGCCTATTATTATTTTATTTTTTTGTCAAAGATATTTATGGAGCAGTGATTTTCTGTCTTTTTAATAATTATATTATTATATATAATTTAATAATTATAAAATAATATTTTTTAAAGGTTTTCAAGCTTTGACATATCTGTTCAATATATTGTCGAATAAAGGTATAAACCATTCATCCCGATACTGAGTTGAAAATGTAATTGAATGTTTAAAACTTATTTTAAACTAAAATGTAAACTAATGACAAACCGCAGTGATATGATCATTACACTTTCAAACACTTTGGACTGTATGAAGAACAAAGAAGAAAGTCAAGATGAATCTCTGAAAACTTGTAGAATCATGTAGACATGACAAGTTATTTTGGGGAGTTAAATGGATGCAAACATAAATTAAATATTTAAATACATAGATTAAACCTAGCACTAAATGAATTTCAATTGCCATAGGCCTAAATTAATATCAAAACCTACTTCATCGTTTAATGTCATATATGATGCAAGAAGGTCGGTCTATAAAGTCCCTTAATAGGACAACATCCGAGTTTCAATGTACTTATTCACATTCACATTACGTTAAATGCACAGTAGATTGTATTTGTCTTCACATGAGCGCCCTGCCAAGCATCCTTCGCAGAAGTAATGATTAATTACACTTGTTGAAATATCATAAATCATAGCCTATACTGCTTGCGTCCACAAAACCGTGGATGAACGATTTCTTTGCTAAACCTGCGGCTGCGCAGCACCACCATCTACCGAGAGATGATTCGATTATTCTGGGTTTTGAGACCGTCGCCCATTTCAGCACCTTCGCTGTGGACAGCGATCGACATTATAAGAACTCACTCCAGAAACATCTAATCGATCACCAAGCCTGACTTCACAATGTCTGAAATCATCACGGTCACTAAGAACCCCTTTACATACACATACAACACACGGCTACATTACAAATCAGCTCGCGCATCATCCACTCCCTCCAGAACAGGCGAAACACTTACCGAACATATGAATGTGTCCCTTCGTGATGGGGTTGAAACTTCCACATGACAGCAAAATGACATGCGTTTTAGTGGTCTCCGTCATTCTGGTTGTGGTGACCTATCGTTTTTTAACATATGTCGCGGATTTTAAGGCCTTTTGTTTTGTTGTGAGACCGCAGCAAGAGGCGAGGTTCATTAGGCTGCGGCAGGCGCGAGAGGCAGAGCGTCACTGTGATCCGCTCCTGCGCACTTAAAGGAACATGCGCGTAAGCACGCGAATCAACGCTTCCGGTTCTGATTCATCTTAAAGATTCTATTTCGGTTTAACGATTCCGATGCTTCTAGAAGCCTACTTCTTATTTCAGTAGTCACATTAGAACATGACAAACATTTTCAGATTTAAAAAGAACATAAAATTACTGAAAATAAGTTGTGCAACTTTTTCACAGACACTTTGTTACTTGAAAACCTGTGCCCATTTAATATATATATATATTTTGATTTCATTGCATTATGTTTATTCTTAGAAAATTACAAAATCACACAAATCAGGGTTTGTTATTGCAGTAGAACAAACAAATAGATGACAGACATGACAGACCAGACGACAGACAGACAGACAGACAGCAGACAGACAGACAGAAGATGACAGACGACAGACAGACAGACAGACAGACAGAACAGACAGATAGATAGACAGATAGATTTTAGACAGATAGATAGATAGATAGATAGACAGACAGACAGACAGGACAGACAGACAGACAGACAGACAGACAGACGACAGACAGAAGACAGACAACGACAGATAGATAGAAAGATAGATAGATAGATAGATAGATAGATAGATAGATAGATAGATAGATAGATAGATAGATAGATAGATAGATAGATAGATAGATAGATAGATAGATAGATAGATAGATAGATAGATAGATAGATAGATAGATAGATAGATAGATAGATAGATAGATAGATAGATAGATAGATAGATAGATAGATAGATAGATAGATAGATAGATAGATAGATAGATAGATAGATAGATAGATAGATAGATAGATAGATAAATGTAGATAATAGTAAATAAAAAGAAAATGGACCACAAAATTGCACTATTAATATTTTATGAATTTCATTGCATTATATTCATATCTAGAAATAACAAAACCACAAAAAACAGGTTTCGGTTTGTTATTGCAGTAACAAATAAATAGATTAATAAATCAATATATTATTAAATAAATGTTCTTTTCCCAGTAAAAATATATTTAAATGTGATTATTGTTATTGCACAGTTTTACATCAGATAAAGGTCAAATAAATAGCTGTTTGAAAATATTATTTTATTAAAAATGAAAACATGCTACAGAATCAAACCAAGAGTATTGTACTGTATGTGTGTTTAAAAGGCAGAAAATTACTAAAATTAACCTTTTAACAAAATTTTAGTGGAGACATAGGCTATAAGATCGTATGCTAGAAATGGTCACAACCAGTTGTTTCTGAACAGCTGCGGAGTTTTCCGTTTATAATAGTCTATGATCCCACGTAGCTGGTAAAAAAAAAAAAAAAAAACAATAATAAAAAATATATTTTATTAATGTCAACATTGCAAGAAAAAGTCTGTAGAAAAATGGAAAAGATATGTTAATTTTCTATATTATCTACTTGACTCTAAAACACGACAATGCATTATTTGAAATGCAGTAAAACACCTGTGAAAAATCTATATGGAAAATTCCTTTAACACATTGTGCCTTGTTTTTTATAGACTTTTCTTAGAGTGTAAAGCAGAATGGCATCCCCTGTGGGCAAATTGCATTTGCACCCCATGTTTGTCAACACTAAAAATACATTCAATACACACATGTGCAGACAAGCAGCCAAGAGAGACAAGCCAGTGGCCCTCATTAACACTGGCTGCCTCTGTCTCAGACTAAAGATCCTGCGGCTGTAAGAAGTGAATCATGGATCAATTTGGATTTGTCTCTCTCGGACTATTCTCAAACCAATCACAACTAGTCATTAGAAAATACTGTCCGATATATTATGCAAATGTAATTAAAAGTCCAGCTGCTAAACCAAGCTGCTTGGACTAATCACTTCTGCTTGTATTATTCTCATCTGTAAGTCACTTTGGATAATAGCATCTGCTACAGTCAATGAATAAATGTAATGAATTAATTGACAGCAAATATATCAATTTACACATCAGTGCAGTTTTGAATCAATGCCATTTTTTCTTAGTTCAGCCTTAGTTGTATTCCATTTGGAGTCTTGTAAAGAATTAGATTTTAAATTGTTCCTCACATATTTGGCATAGCATCAGTAATGTGCTTATCAGCAAGACAAACACTGTCCTTGATGACAGGCATTTGAATATAGAAGCACTACAGTCACAGTGTGACTCATCAATTGCAAAACAAGCTCTCCAAAGCTATCAAATGGGGAAAACAACTCAGTTTAACAAATCATTATGAGATATTATGCATTTTTTGGTTGAAATTGTTTGTAATACAATTTGCAGGCTTGGAATTTCGACAGTTTTGTGGCTGTTTAATTTGCCAGTGGGCTAGTTTTGTTATGTACATCTCAGCATTCCTGACAATACTCTGAGCAGAAATCATTTCACCTTTCGTTACATTTACATTAGTCATTTTGCCTTTTATCCAAAGCGACTTTATTCAAAACCAACAAAACAACAATTAGCAAGTCAAGTCTCGGTTAGCCTAACTAGTAAACGTTAGGTTGTTTTTTATTTACATGCACATACATATAAAAAAAGAAAAATAATACAATAAGAAATAGAATATAAAAAGAATAGAGAAAGCTAAAGAAGTAGAATAGAAAAAAAATAGAGAAAGCTAGTGTTAGAGGCCTTTTTTTCAGCGAAAACAAGTGCATGCTTTGAATTTGATCAATTCCAATTCAGATTCTGCTTATCAATTCCGATTCTTATCGATTCCCATTTTCAATTCCAATGTGTTAATTATTTGTGTCTCCTTTCATGAAACATTTAATTGCTGCTGAACACCATGAATAAAAATCAGCCAGCTATATAAAAACTGGACTCGATTAAGAGCTGTTTGTGTGCAAATAGAGCTGCACGATTCTGGATAAATTTAGACTTTTTTAATGGAGGTTGTAGTTCTCTCATAATTCTGAAGAAAACATATTATACAGCTAAACAAAATCTCATGGAACTTGAACGGAATGATTCAATGACTCACTCAAGATTTACTTGTGTCATTACTGGACGAATCAGTGTTTTTGAATGAATCTCTTGAATCAATGATTCAAAGACAACAGCCCCTTTTCGCCAGCTAGAAATAAACAGGAATTGATAGGCAGAATTTAAATTTAATTTTTACAACAAGTATCCGATTCCTGACCTTAAGTATCCGATTGTAGAATTGGAATTGATTTTCGATTCCCAAACCTAAACAAGCAGTTAGAAAACTAATAGAGAGTTCAAGTGTTAGAGGTCAAGTCAACAAATAGATCAAATAGAATTAGAATAGAGAGTGCTAGAGTTAGAGGTTCAAATAAAGATGGAAGAGATACGTTTTTAGCCGTTTCTTGAAGACTCATCTGTTCGAATTGAGTTGGGGAGGTCATTCCACCAGGAGGGAACCATTCACCCTCTGGGGTCTGAGGGGTGTTTGGGGCCCTGGAGAAGTTTTGACATGCCCTGAAATTTGTGTTTTTTTCAGTATCTTAAGAACATATTAAGGGCTAAAGTTGTATTACACTGTAGTCAGCACAAACTGGGCTACAATATGTAGCAGCATGAATGTAAATAGTTGTGTTTTTAAGAAAACAAAGTTTATGCTTGGTTAGTAAAAAACTAAACATTTTAAGTCACTGAAATAATGCCATTAAACACATTTGTTGACATGACTTTTGAGAACTGGATGTGGTAGAATTTTACCTACCCCGCTGATAGTCCCAAAAATAGTATAAGAGGTCAAACTGTATGGACCCATTAGTCTTTCAAGTATTTAGTCTTGCTACGATGCACAGTCTGTATTTGGATGAGCTATGTTTATAAAAAGTAATTACTGTAGCCTACGTGAGCGAGGGGGCGGGGTCTGTGACGTAGTTCAGCGCGCTCCTGTGTGTACGTCTGGACCGTTTTCTACCAATGACGATGTGATGGACAATATGGCGCCGGGAGTAGATTTAGCTTGTGAACCTGTCGTTGTCTAAAAGACTGGCGATCCGACAGGATGAACCTCTGCGCCCAATACTTACGGTGAGTAAAATCTGGAGATTCTCAGGCTCGAATTAGCGACCGAGTCCGTGTTCCTATCATTGAGGCCGAATGGGGTTTATCGGAATGTTGTTCGACTGGCATTGGCTGTCAGTGCTAGACGCTAGGCTAGTTAGCATGCTAGCCCGTAAACAGGACACGAAACTCAATACAAGCAGAAATGGCTGACATTTTGCCCCAGATATTGCAAAAAACGATTGATAGATGGGCGGTCGGGCAAATCGCGACATTTACTTGACGTAACGATAATTTGTGTCTAACGTTACATAGCAGCTGTTGTGGGAGGGCATGCTAGATGCTGTGCTATGTTAGCCCGCGTTAGATACAAACACACCATTGGATGGTCAGAAAACAATCTAGTTACACATGCTCGCTACATTAGTCACATACGGTTTCAAGTGACTAATCATCTGTAAAACTTGCCTGAAAAAAGTCAAGGATTCATGTGTGGCTCATCTGCTGTACACCGATTTCATTTTCCTTTCATTTCAGGTTGAATAATAAATACAGTGATGAGCCAATGACTGTGAACTCGTAATCTCGTATAATATATATTTATAAAAAAATATTTTTTTTTGCGATTGACAAGTTTGTTTGTTTGACTTTTAGCTCTGTCACGCATCGATTTGGACAGATAACTTTGAGATTCAGAACAAAACTAACATATTTTTGAGGAGTTTTCTTTAGGCTTTTTGAGACCTTATCTTTGTGAATGTCTGGTATGCAAACCATTGTTTTTGCATCTGACATGTCTCAGTAAGCTTGCGTTGGTTCAAAACATGACATGAATCGAGCGAGGGAGTTTGTACATTAATTTAGTGGCTGGTAATGGCAAATCCAGGCCATTTGAACGTGAACTGTTGTAAGCTAAGCAGTGTGCTGAGATGTGTTTGTTGTTGAGAAGTGTTGTGAAGGAATGATGGTGCTGTGATGACAGTAAGATTGCACATTTCAGCTCCAAACTGACAGTGAGCTGAGAGAACATGACTTTAGTACTCTGGTTTTGTACTTGCTGACATGCGGATAAGAGACAACAGAAAAGTAATGCTTTAATCTGAAGCGTCATCTAGAGCTTGGATAACAGTATTCAACCTGATCCAGGTGTGTGGTTCATTCTGCTTGTTTTTATGTGACGTTCATTTAGTGTTCATTCCCACACATATATGGCCAGAGGGATTTTTGACATCATTAGACGGGTGCTTTTTGAAACAACATTTTTCAAATTCCCCTAAAAAGATTATGCATGATGTCATTTTAAAAAATTAGGGAAGCACCGAAATAATAATTCTTGGCTGAAGCTGAAATAAACAAAATGAAACATTGGGCTGAAGGCCGAATACCAAACATGGTTGTTCGCGTTTTTCCCCATGTTTTTTGCCAATTTTTTTTGCCATTGCATAAATTAAATAGCCAACGTGCTATTTACTGTTTTCTCTTTATGTATTTGTCTTTAACTGTTTTGTCGTTATGTATTTAAGACTGAACACTTTTTAACATGGTAGCAGACATTGTACCATCAAAGCACAATTTAATTAAAAAAATAATATTAATAAAAAAATGTGGCTTTTGAGACTCCCTTCTTGAATCAGGCATGTGATTGGCTAAAACCAAAAAATTGAAGGAAAATGGAATGCTTTCATATTAGAATGCTTTCTGTAGGATAATGTGAGAGATACATTTTGATTAAAACAATTCTGTTAAAAATTCCGAAAGAAAAGTCACTCAGACATCAGTTCATCCATACCAGGAGATCTACCGTTTGGTATGAGTGAGACCGCTTTATGAAGTCGACAGTCCAGTTGTGGTCATATGTTAGAGACTTTTCAGCTGATTAAACTATCACTTGCCCAACTGGTCCAGTGCTGCACATTTTATACATTTTTATTGTGCTGATGACTTGTGTGTGTGAACTGCTGCTCTAAATATGACCAGTGTAGCATTATCAGGCTGGCTTTTGGATGGTCTTACAAGCATCTGCTAGAATGGATTAAAATTATTAGCCAATCATTAATATTTTGCATTGCATTAGAGCTGCAGCTAACAATTTTTTTTATTGTCGACTAATCTATCGATTATTTTTCAGATTAGTCGACTAATCTATCAATTATTATTCAATTAATCTATTTATTATAATGCACATTATGGTGCATCACAGTTCTGTTTGGGACTGACAGCAGTTGCTTACAGGTGAGATAATTGAAAGGTTTTATTTATTCAGCAGATTAAAACATCTGCTTGAATACATATCTGTATATGAATGAACAGCTGAAGTCACAACCGCATTCAGGACACGAGAGCAACCGAATCAAAAATGGCATCATAACACCAGGAAGTTATATCACAGCTGACAGCCCGTTTTTAAACCAATGAGCCCAGTCGAGGCTTGTCCTATCCATCACACATTTAAACAACTAACAACGACTTTAAAAGCTTTGTTAGCGAGTGCAGAGAGCGCGTTTGGTGCACGCGGCCCGCCCAGGCAAAGTATTTGTGTGGGAAACACTGGTAGATATCAGAGAACAATTTAAAATACTGTATCAATGCATTCTATGGCACCTTTAAGCTCCTTGAAAACCTTATATAGCACCATAAAGTTTCTGTGCACTATATTTTAAGTGTTTTGAAGCTGTTCCATAGTTCAGTGTGAGGTACAGATGTACATATGTACAGAATACACACCCACTAGTTTACACCGGTTACACTCAGATGTGGCTCACACGTGAGGCTGTAGTGTGAATGCATCCTAGCCCCCTTAGATGTAAGTCTACATTTACACTAGTGCGTTCTTGTTTTAAAATGAAAACGATCATCGTCCTACTTTCCACTATCTCCGACAAACGACAGACCGGAAGTCATTCATTTCCAATGGAGAGTAGTGCGGGAGCTGCATCGATTTCCGATCATATGCAGATGAACGTTCATGTTACACGACTGAAAGCGAGTGTTACATGACCATTCATGTACCCTGTAGCATAGGGCTGGACCAGAATATTCGAATATTGTTCCGCAGCTTCTCACTCAAGATTGTGTCCATGCTCACAGGGCAGCGTCACAAATGGATGGGACTTTTCCCCCTCGGTGACGTGAACAGAGGGAAAAACAGAGGGAGAGACAGTTTGACCGTTACAGGCTGGCCACACAACTGTGTTCAAACACTTTATAAAAGTGATTTTTGCATGATAGGTCCCCTATAAGTTTTGATATATTTACAGTAGGACATTTACAAAATATCTTCATGGAACATGATCTTTACTTAATATCCTAATTATTTTGGCATAAAAGAAAAATCAATAATTTTGACCCATACAATGTGTTGTTGTTGTTGTTGGCTATTGCTACAAATATACCTGTGACTTGAGACTGGTTTTGTGGTCCAGGGTCACAAATATGTAAACTACTGGCAGACTTTTTGCAACAAAAAAAGCTCTGAAATGTAATTATGCATATGTAATGTAATCATACATATTGACCACTAAAATATCCAACAAGAAGTTATTATTATTGGCAATATTTTTTAATTAAACCAATAGCATTGCCTTAAATTTGCTGTCTGTCATCACTCATCAATGTGCTTGACCAATAAAAAATTAGGTACCAAATGTTCTCATGTTTGAGAATATATATGAATGAAGCCCCTGAACTGCAATGCTGTCTTGTTCGTTCCAGAGATGTGTTCACCAGACCTTGCCCAATGATTCTCTCTTCAATCATCTCCTCATTAACATATTCATTTCTTGTTTTGAGCAGGCAGGCAGAGGCCCTGAAGGCTGACATGACAGGTATGTGCTAGTTTAGTCTATTTTATTAGGACTTTTGTCAATGTCTTTTAGTCTCTTAAGATGGTATTTTGAAGTGTTTATCTAATGTGTCATCTTTAAAATATTAATATTTTAACTGCAATGGTTAAAAGTTGCGCACATTATTAGAATGATTGATCTGATGTATTAGCTTGCTTGGAGTCTACTGCTGTATTTAGTATTTGTCATCTTATCCCTGTCGCTCTGGTAACCATGGCATTAAATGTGGTTACTAAGACATGCAGATCTTTCTCTAAATGAACAGAAAGGCGCTGTTAGACACAGTCAGTCACATTATACAGTGCGGTTGCAGCATTAGCTTTTTAACATGTTCCACTCCTCGTGTCATGCAGATTCAAAGCTCGGTGCCGCTGAGGTCTGGACATCACGGCAGGCTCTTCAAGACTTGTACCAAAAAATGCTGGTTACGGACCTGGAGTACGCCCTGGACAAGAAAGTGGAACAAGATCTGTAAGAATACCAATAATAATTCTTTGTATAACTGACATGCATCTGATTTTGTTGAAAATATCTGGTTGACGCTGATCTCGCTTTTGTTTCAGCTGGAACCATGCTTTTAAGAATCAAATAACCACACTACAGAGTCAAGCTAAGAACAGGGCCAACCCCAATCGAAATGAAGTACAGGCCAATCTCTCCCTGTTTCTTGAGGCAGCTAGTGGATTCTACACACAAGTAAGCTTCGTTATTGTACAGAGCTCATTGTTAAGCAGATTGTGGCTGAATCAACCTCAGACAAGCTTGATGTCTCGTGACCAATTGTTATGCCAGTCTGATGTTCTATGTTGAGGTAGGGCCCTATGAAATCTGTTTTATTTTTCCCCAAATTCCATTAGATTTTTTCCCCAAATTCCGTTTTTTTTCCCATTAAATTTTTCTGGATTTAGTATTTTTTCTGTATTAATGGTTAAATAAATTTTTATTAATCAAAAAGCATGTCTAGCTAATTGAAGTCATGAAACTTACAATATTAAACCACAACGTATTAAAGCGAAACTGCGCCATTATTTCACACAGAGACATGCAGGATTCATTTTTGAATGTTATTTTTGTAGCTTAATATTCACTGACACTTTTCTATATCGCGCTTTGGAGCGAAGTGTACTGACATACTTTTGATATATCCATCAAAACATTTGGCAAATTCCATGTTATACTGTAAATTCAGTTTTTATGACTGGTTTCTGCGATTCCGTCTGCGTTTTCTGCGTATTGGAAATCATAGGGCCCTGTTGAGGCCAGAGCTGGAGTGCTTTTTTATACATTTAAAAAAATATATCTCTTTTTGGATCCTCAGCTGTTGCAGGAGCTGTGCACGGTGTTTAATGTGGACTTGCCTTGCCGTGTGAAATCATCTCAGCTTGGCATCATCAGCAATAAACAGAGTAGCACCAGCGCCATAGTGAAGCCCCAACCCAGCTCCTGTTCCTACATCTGCCAGCACTGTCTTGTCCATCTTGGAGATATTGGTGAGCTCACTCAGGACATATTGCTTTTTTGTAGCTAGTTTATGGAGAACACCAGCAGACCGCTTTGCTGCTCTTATGAATATGAAATATTTAGAAGCATAGAAATTGGGAAGAGTTTAATTGCTTGTGGTTTATTTTTCGCAATTCACAGCACGTTATCGGAACCAAACCAGCCAGGCTGAGTCGTACTATAGACATGCTGCTCAACTTGTTCCCTCAAATGGTTGGTATCTGTTTGTATTTACATTCACACCACTGACATTTGAATATAAAACGAATTGATTCAAAATGAAATCTTCCCCCTCTGCTTTCAGGTCAACCTTACAATCAACTGGCCATCCTGGCTTCCTCCAAAGGAGACCACCTCACAACAATCTTCTACTACTGCAGGAGCATTGCTGTCAAATTCCCTTTTCCTGCTGCCTCCACCAACCTACAGAAAGCTCTTTCCAAGGCCCTTGAGAGGTCAGAATATTTACATTTATAAAATCATAATATTTTGCTCACATTATCATTTGTAACCAGTGATTAATTCCCCTGTGTCTCTTTAACCCACAGCCGTGATGAGGTCAAAACAAAATGGAGTGTGTCTGATTTTATTAAGGCCTTCATGAAGTTCCACGGCCATGTTTATCTCTGCAAAAGCATGGATAAGTTGAACACCCTGAGAGAGAAATTAGAGGAGCAGTTCCAAGTAAGTCCAAAACCATCGGCTGTAGCACTTCATGTCATTTTCACCATTAATTTAAGGTGGCAGTTATTCGACAGATTTCAGTCTCATTAGTCTTTCTTAGTTTGAATTTGCATGCTCATTATTCTCCTTACTAATTCACTCCACAGAGGCTGATTCTGCAGAAAGCCTTCAGCTCCCAGCAGTTGGTCCACATCACGGTGATAAACCTGTTTGAACTGCACCACCTCCGAGACTTAAGCAATGAGACGGATGAGCACATCTACAGCTCAGACGAGCAGATCAGCTGGATCCAAATCCTCGGCCTCTTCAGTATGTCATTCTTATCATGCTGCTCTTAACCCATGTCTCACGGTCTTACTAAATCCTGGGTTAAGCACATTACCACTTAATTTTAAAAGATATACACACTACCACTCAACTTTATGGGTGAAATTTCTTTCTTGTTTCTTGTGCTCACCAAGGCTGCATTTATTTGATCAAACATACAATAAAAACAGTTATGTTGTGAATATTACATTTTAAAATAACGGTTTTCAATTTTTATATATTTAAAATTAAAAAACATTTCCTCTGTTGGCAAAGCTGAATTTTTTTCATTCAGTGTCACATGATCCTTCAGAAATCATTCTAATATGCTGATTTGGTGCTCAAGAAACATTTCGTATTATCAATGTTGAAAACAGTTGATCTACTTAATATTTTTGTGTAAACTATGATACAGTTTGTTTCAAAATTGATGAATGCAAAGTTCAAAACACAAGCATTTTATTTGATATATAAATCTTAATGTCAAACAACTTTACTGTGGCTTTAATACATTTAATGCGTCCTTGAATAAAAGTAATCATTACTTTAAACAAATCATTTAATTGTGTTAAACGGTCACGAGATTCCGGGAGTGTGGTCGCTCTCCTATCTCCAACTAAGAAATTCCTTTCTTCTGTGTTTATTAATGCCGAAGTTAGTCAGGACAGCATTGAAGTTCCGTTCTTAAATACATTCAAATGTTCTCCTCAAATCTATCATTGTTTTTATGGGTCTCATGAGATAAGACGATTGTCCTCCAATCAGGAAGGCGTCATTAGGCTCGCACATGTCCAAGAAAAGAATCTTCTCGTGTTCCTTTGATGTGTGAGAGTCTATGGTAATGTGGGTCTGTCCACTCAGGTTCTACAGTAGGGTTGTGACGGTGAGGCAGTTCGTTAGAATTTTCCCTCTTTCCCTCACATTTATTTGCTTTTAAATAGCTTGTAAATGCCTGTGTGCATTTTACTTTCACTTTTGAATTAGCGGCAATTCGGCGTCAATTGATTGAATTGAACAAAACTGTGACACCACTGTATCGTACCGAACCGTGACTTTTGTGAACCGTTGCGCCCCTAGAAATCATCAATCAAATCATTACCCTCGGTAAAGTATAAATAGTGTGAAACAAAATAACCCAGGATTACATTTACTTGTGTTTTAAAATGACCAGGGTTGACCATTCTAATTTTGATAAGACAATTTCTAACTGCAGCCTTAAAACAGATTTGAGACTATTGAAGAAAATCTAAATTATAATTGATTTAATAATATTTTGTAAAATGTAGTGATAGATCCACCAAATAAAACATGTAGCCCTAGTTTGTGCAGTGTTGTAATGTAATTGTCTTTTCCTAGTGTCTTTCCTGGGCGTGATGCTAAGCCGAGCTTTACTCAATAAGAACCGAGAGGAGATCATGGGAGAGTGCCCTCTTCCTGCCATCAAAGTGTCTCTGGATTGGCTAAGGCTTCGACCGAGCGCATTTAATGAAAGTGCCATGGACAAGCGACAGTAGTAAGAAAGGCTTTCTTTTTTCCTTCCACCATAGAACTGAACACTATTTGTATATGTAGGTTTTATTTCAGTTTCAAAACTGAAGCTGATAATTTAGCATTTTAATATGTCTGTATTTGATGGGGAACTTGTGGTAGTTTCTTAAAAGCCTGAGTCTCTTGAATCCACAATTTTCACAATGCCAGCAACAATACCCACAATCCATTACACGACATGTCTGTTTTTGACTTTCAAAATGGTTCTGCCTGAGCCAAGATTTTGAGGTATTTGATAAAATGACACGTCTTTGGCATCTCACAGCATCTGGCCATGGCTGGTGTCCATTCTGAACAGCTTTCAGCCAAAGGAGGAGGATGTGTCAAATGCGTCAGGTAGTGAGCACTGCATCACACGCTTTTTGCTTATGAACATTTCTTTTCTCTTTCTTAATGGTCATGATTGTTTGTTTTACAGTGATTCCATTGCCCGAGGAGTTTGAACTGCAAGGGTTTCTGGCCCTTCGGCCTGCTCTGCGGTAATTCTTCATGATTAATTGATTTCTGTGATCGTTTTAACTCTTTATTTCACAAACATGACTATTTGAGCTATATCTGTTCTTTTAAGGCTGTTATTGAATGATTTCAGAATCCTAGACTTCTCTAAAGGGCATCAGGATATCGTGGTTGGCAAAGAGAGCTTGTTAATTCATGCCCGACACCAGAGACTCATCAGCCTGGGCAAGTGGGTGGCTGACAACCAACCGCAGTGAGTCGTTCTTTCATTTTCTTTTCATTCTTTCTTGGACTTTCCTGAAGTCTGTCACTTTAATAATTCCGCCCAGCAATAAAATATGCTTTAAAAACTATATAATGTATAATTTTTCCTCCTTAGTATTTTATTTTATTGTTCCTTTTATTTTCTTTGCTTTACTCTTTTCTTTGCACTTTTTTTATTGCTTTAATTTGCTTCTTTTACTATTCTTGGCATAACTTTTCCTGTAATGTTCCTTTTTCTTTTCTTGCTTTGTGTTTTGTTTCCTTTTTCTTTTTCTTAGCTTATCACTTCTGTTTGAATTTTTGTTCCTCAGGTTTTTGTGTGCAAAAACTTAATTGTTACTTTTGGCACCAACAGGTTGATCCAGTGTCGCATAAGTGATGGCCTTCTGCTCTTCATCACTGATATCCCTGAGATGGTTGTGGAAGAGCCACAGGAAAAAGACACACCTGTCCTCCAGGAGTCATCTAATGGTGAGCAGACACCTAACGACAGCACACAGGGCCTGAAGTCGGTCCTATCGGCCGGAAAGAACCAGAACAGTGGGCTGGATGGCAGCGAGAGACCTGTGGTCACCTTCAAAGAGAACATCAAACCTCGAGAGCAGAGTAGAGAACAGAACCGGAACCAACACCAGAGGGATGCAGGGAAGGACAGGGCTGGAATTAATAAAGGAAATGGAATACAAGGGAAGAACGAACAGAAGAAAGAGGCCAAGAGAAAGAGCGAGGTCAAGAAAAACAGTCATGATAAAGCAGCTGATGCTGGGAAACAGGTGAGACTTGCACAGGAAACGGTCTCATTTTGCTGTAGTTCTTTTTCAAATGTATAAACTCCTCCTGATCTCCTCTTTGATTTTCTGCAAGGTGAAGACTCCGATTGAGATGAGGAAGACTCCAGTGTCTGAAGCGAGGAAGACTCCAGTCACACAGACTCAAACCACATGCTCTTCACAGTTTATCCCCATCCACCACCCAGGAGCTTTCCCCCCTCTGCCCAGCAGACCAGGTGCCCTCAGACACTTTCTTATATGCCACACCTGAACATTATTAACACGTGCTGTTTAGTCAGTGCTTACTTCCTCCTTTTTGTGGTTTTCCTCCTTCAGGTTTCCCCCCGCCGGCATACGTGATCCCTCCTCCTGTGGCATTCTCCATGAGCCCGGGTTTTACCTTCCCCACAGGGGTATCTGTACCTGCACCCTTCCTCCAGACTGCTTCCCACCCTCAATCTGCCAATACAGTGCAGACAGGGAAGCCCTCACACATTCCCTACAGCCAGCAGAGGCCCGCGGGCCCTGTAGCCCTAAACCAAGGCCCTCTACAGTCTCATCAGACACAGCCTCCCCCTCCTCAGACATCCCAACAGGCCTTGCAACAATCTGTACAGCTTCAAGTACAGCAACAGCAGCAGTCGCCCACAAAGCAGAGCTCTCAGCTTGGAAAAAGTCCGCCACATCATCACAGCATGCAACAGGTAATGTGACGCTTTTATTTTAAGCAAGGTGTATTACATGAATAAACTAAAGTAACCATGCCATTTTTGTTGTGGCTTATTATGCCCATTTCATTGGTTCTTGTGGTGCTGAGGTTTAATATCTGCTCTCCTGTTTCCTTGACAAGTCCGATTACCATGGAGACTACTTAGAAACTTGGATGTTGCTGACCTTGTTGGGTAATCTCTCTATTTTCTCCATTTTTATTTTGTCCTTGCAGTCTTACATGCAGGTGGCTGAACAGTCTGGTCAAATGTGGAACCAGCACCAAACTCAGCCCACCATGCAGAAAATGCCCATGCAGATGCCAGTCAAACAGCCTTTCTTCATGCCCACCCAAGACCCAATGAAACTCTTTGAACACCCCATGAGCATGCAGCCCCCTCAGCCCAGTGTGGACAAGAAGATGAAGTTTCCGGAGGTCAAAATGCAAGATTTCTATTGGGAGCCTTCTTACCACATGGGAGGAGAGGGCAGGAGCGGAATGGTGGATCGAATGGGCAAACGTCAGCCTGGAGTCTTCTGCTCCGACCAGGAGAACATGCCCAGAGGCCCTCCATACGAAGTTAGCATTCTTTGTCTTCTCTGTTTAGACAGTTGTAGAATGTTAAAAACATTCTGTGCATACAAAATGTGAAATATCAATAGAAACATTAATGTTTTATAAATATTTCAGATAATATTCATGCATACATCCATTCGTTTATGTATTTGCATAAACTACCATTCAAAAGTATAAGGTGGGTAAGATTTTGAAAATGTTTTTGAAAGAAGTCCCTCATGGTCTCCAAGGTTGCAATCATTTGATCAATAATTGCAGATGAAAATGATCATGCAAGGGCAGGGTTTAAGCAGACTGAATGTGTGATGCATTTAGGAAGTAGACAGGTTGAATTTTCATTTTATGACAAGTAAAACAGGCCTAACTGTTTTTATTTTAATATATATTACATTTGAATTTATTTCTGTGATGGCAAAGATTGATTTTCAGCTGCCATTAATCCAGTCTTTAGTATCACGTAGGCTATTCCTTCAGAAATCGTTTAAAGGTAAGTTTTCGCCACTAGATGTCGCATTTTCAAAACAATAACAAAGGCGAAGCTTGATGACGCTGTGAAGGAGGATGTTCACGGATGAGTAATGGATACATTTTTTTGTTATCTGTACCTTCCACAGTTATTTTAAACAGCGAATACAGAGAATGTGATCAGAGAACTTACATTGTGAAAGAACATAATGACTGACTTAAGTCTAGCGTGAGTTTAAGCACTTTCAAAAAACTCCCCTTATAATCAGTAAAGCTGTCTATACACTGTTTTATGAATTAATATTTTACATCTCTTATATTTGTTGTTTATGATGAAATAATTCACACAAGAGCTGAATTGAGTCAGCTAGCGCGTGCAGTGAACAAAAAAACTCACCTGAACTCCTCTGATTGGCCATAGCATTCATAAGCTCAACACACTCCTGTGTGATTGGTTATAATGCACAACACTTTAAAAACATATAAAAAAATCATGGCACAACACTGAACAAATCTAAATTTAATGCTGCGATAAACACTTTTCAATTCATTTTCATTTTATTTTCAACAGCCGTAATGGATTTAGTTTAACTGTACAGCAGCATTTGTGTCCGTGTGTTGCCATAGTTTCTACAAGCGGAAACTGGAAATATCCGGATATTACATCATTGATTGGCGACTATGACCAGGGACGAGTCATTATTTAAAATCGGAACTTTGGGATAACATAAATACACAACTGCATGAAATATATAACACTGTGCAAGTAGTTTTTGGATATTTTATTACAGAAATCTTATATATTGTATCTTTAATATGCTGATTTGTTGCACAATAAATATTTCTTAGCTATGTTAAAAACCGTTGGGCTGCTTAATGTTTTTGTAGAAACCGTAATTGCCAGACATTTTAAACAAATTTGGATTTAAAATATTTTTATTTCCAAACGTATTACTTTAATCAATCATGAATTTAAAACATACAACATGAGTTCAAGCATGCAATACAGTTCATAAATGTTTTAAACGTTTATTGTTTCATAATGTGTTCACATAATTTATTAATAGTGTACTGATTGGTGCAGTGATCCCCAAGCGTTAAGCAAGCATTCCTTTCCGAACAGTCCTTATTCTCAGTCAATTCCTTCCACTTGCTTTTGGTTTCTACACGACTCTATGATTAACATGGGTTTCTGGAATAAGCTGGGTATCATTTACAGCCATGTTTGGTTTCATTGAAACTCATTGAACTTCATTGAAACTCAGCTGTTGTTGATGCACATGCTTTCTAATTTTTCATCTCTTCTTTCACATTTCCACCTTTAACTGCCGTGAAATATTCTGTGATGTGGTGTTTGAAACTTATTTACATTTGAGTAAATCAAACGGCTTTATCAAAGATCATGAACAGAAGTCGGGTTGAGAATCGCGCTGATCTTCACACGCTGCTGTTTTTCTCTCAGATAGCTATGACAGGCCGCTTCCTATTTTCTTATATCCTGTTTCTCTCATTCCTTTTTCTTCCCTCCTTCCCTCTCTCTCTCCTTCCTTCTCCTTTGTGCCTCGTCTCTCACTAGGACAACAAGAGCTCCCCTCTTCTTCCCCCAGACCTGTTAAAGACTCTGGCAGACTTTGAGGAGGAGGAGGAATTGCTCTTTACTAAACCTCATGATTTCTACCAGGCCTTGGCTGGCCCGCTTAATTCTGCTCCTGGAAGGAACATGTTTGTATGTAGTTGTCCTCCTATCACCTCGTCAGGCGGGAGTGGATATTGAGATTTCGTATAGGCTTCTGTGGATAAAAAAAATAATAATCTGGTTCCTGTGTACAGTACCAGTTAAAAGGACACACATACTCAATAATTATCATATTCCACATATTAGAATAAAGTATAAGAAAAGTAATTGAAACTAAAGAACAAGACATGTTTGGGACAAATACTTTTTAAACCATATTGAAAGAGGTTGTTCATATTCAAATTATTTACATCTTGGTATTATTGTCTATTGAAGTAATTTAATAAGATATTAAAAATCAGATTCAGTCTACTGTGTCCAATGTTGGACTTGTACTGTATGTGTAGTGTGCAATATTTACTGTATCTTATATCTGTTAAAATAATGTTTGGCTTTCTGGAAATATAGTTTTTCCTAGTACTGTTGTCTGCTAGAAATGACTGCTCTATTGCAGAGTTCTCATCTTTTTATGCTTCTCTTCTTCTGTAGTTGCCAAATCAGTCACGACTAGACAGTGGAGCTGATGTGATTGGCCAGTCCTCTCTTCTCCCCCGATTTTCCATTCAGGTAAAGCTGCTTTGCTCTCTCAAACATAAACTTTGGTCCTCACTTGCATTATGGATCAAAAGTCACCAGGTGGCAGTGTTTTCATTCAAAACATAACCAGATTTTGTGTTTGCTAGGATGGATGTTGCTCTATTTTTACTTTCCAATCATGCTTTTACTAGTAATGAAAATAAAATATATATTTCTTGCCAGAACTGACTGGTAAACACATTATGAAGTAAAATAACCAAGTTATAATCTGGCTTACATCATTTCCCGATATCGTTCTCCCCTTGTTCTACCCTCTCCACCATATCTATCAATAATAGTAGCAAAAAGGCCAAAAAATATAAAAGTGCTAAAAAGCCAAAATATTGACGCCTTACTGATCGCTTTTTTTTGTTTACAGGCTTCACCATATATATATATACATACACATACATACATACATACATACATACATACATAGCTCCTACCAGAACAACAGCATTTTTAGCGAGGCCTATGGTAAAAATATGGCTCCTTCGTCTAAGCCAGACGTACCCATGATGCACCAAGAGCCTTCACTCTACTCCCTGTTTGAAGGAACTCCATGGTCCCCCTCTCTTCCTGCTAACTCAGGTACCATATTAAGATTTTGATTTACTTTTAAATATCATATAATGATGATTTTGTTCAAAGCCATTATTTTAGATTGTACAAGTGATCTAGATAATCATAAAATGCAGCTCTTTTCATTTCATCGGTTTGTTACGGATTTAATCTGTTCCAAGTGTAAATCTTAACAAAATCAGATAGATTGTTATAGATCACTCTACACCAGCCAGTCAGTCCCATTTAGTGATATAATATTATTTAGTTGGGAACTCACTGGTAAAATGTTCTTCCAACCAAATAAAAGCTATAGCCTGTCCTATTTTCATATTTTGCTGCCTCATTAATGTGCCCACCCACCCACAGCCACATTATAATATGAAAAGCTCCCTACCCTTCTCCAACTTCGGCCCTATTGGGACGCCTGACAACAGAGACCGCCGTGGAACTGATCGCTGGAAGGCTGAAAAGACTGGTAATTTCCATGCAATTATTACGCATAATTGTATAATTGCATAACAGTATCGGATCGATGCATCCCTAATTCTAATGTTTTAGTAAATTATGTAGAATGAATGCACATGTAATTGCTGTAATTGTTATGCTTTTATTATTTACAAAATTAAAATGAAATTGGCCACAAGTAGTAATTAATAATAATCATATTTGTTAATGTAAATGGTTGGTATGACTGTCTTCAGGTGTGAGTGGCTTTGGGTTGGACTACCTGCAATCTGCCTCGTCCTCGTCTGTGCCAGATACCAACAGCTGGCACCAGGGGGCGCCAACCAGCAGCTGGGCAGCCCAGGACATGCCAATGGAGGACTCTTCCACCGTCCTCCTTGACAGTTTCAAGGTAGCACGGGATGGAACGTTTTAGTGTTGTACTATTTCCTACACATTCACGGACCAACAACAGAGTTGTTGTTCTAACCGTAGATGTGCAACGACATGTATTTTGCCTTCACATTCCCTTTCTTCTACCTATTTCCACAGTCAATCTGGTCGAGCTCTATGATGCAGCCTGGTCCGTCTGCTCTGGAGCAGCTCCTGATGCAGCAGAAACAGAAGCAGCAGCGTGGCCACGGCAACATGAACCCGCCACACTGAGAGTCCACGGGAAGACACACTTGTGTGAAACATGATTCAACAGAAGAGGTGAAACACCACAAGCTCCAATCGGAAATTTCCGGCATTACCTGCGCGTGGAGGCTGGAGACGGCGAACGATGTGAAGCGGCAGGCTCAAAACGAACCGCTCACCTGACCGACGAGGGACGTGCAGCCCTCTACTCTCCTCTATCTCCTCTCTCACTCACTCTGTCTGTCTCTCTCCCTGTGAGGGCGTGCAAGCACCTGACCTGTCACGCTGCTCAGCACGTAGCCGCGCTGACTCTGAGGGGGACACACTCTCTCTGATTGCCTCCTAGCTTCCTCTGGGGGTTCAAAGGTCATTCTCCTGTCTCATCTGGACTTAAGACTCTGGACTAGACACCCTCATGCCACCTGTTTAAATCCCAGCACGTTAAGGAGTTAAGGGTGCGAGCGTGTCAGAAAGGGATGTGAATTGACAGCAGACGTGGTGTTACGAGGGACAAAAAAAAGAAAGGAGGACTGGTTTTGTGTTTTATTCCAAGTCTGGATTCATTTTCTCAGAGGGATTCGTGTCGCTGTGTTCAGCATTAAACACATGTAAAAAATCTAATGAATGAAGGAAGATGCGAACGGCGTGAACGCGCGCTTCTAGAGAACGTGCTCAGATATTAGGACTTAGATTGACACAGGCATGGATCATGGTGATGTCATGTACATTCTGTTGATTTGTATGAAGAGTTTGCAGATCGGGACAGGGAACGTCTCTAAAGTTCGAACCATTATGAAGCTCATAGCGACATTATAGCTCAATCAGTATCAAGCAGAGTTGGGGGTTAGACAATAGATGTAGGATGTAGTATCATTAGCTGCAATAGAGACTGCAATTATTAACAATACTGTATTTTGTGACTTGTTCTGTAGCAGTTTTAGCTCTCTGAAATATTATTCAGTACATATAGTTTACTGCTAACGGGGGAGTTCATTCGATATAAATGTGTACCTCCCCTTCCTCCCTCCTCTCCTCATTTCTTTATTCTCTAGCTTATACGCATAATGGCTTCTTTTGTTCATGTTCTGCCTTTTTATTAATGGTTTTATCAGCTCTCTTTGTGCCTGGTCTGTGTTTTCTCTATTCCTTTTGTTGTTCTTTCTCTATTTTTGTTTTAAGGAATCGTTAGCATCGCTATCACGGTTGGCACTGTAGAGATGAGGCGAACAGGTCTAGCTGTGGCACTGTTAGCTCGGCGGAAAGGGATGTGAAGCGGGGAAGCCCGTTTTCCCACAGCAACCTCGCAGCCACTGAATTGTTCTCCTTTCAGGTACAATCTCCACAGCCACTGTACTCGGTTGAAAAAAACCCACAGAACAACGTACCTCCGAAAGGACACTTCAGCTCCCGTTGCTTTTAGCACTAAAACGTCTTCTCTGAGGAAGAGCGTCAAGCCCGATTACTGCTTCGTTCTGAAATCTTGTAATGTATATCATTGGCTGCCTCGGGTTAGCGTCACGTGGCCGTGTTTCTCAAGCTAGAAAAGGGTCACGTCATCGTAGACGCCCTTTTTGCAGCCCGTTTGTTTTTTCTTCTAAATAAAAAGCAAATATTGTTTTGAAAACTTAACGGTTCTCTTTTCAGTAGAAGATATAGCACTGAGTAGGCCTTTGAGACCTTGTGTGAGTGCCACTGTTTGGTAGAGATGTTCTGGGGCCAGGGGTTTCTGTTGGATAGGCCGAAATATCTATAAAGCGTTCACGGTGGTTATTTCTTCCTGGTTACGCAAGATGTTTTTGTTCGGCGAAGGTTATATGAAAGACGTACTCTCTTTTTATGATGAGAATAAAGCGTGTTTTTATTTTTGAGTAGAGAACATTTTATTAAAGACAAACATTAAATGACGTGTCTATTTGCGGAGTGATTGTGCTTCTCTTGTTGCATTTAAAATTGTATTAAAAAATAGAGGAATAAATAATTACATGGAATCTTAAAAGTCGAGTTGGGTCAAAATATCAATCGCAGAAGAAAAAAAGTTTTCAGTGGTAGCTGTGCGTCCCATTTTGTTCGTCTGTTGTTTTCCTTTTTATAATCGTTCAGCAAGGAGTTTCAGAAGCCTGTGCTCTGATTGGTTGCTGTGGACGCCTAACATTCTTTTATTTTTGGATGGACTTGTGGTGCACAGTCTTGTGTGAATGTGCTTTTTTCGATACCCTGCATTGTAAATGTGGATTCTTTTCCCTGTTGTCCAGTATCCATCTTTTAACTGTGGCTTCTGTAGTAATGTACGTTACAATGCTGATCACAGGACAACAGCCTTGCGCCTCTGGGCCGTAATATAACATTCCAATAGTAAAGCTAAAAGAAAATATAACAGCCAGCTTTTTACATTCAATTTACCACTAAGAACGTTTGACCCAACCCTAAATTCTAGTCTGCCACTGATTCTGCATGAAATCCATCTTTCAGAATGCCTTGTATTTTGGATGAGGGAGATATCCAGTCAAGTTCGTTTGTTTTTTGTTTATTTTAGAGGATTTTGTCAGGGAATAGTTGGGAGTTAGGATATCTCCTTCTATAATGGGCTTGATTTATTGTGTTCTTGTCTCTTTGTGGACACTTGTAAACGCTGGAATCAGCTATGCCTTTAATAAAATATACCATGTCCTCATATGCAGACTTGAGTCTTTTTTTGTGCATAACACTTTTTAAATTCTACCTTTCAGTTTCTTATGATGTGAATAGACATGATTACAAGGTCATACATTTAAACAGCTGGTATTCTGCCTTGGAGTACTATTAAGATACGTGCATTAATCATTGCTTCATCATTTCTGACCTCTGTAAGAAAATCTCTGGTCAGTTCACATTGGTTTATATGGTGCATTCTGGACATTTTACAGAGTTCACTAGCATGATTTTGACTGCAACAGCCATAGAAATGCTTTACTATATACATTCATACTTGAAGATCACTTATTGGAGACTTGATAACCTGCTGTATTTAGACTGCGTTTGTTGTTTTTTTATAGCTGATGGATATTTAATTGTCCTATATTTCTCCATTAGAGAAACAGTTTTTATTTAAAAAAAAAATTAAACTTTGAAATATCAGTTTCTAAATCAAGAAAGTCTGTGAAAAGGGAGGATTGCTTTATGACAGCAGCTAATGCAGGTGTACATCTATCAACTGTGATTGACAAATTAGTGATATATTTACCACAGTCAATTCCAATCACTTAAATGTAGGGGCTCCAAAGTTGCGAAAATGCACAAAACTACATAGTTTATTTAATACATTAGTTATCATGAATAAATAGTAATCAACTATTTTGTACAGTGTTTGTTTTGGTAAAACTTAGAAATGTATTTTTTATTTTACATTACTTTATTTTTTTTCATAATACATTGTTGATTTATGCAACCAATGTGAAATGTGTGTGGAAATTAAAAAATAATTTATTTCAATAAATGCTGTAAAAAGTTGTAGTTGTTAATATAAAATTAACTAATTAATTAGTTAATGTAGAAAAATGGATCCACCCTATTTTATCAGCGTTAGCATTTATTTATTTTGTCACTACAGTTAATTACTATAAATTTGAGTTGGTGCGAAATTGGTTTACTTGAGGGGGAAATGGGGTTTACTGTAAATCACAGAGGAATGAACTGTGAGCTTGATGCTGTCTAGAAATGGAAGGGCATGGGGTTGTTCTTAGAACATCTCTCAGCTCCTCACCCACTTCCTGACAGGAAACCAGAGTGGTTGAAGATCTGCTTACCACATACGCCAGCTGCCTTATCATCTCACTCCTTAATGCAAACTCTATTGAGCCGTTTTTGACAAAGAGTATTTCAGTGTGTACTTGGGAGGCACGTTGTGTGATTCTTCGATGAGCCCCTGCAAAAACTCACAAATCATTTGTTTTCAGAATGCATGTCTGTTTCCTACCCTGTTATGATGCTAGCTTCAGATTGACCAGACCCTCAGTCATGGCCTTAACACTACCATAAATCACTTACACCGTGTCAAATTTCATGATTATAATATACATTTTAATATTAATATTTATTCTATAGTTGAAGTCAGAATAAGAGTATTTTTTAATAACTTATTTCTTAGTTGTTGATTACAAGCTAAGCATAAAATACAGATTCCTTCAATGTCACTGGTAGCTATTATGCATAGTTTGTATATTTTAACTATACATTTTTAATTGACATTCTGATATTACCTACACTATGCTCGTGTACTATGTACTGCAACAAGTGGTTATAATATGCATACAAGATACAGCTGTTGCACCTATGTGTTTGTAACTGTATGTTACCATAGATATGTATATTATATGTATACATATAGCGGGGGAAAAAAATTTGATCCCCTGCTGATTTTGTTTCGTTTGCCCACTGACAAAGAAATGATCAGTCATTAGTTTCAATGGTAGGTTTATTTGAACAGTGAGAGACAGAAAACAACACACTAAAAAATCCAGAAAAACGCATTTAAAAAAAAGTTATGAATTGATTTGCATTTTAATGAGTGAAATAAGTATTTGACCCCTTCACAAAACATGACTTAGTACTTGGTGGCAAAACCCTTGTTGGCAATCACAGAGGTCAGACGTTTCTTGTAGTTGGCCACCAAGTTTGCGCACATCTCAGGAGGGATCTTGTCCCACTCCTCTTTGCAGATTCTCTCCAAGTCATTAAGGTTTCAAGGCTGATGTTTGGCAACTCGAACCTTCAGCTCCCTCTGCAGATTTTCTATGGGATTAAGGTCTGGAGACTGGCTAGGCCACTCCAGGACCTTAATGTGCTTCTTGAGCCACTCCTTTGTTACCTTGGTTGTGTGTTTTGGGTAATTGCCATGCTGGAATACCCACCCACAACCCATTTTCAATACCTTGGCTGGCTTCAATGCCCTGGCCCTGACGGTACATGGCCCCGTCCATTGTCCCTTTGATGCGGTGCAGTTGTCCTGTCCCCTTAGCAGAAAAACACCCCCAATAATGTTTCCACCTCCATGTTTGACTGTGGGGATGGCGTTCTTGGGTTCATAGGCAGCATTCCTCCTTCTCCGAACACGGCAAGTTGAGTTGATGCCAAAGAGCTGCATTTTGGTCTCATCTGACCACAACACTTTTACCCAGTTCTCTTCTGAATCACTGGCAAACTTCAGACGGGCTGTACACGTACTTTCTTGAGCAGGGGAACCTTGCGGGCGCTGCAGGATTTCAGTCCTTCACGGCGTAGTGTGTTACCAATTGTTTTCTTGGTGACTATGGTCCCAGCTGCTTTGAGATCATTGACCCTCCCGTGTAGTTCTGGGCTGATTCCTCACAATTCTCATGATCATTGAAACTCTACGAGGTGAGACCTTGCATGGAGCCCCAGACTGAGGGAGATTGACAGTTATTTTGTGTTTCTTCCATTTGCGAATAATCGCACCAACTGTTTTCACCTTCTCACCAAGCTGCTTGGTGATGGTCTTGTAGCCCATTCCAGCCTCGTGAAGGTCTACAATCTTGTCCCTGACTTCCTTGGACAGCTCTTTGGTTTTGGCCATGTTGGAGAATTAGGAATCTGATTGATTGCTTCTGTGGACAAGTGTCTTTTATACAAGTAACAAGCTGAGATTAGGAGCACTCCCTTTAAGAGAGTGTTCCTAATCTCAGCTCCTTACCTGTGTAAAAGACACCTGGGAGCCAGACATCTTGCTGATTGATAGATTGAATACTTATTTCCCTCATTAAAATGCAAATCAATTTATAACTTTTTTGAAATGCGTATTTCTGGATTTTTTTGTTGTTCTGTCTCTCACTGTTCAAATGAACCTACCAATAGCATTATAGACTGATAATTTCTTTGTCAGTGGGCAAATTTACAAAATCAGCAGGAGATCAAAATTATTTCCCCCCCACTGTATCTATATATATTACTGTACCTGTTTGCAGTAGTGGTCCCTTTTTATTTATATTTTTTAACCAGGCTAAGTGCACGCTATACATGCACTATTAGTTAGAAACCAAATTAGGGGTGTCCTCGACTAAGGATTTTCTTAGTCGAATCGGAATCTTGACAATATTCGACTGATAGTCGAATCATAT
Organism: Ptychobarbus kaznakovi; assembly: GCA_027422405.1. NCBI lineage: Eukaryota > Metazoa > Chordata > Actinopteri > Cypriniformes > Cyprinidae > Ptychobarbus > Ptychobarbus kaznakovi. Next base: position 8,310,575 of record CM049805.1, on the reverse strand, counting down.
GTTGGGGGCGGGGCAAAATACATTACCAAGAGTCAAGTCAGACATTCGACAGTTATTATTACTGACTTTAACACAGGGGAAATGTGTAACAGATGCCTTGCAGATACAAACGGGGTAAATAATGTTTTATGTTTTGATTAAAAGATAGTTAACATTACACATCAGCGAAACCCTAAGAATTCACTTTTTTTTCAATAGTGCTCTTATTATAACGTTATGTAGGCTATATGCCATAGTTATTTATGTTCTGCATTTCTGTTTTATGCTGCGCACGCTGAAGATGACCAGTAAAATTAAGCTTATGAGAGCTCCTTTTTTAATGAATGGGATTTAACTAATTTCTCATACAGAATACGCTTCGTTATTTATGTTACGACTTTACAGGCTATCTGCACAAAATGCCCCGAGTGCACAAACGTGTCTGCACAACAACGTGCAGAAACAGGGTAGCTAAACTCAAAATTAACTGTTTTATTATAATAGTGTTCTCATTATAATGTTATGTATATGACAGTCCGAGTCATAGTCATTAATATTATTGTTGGTTGTCCTTCTCGCGATGCGTGCTGAAGAGATAATCACCGCATAGCCTTCTACAATGAAGTGCTTTTACTACAGCGCAATTCAACCAAATGCATCTCATACGAGATAAATAATAGTAGGCCTATATATACACTATATATAAAGCGGCCAAAATGTTTTGAAATAACTTGTACCCTACCTGATAAAAAAAAAATGCTGTCTTTCACTCTGCCTGTGTCAATTTGAGTCTTTTTAAATATTTAAATCCCTGCTGTCATGCTCATCTGTCGGTCACGGATTATCAAAAGTGAAACTTAAAACTATAGGGGTTGTTGGATTTATTCATGCATGTTAAAATATTTATTTATAGCTTCTTTCTTTCCAGATTCTTATTTACAGCATTATCATAATAGGCTGTATTAACTTATTGGGAGAAAACCGGTATAGTTCTCTGTGAAATCAGACATTTCAGCACACCCCATATAGCCAAAATGGCATGATCATAACACCCCTCGAATATTCGACTGAGAGATTGGGAGTCGAATCAGGCTCCTCCTATCGAAGCATTGAATCGTCGACTATTCGGGGTCACCTCTAAACCAAATATAAGGATTTTAACAATTTTGAATGCGAGTAGATTAACATTGGTGGGCATGAACTTGAAAAATGGTGTGTATTGACGTCTTTCCGTGGTTGAAACAAGATACTTTCTGATGTCCCATTTCATTCATGTTTACTTCATGCTGACTAGTAAAGAGGAAGAGCCGATCGATTCACGTGCCGCTTGAACTGGGTGCAGCGATCTGTCACGAGTCACGACACAATAAAGAGCCACAAAACAGTATTTATTGTTTTGATGGTTTTTTTTAAGACCAAATTTTAAAGCTTAAACTTAATTTCATTCCTAAAGTCCTGCTCGGTCTTGTCTGTTGACGCATTGTCAGTTTGCTCTTTGCTCTGCGATGTGTATTTTGCACTGTGTGAAAACAAGCGTGAAAGTGCTATGGCTTGTCGGACATAGCTACAGTAATGTATTGTAATTTTTTTTAAAAAAAAAATTATATATATATGTAAATATATTTTTTATATGTATAGCTATATACAGGTGCTGGTCATATAATTAGAATATCATCAAAAAGTTAATTTATTTCACTAATTCCATTCAAAAAGTGAAACTTGTATAATGTATACATTCATTCCACACAGACTGGTATATTTCAAGTGTTTATTTCTTTTAATTTTGATGATTATAAGTGACAACTAATGAAACCCCCAAATTCAGTATCTCAGAAAATTAGAATATTGTGAAAAGGTTCAATATTGAAGACACCTGGTGCCACACTCTAATCAGCTAATTAACTCAAAACACCTGCAAAGGCCTTTAAATGGTCTCTCAGTCTAGTTCTGTAGGCTACACAATCATGGGGAAGACTGCTGACTTGACAGTTGTCCAAAAGACGACCATTGACCTTGCACAAGGAGGGCAAGACACAAAAGGTCATTGCAAAAGAGGCTGGCTGTTCACAGAGCTCTGTGTCCAAGCACATTAATAGAGAGGCGAAGGGAAGGAAAAGATGTGGTAGAAAAAAGTGTACAAGCAATAGGGATAACCGCACCCTGGAGAGGATTGTGAAACAAAACCCATTCAAAAATGTGGGGGAGATTCACAAAGAGTGGACTGCAGCTGGAGTCAGTGCTTCAAGAACCACTACGCACAGACGTATGCAAGACATGGGTTTCAGCTGTCGCATTCCTTGTGTCAAGCCACTCTTGAACAACAGACAGCGTCAGAAGCGTCTCGCCTGGGCTAAAGACAAAAAGGACTGGACTGCTGCTGAGTGGTCCAAAGTTATGTTCTCTGATGAAAGTACATTTTGCATTTCCTTTGGAAATCAGTGTCCCAGAGTCTGGAGGAAGAGAGGAGAGGCACAGAATCCACGTTGCTTGAGGTCCAGTGTAAAGTTTCCACAGTCAGTGATGGTTTGGGGTGCCATGTCATCTGCTGGTGTTGGTCCACTGTGTTTTCTGAGCTTCAAGGTCAACACAGCCGTATACCAGGAAGTTTTAGAGCACTTCATGCTTCCTGCTGCTGATCAACTTTATGGAGATGCAGATTTCATTTTCCAACAGGACTTGGCACCTGCACACAGTGCCAAAGCTACCAGTACCTGGTTTAAGGACCATGGTATCCCTGTTCTTAATTGGCCAGCAAACTCGCCTGACCTTAACCCCATAGAAAATCTATGGGGTATTGTGAAGAGGAAGATGCGATATGCCAGACCCAACAATGCAGAAGAGCTGAAGGCCACTATCAGAGTAACCTGGGCTCTCATAACACCTGAGCAGTGCCACAGACTGATCGACTCCATGCCACGCCGCATTGCTGCAGTAATTCAGGCAAAAGGAGCCCCAACTAAGTATTGAGTGCTGTACATGCTCATACTTTTCATGTTCATACTTTTCAGTTGGCCAAGATTTCTAAAAATCCTTTCTTTGTATTGGTCTTAAGTAATATTCTAATTTTCTGAGATACTGAATTTGGGGTTTTCATTAGTTGTCACTTATAATCATCAAAATTAAAAGAAATAAACACTTGAAATATATCAGTCTGTGTGGAATGAATGTATACATTATACAAGTTTCACTTTTTGAATAGAATTAGTGAAATAAATCAACTTTTTGATGATATTCTAATTATATGACCAGCACCTGTATATGTCTCTGGGGCTCATCCAGGTGTCCTAGTCTCCGCTGACGACCAGGGCTGCAGACATCTCTCGCTGCTGATCCACCATCTGATCAGATACGGACTGAGAAACAGAATAAGAAAGAAACAGACAAATGTTAGCATAGATGCCATTCTTCTTACGATGTAACGAGTACATCATGTGTTATGGGGAGTTTTCCCGGTTCCGGTTTATCTAATTAATGCAGCCCAACAATCCTTTAACGGATTTGAATATTAGAAGCGTATTAGTGTGTTATGTGTAAGCCAGGTTAAAGAGATGTGTCTTTAATCTAGATTTAAACTGACAGAGTGTGTCTGCCTCCTGAACAGTGTTAGGTAGATTGTTCCAGAGTTTTGGCACTAAATAGGAAAAGGATCTGCCGCCCGCAGTCAATTTTGATATTAGGTATCAGGCCAGAGTTTTGAGAACGCAGCAGACTTGGAGGACTATAATGTGATAATAGCTCGCTCAAGTACTGAGGAGCTAAGCCAATTCAGGGCTTTATAAGTAATTAACAAGAATTTTTAATCTGTCCCTGATGTTTGATAGGTGCATACTGCCAGTGCAGTGTTTGACATAACCGGGCTAATATGGTCATAACTTCCTATTCAGTAAGGCTCTAGCTCTGCATTTTGGACCACTGTAGGTTTGTTGATCAAGGTTGCAGAACAACCACCCAATGAATTATTACAATATCTAACCTATTAGGTCATAAACGCATTGAATTTGCTTTCTCCATTTGACGTTGAAGCATAGGTCGCAATTTAGATATGTTTTTGAGATGGAAAAATGCAGTTTTACAGATGCTAGAAACATGGCTTTCAACTGAAAGATTGCTATCAAACAGCACACCTAGGTTCCTAACTGATGAAGAAGAATTGACAGAATATGTGCTCCAAGAATCCCTTATTTTTGAATAGGAAGGCATGTTGGGGTGTCATAGGTGTTGGCAAGGTCAGGTCACAGCACTGCCAGATTCGCCGTCACCTTCTCGAGCCTCCCGGATTAACTGGGTGATAACTCCTGTGTGGTCAGTTTACTCATTCTGCAGGAGGAACTCCATCATACCATCGTTGGTACAATACTTTAATGAATTTGAATTAAATTGGTCACACCTCACCAGAAGCTGCACTGGAATTTAATCGAATATGAGGAAGTGGATATGACAGTCCATATAATGAAAGTTAATTTATGCATTTTAAATTAATTTAAAATGGTTTTATGTTTACTGTAAGAGATTAAGAGAAAGCTGTTCTGTTTCTGCTGAGAAGTGGAGATTACATGGCCATATACAATGGTTTAACATGTGGAACTAATATCTGGATATACTCTTAATGCTTCTTTTCTGAAGTTTCTAGTTTACAATTTATGCCTTGCAATAAAGATCCAATTCCGTCTTGCACAGGTGTGACCACATATTTTATTACATTCAGGGCTGAAAAGATTGTATTTTTGATTGTGGTTTTTCACTAGATGGGTTCAAAGTGAAAAGAGTTTCAGGTTTTTGTATGACATGTCTCATGTTTTGTATCACTGGGCTACTACTCTTAGAGCACAAAATAAGAGAGCTGAATCTGACAGACGTACATCAGTAATAGTGAGTTCAGTGGATGTGATTGATGCAGTCGACTGAAAGCGATCATCAGAGGTGTGATCACTACCCCCTGACCATGTACTTTTGTATAATAAATATTGTGGTTCTTTATCAGCATACTGTCTGTACCAGTAAAGCCGAACATATTGACTACTTGTACTACATGAGCAGCTCAACTTGACTTTTTCTCCTTCCTTAGAAGTTTTTTCTGTCCCTTTATCTGGCTCAATGTTGTCTCCAGCCACCAAACCTGTCAACAATAAGCACAATAATAGTAAATCAACAAATAATAAAACAAAATAATTTTGCAAACATAATGTACTTTTTGATGAAAAAGTCAATCAAATCATTTAGCATTTGGGGTTTTATGATTTTATACTTTTCAATTTCATCAGTTGTTCAGTAAGTAATACCTGTTCCCAGAATGAGAATCAGTATGAAGCATCTGTCCATGGTTCGTCGATCATTCAGTCTCTGTTGAGTCTTCAGTGCTCTGACTGTAAGTCACCTGCAGATCAATCAGTCACACACAACAGGAAAACTTCTGCTGCTCCACTTTCTTCCACTGTTTCAGTTAATTGTGTTTTGATAGACTCTTTTGTTGCCATTTTTGAAGAGGCAAACAGACAGAGGAATGAATGTCTTTTCAGTACCCAAGGGAAAGGAGAGAAAGATAAAGAGAAAGATGAAGATATAAAACTCACAGGTTCTCTTTCATATTACTGGTCTTTGTTCAGTCTCCAGCATGTTACGAAGATCATTTAATTGTGTTTGTTAACTCTTTTTCATTTTTAAATAACTGGTACATAAAAGTATTTTTCATAATTTACTATAATTTTTCTGTTTTCTGGTTTAATTTTCTGTATCTGTAAAAGGTTGAAATGTAAAATGTTAAACACGGCTCAGACATAATTTTTAATCGTGAACACTCCTCTCTGAGCCATGTTATTCACACCTGGGTAACAAAAAAAGGAGCCAGCTACATTTGGAGGGGGAAAAAAAACATGTATTCATTTTTTTAATCCCCAGTATGATATCTAACAAATACCATAGTGCTATTTTTAAATAATAAAACATGGTGCAGCCTTGGGCAAAAGTCCAAGTTTTAAGACTGGCTCCGTTTCATGAGTTTGAATTTTAACCACAACATTTTTAATTTGAATGAAAATTCATAACATTTTTAAGACATTTTAAATCTAGTTGTATATGTGAGAGATAAAGAGAAAACAGTTTAACACACCTATGAGATCACTTTTCATGTAATATAAGCGCATATGAGGCATTCTAAGAAGTTTTGAAGAATGCATTGAAAGAAAATTAGGGACAAAGCTGCTACTGACTGAGCCACATGTGCATAATCATGTCAATCATCACTCGTGTATGAAAGCAGCCATGAATTCTGGCTCCACAGTTCATGAATGAATGACTAGGGACATGGATTCAATTATGTCTTTTAGTTCTTAAATTTGGTCGCACTCAGTCTGTTTTCTTTATAATAAATATTAACTCAATTAGAATATTTTGTTATGAGAGAATAATTTAATAAGTCCCTGACAGAGAGTAAGATTTCAGCAACACATATCAGCAAACGATACTAATCGCCCTCTACTGGCTCCTTATAGATACTGTATAATGGCAATGAATTCATATCTGTCTTAAAGTTTCCTCAGTTTCAGATCAGTCGGTTTTTATTCCTAAAAGTGTTTTTTGATGCTTAAGCTAACACATTCAGTTCTCTGGTAGATTAAATATGACTGATGAATACTGACATTCTAACTACATTTTAAGTTACAGAACAAAGAAACAGAGAAATAACAATTCAAAAACAACAACAAACAAATGGATTATTGAACAACCAGTTAAGATATAACAATCCATTCATTTAACATTTAGAATAAACTACACGACAGTCAGAACTGATGGAATGATTTAAAGTTTTTGTATGAGTGTTGAGTGTGTTTCAGTCACTGTGGGCTTCAGAGCACAGTAGTACACAGCAGAGTCAGACACATGCACATTCTTGATTGTCAGAGGAACTGATTTTGAAGATGTGTCGATATGTGCATTAAATCTGTCTTTGAACTCTTTATCTTCATCTCCAGTCTTACCAACTCTTTGGAGCATATATTTAGGAACTCTGTTTACTTTTTGCTGATACCAAAAGAGAGTCGGAGAGTACGAAGTTTGATATGTACAGTTGATTATTACAGTTCCACCTTCATAAGCAGTCTGAACTCTTGTTTTCTGCTCAACACCGTCCTGTGATTCTATTCCTGTAGAACCAAATCATGAACAGCATCAGCAAAGAAATATCATAAACATTTGAACATAAGCATTGAGTGCTGAAAGAATTACTCTACAAAAAATATTACTTACGCCAGACATATAACAAAACAACGATAGCTTGTTTTATCCAATGTGTCATTTTTCCTGCTTTAAGAATCGAGTATCATCTAAATCCAGATATTATTCTCACTCCTGATCTAGACTGTGATAGAGTGACTGTATACTGTAATGTGCAAGATCACTTGAGCTACTGAGTTTGCTTGAAGAGGTTTCGTTGACTCCTCCCTCTGACTTGGCTCATAGATTATTTCTACCTTTGTTGAGGTAGACAATGGGAAACAACCCTTGCAACCTTTTGTGCCCATAAACTCAAAATTAATTTTCTGCCTGCATTTGTACTGTTTTCCATATTAATTTCCCATTATAATTAGTTTAGGTGTTTTAAGACTATTTATGCAAAAAAAGGAGCCATGTGGAACATGATATCTTAATGTTTCTTCGAAGTATTATAATAGGCTGTAATGAGGGTGAGGCTGAGGCTGTGTTAGAATCCAAAATCACAGTAATAAGTCCAACCGGCAAACTAACAAGAGGATAATCCAAAAGGCAAAAACTCCAGAGAAACAGGCGATAAATCATACACATAGCAAACAAAACAAGTCAATGGAAACGCTCGGTAAGGCAGTGGAACTGGCAATACTTCGCAAAGGCCTGTTTGGCCTGGCCATGATTAAATGGCTGCCAAACAGGAAGTGATCACAGAAGCAGCAGAGGGATTGGTATCAGTCAGTACTCGGGCGAGGGCTCCCTCTGCTGACGAGGTGTTACACAGACCTTCATGCAGCAGAACCTGATTTTACCAAGTGCGGTATGTTCCTGGATCAACATCTTTGTTGACCCTGGAACAACATTGTTATTAACCAATCAGATTTGAAGAACAAGTTTATAATTTTTGTGAAGTGTAGGCTTTCAATCAGTGTTTGTTGCTTGTACGTCAGTGTCATTCATCTATCATTTCCTCTGATTTAGGTTTAGGTGTAGGGGAATGGTCAAGACTCAATTTTTGATTAAAATGTTGTTCCAGGGTCAACATATATTGTTGACCCTGGAACAACATTTTAATCAAAAAATTTGAACAGTTGAAAAACACATCTAACTCAGAAAATCAGGAAGTGCCTTCATGCAGGTGTTACCACATTATTTATTTAATTTGAGGCTGGATAGATTATGGTTGTGATTGTGGTTTTACAAGATAAATTCAAAGTGAAAAGAGCTTCAGGTTTTTGTATGACATGTCTCATGTTTTGTATCACTGGGCTACTACTCTTAGAGCACAATAATAGAGAGCTGAATCTGACAGACGTACATCAGTAATAGTGAGTTCAGTGGATGTTTGTGATGCAGTCGACTGAAACCGATCATCAGAGGTGTGTGCATCACTTGCAGACCGTGCGTTTTTGTATAGTAAATACTGTGGTCCTCCATTAGAATACTGTCTGTACCAGTAAAGCTAAACATATTCAGTACTTGTACTACATGAGCAGCTCAGTTTTACAGTTTCTGCTTCTTTAGAGTTTTTTTCTGTCCCTTTATCTGGTTCAATACTGTCTCCAGCCACCAAAAAAAAAGCACAAATAAACATAATAAAGCTATGCAAACATACCATTTTTACAAAAGTAAATATTTTAAAACAATAACTGTATTTAAAAAATTTAATGTTGTAACAATGTACCTGTTCCCAGAATGAGAATCAGTATAAAGCATCTGTCCATGTTCAGTCAGATCAGTTCAGTTCTCTGTTGAGTCTCTCAGTGCTCTGAGCTGTAAGTCACTGCAGATCAGTCACAAACACACACAGGAACTTCCTCCTCTCTGAACTTCCTTCTGCTGTTCACTTTCATCATATGCTGTATTGTATATTGTATATCTTTTAATTGTGTTTGATAACTTTCTCCCCACCATATTTCAATGATTGTTCAAAAGTGCCAGAATAAAACTTATGATTCTGAATCTTTTTTATGTATTTCTGGTCTTTGTTCAGTTTTAGTCACATGTCTGTCTAGTTGATCAACCATATCCTATTATCTATATTGTGTAAAGGTTTAAGAGTATTAAATGTAAACCAATGTAAACAATTGAAAATGCAGTTTTTGTATGACTTGTTTCATGTTTTGTTTCACTGGGCTTCAACTCTTAAAGCGCAGTGATAAAGAACTGAATCTGACAGTCACACTACTAATAATAAGTCCAGTCAATATGTGAGAAGTGCTTGACAGGAATCCAGGATCAGAGCTGTGCTTAACAGAGTTTGATCGTGCTCCTTCATATAATAAATATTGAGGTTCTCCATTGTTATATTGTCTGTACCAGTACAGACGTACATATTCACTGTCTGACTCATATGAGGAGCTCAGCGTTACAGTCTCTCCTTCTGTTTTGAATTTTGTCCACAGCCATCACATCTGCAAACATTAAGCACAGGCATTAAGCACTCAAGTGTTTTGAAAGAAAATCAATAAAATAGCTAATAGTAGCTGTTAGATTTAATTTCAGCATAAATGAATACAAGGCCACATAAATGAATGGTGACGTTTTTAAGCGCACTGAATACATTGCTCCTGGATAGGCTAAACATTCTTTGTCTGACATGCTATGTTTTCTATACACATTGCTCCTGGCTATATGTGGAGGAGGGGATTTATTCTACACATTCTTTGTTTGAAATTCTATGCTTTCTATGCCTTATTTGGTCATTTGGTGAACCCCTGGACATATGAGATCTTCCAGATCTTCTGGTACCATATATAAAGACATGTGGTTTCTAGAATAAATGAGTTCAAAAAAGCCTGATGCCTCTCTGTGTCTTGTCTTTGTTCTCCCAGATCTGCTGAAGATTTCTCTCACAACATCCAACCTATTTCTGATTTGATTTTAAGGGTAATCCTAAACACAGAAAGAAACTTAGTGTTCATAAGGAACCTGAAGTTTTACAGTAGCTAAATGATCTGAAGTAGTCTAATCATAAATGATGCACCTGATGCCATAATGAAAAAGCAGCATGTATTTGATCATGGTGAATATGATCAGATCGGTTGTGTATTAATTCTCTCTGTGCTCTGACTGTGTGTTACTGATGCTTTCTGCTGTAGTTATCAAGACATTCAGGAACTTCCTGATCTCTGTGAGTGTGAAACCTGTGAAGGCTTTGAATCTTCATTAATAGTGTGTTTAATGGTGTGATAATATGAAAAAAGACACAAAAAATGATGTCTGTACTTTTCAGTCTTTTCTTGATAATATTAAAATGTAGTATATTCTGAATTATGTTGTTCATTGCTGCAGTTCCTATTAAATGACAGAAAACACTGTCACCTTGTGGCACATTATACCTACACACCTACACAGTCTGTTACACATGATAATGGATTGAAACTTAAACAATAGTCCATTTTATGTGTTTAATGTAATAAACAATATTAGGATTTTTCATTAGATTTTTATGTCAGATTGATTTTGAATATGTCATCTTTTTATCTGCTAATTTACATAAGTACACTTGGATTCATCAGCTTATTTATTTTCACTTTATTTATTTTCATTCACTTATTGTTCAACGTATTACTTACATCTGCAGTTTACAGATTATCTTTTAATCTTTGATTCTCTACCTATTGCTTGTTCTAACTAGATTAAATAAGCAAAGGTTTTTGTACAGAGTTGATGTGTTTCCTGTGACTGTGGGCCGCAGAGCACAGTAGTACAGAGCAGAGTCTGATACAGCAGCAGAGGAGATCTCCAGATAAACATGGATTTGTTCCTTTTTTGTTACTTTAACAGAAAATCTTGAATCTACTCCAGATACCTCAGTCTCTTTTGCAGTACTGTATGTGGCTACAAGAAATTCTGGTTTTGATCTTCCATACTGACGGTACCAGAAGAGATCATCTGTACCCCCAGAGGAGGAATAACTGCAGGACAGTGTAGCTTTTTGACCCTCATCAGCACCAACATCTGTTGTATCTGGACTGATAGTATTTCCAAAGACAACAGCTGAAACAGAAGAGAAATTGGTAGCATTTTAGAGAGATTTTTTGCAATCAGTCACATAAATGAATCATTCACTTAATAGAAATACACACCTGCTGAGGCACAGAACAGAATAACTGAATGAAGATCCATTGTACAAGTGTTCACTCTGAGAAGAGTCAGACTGAATAGTTTCTGCTACAGTCTCTGTCAAACATTACATCATGTCAGATCTGTGAACATGGTCCCTCCTCTTTGAACCATGTAATTCAACCTGGGTAACAAAAACAAGAGCCAGTTGCACTCATTAATGTATGTTCTTGTGTCTGTAATGTGTTTTGTGTGTTATATTGTAATTTAGTCTATGGTATACGTGTAATAGATAAACATTTTGTATACTTTCTGTGTGCTCTAAATGTGTCTACTGTGTGATTCCATACTGTTCAAAAGTTTGAGGTTGGTAATTTTGCTTTTTTTTTTATAAGTCTCTCTCCAGTATTCAGCGTCACATGATCCTTCAGAAATCATTCTAATATGCTGATTTGTTGTTGTAAATACATTTATTAAAATCCAAATTAGGAAAATCATGTTCGCCAGATATGTTAATTATTTTAAATGAGTCAAGCTTTTAAGAATCTAAAGGAAAACATAACACACACACACACAAACACAAACACACACAAACAAATGTATGGTCAGCTTTGAAAATAAATATAAAGTTATTTGAACATATTTGTTTCTTGCAATTATTTTTTTCCAAAAAAATCATCTCTTATTTATTTGTTCATATCCTTATTAATTGTTCATATCACAATCCTTAACAATGTATCATTGCTTATGTAAATGTATTGATTATGATATAACTACAACAAGACTATCAGTAACATAGACTTTATTTGACCATTTTACATAGCTTCACTAAATCAAGGAAACAGCTATCTGAGAGCATATTTCTACTCGTGTGTTTTTGTATGTGGTTTGACTTGAGTTTTCTCACTGTGGGCCTCAGAGCACAGTAGTACACAGCAGAGTCAGACACACGCAGATTCTTGATTGTCAGTGGAACTGAATCTGATGACACTTCAGAGTCAAATCTCTCCTGAAACTCAGTGCCAGTTTCTCCAGTTCCAAACTTGTCCTTTCTCAGGATGTATTTGGGAATGTCATTTGCTTTCTGGATGTACCAGAATAGATCTGGAGCTGTTGAAGCACTGCTGTATTTGCATTTTATTGTCACTGATTTTCCGTCCAATTCAGTCTGATGTCTTTCTGGCTGGCTGACTGTTTCTTCCCCTCTACATTCTGCAAACATATTAAATTAATTAAATACAAAAAAGTGACACATCACCTAGAACAACTTACTAAAATGCTCATGGATATGTAAGAATTGTATTGCCATACCGAAATAAAGTACAAAAACAAGAAACAAATTCCTTAGCCATTGTGCCATGGTTTCCCTTAGTAGTTTGGATAAAGAAATCACCATCCACAGTCTGATGGGAGAAGAAACATCCAACAGAGTCAATATCTAGTTTGGTCTCTTTGAATGCTTTTGATAACGCATAATGTAACTCCTCCCATTTTCAAGGTTGGCTGTGTGATATATTCTGTCTGGTATTGCCAATTATTACAGTACAGTCCCTAGATGTTTTTGCTCCATTTGACAACCTTATGAATACTAATATTATCATGAAATGTGTTAATGATGCATATATCAATAATTTTCCAAAAGGAATTCATCCTAAATGCAATTTCACTTTTACTTGTCTTAATACACTACATATGATTTGCATGTGACTTTCTGCCAAATGGATACATTTAGATGTAACTTTTAAATGTTGCAATATATATCCACAAAACAGGAAGTATTTTTGTTGACTGACTTTAGGGGTTATTGTCTTGTGTGGAGTGTGTTTCTGTCACTGTGGGCTTCAGAGCACAGAAGTACACAGCCGAGTCAGATACACGCAGATTCTTGATTGTCAGAGGAACTGTTAATGAAGATGTGTTAAGATCTGCATTAAATCTCTCCTTGAACTCTTCGTCATTGCTGCTAGATCCAGAAAGTCTAATCAGCATGTATTTTGGGTATCCATTAGTCTTCTGTTGGTACCAGAGGAGATTTGGATATTGAGTGCTGGTTGCTTTGTAAGTGCAGTCAAGAGTGGCTGTTCCATCTTCATAAGCTGTCATAACTGGTTTGGACTGTATTACAGTGTCCTGTGCTGTGCATCCTATTCAATCAAACATAAATCATTGTACACAATGAACTTCATGATAAAATAAAATCAAGAAAGTCAAAATACATACCTAGGATAAATGTCACAAAAAGTGAACTGTAGCACAATGTCATCACTGCAGTGTTCAATATATGCAAAATAAAAGTGATATTCACTGTCTATGTCTTGCCACTGCTTTCATCACTTACAAATGCTAAATACAAAACCTGGGAGGAGTCATTTACATATACACTATCCTTATTGCCTCACAGGGTTTATGCTATATTTATTATATTATATTGGAGCTGTCAAGTCCAATATATTTCCCCCTCGTTTTATTGTAGCCCTTAACCTAGTACCGCTAATATCAAATGTTTCAATCGAATATTGGAGTGGCATGTCTCTATTTATGTCTATATAGTGTTGCAGCCCGACATCTCTGGTGTTTTTGCGTGAGGATTGAATGTGATTTGGTCACAGTGGGTCTCAGAGCAACGATGCTGGATGACTTCAGGTCTCTTTATCTCTTCTTAAACTCCGTATGTACTCCATTAGACAGCCGTTTCACCATGTCCATTGTCCATGTGCATTCATACAGAGAATATGCTAAGAAAAATCAATAGCCCATCAGTTTAGCCATTTGTTGTATTTCACATAATAATGAGGCTCAACCTGTCACTGATATCTAAGACGACACTACCCCCTTGTGGTAAGTTCTGTTCTGAACATAGGCTTATGTATCTTCACGTTACCGTGTCACTCACTTTTTAAACATTGTCGAAAAGGACATAAGGTTGCAGTTAATATTAAGAAACCCACGACATATTTAAAACTATATCATACTCACCGAAATGCACTGTATTATCTTGTTCTTTCACATAGAGTGAACTACAACTCCACTGCAGTAGATGGCGATGTAGAGCAAGTTGTGACTTGATGCACTACAGATGAAGATGTTTCGCTACAATACCTGATATATAAACCACATGGATAGTTTTATGTGTTTGCTTAATAGTAGTACAGTTTATCATTTTATATAAAACTCGCATAACCTACACAGCGACTCCAGGAAGGGAAATTCAGCGCGCGTTAAATAAACCATCGTACACGCCTGCAGTACAAAGCTAATACTAACAAGAATGGCGAAAGGAATGTACTTAGAGCATTATTTAGACAGTAAGTATTTAAACAATATTCTTCAAAAACTTGTTGCCACATTTTAATTGCTGTTAGGTTGTATGAAATGTGTTGAATTCCTCTTCAAGCCCACTTGAGTTGAGGAGTTGTGTTTCAGCATTACAAATGTATCAGTCTTATGTGTTATATTACGATACAATGCTGAACTGTACATGAATGAGTGCCTGAATAATGTTTTATAATACCCTTGGTCAGTATATAAAGTTAGCTTCCTGTAGCATATGCATGCATGTTGTTTATTTTCCTTCCATGTAAACACAGTTTGCACTATTTTTTATTAAAATCATTCACTCCAGGCATCGAGGGTCTTCCCTGCGAGTTGCAGAGAAACTTCTCATTAATGGAGGATTTAGATAATAGAACTGAAGGTATGGATTTTTTGGATCAGTATCACTTTGTATCAGAGGCCAATCACAGTTAACTTTAAAAAATGATAACTAATGAACAATTACATTCTTACGGTTGTTCACAGAGAAAAAAGGAGAGATAAGTGACCTAGCCTCTGAGTATATTGCAAAAGTTAGAAATCTGGCATCCGAGGAGCGTGTCCAGCATTTAAAGAAGATTGAAAATGCTTACAACAAATGCAAAGAGTACAGCGATGACAAAGTTCAGCTTGCAATGCAGATTTATGAAATGGTGAGATGCAGAGTCCTCCGTCTTATATTTGCATGTACCACTGGATGCATCAAGAAAAAAACAAGTCTGCTTGCATTTCCAGGTGGATAAACACATACGGCGGTTGGATGCTGATCTTGCACGCTTTGAGAACGATCTGCAGGAGAAACTGGACTCAAGTAGCCTGGATAGCTCGGATGAAAAGTCTCGAAGTAAGTCTTATTGTTCAGAGCTTATCTTCATGTATGTATCAATACAAACAATGCCCAGTGTATCCTTTTTGCTGTAATTTGGGGTGAGCTTAAACGCACTCATTTGTTGTTTCAGAAGATAAGAATATAAAAGACAAGAGGGCATCCGTTGGAAGAGACAAGAAAGGATCAGATCAAGACTCACCCAAGCAGAAAAAACTGAAAAATGGGTAACTGTCATATTAAAAGAACACATTTTATTGATGCATGTGTATATTGTTTTAAACTTTGTATTAAACTTTGTGTGTGTGTGTTTTGTCTCTCAAACACTAGTGCAAACATAAGCGAATCTCTGCTCGTCATGCACCCATCAGATGTCCTGGATATGCCAGTGGACCCTAATGAACCCACATACTGTTTATGTAGTCAAGTATCATATGGAGAAATGATTGGATGTGACAATTCTGATGTGAGTAATAGTTATATATGATAAATAATTGTTTATTTTTTAAGCCATTGTTTGAGAAAATACAATTGTCACACAAACTTCCATTTACATAATACGATAAGGAAAAAAAGTGTATATGAAAAAGAATGTTTCTTCTCTTTTTACAGTGTCCAATAGAATGGTTTCACTTTGCTTGTGTTGGCCTAACAACCAAACCAAAAGGAAAATGGTCAGCCAAATTCATTTTAATTCATATTTATTTTATTTACACACTTCACATACTGACTGACTTCTCCATGTACTTAATATTGCAGTTTTAAAATATTGTGTTCTCCATTTACAGGTACTGCCCACGATGCACCCAAGATATGAGAAAAAAATAGTCTACTTCTACATTGCATCCTAAATCAAATGTCCAGTTATTACAGCCTATTCGGTGGAAATCGATTAACTTTTTGAAAATGTGCCTATATATTAAATGTATTTTCCAGTTGGTGCCAGCAGAGGGCTTGGATCGCTTTCTTTTCATTTTGCCTTGGAATAAAGTTTTTTGTATGTTGTTACTTTTATGCCTTGTCTAATTGGCTTGCATCTGACTATCTATAATATATAAATTAAGTTTTTATGTTTATCTAAATGCATGGCTCGCATAGGGCTGAAACACTTACGTTGGCACACCGGTTGAATCGTAGAATTAAATAATTTAGCAAAGTTAGAATCATATCAGTGTAGTAGGGAAATGTAGTTTTTGGATTACTCTCTCAGTGCAGTTGAACCACATGTAGACTACATTTCCCATCATGCAACAGAGCCGTCAACAATCATGGTCGAAACCCATTTACAAACAATAGTAGTTTGAGGTTGCAGAAAACGTCTTATGACCGTTCGTTTTCGAGCAGTTTAATAATATAAATTCAGATTTTATGAATAATAGATTGGATTAAACACTGTTCAAACGAAAAGGCTACGTTTAGTGAAGTCCAGACACTGGGCTGGGTCGACAGTTCCGCTTCCCCTCCGCCATAACAGACAGATCCTGTGTCCAAGAAGAAGTTAACTCAAAAAACTTACAGGCACGTCGACACGGCGTCGCACATCATAATCTCCAGGTAGATATATATAATAACTTACTTGCAGCAAAATTGGTTTATGATACTGAGAAAGCCGTAACGTTAGCCAAAACTTTGAAGAGATTTGCGGGAGTTCTGGTGAGTTGAAAATGCAAAACTGGTCAAAGTTAATCCTGACATCTGCTCGGCCAGCAGTGCGCAGATCTCTTGATATTTAGAAAGCGTGTTGTGTATTGATGATTTATCACTGAGATAAATCATTGATTTTATAACACTTGGACAGCTTTGTTTAGAAAATGCAGAGTTGTCTGCCCTTTCGATTTTATGTTTCCTGGGTTGTTATTCTCCAAAAGAATATGCATTAGTTTAGGTAGATGGTAGTCAGCAAAACCAAGGCGAAGTAAATCTTAATCTTAAGAATTTTTACACCAACTGTTGTTTCATATTAGAGTTAATTTCTTTCATGTTTTTGCTGGTATATCATGTGCCAATTATGCTTTATTTTCTTCATGGAAAACAAAGTAGACATTTGGCTTAAATCACAATATAAGTCACCATTCACTTTCATTGTAAGAAAAAGATTCAGTAAACAAATGGTGATAGTTCTCATAGCATTCTGTCTAACATCTCATTTTGTGTTCCACAGAAGAAATGAAGTCATGAGGGTGAGTAAATGATAACAACATTTTAATTTCTTTGACAATAAGCAAGAATTTAGCAGTTAGAAAGTTGGCTGCTGCTTCGCTGGACCAGCACATGTCTTCTTTCTCCAATAGCATTGCAGGATGACGACAGCTAGGCTTAGTTCAGGAAGCCTTGCTCAGTATTTCCTTTTATAGAAGCTGCAAATACAAAAGGCCCCTGGTCTGTCTTCCTGTAAACAGTTCCTCTACACAACCACACATCTGTAAAAGAGAGGCGTGCTCTGATATCTTTGTTTTGGTCCAGCTGGTCAGATTAAGTGCAAGTGTGTGACCTATAGTGGTCGTGGCTGGTGGGATCAGGAAATGCTTCAGTTATCCGTCCACCAATCAAAAGAGGCGGGGATCTGAGTAATAGGAAGTGGAGGCACTCTGCTGATGTTTTTTTTCTTCACTGTCTCTCTAGTGGTTGCTTGAAGAATGTAACCAGCACTATTAGAAATAACATAGCTAGAATTTTTTTTGACCTAAAATGTTTGATAGATTCAGTCCACGGGACTTGTGTCAGTGCATCATGAATGTTGGTTGAATGTTGATTAGTGAATAGTGATGTTCTTGCATTCATATGGAGAGCCCACATTGCATGCATAGTCACTGGCAACTTATGTTTACTTTTGGCCGCCAGTCTGTAACTGAAAAACAAATATATGCTGGTTAGTTTTGGCATGGCGCGGCTTGTATCAAATAGGCTCAGGAGAGCAGAAGGGAATGTCCAGAGTCCCGCTTCCCATAAGCTTTCTCTTTCTCTGGCAATTTCATCTCACTTCCCCTGTTCGTTCACTCAAACTGAGAGGACAGCTTGTAGCCTTTGGCTGGAGGTCTACTTGCTTTTTACGCATGCAATAAATGGAAAAATAATATCTTCATGATGTCACTGGAGAAAATCCTGTCATTTGTAACAAGTGGAGCTTTCTGTTATATCGCTGTGCATTTGGCAGATGCTTTTATCTAATGGAACTTATATTGCATTCAAGGTTTGCAATATTTTTTGTTGTTGTTGGTTCATGTGCTCCCCAGAAATCAAATATTGCCCAGCCGGGGCCAGCCCTACTGAATATTTACCTTTTTTCAGGGTTCCTCACATCTGAGTTTAACTCAAATCTTGATCAATTCAACTACCTGTGACTTTTTTAGTGATCCTGAAGACCCTGATTAGTTTACTCATGTGTTTGGGCTGATTGACAGACGAATAAGTGGTCCTCAGCAGGTCTCTATTGGCTCAACTGAAATGGTCACAAATATGCTAATACATTTGTGACAAGAATTTAAAATATGATCACCCTTGACTTTGTGTGCATCATTTTGCCATGTGACTCGTTGGTTAAGAACATCTTTAGAGTGCATTCCAGTATTTCTTGCATGCAACGGTGAACTCGTCACAAGCCTTTATTCACAGACAAACCAGGTTTCCGTGAAAACATTCTTAAAACTGAACAGTCATTTCTGACCAAAGCTAGCTCTTTATCAAATGATTCTGTAATTTATCAACAGAATAAGTCATTTGGCTAATTTGATTCCCAAATGTTAAATTTTTTTCCCTTGGAGTCCTGAATCACTTTATCCATGGCTTCACAGAAATAGTTGTGGAATCAGCTTGAGGCTGTAAGATTCATGATAGCTCAGTTTCTAAAGGGGAAACTTGAAACAGTGGCTGTGAACGGAAAAGACTCATGAAATGGACCGTGCAGAAGTGTGTTTGAGTCTATAAAACACTGTGTACTCGAGAGAGCCACACCTCTCCAAATCACTGTCATTACAGGAAAGCAAGTTAAGACTTGATGATCCCAAATAACACTCCTTAAGGAAAAATTTTTTTTTTTTTTTTACTGAAATCTGTGATGTGGCAGTCTTCGCTGCTAAGTGGTATTTAATACTGAATGAAACCATGCTTTAAACAAGAGTTTATTTTCACATCCTCTTTTATAGATTTGTGGGGGTGAAAGTGCTCTCTAATCAAGCTCTTGAAACACCTCCCATAATCCTAATTCATACCTAGTAGTGCGATTGTTGTGTAACGGTGGTGGTGTTTCCTCAGAGTGAGAGTCAGTGATGTGTAAAGGTATGTCCATCCTAATGACTCCTCCGCTGTAGGGCCTTACATCAAGCCTGAGGGCTGGTACTTCACTATAGCAATGCGCAGCACAAAGGCATGACTGCACTCGCAGCTTTTTATCCTGCTGTGGAATGAAGTATGCCTGCATCAACACGCCTTTATCTCGGCTCTCTTCAGTGGAAGCACAGGGAGAAAGAGACTGTGGACACATCATAGTGAAGACCCTCAATGTCCCAGGAGTGTGGGAGATCTGGGCCAGGGACCTCAACTGGATCTTCCATCAGGGTTCTTCAGGGTGAGGTGGCGTTAGTGGTGGTACTGGCATCTGTTTGCATCCTTTTTCCTTGATTTCTTTAGTGTTTACTGCCCTTTTTTACAAGTTGAGGTGTACAGGAAAAAGCTATTTAAACTGATTGTGCCTCAAAAGAATTGTATTATTTAATACAATTTGACTACTTAATGAAAGAAGATACAAGTTTTTTGTTTTGTGTAGGTTTTTTCATTAGATTGCATGTGATACGTATTGGAGTTTTATTTCTATTTCCTAATCAGACTAGCTTCTGAGAATGTTCTGAGAATGAAGTCCTCTGACCTTTTATTCTGCCCATGTTATTTTTTCTCTATAGGGAAACAGGAACTGCCTCATGAGTGATAGTCTAAGATAATGCCAGACTTGTGCAATAGTTAGTCTTTTATTGATCGTTTCTCGACTCTTTAGAAATATCTTTGTTATAGCACAGGTAAAACATGACTTTCTTGTCTTTTTAAGGATCTTTTCAAGCTTTCATGATGAAAGCACTTCGTTGTGATTTTTTTAGGTCTATGTTATAGATGTTAAATCATGTGGTGAAATGCACAATTCAACTAGGCTAAATATTTAATGTTGCATCACCGTTTTGTCGTTTTCATATCATCTGATTTTGCTCAGCTAGACTGTTGATTCTATAAAAGATTCAGAATAAACTAGAAAGTGTGTAATCTATGGCTGTGTGAGGCAACTGCTCAGTTGAACATCAACATGAGTCATGTTCAGATGAATAAATCAATCAGGTATCTAAAGCCTTTGTTGTTTGAATACAATGCACAGTTGAACTGTGCTGTCAAACAGGAAGAGATTGTGGTCACGTCGAAGTTGAGTTGCACATGATTTGCTGAATTGACCACACTAAGGTGAGACAGGATTTTACCTTATTTGGACCGGTTGATAACAGTGGCGGAGAGGATGCAGACACAGCCGCATGATGACACTGATTTTTAACTAGACGTGATAGACTGTTTGCGAAACACCTTTGTACCATCTTAGGCCACGTGCACCTGATGAGGTTTTCTGTTAAGCTACTGAATAAATGTCTCTTCCTTATTAGTAGAAATGTGAAAATATTAGTTTTTTTCTATTTCAAAAAAAAGAAAAAACATGTGTACATATAAATGTGCTTCCAACAAACAATCAGAATCAGTAAATAGTTTTTAGCCAAAACTGAAATAAAGTTTCGGTAATTGAACTACATATGCTGTTGAGGACCTCATGATGAACCAGTTGTGGGACATCTCTTCTGCCTCTCAATATTTCAGCTAAACTTGTTGCTATTCTATCATTTTTGCTCCTGGTGAAATATGTCCACATTGTTGACATGTTTACCTGTTGTAGCTTATCCACGCGTTGTGTATTCAAAACACATCATTGAAGAATCATTTGGCCCTTCAAAACTATCTTGGCCAAAATTGAAATTTTTTTTTCGTTGCTGAAATTTAGTTTCATTACTGAGAAAATAATTAGCAATTCACTTCAGATATACATGTAAAGCATTTTCACAGTTTAATATTGTTCCGGTGCAGTTTTACAGTAAAATAAGACCGCCCTTAAAGTACATAACAATAACAAAAAATACTCTCAAATTTTCCCTAAGAACCCTTTTGTGGCTCCACTGAAGATCTAATCAGCATTGCATGTACCTGTTACAAAGAAGGCAAACCCCATACATAGTCCATTGAGGAAAAATATCATTCAGAACTGAAAAGTATAATCTAAAATTCCATGTGCCTTGTATTTTTGTCGGTGTTTCTTAAATAGTTCACATGAGGAGAGGTCTTTCTGTAGTTGCTGTCTATATAGAGTGCATCAAATCAGTTACGTATGAGGTTCTATTTTGGTTAAAATGCTAGCCGCTAGACACCAAGGTAGCAAAGCTCACTAGGTTTAAGTGTGTTGATGTCACACAGCTATCCTTAGCAAGAAATCCTGTTGTGCAGACTTGCGTTCTGACCTGAAAACCTCAGCACGTTCAGTTGAATCGATGACCTGCTAGAACTGTTACTCTCAGAGGATTGCAATGCTAAGCTAACTGACAGCTTTCTGTGTTACATATAGGCAGTGAATACTTCAAAATGTATTAGTCGCTTTTGCACAGGGGTTGACATTGTTGGCGTACTCAAAAAAGAGTTGGCAGCTAGCAGAACACGAGACAGAGTCTCTCTGTCCATGCTAACTTGTTGACTGGCTGTTTTTGTAGCACAGTAGAAGCTGTTGGCTAGTGGTTAGTACGTTTTGCACTGTTTTAGCAGACTCTTGGTGTGGCTGTTGTGGTGGTTGGAAAGCTTTCACATAAGGTCTGTACAATAAACTTCTGAAATTACTCCTCTGAGATGTTACTGAAATAGTTACATTGTTTTTTATGAGCATTTCAAACAACGCATTACTGGACGAATAACCTTTTCTTAACCGTACGAATAACCGTTTATTTTGCTTGTATTCTTCTAAGTGATGGATCTGATATGCCCTGATAAAGTCTCTTGCCAAAATGGCCTGTTATCTGTCATTCTCTTCATTTTTTGTATCTTAATTGTCTTTAGTGCAGCAATTCATTTAAGTTGTTTGTTTGTTTCTCTGCCGCCCATCTGCAGGTTGATCTCTGAAACCCTGTTACCCTTCTGAGTGTGTTTCCCTGTCATGTCTGAAAACGGAGAGCTGGAGGACAAACCCCCTGCCCCCCCAGTCAGAATGAGCAGCAACTTTGGCATTAAGGACAGTATGTCAACAAACCCCAGTTCTAAACCCCTGCCCTCTGTCCCAGAGGAGAAGAGGGACAAACCGCGCAACAAGATCATATCCATATTCTCAGCAGAGAAAGGTAAGACCAGAGGGCCCAGGGTGCATTCAAATCAGTATTTTGGGTCAATACAAAATAGCATTTGTGTTGAATACCACCGAAAAATACTTTTGACTCAAAAAATTGGTTTTCTGTAAGTCACAAAAAATGTCCCTTAAATTGTTTTCCTTTATTATATTGTTTGAGCTGCACATTTTTGAGGTAGGATTGTGGTTTTAAGCAGACGAACTTGTAATATGTTAACAGCATCATTAATGTGTATTAATTTTTCCTCTGTCAAAAGGTTTAACCATATGCATGTCATGAGGTTTCAGTTTAGCTTTTACTTAATAATTTATATATTTTTTGTATGTAAATTCCCAATTATAAACATTTTAGGGACTCGCGGATTGTTAAAAATGATTAATGTGATTAAATATTGGCTTAATATTTAATTTGATTCACTTTTTAATCAATTAATGGCCCCCAAAAAAGAACCTAGCAAAAAATCTCTTGTTCCTCACTAGAAGAAAAAAAAACATTCTTTCTCCTTGAATAAATGTATAATATAGAAGATTTGATGTTCAATTCTAGTTGCTATTTTTTTAATAGCGTTTTTTCAACATTTGAGTTGTCCTGTTTACTTTCATTGTTAATGACACAGTTTGTGGCTTTTTTTGCCACAATACCACAAATGGTGACAATAAGGCTCAACTTGTATTGAACTCAACACATTCCTTTAACTGACCCCTCTGTAGTACGCTGTAATTGATCACATTTTTGGACACAGAGGCTCATCTCAGACTTGGGATCATTGATTGTAAAATTGTCCACTGGAATGAATCTGTCATTTTTCCAGTGACCAGAAGCATGTAACCACAATCCTTCTTTCTGTTGAAGGAAGAAAAAAAGACAAGGATAAGGAGCGTCCAGAGATTTCAAGCCCTTCGGACTTTGAGCACACCATACACGTGGGCTTCGATTCTGTCACGGGGGAGTTCACTGTGAGTTAGATGTACTTTCCTCTGGTCCAATTTACCCATGCTGCCCTTGATCTGTCCTAATCCATCAGATGCTAGAGAGAATTGCCAATTCAATTGCCTAGATTGATTTCTGTGACCATTTGTCTCCTGTCTGTCATAGTGCACTGATTTAATTTGCTAGAGTTTAATTAATCAAATTATCAGATGGGCCCTAACTCACTTTCTTATTTTCATTCCCATTTCTCTATCTCTATCTGTGTCTCAGGGCATGCCAGAGCAGTGGGCTCGGCTGCTGCAGACCTCCAACATCACGAAATCTGAGCAGAAGAAAAACCCTCAGGCTGTGCTGGATGTGCTCAAATTCTACGACTCCACAGGCAACAGCAGGCAGAAATACCTCAGCTTTACAGGTAAATGAGTACATATACATTCCACAACTCCAACTGTATTTGAATTCATCCTCTAATGGATATGTTCCTTCTCTTGATTTCAGATAAAGATGCACCACCAGCAAAAAAAGGCTCAGAGCAATCACCAGTCAAGGATACTGATGATGATGACGATGATGAAGCCCCGCCCCCTGTTGTAGCACCACGTCCACAGCATACCATATCTGTGAGTGAAGATTTATATTGTCATCTTTATCGTGTCAAATAGGCACAATTTTTTCACTTCATACTGGTTCTTGAGTAAACACCATATTGTTGGTGTCTTTGTTGTCTGGATAGGTATACACACGTTCTGTCATCGATCCTATCCCGGCACCTGCTGCCATCGCGGAAACAGATGGTTGCAAAGCTGCAGATAAACAGAAGAAGGCCAAGGGCAAGATGACAGATGAGGAGATTATGGAGAAACTTAGTAAGACTTTGGTGGTTACTAAACATTAGAGATGCTCACTATAACAACACTATTTGTATGTGCACTGCAGCATGTTAGAGGGATTTAGTATGACAGAATCATAACTGTGTTGTTGTGATTGATCTCAGGAACTATTGTCAGTGTTGGAGACCCCAAGAAAAAATACACAAGATACGAAAAAATTGGACAAGGGTAAATATATTCTATGATTCGTCGCTAATTTTTGAAGACGTCAGTCTGTATCACAAAAACAATTATCCAGTAGTAGAATTTATATTAACTATAATCTAAGAGTGCTTCAATTGAATATTGTCTCTTTACAGTGCATCTGGTACGGTGTATACAGCCATTGACATTGCTACTGGACAAGAGGTATTTTCTCTATTCAGTTCTTAATCTAATTTTAATCAATGTTTCTTGAGAAATGTTCTTGAATAAAAATAGAATTTACATATGGGTTTAGGACATATGCTTGATGTACACTACTGTTCATGTAATAAATAAAAAATATAGTAAAGACATTCAAAGAATTTCTATTTCAAATAAATGCACATTTCTAGCAGCACAATTGTTTTCAACATTAAAAGGAAATGTTTCTTGAGCACCACATCAGCAAATTAGAATGATTTTTGAAGAACCATGTGACACGTTTTAAAAGGTGTAAGAATATTTCATATATATTTTTTTTACTGTGTTTTTGATCAAATAAATTCAGCCTAGCTGAGCATAAGAGACTTCTTTAAAAAATATTACAGACCCCAAACTTACACTAAATTAACATTAAATGCACCGCCATAATTTAATTGTTTGAGTTTCATTTAGGCCTTTCACAGTTAGTTGACATAGACTAAGCAAACTGACAGTGATGTGTTTCTGTAGGTTGCTATCAAGCAGATTATCCTACAGAAGCAGCCCAAGAAGGAGCTGATCATCAATGAGATCCTTGTGATGAAGGAACTGAAGAACCCAAACATTGTCAACTACGTAGACAGGTAGTTACATCCCTTAAAGCTATTTAAACATGATTATTTTGGGCATTGTATCCCATAATATGGTTTCAGCCATCTACTGTAACATCTACCTTCAGAATGTAATTTTAATTTTTTGTGTGTGCAGCTTCTTGGTAGGAGATGAGCTCTTTGTGATAATGGAGTATCTTGCTGGAGGCTCTCTGACCGATGTAGTTACAGAAACCTGCATGGATGAGGCACAAATCGCTGCTGTCTGCAGAGAGGTACAGTATTTCTGGCATAGTTGTGAGCTCTGAACTGTTTGTTTATCCCATCACCAACTGAACATTGTGGTCTGTTTCCTCCACAGTGTTTACAAGCTCTAGAGTTCCTGCATTTAAACCAGGTCATTCATCGAGACATCAAAAGTGACAATGTTCTATTAGGAATGGATGGATCTGTCAAATTAAGTGCGTCCATGATCCCACTGTCAAGTCCTGGCTTCATTATATCAGAACAGTTTGTATGAATTGTTTGCTCTTCTCTTTTCAGCCGATTTTGGTTTCTGTGCTCAAATCACGCCTGAGCAAAGTAAGAGAAGCACCATGGTAGGAACACCCTACTGGATGGCCCCTGAAGTGGTCACACGTAAAGCCTACGGGCCCAAAGTGGACATATGGTCTCTGGGTATCATGGCCATTGAGATGGTAGAGGGCGAACCTCCTTATCTCAACGAGAATCCTCTGAGGGTGAGCCTTTACTGTCTTATACTTGTATTACTCTGTCACTGATTCATTTAAGTCTTTTTGTAATTAATGATGGTGGTTCAAGTGATCTGTTTAACTTTAAAAAATATATATTTATTGCATTAATGCTTAATGTTCATCTCCAGGCGCTGTACCTCATCGCTACTAATGGCACCCCAGAGCTCCAGAACCCAGAGAAGCTGTCACCCATTTTTAGAGACTTCCTAAACCGCTGCCTTGAGATGGATGTGGAGAAGAGAGGTGGAGGAAAAGAACTCTTGCAGGTAAGGAGCAAACCTGAATCCCAAAAATGCCTCAACAAATGAGTTTTGTCAGTTCATAACTCTGTTTTAATGTCAGGGTTTCCCAAACGGGGGGTTGTGAGGGAATTAGCAATGGCTTTGTGAGGTGATGTAAAGCTAATAATTAATTAGATTGAATGTTAATTAAAATAGATAAACAGAGCTGTGAGATTAATAAAAAAATACATCTATAACGATCACCATTTAGTGCATTCAGGACCACAATGTGCAGTAGGTTCTCTTTATTTACATTCACATAATTTCCAACAGTTTTGTGGACAAATGTTTACAGCATTTCACCAAAATTCTACCAAAATAAAATCTTGAGGATTTGAAATGTTATATGCTTGAGGGTTTGAACTCTTGAATTTAAGACGCAAGCATTACTAGTAGTAGCTGAAACTGGTAGTGTAAAATTTACATTATAATCATTATAAATATTTATTGTTTTTTTACTTTGAAGTACAATTGTAGTTTAAAACAGTAATATATTTCTGCCTGAGTTAAAACTAATAATTATTATTAATATTTTATTCAAATAATCATGTACATTTATTTAATTGAAAAAAGGCACTAAAAAGATGAAATATTTTGTTAACTTGCAAATCTTGAGACTGTTAACCATTATCAGAGAACTGTGAATATGTATTACTTAAAGTAAATATTTTACATCTAAGGGGTTTTGCTGACCAAAAAGGTTTGGGAACCCCTGGAATAGACTGTAGATGTGTTGATGACTAGGTCATTTTCTGGAAAATGCTCTAATGTCCTTCTGTCTCTTGCAGCATCCCTTCCTGAAGCTTGCGAAGCCTCTTTCCAGTCTCACTCCCCTTATATTTGCTGCCAAGGAGGCAATGAAGAGTAACCGCTAGCCGTTTATCACTGTGTGCCAATGCCCAAATTCCTTCTCGCGACCGATTCCTGTGAGAACCTCTATCACTCCAGCAGAGTCTCCCTTCTAGTCCTGTGAAGGACCTTTGCCATTCAGCGCTGGGGACCCTGGTCATCTCCACCTGGGCGACTAACTTGTACAATCACCATGTCTTGCCTCCTCACACCAAACTCTCCTTTAATGTGCCTTAAGGGGCTACAAAACCAGAGGAGCCACTGACTGTAGACCTCTCGTTTTCTACTGATGTCTCTCGTTGTATTTGTTTAATGTAAACGGTTCAGACACCATTGCATCGGCCAGTGTGTACCTGAACATTTCATGCATTTCTGTCAAAATGATCTAGTATTTTATTGAGTATTCTTGAGCTCTAGCCTAACAAAGAATCCCCCCCCCCCCTTTTTTACCTTCCAGAGAAGTATTATAATACTTGAACTATCCCATCCTCTCTTAATGACCTGTCACTCATGCCTGCTACCTATTTGTCTTCACCTGTCTCAACAAAATGGAACAATTTTGTTGTATGAAATTAAATGGACCATTTCTGTTTTTAAATTTGTATTCCAAAAGCTAAAGTTTATTAAATCGTTTTGTATATTATGTATTTTGATTAGCATGCAGAAATGGGGGGGGAAACAGAAATCAGGACATTTTTAAGTGTTTTGTATTAGTGTATGTATTCAGTATTTTATATTTGAACTAACAATCAGACCGAATACCATACATTAATGCAGTGGTCTCAAACCTGTCCTGGAGTACCCCAGCCTTGGACAGTTTGTGTCTCCCTCATCTATCACACCTGATTCAGCTCATTAGTGGAGACTGCAAGACCTGAAGTGGGTGTCAGATATAGGGAGACATACAAAATGTGCAGTGCTGGGGGTACTTCATGGAGAGGTTTGAGAACCACTGCCTTCATGCATCTCCAGAAGTTGTCATAATTGAATAATGTGCTATATTCTTTGCATGTTAAATCTAACTTGTTTTTAACATTACTTTTCAATGAGAAACATTTTTAGACATTCCAAATGAGTAAATACACTTTCTGTCTGTTTTCTTCTTGTTTCCTATGAGATACAAAGTTTTTGTTAATGATGAAACATCTTGAAAATGTACTTTGTAAATTATTATTAAAACAGACATGGAGCAAAGATGGTTGAACCTGTAACATGGACTGGTACATTTCTAGAGCTTGCATCATTCTGTTGTGACACTTAAAAGATATAGTTGACTACAGTACTTGATGAAATCGAAATGAAATTCATGTTAATACTGCAGTGAATCCTATTTGGTCAGACTAGTGTTTAATAATCTCTGTACTTGAAAAGAATGTCCCTTAATCTTTTTTTTATCAGAAGGTATAATTAAGACATTTTTCCTTCATTTTATTGAAGCTTTGATGTCTGATGTATTGCCTGAGCATGTGAAATAATATATTTCCCCTAAAAAATACAGTTTCAGTTTACAGATAGCACAGAGGAACAACCATAAATGAAATGACTTGAGAAGTTGCAAAGCCAATTTTGAGAGGCCTCAGCACTTCCTCTTTGTAGTCCGTTATGAAAACAGGAAGCTTGAGTGTTAGGAAAGAACAGTTCAGCTTTCGTCTCTAGTGTTTCAGCAATATCTAGACATCACATGGTGTTAAACTTGATTCAGTGTAGCTGAATGTAACTTTTTGGGACTCCAGATCATGGCTGACACTTTAGAGAATAACTCCGAGTGCCCTCCATCTACTAAGAGTGAAGCTTCAGCAGGCGGTCTGAGCATGCTGGAGAGCTCGATGCAGGAGAACCGACAAGACGAGCAGGTTGTGTTTGAAGACTCTGTGTTTGCTGGTTATTTGCAGGATGGACTGCACAGTCTCCGGCTGGAGGAAGCTTAACCGACGTCAGCCTCCAAGTACAGGGTCAGAGCTTCCAGTGCCATCGAGTGGTCCTTGCTGCAGCCAGTCATTATTTCAGGTTGGCCAGTGGCACATTCAGATCTGAAGAAATGAGTTTGCTTGTTTCATGTAACATGTATTTTTATTAAAAAACAAATAGTAAGAGAGCAGTGATTCTTTAGATGGACAATTTTAAGTTATCTCACAAGTTGAATTTTTATTCATATATATTTTACAGAGCAATGTTTTGTAATGACTTGAGAGAAAAACATGAAGAAAACGTAAATATTAAAGGCATTGAAGCTGACACAATGGGAATCCTGTTAGAATACACGTACACCAGCAAAGTCACCATAACCAAGGACAATGTTCAGAGAATGCTTGAGGCAGCCAGTCTATTTCAGGTTTGTACTATCAGCTTTATATCAAACGTTACCTTTATGGGCAACATTTTTACTTGCAGCACTTCTAGTATGATAAAATAGCCTACGTGTAAAAGGTCTCTGTCGAGTATGACAGTTTATTGTTCAGCAGTATGTTTGTGCTGGGTACACATGCCAGATGTTTCACTTTGTACTTCCCCAGTGTCATATCTGTGGTATTTTGCTATGTTTTGTTTCTTTTTGTTGGAGGTGAAGGAATCAAAAGTACCAAACATAACAGGGAAGTGAAACTGTACATTATTTACAGAGGGGGGTATGTTGTTCCACTACAGTCAGGTTTAATAGTCACATCTGGGTTAAGGTACTGTAGCTGGGTGGGGTCATGTGCTTGCTAAATATAGTTGATGTAGCATATCAAAATATAAACTTTTAAGTATATAATCATAATAAGGACATTTTTGCAAATGCCAAATCTGTTATCAGGCTATTTCAGATTATTAAAGCATGTATAGCACCTTTTAAAACAATTTACAGTAAATATATACTGTATAAAAACACTACTCTTTAAAAGTTTGGGGTCGGTAAGATTTTTTATTAATAGTTTTCAAGAGAATGTCTTTTATGCTCAACAAGGCTGATTTATTTAATCAAAATACAGTAAAAACAGTAATATTGTAAAATATTATTCAACATTTTAATTTCTCTAATATATTTAAAAAAATAAATATTCCTGTGATGCAATGTTGAATTTTCAGCTTTCATTACTCCAGTCTTCCGTGTCACATGATCATTCAGGAACTATTTTAATATGCTGATTTGGTGCTCAAAAACATTCCACAATATTTTTGTGGAAAACATAATACATTTTTTCAGGATTGTAATTTTTTGTGTCACTTTTGATCAATGCAATGCATTTTTTTGCTGCATAAAGTATTAGTTTTTTTTTTTTTTTAAATCCCTAAATGTCTAAATGCAAAGCAATAATTTATTGCCCTGTAACGACCTCAAATCTAATCAATGTTTGCAGTTTCCGCGTATAGTGGACGCCTGTGCCAGTTACTTAGCAGAAGCCCTTCACCCGGAAAACTGTGTGGGAATCCTGCATCTAGCTGATGTGCATTCGCTGGAGCCTTTGAAAGCCCAAGTCTACACCTACATTATCCAAAACTTCTCTCAAGTGGTTGACCATGATGAGATCCTTGAGCTTCCTGCAGATGTGTTGGTCAGTCTGCTCCAGCATGATGACTTGGGGGTAACAGAAGAGGAGCAGGTGTTTGATGTGGTTATGCGTTGGCTGAGGGCCCGACAGGATGAAAGAAAAGCTCAGCTACCCCGTGTCCTCACACATGTGAGGCTGCCCTTGTTGGACCCGTGGTACTTTGTGGAAAGGGTGGAAGGAGACTCTCTGATCCGCCAGTGTGCCGAGGTGTTCCCACTGCTGCAGGAGGCCCGGGTTTATCACCTCTCAGGAAAAGAGGTCAGTTTTACAAAGGTGACCTTTCTGAATGCTTGATGTCATGTTGAAGTGGTCACAAGACACTCAAATACAGGAAGTGAAATCCGAGCTTAGGATTTATGACTGTGCGTCATAATGATATGTCAAGCTTTCTATTTGGAGGAAGTGTATTAATTAATAATGTCCACTTTTCTTAAATATGAAAGAAAATGTCTGTTAGCGAATGCTGTAAATTATACAGGGAACCTTCTAACTTTGAACATTGCAAAAAATATATAATAATTACATTATTATAATAATAATAACAGGGCACAAACTATGCAGTTCAACGATGATATTAATTTACTAGGTATAATAACGTATTAACCAAAAACTGTTCGGCTAGATAGCAGTTGAAGTAAACTTTAAATCTAATATATTTTTGAAGGATGATATGATAACAATGTGTAAAAAATATTTACAAAATTTGTTTTAAAAAATTATAAATTCACAAACACTTCAGTGATTAAACCATGGGCTAAAACAAATTAATTAAATTAAAAGGTAATTCCGACTTTTCTCACACTCGTAGCTTATATCTCACAATTCAGTTAATTTCTCGCAAATCTGAATTTTGGCAAAGAATGTTGACTTTGAATGTTGGTAACCAAACTGTTGATGGTAGCCACTGACTTCCATAGTATGCTTTTTTTCCATACTGTGGAAGTCAATGGCTACCGTCAACTGTTTGGTTACCAACATTCTTCAAAATATTTTATTTTGTGCTCAACAGAACAAAGAAATGTATACATATTTTGAACAACATGAGGGTGGGTAAATAATGACAGAATTTTTGGGTGAACTGGTTTATAGGTGATCTCAGAGCGCACCAAACCTAGAGTGCAGGAGTTCCAGTCTGAGGTGTTTATGATCATTGGAGGATGCACAAAGGATGAGAAGTTTGTATCTGAGGTGACCTGTCTGGACCCATTACGCCGGAGTCGCTTAGAGGTCGCAAAACTACCGAACACAGACATGGAATCTGAGAATGAAAATAAGAAGTGGGTGGAGTTTGCATGTGTCACTTTCAGAAATGAAGTCTACATATCAGGTGAGCATCAGGACATCACACTGACACACACTGAGATAGCGATAAAGTGACAGTAGCTATGTAGTTTGTTTATTTCAATGAGCGCTGATGTGCAAGATAAAAGAAATGTGTAAAACTCATTATTTTACATTTAAAACAGGTGGCAAGGAAACATTGCATGATGTGTGGAAGTATAATGCATCACTAAACAAATGGATCCAGATAGAGTATCTCAACACAGGCCGCTGGAGACACAAGATGGCGGTTGTTGGAGGAAAAGTGTATGTTTTGGGTGGCTTTGATGGAACCCAGAGATTGAACAGTGTTGAAGCCTATGATCCATTTCACAACTGCTGGACAGAGGTGAGTCCTCTAAATATCCGGTATCCGGTATGTGTAACTTTGGGCCCTTTGCAGTAAAAATAAATAAATAATAAGTGAGAGAGATAGATACAATTTTATTTTCAGTTAACAAATATATAATTGAAAGAGTGTTTGTTTGCTAAAAATGTCTATGAAGTACAGAAAATATTCCATGTATGAAAAATGTGTGTAATGAAAATATGTATTGAAAGAGATTTATGTAACATTTTAAAATGCAATTTATTCCTGTGATGGTAAAGCTACATTTTTAACAGCCATTACTCCAGGCTTAAGTGTCACATGATCCTTCAAAAATCATTTGAATATGCTGATTTGCTCAAGAAATGTTTATAATTATTACTAATGTTAACAACACGCTACTTTTGCTGCTTAATATTGTTGTGTATACTGTGACACAGTACCATTTAAAAATTTGGGGCAAGAAAAAAAAGGAAATACATTTATTCAGCAAAGATGCATTAAATAGGTCAAAGGTGACAGTAAAGACATTTATAATGTCACAAAAGATTTTGACAATAATAATGAGAACAAATTATTAATAATTGAATACAAAATCAGCATGAATGATTTTTGATGGATCATGTGACACTAAAGATTGGAGTAATGGCCGCTGAAAATTATGTTGAAAAAATTATATTTTAAAATATATTGATAAAAAAGTTCATTTTAAATTATACAAATATTTCACAGTATTACTGTTTTTCCTGATTATTATTTTTATCAAATAAATGCAGCTTTGTTGAGCATAAGAGACTTCTTTCAAAAACAAAAAAATGTTTGAATTATTCCAAATTTGTTAGATAGATAGATAGATAGATAGATAGATAGATAGATAGATAGATAGATAGATAGATAGATAGATAGATAGATAGATAGATAGATAGATAGATAGATAGATAGATAGATAGATAGATAGATAGATAGATAGATAGATAGATAGATAGGTTAATATCTAACAAATCATCACCTTTCATAACTTTTCAGTGCATTTACAGTATGGTAGTAAATCTATATTTTCATTAAAATTCACAATTTAATATTTTATCCACCCTCCAGACAGCACCGCTAACGCTGAGCGTAAGCTCCTTCTCTGCTGCCAGCTATGACAAGTACATCTTTGTGATCGGTGGAGGCCCCAATGGCAAGCTAGCCACAAACAACATGCAATGCTTTGATTCCCTATCAAACAAATGGAGTTTAAAATGCCCGATGCCAACTGAGGCCAAATGCACAAACGCAGTGACCTTTAATGATGCCATTTTTGTTATTGGTTTGTGCCTTTTACATTTTTTGGGCTTAAATAAAACTACTCACCAGAGATAACCACCTTGCTTTGATGATTAAATGTGAAATTTCCTCTAAAACAAAGGTGGTGCGATGAAGGCCTTGTATTCCTACAGTCCTCTGGAAGACTCCTGGACGCTAATAATCCAGCTGGGTTGTGAGAGGGCCAGCTGTGGCATTGCTGCCTGCAATAACAAGCTCTTCATTACTGGCGGCCGTGATGACAAGAACGAAGTGATTGCTACCGTTCTCTGCTGGAACCCGGAGACAAAAAAGTTGACTGAGGAGTGTGTGCTTCCACGTGGAGTATCTCACCATGGCAGTGTGACTCTCAGGAAGTCCTACACACATATACGCAGGATAGCGCCTGGAACAGTCACCGGATGACACATTCAACAGCTTCAGAGACTGCAATTTTGTTTTACCAAGTTTTACCTTATACCATATAATCAAGTTTAAGCAGTATAACAGTGTCCTCTGTTATACTCTCTGATACTGAGAGTGTTCTCTTTTTACATATAACTATGCTATTGGTACACAACTGTACCAAAGTGTAACCAGTGTGTTAATTTTGACAATCCAAAGACATGCTTGCACTTTAAGTTACACATTTACAGTACAACTTTTATACATGGAAACATTCATATTTATTCTGTAGCACTTCACAATAACATTCCATTCGTCAATTTTGACACAATCGTGAACACAAAAAATTTCAAGCTAGGTTAAAATCAAAAAAAAACTATTTTCTCTTTTTTAATGTATGTTATTGATTTTATTGTGAACAATTCATTTATGCTTTGTTTAATTTAAAATAATTTTTGACCTTGTAGTTTTCGAATAAAATAGAACTCAATCTTAAGGTAAAATGACTTGAATCATTTAGCCTGCTTAAACCCCACCAATTTCTTAATTGCAAGCTCATATTCAGATCTGCCTCTATCCAATCAGCAACCGATGAATAGAACGATGAATAAAAGTTCCCAGCCTACAATTGTTTCAATGTTTCACTTGGATATACTTCTCAATACAGAAGAATGTCAACTTCTCAATCTCGCTACTTCCATTAAATCATTACTTTAATGTTAGCTATGAATGAACATGAATTACCAAATAACACTAATATTAAAAAATTAACAAACTAGATAAAAAAAATTGCTATTTCACTTTACCTAACCTAAGTTACCATTTATCCTGCTAATGTGGTCAAGAATGTCATGCTGTTTAACCAGCGTCTATCAGTCATTGAAAACACTGTTTTGTGATCTAATTAATGTTTTCTGCCGTTTTATTTCTGTTTTGTTCACCCAAAAATGATCTAATTAATGTTTTCAAGTGCCATAATGTTTTATTTCACTTAGTGTTTGATTAACTTAAAGGGATAAGTGTTCACCCATAAAAAATAAAACATTCTATAACATTACTCACCCTCATGTTGAATCTTAAGTACAAAATTAGTGCACGAAAATAGAACACTTTCAGTACATTATCGAAGTGCATTTTTTTCACCTGGCTACCAGTCAAGGCACAGAAATGTAGTAAAGACATCGGTAAAACCATAACGTTATGAAGCTGTATAAAACGTACTTTGTGCAAAGAAAACAATGACTTTATTCAATGATTTCTTCTCTTCCAGGTCAGTCCGCCGCCATTCACAAGTATACAACTCGGATTTCATCAAAAATATCTTAATTTGTGCATCCAACGAAGGTCTTGGGGGTTTGGAACATTATTTGATGGCAGAATTTTCATTTTTGGGTGAATTAACCCTTTAATACACAGTAAAACAAATGAGCTCAGAATTTGAATATAGCATCATTTTTATTTTTTGTGGAGAGACGAATACAAAGTCATAAAAATAAGCTTTATTTGTACAGTGCACAAACACAGCTGTGCATTTGGAAAATATTTAACACGCACAGGTCTCGTCTGCTCTTTCCTGTGCAAATGTGATCCCTGATAGTCAGATTTTTTTAGCAGTCTGTTGTTCACTTTCAAGTTTAACGTAAAACACAATTGTCACCAATACATAAAAGGCACCACTACCTTGCCTAACTAACTGAACTCTATATGAGCCGGTCAGATGCAAGAACAATAACATTGAGAGAACATCCACTTCGTAACAAGGTTAACTCTGGGGAAACATTGTATTGAAGTAAGCATTTTTCCAATCTTCAATTTAGTCCCGTTATCCAATGCCATCGTAGTTCCCTCGGTTTCATTCAGCAGTGCCGCACGTCTCATCTCCTGTGTCTGCTGTGGCTGTGTCCAGAATGTGACCTGCTCTGGTGTTTGCTTCGTCTGTGATCATGTGATCGGTCACGGTCTCGTTCACGATGGTCCCAGTGGTGATCGCGATCTTGCTTGGGTTTCACAGTGTCACGTGCTCGTTCGCGGGAATTGCTGTGAGATCGGCTCCGTGATCGCCTCTTTTTGTTGCTGTTCCGACTAGACTCGCTCGGTCGGTCTCGCTCCGTCCTGACCTGCGTGGTTGGAGAAACTCTGCGAGCTTTGTTTTGCCGTGGCGATGGGCTGTGGCTGCTGTGAGAGCTGTACGTTTCTGAGTGGCTCCTCCGACTAAAGATAAGAGAACATCAGGTCAGCATCAGAAAAAACAAATCTATTTTAAACATCAACCTGGTGTACAGGTGTGAAATATCACTTGATGTGAAAGTGTATGTTGTAACGTACTGTCTGTGTGGAGAACGATTTGGCGAGCAAGATCGTGAGCGAGACCGGCTGTGGTTCTTGCCATTCTGAAAGACTTTGCTGTCCTCCTTTTTCATGCTGCTATACAAGAAAGATAAAACAAACAACAATATAGTACAGTACAACAAAACAGGGATGGGCAGCAGTGTTGCTATTGACCAATTTTTTTTTTTTATAGTTTAGGTAAATAAAAATGTATGTGATTTAAAATAAGTATTAAGCTACTAAATTAAAATGTGAAAAAACATTGCAAAAGTTAATTAAATTAAAATTAAATATAATTACAAAGTATTAAAATGTTTTTAACATGAACTACTAATAAAAAAAATGTTGTGCATTATGACCAAAATCACATCACAACAAAATAATCCTACAATAGTTGTTTTTGTTTGAAATTTACCAGAAAGTTGCAACCTTACAAAGTGAAAAGGGATCTCATTTTATTTCTTTCCTAATTTTTTACCCCAAAATGGAAAACAATATTCATGAATGATGGA
Source organism: Ptychobarbus kaznakovi (assembly GCA_027422405.1). NCBI lineage: Eukaryota > Metazoa > Chordata > Actinopteri > Cypriniformes > Cyprinidae > Ptychobarbus > Ptychobarbus kaznakovi. Next base: position 8,273,437 of record CM049805.1, on the reverse strand, counting down.
ATTTGGCATCAGTACAGAAATAGATTTAACACAACAGTTAAAAAAAACAGGAATAATTTCTGAATTTATCAAAATTGATATACCAGTATAATTAATATACCGATCTCTTATCAAAAGACAAATCTGTTGTTTGGTATAAACACATTTCACACAGTACAACAATCTAGTGCTTTCAAAAGTACCGATCGCAATTTTCTACAATGAAAGCCGCGTCTGTCAGCGGATCCCATCTATGTGCAGATATATTACGGACCCGCTGACAGCCGCGGCTTTCAAATGCTTCTGTGCGAGCGCTCGGTGAAGAGCATGAAGTGATGATCATTGTAGCCAATCACAATCATATCGGTTGAGCGCATGAACACAATTGCCAATCAGCACCATTTAAGAATCCGCTCAAACAGCGCTCAAATGTTAGCGGGAAATGGACATGGCATCGCGGTCGGTACTTTTGACAACACTAATAGAGTTACACTGCCCGGCCCAAATTAAAAAAACTGGTTTAGGTGCTGTATTTTAAAACTTACCCATTTAAGGGGCTTTTTGGAAACAACTGTCTGTTCTCAGACTCCTTCAATAGTTTAGAGTGTGGCGATTTTTCTTCCACCTTCACTTCTCGTGGAGAAGCTGGGAAAGGAAAACATTTTAGCTGCCTGTGGATTGGCAAGTACTTGTAAAAAGCTTGTTTAGTAAAAAGCAAACAGAAACAAAAACTTACAGGGTTTTCGATGCTGGGGAAAATCCACCAATGGCAGAGAGAGCAGGCGTGCCATTGGGATTCTGTCCTCTGGCTTTTAGTCTTGCCTCCTCCAGGGCCACCTTCCTCTTATCCACCTGTTTTTCAAGCTGTTCACGGTTAGGCTGAGAGATGGATGGAGTATTAACAACAGCAACAGTAGTAACAACAATTAGTAAAAATAGAGACTGTCAAAGTAATGTGCCAAGCAAATAAACAAACTACCTTTTTTCTAGAATAAAGCTTCATCGTGCTGATACATATTTCTTTGATGTCTTCCTTAGTAGCCCCGAAAACAAGATACCAGTACGGCTTGGAAGGAAGAGGAATCTGAAGAAATAGAAAAACACTTAATGAAATAAAAAGAAAGAACAAAATAGATAAAGATAAGACGGATAAATCCAAAGACATACCTGTAGTACTCGAGCAGCGAGGTAAATACAGGCACACGCAATGGTCTCAGGTACAAACCTCACAAATACATTGGTTCTGAGGGCATCATTCATCAAATTCCTGCAACACATAAAGAAACACCTATGCAACACCTGTCATGCTCTCTCTCTCTCTCTCATATGGCTTCTGGAGGCTCTTTAACTTCATGTCCTTTCCCTCACTTTTTAAATGTAGTCATGAGGGCGGCAATAGTATAATCTTAACTAACTGAAGCACAAACATAGCGCATGATTTTTAGTGAAATTGAAATTTTTCAAACCCCATATCAAAAAGTTGTGAGGAGAGGCAAGAATCACTTCATGGTGGATTATCAGGGACAACGTACTGTAACAAAATTCACATGAACATGATTCCTATGAAAAAGTAACATACCGTTTTCACTGCTAAAAAAATATTTTGGATTTAGAGAGCATAAAGTGCACAACTAAGTACTAGCACTCAAGCTCTGTGGAAAGGAAAAATAAAATAAAAAAGCAAATCCTGGACCCCCCAGCAAAGCCAAGGCCTTCCATTCAGAGAACCTCCGCTGAGAGCTCTCACTGTATTGGCTGGCAGTCTCGAAAAGGCCAGCCAATGAGGTGGGAGGGGCTCCTGGGTCTTGTGCCTGAGGAGTTCGGGTGTTTTCTGTGACACTTACCACCATGGCTACCCTTTAATCAAAGAGTAGAGAAAGGACAAAGTTAAACAGAGCTCTCCATAAGCCTTAACCTCAATGATGTGCATGAAATCAACAAACACGTGACCTACAGAACACTTCTGCATTTTTATTACAAAAAGCGTGTGATGCCAGAATAATGTGAACCTATCTTACCTTTAGATATACCAATCTACAAATGTAATTCATGCTTTATGATGCAGTGTTTTCACTAGGTCCTGTTGATACTTAAGTACCAAGTGCTTTCACACAAGGTCTTATAAGCAAAAATTACTAGTGGAAACACGGCATGAGTCCAACCATAAACCTGAGGCAATGTCTCCACTATAAGGGGAAAAAATTCCAAGTCATCATTTATAGGGCATTTTTATGAGATCCAAAAACAAACACTTACCATGCTGTTTGAACCAGCATCTGATTCTTCTCACATTCAAGAACTTGTAGGTACATGACTATAATCTGAAAGAGTTAAAAACTGCAAATTACTTATGGACACTAGCAGGATTTTCATGCACAAAAATAGATCACGGCAACAAAATATATTCTGGACAGCAGCAGAATTTTAGAATTGAAAACTTACCTTGTGTGGATGTTTGACATGAACACAGAAGCCCAGCTCCTTAAGGACACGGCGCTCCGCTTTGATCACTTGGTTCTTGGTGTTGATGTAATTTTGATCAAGAACAAGAGAGGTGCTCCTGGTTCAACACAAAAACATCTGATGTAAATACACGTTGAACATGATATATTATTAGAAAAACTACATTTATATGGTGTCTGTCTTCTGCTTTAGTTCATATTCTCTTCACAGATGATTCTAACATGTTTAGAATTATGTATATTAAAAAGATTCTAATGTAAAAATTTTCAAAATGGCTTTAGGTAAACAAATCATCATTACATGTGAAATCCAAAGATTCAATTAAATTCAAGTTTATTTGTATAGCGCTTTTCACAGTACAAATAGTACATTAAGTTTCTACAAGTTAAGTTAAGTTTCAGCTAAGCACAGTAAGTAATTGATGGATATGAAATTCTACAGGTTTCATCTACTAAATTTCCTGGATTTCAAGCTAACTGTTTAACCCATTAACTAATAATAAAACCCATAATCGACTTACGTTTTGCTCTTTCCTTGTTTCAAGTGATGGAAAACGTTGATCACATCCCTCACTCTTCTCGGCGACTCCTCTATCTTTGATGCCAAGTTGACGCAGGTCATGGCAACAATCTGATTTAAAGTGACAACCACATTAATTATTTTCATAATCTAGGTTCAATCTTTTATTTTATTTTTGTATGTCTGACTTACCTCAAAGCTGTGCTTGATGAAGGACTTCGAATAAAAGAATCGTTGAAAAAGGACTTGTCCGGTCGCCATCGCGACCTATTCAAATGACCAAAGAATACATCAAAAACAACGTTTAGGTCACTTGACTTACAAGAAAGCAACATCTACTTGTTAGATAGCTAAAAGTAGACCAATAAATAATCTGTTTTAACTACATTCCTAAATACATTACACGGCTTGCATCAGCTGAAGGAAGACAAAAGGCCGCCGGTTTCGGCTAGCTAACGTTAGCCGTGCTAAAGCGCATCGTCTTATACCTTAAGATCATTAGGAATTAAACCAACGGACTAATTCACATATACATTAACATATTTAGACAGTAACCTGCGGCAGACGCAGAAGAATCCCGGCGGACTGGATGAGTTCGCAGCCCAGAATCCGCAGGTCTGTCTCGGTCTTATGGTCGAGGCCATCAAGCATGGACGGGGTCGTAGAGAGTCTCTCCTCGGGTATTGTCGAGCTATCGATGGCCAGAAACACCGCCGAATACACTTTATCGCCGATAAGTATGCCTTGATTTTTTTGTGGAGTGTTTAAATGAGGAGATAAAACACCCAGAGACATCGTGATCGAGTAAATCGGTATCACAAAACGTAGACCTTTCTTCTGCTAGGCGGAAATGGCAACGTTTCGTTATTGACGCAATACAGCATCGGACGTGACGTCAATGGTTACGTTGGAATGGAATGGTGAAATCCCGTAGAATACCGCGATATTGTGTTAGTGCGCTGTGTGGGACCTGCTGGTCATAGACATAATAAATACAGCAAATCTATTTAATGCAAGTTTTTGTATAAACCTCCTGTTATTTATTGGAAAGTTGTATGTCCATTAATGTAAATATACTAAATGTAAACCCCACTTTAACATCTTCAAACAAGAACTGAAGTTGTATTTATGTCAACGTCTATTAACAAGAAAGCTGTAAAAACATCTAGAATTTGTGCCATGTTTAATATTTTTCCTTACTATACTTGTATCTTTATTTCAGTGCCCTCTCTTCTTCTTTTTTCGTGTTTTGTGACTCCTTTCTGTCTATTTTTTTAAGAGTTTTTATATTATATTGCTTTTTTGTTTTCTATTAATCCACAAGTAGTTTATAATTGAAAGGTATTTTGTATGTTTTGTACATACTGTTCTTTTCTGTTTGTTTTGAACGTACTGCAATCTGTATTGATTATTATTTTAACAAAAAACAAACAAATAAATACAGCATTTACACATTTATTGGATATCATTTATGTCTATGGTGCTGTTCTATAGTACATTTTGTAGTTATAATATTTTTAATATATAAAAACTTTATAAGTGTACGACATGTCCTCATTTAGATAGCTTAGTAAATGTTTGTGTAATACTGAAAAGGAAATGGAATAAAACAACATTGTGCCAGCATAGGGATGGATGGATGGATGGATGGATGGATGGATGGATGGATGGATGGATGGATGGATGGATGGATGGATGGATGGATGGATGGATGGATGGATGGATGGATGGATGGATGGATGGATGGATGGATGGATGGATGGATGGATGGATGGATGGATGGATGGATGGATAGATGATAGATAGATAGATAGATAGATAGATAGATAGATAGATAGATAGATAGATAGATAGATAGATAGATAGATAGATAGATAGATAGATAGATAGATAGATAGATAGATAGATAGATAGATAGATAGATAGAAATGTACAAGGTCAGATTTTTTGCTATGCCGTGCTGTGCACCAGGTCTCCGCAGGGATGTGCTGTGTTGCCAAGTACTAAAGTAATCACATCATCATGTTTGAGACCTACACCACAGTGAGGAGCTCACCACTGAAACTGATGAGACAGCTTACAGAGGGGATGTGATATGCCTAGACACCTGGTCAACAAGACATAAAGATCTTGAGCTTCCCTCTTCATATCAACAACAACACTATTAGTTACAAAAAATTAACTGATATAGACTTATATAGCATTTTTTTCAACGGTGCAATAAAATACAATACTTCTCTTCGCCATTGGCTTTTGCATATATTAATTTTCAATTTAATATATTGTTTGATTTTGAGAAACTATGGATTCAGAATAATCTGGTAGGCTATTGTTTGTGAACAGAAAACTGTGATTAACTTCTTAAACTGTGATTCCTCTTTAATGTCTTCATCAGCACTGTTCAGATTATACTCTTTGGTTTCATTTGCTGAGAGGGTAAATCATAGCCTTGGACTTTGCTGTGCACCAAGCAGGATTGTAGGAGAGATGCCAGCTGTCACTGATACTCATTTTGACCTCATTGCATTTACCCACTTGCCCCTCTCATCTCTCAACCAATATCCTTATGAGATGTGTCCAAAAGAATTAAAGTACACAAGGCATTCATTAGTGCCACATTTGATTTTCCCCACAACACCACTGATTTCAATAAAGAAATGTTTTGTAAAAGATTCAAATCCAATTTGATCTCTTATTACTGCACTCTTCATAATAGTTAAGATAAACTTACAGGGGGCGGAATCATTTTTATAGAGAAGTTGTGTAAATGCTGTCTTCTCAGGCCAAGTGAACACATTTAGATGGCACTGCCAGCAAACAGTAAATAATTTATTTTATTTTATGTGTTTTCACAGTTTTCCCCTCTTTGCCTGTGGTTGTTTTTGAGAAATGCACATCCCAAGTTACTGAGAGAAAGAGTAAACAAGACCTACTGTAGACAAAATATACTGCTGCAGTAGCAGTTCCATTATATTCTGTGAAACTTACTTACAATAGCCTTTTTCTTATGCATATGCATTAAAAAAGTAATTTAATGCCTTTGAACAAATGTGACATTGCAAAAAAAAAAAAAAAAAAAAAGTTACCAGCATGATATGTGATATGTTATGTGAATTATATCACCACAATTATATGCATTATTTTCAAATATTTCACTGTTGAGAGAATTCCTCGTGAGGTTTGTACCAGTGACGTTTCTGTGCATGCCAGCATGTCAATGCATGCAAATAACACCTTGCACACTAGCTGCTTTTTCAGTTGTATACTCAAGAGAGAGAGCCCCATCCCCTTTGCTTCAGAATGCAGTTTGTTACACAATATGTTTGTGACTATGTTGTGGCTTTTACTTCAAAATACTGAAAATTATCTCAGTTGGACAGCCATTTGAATTACATTGCGTGTCAGTCATGCAAGTGCAAAGTGTCATATTCTCTCATGCATACAATGTATTACTGGCAGCTGAGTAGCTTTGAATAAACCGAATGTCCCAGAAGAGGAACATCTTGCAGCTTCTTCTTGCATAAATCTCTCACTGAGACATTTTAATCAGGTAATTATTCATCCTTTCTGTCAGTGACTGGGGGATTCATAATGTACTCCAGATCTGCTGGCTCCTTGAATGGCACTACTGGGATCTGGTTAGAGAGCTGTAATGTTTCACCTCACAGGTTCAGAAAAGTACACACTGCATGTTTACTAGGGGTGAACATTTGATGTTTAAAAGCAAAAATAATGCACTGAATTTTCTACAAGTGCTTTATTTCACAGTGCAGGTGCTTCATAGACCCAGGAGGTATCATCATTATTTACAAGACATTTTTGAGTGAATCGAATATCCAAAACCCTAAAGTCCACAGGAAGGAAATGTCATTAGCAGTACTGCACAGTTAAAACTGAACGGGTGACGTAAATCGGCCTGTTTCTGTGTCTGACTTCATGGTGAAAATGTTCCTTTCACCTGAGGATTTTTTTGTTTCTAGACGTCTTCATCCACTATTACCCCAAGCAAATTTGATTGGCTGCTTGTATGCCGGTGAGACTAACTGTGTTCCTTTTAGAAAGCGAAGTCAGCTATATTTTTTTAACATGCTAATGATTTCCCAAAGCCTGTGGCTGTGACATACAGCAGAAACCTGGCAACCGATGGTGAACATACAAACTGCTGTTGTATGAAACATTCTCAACCTCTCACCTCTCTGCTGTTCAGACCATTGAGGTCATTTTCCATTCCTGAATGTGTGTCAGTGGAGGGAAGCAAGGTGAGTTTTTTTATTCAAGTGTAAATATATTATATCCCCTCTGGTATATGGTATACAGTACAGGTGCCTTGTTGTACGGGTATTGACCTGGCCCGCAAACCAGCTGCATTGCTTTATTGAGAAACAGCGTCACAGGACACCTGCAGAAAGTTCAGTTCCTGTACCTCACAATCCGAAACCCATTTATAGAAACCGGCCAGATCTGGTGTTGCCTGGTTCACGCTGGGTCTAATTCCCACCTCACCCCCCAGGAGGCCCAGAAGTGTAAATATTTCCATCTCCACATGTTCTCAATTTTGTTCTGACTGAGAGTGCTCTGTTTTGTGAACTGAATGCTGAACTATAAGTGCAGAACAAAATCACATGTGATCAGTTTTTACTGTTTCTATGCGACACATAGAATGCGGCATGTCTGTAAATACAAACTACCCCACAAACAAATGGTAAAAAGGAGAATGGAATAAAACTCTCTGCCAGTAATGATAAATCACAGGAGGAGAGATTTCATAAACGTTCAGATTAAAGAATGCTTCTCAGAATTTCTGTCTTTTGGAATTTTTTTAATGTTTTAAAACTGACTCACTTGGTGTAGACAGATCTGCCTATTTTAATGAGCAGATATTTAGTAAAATCATATACATATGTGCATAGTTTACTTAAAATTTTGAATTATTAGTGAAGAAATACCATTCAATACCATTTGATTTGCTACTTTTTTTAGAATTGTGGGCCAAGTACAACAGCTAATGCCATTATGTGTGTGTGTGTGTGTGTGTGTGTGTGTGTGTGTGTGTGTGTGTGTGTGTGTGTTTGTGTGGTGTATAATGTGGGTATGTATATTGTGATTTATGAGGACATTTCAGTGTGCAAATGTGTGAGGGCTAAGTTTGTGTGTGTGTGTAGTGTTTGTACAGTGTGTGTGTGTGTGTGTGTGTGTGTGTGTGTGTGTGTGTGTGTGTGTGTGTGTGTGTGTGTGTGTGTGTGTGTGTTATATAGAGGTATATGGGCTAAATGAAAAGCAAATGTTTTATATATTTCTCAACAGAGCTACTGATTTAAAATTGTAGAATTAGACAATGTTCAAATAGAGTCATTGGTGTTTGGCGATGAGTTTTTGGCTCAAGGTCTGCATTTAAAGTCACACCAGAGGTGTTCAGCTGGGATTAGGACTTGGCTTTCTGCAGACCAGTCAAGTTCTTCCACACTGACTGAATCATCATTTCTCTTTGATCCTTGCCTTATACACAGAGGCACTGTCATGTTAGAATAGAAAAGGGTCCTGTCCAAACTGTTGCTATAAAATTAGAAGCACACAATTCCCTAGAATATCATTATATGCTTAAACATTAAGATTTGTACTCATGGAAATTACTAAAGTAGTCAAACCTTTCATTAGAAGGGGGTGACCCAATACTTTTGGCAATATAGTGTATATAAGTATATATGTATAAAGTATAATATAATGATGTTATATATATTTACATTTATCTGACGCTTTTATCCAAAGCGACTTACAGTACATTCAGGTTATACATTTTTTGTCAGTATGTGTGTTCCCTGGGAGTTGAACCCACAACATTTGCGCTGCTAACACAATGCTCTACCACTGAGCCACAGGAACACATATAACATTATATACTATTTAAAAGTATATAATGTTAAAATGGAAAACAAATAACTTATACTGAGTTGTTTTGAATGCCTTCTTATTTTTAACCTCAAGTTTATAGGAATAGTTCACCCCAAAATTAAAATGCACTTACCCTCAGGACATCCAAGATGCAGATGAGCTTGTTTCTGCATCAGAACATATTTAGAGAAATGTAGTATTACGTCAGTTGCTCACCGATGGATCCTCTGCAGTGAATGGGTGCCGTCAGGATAAGAGTTCAAACAGCTGATTAAAACATCACAATAATCCACATGACCCCAGTCTATAAATTCTTGTGAAAAGCTGTGTGTTGTAAAGCAAATTTATCATTTAGGCATTTTTGACTTTTACAAATGTAAACCTAATTATAACTTCAAACCGTAGCTTTAGTTAAAATTTGAATTCTCTATTGATAACAGGCCTAAATGCTTTCTCCAGTGAAAAAGCTGTCTCGTCTGAATCAGGGGAGAAATATGCACATATCAAGCACCGTTTGCAAGCAAAACAATCCAAAAGAGTTCTAAAAAAAATATGGCAGACAATTATAGTGTCAACAACTGTGTGTGCCAAAAGTGTGAGTGAAAAAACATGAAATGTGAGTCAGAGTCAGTGTTCAATCAAAAAATGAAGATTATATAATGCAGAATATAATAATACTCTAAGAAAAATGTTAAAATGCCCAAATAATGAATTGCCAGTCACACTCACACATGTGCACAGCACAAAAGCAGACACACACTAAATCAGTCAGTTAAACAATGCTATTTCTGTCCCTCTCATAACAGCCAGCATATTGGAAACTGAAGACACGCCTCAGACAAGGAGTATTTAACAGATGTTTGTCCTCACCTCAATAAATTATCTGGCTGCACTTCTAAAAATTTCTCTCCGCTCATAAGCAGTGGGTGGAGCATTAATTTAAATCTGCTCTGGTCTGATTTATGCTGACAAAAATATTTCTGCTGGAAAAAGACTTTTCACAAAAAATAAGTTTCAGGTGTTCAAGACACAATATTGCATGAAGGGTGACTTTTTCAGTTTTCAGTCCGTTCTTTCAAAATGTAGCGAGGTCACAAATGTTTCCTTAAATAGTATGAAAGCTGGAAACCAGACGATATTACTTCATTGTTTTGTATTGTATTTATTAACTTGTTTGTGTTGTTAAGCATTTGGCCTAAGGGTCTAAATAGCCATGACATACTCAATCACTCATTGTTTATCTTGAGCCTCTATAAAGATCTGCTGGTAATTTATTAAAATAGTTCTTGACACAATTAATTCAATATTGTGTTGTGTAACTCAATTCCCAATTTCTCTTTGCCCTCTCTACAATATGGCGAATGAGTTAAACTTTAATCAGAGTTGATGCTCCAATGCACCCACAGTTAATATTTATGTGACCTGTTAATATTCAGAGCACTGAAGCCTCGGATTATTAAATAGATTGACCCAAAATAAACATTCTGTCATGATTTACCTTCCTCATGTCATACCAAACTTTCTTTCTTCTGTGGAACACAAAAATGTCTCATGTTTTTGATGATGTGTTGGACCCCACTGGCATTCAGTGTATGGAGTTTTGAAACATTCTTCAAAATATCCTATTTTGTGTTCATACAGGTTTGGGATGACATGACAGTGAGTAATCAATTACAATTTTCCTTTTTGGGTGATCTATCCTTTTATGTAAAAGAGGAACTGGAACATAATGTGTTAAACAGCGATAAGAAATATATAAATGGAGAGGTTAACTCCTGGACAACATGCAAAGGAAAGCTCCCTCTGGAGACATTATAGCTACTCCCATAAGATCAAACCAAATCTTTCTCTCTATGCATCCACCTTGACCTGAGGCAGAATTCTCCTTTGGGGAGACCCAACCCCTTTCCTACTTTTCCTTTCCACACCCCCACGACAATTTCTGGCCCAACCAGCGGTAGAGGCAGTGACATTTGAGTACATCACATATGCTGCCCACCTCCAACAAAGTATTACTCACACTGTGACAGCCCTGCTCTGAGTGCTGTGCTTAAAAGAGCTTGCTCAGCCTCACGTACGTTCAGTGGGCTTACAGGCACATGAGGGACGGCGGCTGTGTAACAACACGGGAACGACCACAAGGCATCTTAGTGGCTGTGGAACATCTGATTTACTTTAAAATAATCTGATTACATGCAGGGGCAGACTAGCATACACACCAGCATTAACATCAGAATGTATGCACCCAGGGCCGTGCTGGCCCTCTGCCTGCCCTGCTTTTTGAGTGGGAATGTGTTTGGTTATGAATATGGAGAGGATTACTCTGATTCCTACTATAATGAAATCTCAATGGTGAACGCCTGCAAAGTAAGTATTTTTCAGTTCTAGATGTCTCTTCATTTGTTTTTATACATGTAGCTGTACTGACATTTTGCTTTTCATTTGACTTTTTTTATTTAAATCACGACTGCATGACAAATTATATATATATATATATATATATATATATATATATATATATATATATATATAAAGAACTATTGAAATAAATGGGTAGTTGATTTTTTGTGTAAAGTTTCAGGTTAAAATTGATAAAAGGAAACAGATACTATAATGGTCATCTTGTCTTATATTTTTTTCTATTCTATATGGTCTTGAAGTGTGACAAATGAATATCAAAAATGCAAATTATTTTTAAAATCCCATTTATGCTTTACACATGATTTAAATGTTCTTATCATGTGACAAATTCAAGAAACAACATTCCATAAAATCTCTTAACTTATAAGATGCCATAAAAGTTGCATACATATAATCATAAAAAATATTGCTGTTAAAAGTTTTAAATGTAGAGTATTACAAAACAGCATATGGCAACATTCTAAAAGTATTTGATTTCAACAACCCAAATATATTTAACTATCTGTATTTTCAATGCACAGTGCTATGAAAGTATAATGAGCAGGGCTGGGCTAGTTACTCAAAGAATGTAATATATTACTCATTACTAGTAACTCTTTTCAAAAGTAATATTGTTACTTTACTTATTACTTTCTGTCAACGGTAATTAGTTACACTAATATTTACATTCCTTTTTCTTCACGCCCCACAGAAGTTGTAATGTTTAATTTTACAAAACTATTTGTAATTATAGCAATATGATATATAGTATATAGTACCACATTCTGATAAGAGGGATGTGGGTAGGGATGTTCAGATCATCTTTTTTCCTGACAAAATCAATATAATGAAATATTTATATCTGCTGAATGTAAGCTTTTCCATATTCCAAGCATGAATGACATGCATGTGCGAGTCATGAAAATTATGAAAATAAAGGAATTATAGGGAATTCCTCCTATTAAGGAATAATAGGAATTATTTGATTGTTGGATTTTAAATCAGTGGGGTTGAGGCATCAAAAGTAACTAAGCTGTTTTATGAATGGTAACTGTAATATTATTACTGAAATCCTATGTGCAAAAAGTAATATTATTACATTAACTAAGTTACTAGTAGTTACTGCCCAACACTGGTCATGAGTCATGACCCATAGCTTTTCAAAAATACAAAAGTGTTGGCAGGTTTCATGACATTTACATACCGTTCCCCTGACACTCTTCTTCAAAGCCAAGTCTGGAGCTTGACCATATTAGGTACATTTTGCTTTGAATTATTGTATGATGGTATTACCTTTTAAAATTTGTCATGTTGCATCAACACAGAGTAGTAAAAGCCATAGTCTTTGTTCACAGCAGGAGCTACACAAATTCCCTGTCCGCCTCAAGACCTCTCACGCTGGGACAAACTTTTCATCATGCTGGAGGACTCTCAAATGAAGCGAGACATGCTCTTGCAGCAGAATGAAGACATGGTTAAGGCAGAGATGGACTCCATACGGAAGGAGCTCCTTAAGCTTAACAACAACAAAGTGTGCGTCCAGGCCTCAGAAAACACCTGTAAATGTATAAGTGAACAGATGAACCGCAATTTGAACCAAGCAATGGAGCAGCTCAGAGAGGCTGCAGATACGTACCAAGCCCAAAACAACGAGACGCTGCAGCAGCTCATTCAGCTCAGCAGGAACCAGGCCACCCGTCTCACCAAACTGGAGAGCAGCTCAATGCTGGGAGCAGGTCTGGGGCAAGTGGCCATGAAGTCTTTCTCCACTTATCCAAAGGAACAAGAAGCAAGCAATGCAGATGGCGGGAAGCTGGAGAGAGCGCTAATGGCCACCGTTGCGGATCTCCAAAGGGTACATGCCCAGCTGGCCCTTTTCCAACGAGCAACGGCACACCGATTTCTGCCTTCAGGTAGATGTTTCAAGGAAGACTAAATCTATGATTTCACTGTTTTTGTTTTAATTTAATTTAATTTAAATTGTATTTTATACACTTTATTAATTTTCAAAGGGCAGTTTGGTTTAGGGCATATGGACAAACACTGTCTATTTATCTTATCCTCAACAAGGCTGAATTTAATTAATCAAAAACACACAAAAAATCACAGTAAAAACAGTAATATTGAGAAATAAATTATAATTTATTTAAAGTTAATAAATAGAAGAGACCAAAAGTGACAGTAAAGACATTTATAATCTTACAAAATATTTATAATTCAAATAAATGCTGTTATTTTGAACATTTTATTCATCAAAGAATCTTGAAAAAAGGCTTCCACAAAAATATTAAGTAGCAAAAACTGTTTTCAACATTGGTAAAATAGTAACCTTTACTAAATAACTGAGCACAACTGAAGTTGGAAATAATGGCATCAAATGAATAAATTATATTTTAAAATATATTATCATTTTTAAATGTAATAATATTTCACAATATTACTGTTTTTACTGTATTTTTGATTAAATAAATGCAGCCTCGGTGAGCATGGGAGACTTCTTTCTAAATCAATGATTCCGAACTTTGAACTTTGAATAAAAAATAGCTGTGGCCTTGAGAAGTGATAAATACATACTTTGCAAACACTGCACTCTGTCAGTATTTCCAAAATGATTAAGCACAATAATGAATATTTAGTTTCTTGCTCTCTCTCTTTTTAAGGCTGTGAAATGGCTTTATTATTCCCAATGCGCTCCAAGCACATCTTCGCAGAGGTAACACCCTCCATGTCCATGTCCCTACAATCATTCACCATCTGTCTGTGGGCCAAAGTGACTCAGTCTCTGAATAAAACAGTGCTTTTCTCTTACGGAACCAAGAAAAACCCTCAAGAGCTCCAGCTTCTTTTGGCAAGACACTCGTTGCTCCTCACGGTGGGCGGTGAGACCCATCTAGTGGAAGCTCACAGCGTAGTAACAGATGGGCGGTGGGGACACTTCTGTGCAGCTTGGAGCTCAGAGCAGGGGCTGGCTGCTTTGTGGGTGAATGGAGAGAACGTTGCCAGAGTGCCTGGAGTAGTCGAAGGACACGTATTGCCCGCTAATGGGTTCATTCTGCTCGGGCAAGAGCGCAGCCGCTCGGGTATCTACAGAGATCTGGACTCATCGGTTGCGTTCACTGGAAAAATGACAGGGGTGAACATGTGGGACCACGTGCTGGACGCAAGGAGAATTAAGGAGTACGCCGATCAAGACGGCTCTTGTGATAGCCGTGGGAATGTGATTGGATGGGGTGTTTCAGAGATCATTCCACATGGTGGCACTCAATATATCAACTGAGACTGCACCAATGTACATCGCAATACAATCTTGTACATTAAGTAATGTTACATTGTATATCATTAATGATTTTGTATTTACCTTCTTTTTCATTCCAAATAAAAAGCACTGCTTGAAGGAGTAGTTCTCCCAAAACAAAATTAGCTGTGTTTACTCACCTCAGGCCATCCAAGATGTAGGCAGAGGCAGACAAAAGTACACAACTCCATTACTTGAGTGAAAGTACACATACTGCTGGTCAAATATTACTCAATTATAAGTGAAAGTTGTAAGGACAGATTTTTACTTAAGTAAAAGTACAGAAGTACTTGTTTTTAAAAGTACTTAAGTACCAAAAGTAAATGTATTTTTGTTTTATGTCAATGTTTTATTATTGTTGTAACACTTGCAATACATCTGAAGCAACTTACAATGCATTACACCTACTGAATACATTGACTAGCTTGTAGTATCTTTAGAATAAAGAGCTTTTAGAATGTTAAAAAACTAAGGAGAAAAAAATAAAAACAAAGAAACAAATATGTATCACCCCTACAAAAGCAGGATGGTGGTGATCTCACACAGCTCCGACAGTGTATGCACACATCTATGTGTAGCCATTCATCCACATTCTCCAGCAGCCATATCACCCTGGCCTGTAGCCCAAGACTGGTCGCCCACTGAAGCTAAGCAGGGCTGAGTCTGGTCAGTACCTGGATGGGAGACCTCCTGGGAAAACTAGGTTGCTGCTGGAAGAGGTGTTAGTGGGGCCAGCAGGGGGTGCTCACCCTGTGGTCTGTGTGGGTCCTAATGCCCCATAGTGATGGGGACACTATTCTGTCAAAAAAGCACTGTCTTTTGGATGAGACGTTAAACCGAGGTCATGACTCTCTGTGGTCATTAAAAAATCCCTCCTAATCCACTCCATACACTGAATGACTTCATCACTCTGTCTCCTCTCCACCAGTAAGCTGGTGTGTGGTGGGCGTTCTGGCGCAATATGGCTGCCGTCGCATCATCCAGGTGGATGCTGCACATTGGTGGCGGACAAGGAGATCCCCCTTCTATGTAAAGATAAAAAACACAAAATGAATGCCATGGCTCCTGATGATATATATTGAGGACGTATGAAGTGAAACGATTGGTCTGTGTGAAACTGAATTGAATGTTTAGAAACCGAACATTATTTACAGCATTATTATTTATCCATTCAGGTTCAGAGCAATCGTTTGACTTTATAAGACTTCAATATATCATCAGAAGACAAAATTTGAAGAATTAATTTAGTTTTTCACTTTTTTTTACTCTTAAAGGGACAGTACCCATTGACCTATATTTTATGAATCACGAGGACCTTCAGCTAAGCTTCAGCTTCAGCTAAAAATCTTCTGTACTGTTCTCAAAAACATCTTGAATGGCCTGATAGTATTTAATTTTTGGGTGAACTATTCATTTAAAGGGATAACCTACATAAAAATGAAATTTCTTTCATTTACTCACCCTTATGTCATATATGATTTTTGTATGATTAACCTCTTTAACCTTAAAACACTGTACACAAAGCCAACTAAAATGGTGTAATATTATGTATTCTTTTTTTATTCTAGCTTTTAGTAGAGAATTGCAGTAAATAAATTAGTTAAATGAGTAAAAAGCTAATAAATTCAAGTGGTGTGGCTCAGTGAGGATAATTAATGGACTACAAATCGAAGAAATGTTTCTCTGTTGTTCCAAATTTACATTTTAATGACTAAAGGTGGGGCAAGTCTGGATTTATCTACATCACCATGCTGGACATGACTGTTTACATTGGTCACCAATGATTCAAAACATATTTTCCCTCTTCTAGTTTGGCCATTTACAATGTTTGTCTGGCGTATTGCTGCATACAGTTACTCTGGAATGACTATTGCCAGTTGGTCCAGTCTAACCACAAATAATATAAAATGAACCCAAACAAGGCGTGTGCTTTAACCATAGTGACATTAACTTTAAAATGACACCCACATGTGTGCATGTAATGATTGTTAAAATGAGCAGTATTTTCCAGTGGTTTGTGAGACATATAGTCAGAATAGCCCTCCCATGTTAAATGACCAAACTTTGTCCTGTCGACCTAAAAATAGACTATATTTAACCATATGATTTATTACGAAGGCCTAACACATTTATATCAATGACTGTAAAAGCTGATGTATGTCACTTGCTATTTCTGTATTGCAATAATAATTGTATCATAAAAATATTAGGCTAGTTTTGTAACATGACATTTTTTTTGGTTTGTTTTGTATGACATATATCGTAAACAATATTGTTCAAGTAATTACATTTACAGAGCTCAGAATTATTTGGAAATCCATCAGCTCAAAAACAAAGAGGTTACAATATATGTGAATTTGTAGCAAAACACGCTTTGGCAAGAAAATTATGATTGGCAGTCTATGCTGTCAATGAAAACCATTAATGTAGTTTTGGGGTGTCTTTTCTAAACTTTTATACACTTTTTTGTTTTTTATTTTTTAATAATTAAATGTGTTATATGAAGGACACATTAAAAATGTCTTGGAAACTTTTATGATCTACGCAACATTTATTTCTTTGCAAAAAATTTTTTTATAAGAAAGTCTATCAAAACACAGGTCAAATACTTAACGTTAAATCATAGCAGGATTATTTTGACGAAAGAAGTGTTGATAGTGTTGTGATAAAACTTTGAAAAGGCATAAAACAAAACATACATGCCAGACTATTGCAACCTACCTGTGTTGACTAGCATTGCCTACCTTATTGTCACTTTAAAATGTTAAGACAAAGGTAGCAAGGTGACAAATTAAATATTTGGGATCCTTCTTTGCCTGCCTTTCACCCAAGAACAAGGGGTCAGATGCCTACTTTACATTCTTCTTTCTTCCCTTTGGCTTGCTTACCAGCTTATAGGAGTGAACAGCATGTATAGTACGTCATTTGACTCATCCCGGTGTTCATAAAGAGGTCTTAGACAGAAGACTGTAAAGAACTATCTATCACTAACATCAACATTTCACTGCTGCACGACTCAGACATATATCACAAAGAAATATGAATGATCTGACCAGAGCAATGATTGTGCTCAATTTAAAGTGAATGAAGACCACCACTGTGACATCATCATCACTGCAAGAAAATGTCCATTTACTAGAGTCATTCTAGTCATGTTGGAAACTTCCTCTGCATACTAATTAAAGTATTTACACTAAAAACATCTGGTTTATGATCTGCAATCATGTTCATTGAAGTTAAATAACAAAACTAGAAGGTCTCAGCAGATTGCCTTCTGTCAGTTTATACTATCAATGCAAGTTTTTCGTCCGATTTTCACATGCTTTCATTTGCAGTAGCCAGAAATGAGAATAAAACACTAATACATTTTTATTGTTTGTAATTTTATGTTGTAATTTTGTCAAATTGCACAAGAAGTGTGGAAATACTATTCAGTTGTGTACCTACATAATATACTGTTATGAATTAGCCGTAGCAATACAATCGTTTTATTTGATAAATTAGCCTATACATTTACATTTCACTTCAGCAATGTTTAAAACTTCAGCGTATTTCTTCACCACAAAACGCTAATAAACACAATACATTAGGCCTTTCTGAAATGCGGATGGATTTTTGTGGTAGAGGTTGTAGCCTAATGACTTTCAGAAAACATATAATAAACATTTGTGCCCCTATAGGAGAGAAAACGAACACGTCATCTTTTGGATGGATTTCTGATGAACATTAATCTCTAATGAAGTACAGTAACTGAGGTAAATGTAAGTCAGCGCACTGCCTCTGGGTGGCACTGTATTCAAAAGGGAGGAGTTGGATAGAACAAACTCACTATAACGATAGTCCTTTGTGAATGACACGTATGAAAGTTTTGAAAAAGTCAATTCATAGCCATTAGTCGGATTTACTTTTTCCGTAAGGGATAAGTAGCCTATAATTAGGGCTAATTTGAGAAGTCCAGGAGAAATCAACTGGTGCGTCCATTAAAGGGACAGCATCGCGAGAGAGAGAGAGAAAAAATAACAGACGGATCATTGTGGCTTTCCTAAACCTTTACGTTACTGAAGAAGAATCGGATGGCACATCGTCTTTACTGTCTACTCACGAAGAGGAGGAAAGTATGGGGAAAGGAATTTGTTCGAGACGACAGAGAAGAATATTTCAGTCTTTCCTACTTCTCATCTTCGTCTGCGGGACGTTGTGCGCCTTCATGATCTCATATGAGATGCATAAAGAGCTGAAAAAGACTGAGGCGACGGCTTTGAAGTATCAGCAGCATCAAGAGTCACTTTCTGCGCAGCTGCAAGGTAGAACATTAATGAAAAGATCCTACAGCGAAGGCACTTTGTATTAGATGTTTGATTAGGGCTTATCTGATTGTTTTGAGATATCTGATGCATGCCTCCGGAGATTTCTATTGAAAATGTTTTGGCCTGTTTCGTTAATTCCTCTTATCCATGCCTAATAGTTGGTGCATAATAATTGACACGCATCAGAACATCATCAAGATTTTCTTATGAACAACATTCCTTGAGAATTCTTGTTTTCACTTGAGTGCAATGCTTTCTGCCTCTAAGCTTTTGAATGGGTCTTTTGACAAACATTGGTTAACACCACACTGAGGATTTTCACCCTTCTGTGCCAAATCATAGTGTTCATTGTATCAAGGTGAATCTCATAAAATCTGTAAGGTCCAGATCACTTTTCTGACCAAAAAGAAAACATATCTTGCTTAAAAGAAATGTA
Source organism: Ptychobarbus kaznakovi (assembly GCA_027422405.1). Lineage (NCBI taxonomy): Eukaryota > Metazoa > Chordata > Actinopteri > Cypriniformes > Cyprinidae > Ptychobarbus > Ptychobarbus kaznakovi. Next base: position 8,254,149 of record CM049805.1, on the reverse strand, counting down.
ATATATACAATTGGATTTTTTTTACAGTAATTACAGCATGTAACAGTAATTACAGCACTACTGTAATAATTTGGGAATAAAATTAACGGTATATATATATGTGTGTGTGTGTGTGTGTGTGTGTGTCTATGATGATTGTTTATATGCTAGTATATTTAGCTAAATTAAATTATTGTTATATCAAATTATATATCACATTATTAAGATTTCTGAGAGGTTTCATATGTTTTATGTCATAGGACAGTATATTTCATATATTACAATTTTATATATTTCCAATCTAAAAAAACCACTATAAATAATATTTGTCTTTCTCTTTTCAGTGGTATATGAGCATCATTCTAAACTGGAGAAATCCCTCCAGAAAGAAAGACTTGAGCATAAGAAGGCTGAAGAGGGTAATGTCCTGTTCATTTGCACAATAATTGATTTCCTGATATACACAACCCACTTGATCTGGATGCGATTTGATAATGATGATAGATAATAAATGATAATGAGTTCAGGTTGTGCTGAATGTAGTCTGCTTCATGTTTGTTTTTAAAAGCCTCTATTGATTGTCAATACATCTTAGATTTGCTTGTGATTAAGCGGGAATCACAGAAGGTCCTCAACAAAGAAAAGGTAATTTAAAACCTATGGTGTTTTGATTACTAATGATGTGTAAACATGATAGAGCTGCTGACAGCTGTTGTGGATGCATAATAACTTACAGTTTTGTTTGACCTAACAGCAAGAATCAACCTATCGACTCAATGCTCTGCAGACAGAGCATCAAATACTGATGGTGAGATGGAATAATAGAAGTTTTTCAAAAGTCCAAAAACAAGTTATGGTATTTTATTGCGGATGATGTTAAATATAATAATTCGGACACCTTTTGCATATGACTAAATCAGTCCCAGCATGAAGACTTGAAGATGCAATACTATGAACTTCAAGAGAAGCACCAGAATCAGGGGCAGCATCATGAACATGTTCTGGATGAGCACAGGTTGGAATTAGACAATCTGCAAAGGGAGAAGGAGGTTGACATTTCCAGACTGAAAGGTGAATCTGTGTGCTACTCTTGTATGTATTCAGAGTAATCAGATTTAAGGCTCAGACCAAATCTATTTCCAGCCATATACAATGCACCTGACCACATACATTTGCTAGAGTCTTTCATCACCAGTTTTCCTCCTTGTAGAGAATGTGTACAACCTTCGAGAGGAGAACAGACAGCTGCGGAAAGCTCATCAGGGCATCTACACACAGTTAATTGATGTGCAGGTCAGAGAAACTACAAAGGATTCTGTGATGCATAATGTGATTAGAGTTTGAAGGAAGGTTGAATTTGCATGTAGTAGTTCAGTTAAGGACATAGCATATTGCTATTCAGTTTGTAATCCTAAAACCTGGACTTTTACTATTCTAGATGTTACTGAAATGACACTTATTAATTTCTTCCTCACCATTTCAGGAACAGCACAAGAACTTGCAAGCTTCAAAAGATCATCTCTCACTCACATTACAAGACCATACAAATGCACTTGTTTCCGCCCAGGTAACACACAGTCATGACCACTGCTTTAAGTTTGTATGTCTCATGCTTGAAGTAAATCACATTCTGCCACTGCAACACCTTTATCAAATGCAAAAAAACAGATTAGCAAATAAATACAATTTATTGCTGGGTATCCCAATACTAAAGGTCATTGCACACTGAGTCCGAAATTTTCGCATGCGTTTTTCCGGGGGTTTTTTGTATTCCCCATCAAATTTGTATTCCCTTTCCTATCAAAATGCATGCTACGGATGCAAAAACAAGAAAATTGAACCTGATCCGAATGTATTTTTGATGGACGACAGTTTCGGAGGCAGTGTGCAAACGTAATTGACACAACGTGATTTTGTATTTATTTTTTAACGTGCGAAAATTTCGGACTCTGTGTGCAATGGCCTTAATTCTTAACATTTAGTATACAGTGTTTGCTATTAATGTAAGAAAACATTAATTGTACATTTGTATGGTCAAGCTAAACTAAAACAATGCACACTACTGTTCAAAAGTTTGGGGTTTGTAAGATTTGTAATGCTTTTGAAAGAAGTCTCTTATGCTTAAAAAGGCTGCATTTGTTAGATAAAAACAGTAAAAAAGAGCAATATTGTTAAACATTATTACAATTTATTCTGTTTTTATATATTTCATAATGTAATCTATTCCAAAGCTGATTTTTCAGCAGCCATTACTCCAGTCTTCACATGATCTTTCAGAAATTATTTATTTATTAATTTTGGTAACAATGTAAAGCCTTCACTGTTGCTTTGGATCAGTTTAAAGCATCCTAATGCACCCTAAACTTTTTAACCTACTAACCATGTTCTCATTTCATTTCATGCCATCTCACCCTACAAAGACAGCTGAAATGCATGGAGAGATGTGAAATTGAGTTTGAAGTTTGTTGGAAACTCCTGCCTATAGCAATGTCTTAGTCTTATATTAAGCGTGTCTAAAGTCTCTTATTATGGTTGATCTCTTTCTATGCCTTAGGCCACCTCAAGCTGTAAATACTACAGATGTGTCACCCTGGCATTTGACCCTGTGTGAGTGATGCATGTTTGCCTGCCATTAACATTTTAATACTGACATTATATCTGACCGGATATAATGTGCCACTGTGACACATTCTAACATGTAAACTACTTATTCTTCCTCACCGACCTTACATTGTAGAAATCATCCCTTCAGAAGCGTCACGCTTTATAAAACATTCTTCTCAAATAAAACTGGGGAATCTATTTTTAACAATTATTTATGAAGGTTAGAATATATAAGATTATAATTTCAGTAATTTGGCTGTTTATTTAATTTATGTTTTACCGCCTCTGTGCTGTGTTAGCATCTTTCTCTCATAGAGTCAGCTCTAATACTATTTGACTTTCATTACCCAGTCTATGTATCGCAAAGTATCACTTGAGAAATGTTTTGAATGTTTTCAATGTTTGAATAAAGCTTCAGGTGGAAGAGCTGAGGCGATTGAAGGAGATTCGCAATAAAGCATCCAGTGCAGGCCGCGAGGCTAAAATTGATCAATTTGCTACTGAACGCACCCGCAGCTATATACTGGAGACAGTAGAGCGCCTAAATGAGGAGCTGCATAATAAGCCCATTCAGGTACAGAAGGAAATGTAACATACAACGTTAAAGACTAACTCATTTACTATTTGGCTTTTTGCTTTTATTAGTAAGGAAGCCTATGGATTAGCCTACTGTAGACATGAATGTGTGCTGTTCACACTCTCGCGTCACAAATGGATTAAGTCTTAATCCTTTTTTGAAATTATTCTCACTTCCTATTGCAGTTGAAGTATATATTCAAAGGCCATTTGGGCTAGTTTGTCAACTTCAGGATGAGATGACTCACGTAACCTAATAATGTAAATGTGTGACTGTGGCTAATGCAAGTGTCTTATCATCAGGCCACACCACACTTTGGTCATACGGATGTTTCTTCTTTACAGGTGGACGGATATGAGAAAAATGGAAAAGGGTTATCCCCTCAAGGTGTGTTGGAGATTGAAAATAACAATGCGACCAAAGTGGCAATGAAGCAGCCTCGGCAAATTGATATTTTTGGTGAGGGAGACGGCAAGAAAGAGGAGAGAAGCACATCAAAGGACAGAGGAGGAGAGGATAAAGGGGGAAAGGCAGTGCTGGAACATTCCTTATCAAACCCAGAAGAGCTGGGCATTAACCCTCGTAACACGCTAAGCCAAAGCCCAGAGAAACAGACACAGACAGAGCCACTTCACAGAACCAAAGTACACCTTGAGGCTTTGGATACAGTTATTGCTGGTAAGGAAGGATATCTTTGTGGCAGGTATTGGCTTTCTGCTGTATTTTATGAAGCTAAGGTTTCTAGCACAAAAATACAAAGTGCTACCAAGCTGAGATTTGAAAAAAATATAATAATTGAATTGCACACTGATGTTATTATGCTGACCAAATGGTGTAAAAAAAAATGTGTACTCAAAAATGTGCTCAAATTACAACAACAAAAAAACCAGCAAGTAATACATTAATTAAACATGACATTTCAAAGAAGATAACCTAAAATAGTATTGCTTTGATTTTTCAGCTTTGAAAAATCATTTTTACAGTATAGTATTGATTTCTGTTGAAATACAGGGAATGCTGTGCAATCACACCATGTTATGGCTGGACGAGGAGATGTAAAGGAGATGCAAAAGCACGAAAAGGTGTGTCTGATAATGCAGTGTGTATTTTATTATATATAATGTCTTTTTTTGATCAGCATTTGCAAATTTTCCTCTTAGCAGTAGGAATTGCATGATCAGACATGAAAGAGGCCTAAAACAGATTTGAAAAGATCAATGTTTGTTTATGCTATGCAGGAATTAGATCTGTGTCACATGTAGAAAGGAAAAAAAACGGATTCAGACCACTTACACACTACGTGAATGACAAATTGCATGCAGAGTCATAAATTAATTATTCAATAACATCAAGGCAGTGTGGCGTAAACACTGTGGCTGTGCTTTCTCTGTATTATTTCTCGAAAAGATCAATTATTTCACTTTGAAGTGCAAATGAAAATCTCTTTAAAGTTTTATCACAGGAAATTATATCATTTGAAGTTTAAGATTTCTATTAATGACTTATTCTTTCTTAAAATGACTTATTTAAGCAGGGAATAGGAGAAAAAAAACTGAACTCTGTGGATGAGGCCAACAACCAGAACGAAGATGAATTTGAAGAGGCAGAAGAAGAAACCGAGTACAAGAGCAATGCGAGTAAGATCAGGCCTGAAGAGGATGAGCAGCTTGTGGTGAGTTAACAAGAAGGATACAGACAAGCTCCTCTTATATTATTCACTGAATAAAGTCTGCAGTGATACTGACCTCTGACATTTGTACAAGTTTGATTTATTTTGCTAAATGATTTTTAAATGTATCATTATTTGGCAATATTGAACATTCACTTCAGTTCAAATATTTGGGGTAAGTGAGATTATTTTTTTTTTAAAGAAATAAATGTATTCAGCAAGGACACATTAAACTGATCAAAACGGACTGTAAGGCCTTTTATATAGTCACAAAAAATATATATTTTAAATAAATGCTGTTTTTTTCATGTCCTTTTGACCAAAGAATCCTGAAAATATCACGGTTTCTACAAAAGTATTAACTGTGACATTAACCGAATGATTTCTAAAGGATCATGTGACACTGAAGACACTACGACACTTGAGTAATGATGCTGAAAAGTCAACTTTTCCATCATAGGAATAAATTACATTTTAAAATATATTAAAATAAAAGCAGTTATTTTAAATTGTAATAATATTTCACAGTATTCCAGTTTTTATTGTATTTTTATGATGGTATAAAAACATAAAACTTAACAACCCCAAATGTTTGAATTATGGTGTATATCATTAATATTTTTACAGATGTTTACAGATTTAAATTACCTTTATCGTCTTAAGTAAATAAAAAAAACACTAATAGCTTTAGCGAATACTTTACATTATAATGTTGTATTGTTGTAGTATTTAAAATGATAATTTTTTAGCCTTTTTATTATTTTATTTAGACAAAATAGTAAATAAATAAATGTAAAACCTGTTGACAAAGTTTCTGTTAGTAGTTTCCAGCAGTAGAACTAAACCCACTGGTATGGAACGATAAGCAGATTACTGATGCACTATATCAATAGGTGGCAGGCAATCCTGAGCAGCAAGAGGACCAGCCGGATGAGCAATATGAGGACGGTGTAGAGGATGAGGTGATGCATTGATGGACTGGTGTGCTGAGGAAGTGGTACAAAATGCTACATGAAAAATGACTTGTTCCCATCATCCCCACTGCAACATCCATTAGACTCTTGATGACTCAGTGCATGACAGACAGGAGAGAGCAAAAGAGGAAGAGAGTGAAGAAGATCCCTACGGTGAGCGTAATGGAGCCCAGGTCAGCCGACCGCTTCAGAAAGCATTTCCTATCAATCAAATAAAAGTAGTGAGAAACATGTAGAAAAGAATTATAACTTTGTACTTTAGCTGAAAATGCAGAGCAGTGTATTTAGAATGTAAATGCACAAAATGTTAGACAGGCTAAGTGCATTTTCAGCACAGAAGATTTGAAATATAAAAAAAAAACATTTCATGGCCATGATAAACTGAATCAGATGGAGCACATCCAAGAAAACCGGATAAAAAGAGGATGAAGAAGATCTTAGGGAAAGAAATCAAAAGCCTGAGATGTGATGGGGATGATTCTAGTGTCTGATGAGTGGCGTTGCACGTCTCTTCTTGCAGAATTTAAAGTGCAACAACTGTGATCCCTTGTTTTTTTTAAGTGACTACTTATGCAAGTGCCTTGTACTTCCAAGTACAAGGATTTGTTTAGCATTCATATTTAATCAAAGCATTGTATCTTTTTGATCTTACTAAGGCGATATGAAATGGCACCCTGCTGAATACAAATAAGTAAACTTTTGATTTCTTATGTCAGAGAGTAGTTGAATGATTTTTTATAGGCAAATATTATTTTGTAACATTCCCTCAGTTATGTACTTGAGATTTTTAAGGTGAACAATATGTATTCAAATTTATCTTCAGTCGCTCACTTATTAAAAGTAGTAATGAAGTAAATGGATAGAAGTTATATGGTAAATTATTTTCAATTAACTTTTTTTTGGTCTGGTACTTTCATCTGAAAGCCTAAAGCACATCTGGACTTTCCCTGTAAAGTATAAAAATATTATATATTAAAGCTGGACAAGAGTTATTTTGTTGTATTCTGTTATCAAATGAAATGTTTATGCTTCTCAGTAGGACATTTAAATAATTTGAACATGTGGACATCAAATTTGCTTGTAAAAATATATTTAAAACAAAATATTTTGAAATAGTAACATGAAGCCAAATGTGGGATTTTTTTTAGCTTTATTAAAATTATGATGCATGTGAGTTATTTTGTTCATGTTCACCCCCTTAATTTTTACTTCTCTTAACTGCGCATACTGTTATTTATACTGTATATCTTTATTTGTTTTTCCGAATTAAATGTTGTATGTTTACTTATTTGTAAATAAAAAGAGTTTACAATATGCCTACAGTAATTTAGCCTAATTTACATTATATTCAATACAAAATATGAGACACGTTCAAACGCCCATAGGAGGTACAGCCTGGTTGGTCAGGAGACGGAAGTCGTCAGCTTTCTCACAGCACACGCAGAAAACTTCCGACTTCCGAAGTTGAAAACAAACACAGCTATATTTGGCTAGCTAAGCATCAAGAAACCCTTTATTGCTTAACGTTACCCCTCAGCTGTGGCACGTGCAGGCGAAGACGAGAGCAGGTATTTCTGTTGAGGTTGTGGTCATATTAAATGTGCGGGCGTCGAGATGAACAGATCTGTCTGCTAACTTTGATAGCCAGCCTGCTCATTTTTGGCTATGAAGGAGTTAGCTAGGATGCTAACTCTAAAAACACTTGAGAAATAAGCATAGCTTGAATAATGTTAGAATGAGGTCTGTTTGATTTGGCTTTGAGGGGTTAAAACAACCAAACTGAATCGAAAGAAGCCGGAGGGATTGTGACAAAGATGATAGAAAAAAACATTTGCTAACGTCACGTCCATTGTAGCGGACGGGTTAGCAGGTTAAATAATTCACCATAGTTTCACTATAATGGACTATCTAGGCTATATTTTGTGACAAAAAACAAGGCGTCTAGATTGTGTCAGATGACGTCGGTATTATGTCATGTAAGTTAGGTGAGGCTCTGCAGTCAAGTTTGACTGAGGAAACCATAGCAGTCAAATATACATCCTTCATAACTAATATATATTTAACCGTTATCTTTTGGTATAAAACATGCAGCAATAGTAATGTATTAAAATATTTACATTGAGACAGGCTTGATCATAATATGTATTTCAATGCAGTAAGCTATATTAATTAATTGCATCTTTTTAATTTTACCTCAGACTAAAAATATTAATAATTTAATGTTTCTTAATATTTTTGTTTTATATTGAATTATCTTAGCTGTCACTAATAGTGTGTTAAAAACTTAAGTCCAAGTTGAATGAATTAAAAAATATTTTTCGGCTTAGAAGAACAGTCTTTAAGTAAACATTGTGTGTCTTTAATCTGTTAAATTAAGAAAAAATTTTTTCATGAAGTGAATTGTTATTTTTTGAGAATATAATTTTTGATAGATATCCATTAATTTAATGTATTCCTTCCAAACAATGTAGTGTGCTTGAGAGAACTGAGTGGACCGTGTGGCTCAACTGCCCATCTTTACCTGTGGTGGGCCTCCATTGAGGATGACAATGGAAGAGATGAAGAATGAAGCTGAGACTAATTCAATAGTCTCTATGACATTATATGCAGTCATGTACCCAGTTTTCAATGAGGTATTTACATTTACACTTCAGTATAAGTAAATATGTAGTGTTTGTTGACCATATAAAATTTTATGTTTATATTTGTATAATTGAACATGCTGTCAAAGTTATGGATTTTTATCTTTCATTTAATTAATTAGTTTTTATCTAAAAATAAAAACATTTTACAGCTGTTCTCTGCACACTGATAAATTTGGAACGCATACAGTCCTGTCTAAAATTTAGGGTTGGTACAATTTATGCTCACCAAGATCTGAATTTGTTTATTCAGATCAACACAGTTAAAACTTACAATTATTGCAATTTAAAATAACCGTTTTCTATTTGATTATATTTTAAAATGTAATTGGATTCTTCAGAAATCATTCTAAATATGTTGATTTGGTGCTCAAGAAACCTTCCGTATTATTATCAATTCTGGAAACTGATAAAAAAAAAATAAAATAGAAATTTGTATTATAAATATAAATCTTTTATAACATCATACATGTCTTTATTGTTATATTTGATCAGTTGAATGCATTCTTGAAAAATATGTATGAAAAAAGTTTTACTGACCCCAACATTTTATAGTAGTTTAGCTAAAAGTAGTTGAGATTACATCATAAAGTGTGTGAATATGAAATGTCTGATTTTGAATTTGTTCATCTGACAGTTGGAGAGGATAAACCTGTCAGCAGCACAGACGTTGCGGGCAGCATTTATCAAAGTAAGACTTCCTGAGAGTGTCCATCCATCAGCTGGCAGAGGCCGATGACACAGTATTTATTTTTCTCACGTGTTATCTCTCTTCATCTGGCCCTTGTGATGGATTTGTTTTAGAAAACGATTAATTTCATGCTCAACATAATATGAGTTTTACTAATGTGAGTTTAATGCTCTTCAATCAACGCCACCCTCTCAAGGCAGAGAAAGAGAACCCAGGCCTCACTCAGGATATCATCATGAAGATACTGGAGAAGAAGAACGTGGAGATCAACTTCACAGAGTCACTACTGCGCATGGCTGCAGATGACGTAGAAGGTAAAAAATATCATTTGCTTCTGGTACAGTCCCTATTTCTGGATCTTTCCTACACTCAAAATGATACAAATAATGACTGTTTTAGTATCCGAACCTAAGAAGCTGTGTGATGGATATTTCACAGAGTACATGGTTGAAAGACCAGAGCAGGAATTCCAGGACCTAAACGAGAAAGCACGAGCCCTCAAACATATCCTGAGTAAAATCCCAGACGAGATCAACGACAGAGTGCGCTTCCTTCAGACCATTAAGTGAGGACCTGTCCTTTGTTTTCACCTTGATGGCATAGTGGTTAAAGAATAGTAATCTGCATGACACTTAACCTCCAGTCACTCCAGAGGGATTGTCCCAGTAATACGTGTACTGTATGTCACTTAGGATAAAAGCATCTGCTAAATGAATACTTACTACAAACTAGAGTAATGATCATGCAATAAATGCAGTCAAAATCGTTTGGAGCCTATAGATTTTTCTCCCCATATATAGTCTTGCTTAAAGTCTAGTGCTTTAGTTTTAATCAAGCAATCAGCAAATAATGAATTGACTAAGCGATCTCACATAGCTGAGAATACCATGGATACATAGACCTGTGTTCAAACGTGAAAGATTTGTAGACATTTTAATGGGCCTCTCTTCTATTATCTTGCCATTCTCCACTGCCTGACTGCTGAGTCAGTGCTTCGCTGTTCATAAATGTATTCATCAGTCCTGACCTCTCGCTGATTTCCACAGAGACATCGCCAGTGCTATAAAAGAGCTGCTGGACACAGTCAACAGTGTGTTTAAGAAATATCAGTATCAGAATCGCAGGGTATGTATTTCTTATTTCACAGATTTTCACTGTTGCACAAGCAGGTTGGGATAGTTTTTTAAATAATATTCTGGGATTAATACAAGGTATTAGTTCACCCAAAAATGAAAATTACCTCATTATTTACTCATCCTCAAGCCATCCTAGGTGTATATGACTTTTTTTAATTCGGACAATATGGGGATCGAGATTTTGAAGCCCAAAAAACTAAAAAATGCATCCAACCATCCATCATAAAAGTGCTCCACATGGCTCCGGGGGTGAATATAGGCCTGAATATAAGTTAAGCAATGTGCTTTTATGATGGATGGGTGTACTTTTGGAGCTTCAAAATCTCAAACCTGATTCATTGCCTTTATTAAACTTGGAATAACCAGGACATAAAAAAAAATAATAATTCACTTCACCATATTTTGATGTTTTTATTATCTGTTTGGACTCTCATTCTGACGGCACCCATTTCACTGCAGAGAAACTAACTGGAGAGCAAATGATGCTAAATTTAAAATAAAGAAACATCTTGGATAGCCTGAGGGTGAGTAAGTATTCAGAAAATGTGGGTGAACTATTCCTTTAAGTTATAAATTAATTTCGACTTGTCCTTTCTTTTCTTGAAAAAATGAAATGCAGCTTGCAGTGAGACACTTGCAGGGGAATCTGCCCAATCCATAAATGTTACAATTATCATTGTTGTAGTAATAGAGCCACAGTTCATAAACATTATGTGTGATTTTATTGTAAAAAACAACAACAAATTTTTCAATTAACTTTCATTTGAGGTGTACTGTAAGTGCTTTTATAAAATAAGCTTAATGCTTTACTTCCATTGTAAATGCCTCACTATAACCTAGCTTTTCCTTTTTGGGGGGCATAATCAACAGTATGTCACAAATGCTGCTAGTTAAGCTAAATTATTTTTAATAGCCAAATATTAACATTTAACTTTTTTTTCCCAGGCACTTGAACACCAAAAGAAGGAGTTTGTGAAGTACTCCAAAAGCTTCAGTGATAGGCTGAAAACATACTTCAAAGATGGAAAGTAAGCAAGCCGACCGTGACAAATGTCTTTTCAAAGTGCAGTGCTTATGCTTCTAGCAGACATCTGTTTTACAGATCTTCTATGAAAGTGCATTTCTCAATGAAAAATGTTAAGCCAATTGATGTCCTGAGCAGTGACTTTTCTCTTTCCCGTCCACAGGGCAATAAACGTCTTTATCAGTGCCAACAGGCTTATCCACCAAACTAACTTGATACTACAGACCTTCAAAACCGTGGCCTAGGAGACGGAGCTGTGATGTGTGCGGGAGTGTGGAGCCAGTTATCTGTAATATACAAAGATTTTTGTCTTTTCAAAGTATAATTTATAAACGTTGCCTCATTTCAAGTTCCTTTAAATGAGGAGTTCAAGACATGTTAATTTACTCTTAGCTGAATAATCATGATTTTCACCCTTTCTGACAGCTTCATTACCTTTTTATTTCACTGTTGTTCCAATCAAACGAAAGCCAAAAGACTGCGCCTTAAAGTGTCATGCAACATTCCATATACAGCGTGTAAATATTGGTATTCTTTCTTTGTCATTGAGACATAAAGAATAAGAATAAATGTATTTAACAGATATTTGGTTATAAATGTTCAATAAATAGTTTCCAAATGTTTAATATTCTGTCTCGGGAGGTTTTTAATTTATTCAATTAATATATACCAACAGATGCACTAAGGAAGTTAAAAACGGCTTTTATGAAGCCTGCTCTTCATGTAGTGTACATTAAAGCACAGTTAATGGAAGAGCTCTTTGACTTTATATGCGTTTAAGTGGATATTTAATGGTCTCAGAGTAGATGCAGAAGAGGGTGTCCTGGGCTGAAAGATGCTGAGTATAGTCTAATTGTGTCACCCAACCTAATGTACACATACACTATTGTTCACAAATTTGTGGCTTGTAAGATTTTTTTCTTCTTACTTTTGAAGGAAGCTTGTAATGCTCACCAAGGCTGCATTTATTTAATTGAAAATACAGTAAAAACAGTAATATCATGAAATATTACAATTAAAAATAAGTTTTAAATTTCTTTATATTTTTTAATTATTCCTGTGATTGCAAAGCGGATTTTTTTTAGCATCCATTTCTTGGTTTAGCTATTAAATGTCGCAAGATCCTTCAGATATAATTTTCTTATCAATGTTGAAAACAGGTGTGCTGCTTAATATTTGTCCGGAAACGTTTGTTTTTTCAGGTTTTCTTTTGAGTCCTGAAAAAAGAACGGAATTTATTTAAAAGTTAAAAGCCCACCATTTATTTAAGTGTACACTTGTGTAACGTTATAAATGTCCTTAACTTGATCAAAACTGGCAGTAATTTGCCATTGCTAAATAAAAGTATTAATTTATTTAAAAAAATGGCTCACCCCATAATTTTGAATGAACAGTTGTTTAAAAGATTAGTCTTAAAGGGATATTTCACTCTAAAACAGGTGGGGAACGTTGATCCTGGAGGGCCGGTGTCCCTGCAGAGTTTAGCTCCAGCCCTAATCAAACACACCTGAAGCAGCTAATCAAGGTCTTCAGGATGCAGTTAGGTATTTATTTTCAGGGTTGGAGCTAACTCTGCAGGAGAGTGGCCCTCCAGGATCAACGTTCCCCACTCCTGCTCTAAAATGAAAGTTTTGTAATTATTTCCTAATTACTTATCCTCATGTTGTTCCAAACCTGTATGACTTACTTTCTACTGCAGAAAACTAAAAATAAATAAATTCAGAAAAATGATCAACTGTTTCTGTCCATATACAATGAAAGCGTTCTAAAACAACATTAGACCCAATTGACCCCATTTCATCCTTTTTTATATATCTTCTATTGTGTTCCATGGATGAAATATTGATATGGATCAAAGTGTGAGTAAATGATGAATTTTTCTTTCCCACAGCATTTGCTATAATTTATCCTGATATTTACCTTATGCTCATATAAGCCAATATAGGCCTTCTGCTGCAGTTTTGTGTGTGGTAAAATCCCTGAGAGAAAAGCGTAAGTGACTGCCAAGGCAAGGCGACAGATGATACTGGTGAGCAAACCATTTATTACTGACTCTAAATAGAACGCCCAAGGCCAGCATAGACAAGTTGCTGCTTCTGCTTTAATATCTAATGATGCCCTTTTAGGCTCACCGATTTGTCTTGTGAAAACTATTTAGTCTGAAGCTATTTGTTGAAACAGTTTAGAAGTTTGCATCTGCAGCAGATTGATCAATTATAGAGGCCTATTGATTGGAAATGTCAGCAGGCATGACCGCGAGTCGATTGTATTCATAATTTTTTTTTCCCACTTGTCAATATGAGACCGAGGGCCACCGCTGCTTGGTGAGGTTTTTGGCAGGGCTCTGTCCATGAGTCTGATAAAGCAACAGCGGTTATGTGCGTAATCTGACCTTTGGCATTGGCAGAACCTGCTGAAAAGCCTCTTTATGAAGAGCGAGGCCACCGGTTGTACGTTTCGCAGGGGCTTTTGACATTGCAGACACTGCTGACATGGTCTCCTCTACTGCCGGCTTTAATAGCTCTCATCATAATAAGTGCTTGTTACAGAATAAAAACAACCTAGAGAGTTGATGGCTCTGAAGTACAAATTCCATTTCATTTTCCAAAGTGGGCATTGCATTTGGAATTTTAAATTTAAATCAGATGCTCAAAGTCATTCCAGTCAAAATCTCCAATTTAATTTATACACAATGTTTGATATTCATGTGATTCTCTCCAGTCTTCTGGATTCAGAAAAAAGTGCTGGCATTAATGCAGAATGCCCATGAGCCACTGCAAAATTTGCATTTAAAATGTTCTGAGTGGAGTTTAATGAGCCTCTACCAGGGACAGCTTTGTTTTTGTCTGCATCCTTGCAATATCAGAGCAAGTTTACGCATTTGGACACCAGTCCGTCTAGTCAAAAACAGGAGTTAGAACTGTCAATGCAGATTTCTTTCTAGCTTAACCCTCCTTTTGTGTTTATTACATTGGTGCCCCATTTGTGTTGGGCATTGCTTTGGTTTCAATGCAATTTGCCAAAAATCAACACTACCGAAAGCAAAAACACTAATGAGTCATGGGGAAAAAAACATAAAAACTCTATTGTAGCTTGTCAGAGACAAAAAAAAATGTGATATGAGAAATTATTAACTATTTGTTTTAGGGGTCAATTTGTGCCACATATTTCTGTTCAAAATTGGCTTTCTTTGATATGTTTTTGTCACGGCTACTTTGTAGTGACAGTTTATTTACTTGGATGTAAATGACTACAACTAACTAATAACTAACATTATTTTTACTTAGTATAAATAATATTTTTTAGCCTCTGCATTTTTTGTTTTGCCTGGTTTTGAGGGTAAATGATGATTTAGTAGATGAGTCTTCAATTTCAAGCAAACATTAATTTCATAAGTCTCATGTATTTCATATTTTAATCTCTGAAAAGCTACAACAGGCTTTTCTTTTACCTGAATATTTGCTGTTCTTCGTGTTTTTTGACAAATTACATGGAAATCAATGGGGATCATTTGACCCCAACACCATTGTAATCGCCAAAATTTGTACAGCCTTTCCAAAACACATCTGTGTCAAAGATTTGCAGGCCCATTCACGACTTTGAGGAAAAGTCAACAAGAATAAATATTTAACCATTGTTTCAAGCAGTTTGAAATCAAATTGACCGCACAACACTAGGAGAGTTATCAAAATGGGTAAGTTTCACAGAGCTTTTCTTTCTCTGCTAAACATGCTGATTTTCTCTTCCACTTGAACATTTATAGCTCTTATCCGAAGTACAATCACAAGTGTGCGCGAGCACTGAGGCTTTCAATCATTTTTAGAGACACGCTTCATGTCCGTTATCTCTGTTCTATCACACCTCGATTTTGGGAGGAAATATCCCGTCTCTCTTACCAGGATCGATAAAGAGCCATCGGAGAATCCCTGCTGGTGTTGCTGATGGAGAGAGCACTTCTGCAGAAACCCAGGACCTCATCACACCATTAGTTATCATAGCAACAAGCTTGATTGATAGATTGCTGAGCGTTTGTTTATTTTCGCCAGTTAGAACTAGAGCCCTTGCACAGAAAGGTCTGCAGACGGTGCTGGCAGGTGTCCTACTGTAACCCAGGTCATTAAAATGCATAAATCTTTCAATCCCCAGGTACTTGTGTGCTCTTCCATGAAATTAAAATTGTTGTTGAACCATGGATTAACTTGGGGAGAGGTAATTGAATACACAAGCATAAGCACATTCAGAGTATAGTAGTGCGTCTCCTGCTTCCTGTCTCAGCACACAGCATACATTTAACAGCATGTTGTTTATTTTAATACGGACCTACGTCTTTTCCCTCCTTGTGCAATTTAAAACTCAAGATCAGTTTTGAAGAAAAAGTTGTTTTTTTATGACATCTATCTCCTTTTATGTTCACTTTGCTCACAAGGTCAGCAAACAGAACACTTGTGTAAATTCGTAACCATTTTTAAGCGAATTGGTGGCTAATTCGTACAATCTCACCGTAAGTATGTTAAAGGGAGGAGGGGTACAATGCTGTTTCATGCATTCAGAGTTTACACTATTAAAGAGTTGGGTTCTAATGCTAAGCATGGACAAGTTTCAAAACACTATTTGGAGGCATAACAGTATTTCTGTGCCAAAATCTTATGTCTGGCATCGTACAAGTTCCGGAGTGTTATTTTTTGTTGTTGTTTTTTATCGTGGCTCTTCATGACGTAAATGAGGGTGGAACTCCTTGTATGGGCATTTCTGGAAGAACGCGCCCATGCACACATCGACTGGAGCGCTTTATTCGGCTGCACTGCACAGGACTGGCTCGTGAAGAATGTCTCTAAAGAAGTGTGTTTTTGGTTGTGAGGGGAAAGATAACCTTGTTCAGCTTCCCGAAGAACCCAGCGTTATATAAACAGTGGATGCAGTTTGTTTTTTCAGGGTAGCAACAGAGTTTCTCAAGTGTAAGTTATTTGTTGACAAACGCTTTATAAACAAGGCCCAGTTCGATGCTGGATTTGCACTTTGTTTGATACTGAAAGATGGAGCAGTACCAGGGTATAAATGATCCCGGTCATGGTTCAGAATTGCAGACGGTTAGTGAAACGGCATCAAATGTCTGTGTTTTGTTGGCAATCGGTGCTCAAGTGCTCGTCACTCTTTAACTCCGCCCACAGCGTGCCTCTAGGAGCTCGCCTTTTTCCGGAGAGAATCGTAAAGCTGTATCTTTATTTTATAAATATGATAGAACTAAAGACTTTTGGAGATATGAAGGATGCAGTACTACTCTATAGATACTCAAGGTTAACATGAGATTGGGTAAAACTGTGTGTGTTATGTCCTCTTTAAGGGTGGATCTTCAAGCTTAAAGGGATAGTTTACGCAATCAATCAATCAATAAAATTTATAAAATTCAACCTTATGTTGTTCCAAACCACCATAGTTTTCTTTCTTCTGCTGAAACAAATGTTTTAAAGAACTTAAGTGACCAAGCAGTTGATGGTAGCCATTGACTTACCTAGTATTTTTTCCTCCATAGGCCTACTATGGAAGTCGGTGGGTAACATTAACAGCTTACCCACGTTTAAAAATATATATATATATTGGTCTCAGCATATAGAAACCCATATAGTTGGTGAACTATCCCTTTATTTTTTTTTAAATAGTAGGCCCTATGTTTTTGTAGCTACAAATCACATTTTACTAATTCATACAAAATCACCACCTCCTAAAATAGTTGTCTTATCATGAGACCATCCCCCCCAAAAAAACAATAATTTACTGCTACAAAATTGTTACAGACTTAATTTATAACTTTATTTCTTCTGTGGGACACACATACAACATATATGTTGTTCTTATCAGTACTATGAAAGTTAATTGGGTCCAAAACAACACTGGGACCCTTTGACTTTCATTGTATATTCTAGAAAACAAAACAAAAAAACACTGAGACCTTTTTTTTTTGGACATAATGTCAATTTCTGGGTGAACTATTCCTTTAATATAGACCACAAAGGATTTGATATGTAAAATGCTGACCAAATTGATGAATTATTAATGCTTCATTCCACATGCATGGACAAATGTGTGTGTAATGGTCATGTATGTATGTATGAAGGTAATTTGTTGGTGTAACCGCATAGAGAAGTAGAATCTCTATAGGCATTCCCACTATCTTCCCATATCAGCCACTTGATGCCAGTATAGTGCTGACTTGATATCCTGACTGCACCCTAATAGTAGGGTTTCTATTCTTACATTTTCTTAAACAGTGGGTATTTATTTCCATAATGTGACCAATTAAAAAATATTTAGCTTTTAATAGATGCATGCTGCTGGTGTATGCCATACAACACAGGTCACCCCTTTAAAACAGTGATAGACAGTCATATCACTAAGCTTGAGATGTTTGTTGGCAGTGAAGTATCAACTGCTGCTATCCCTCTAGCAGCTTATCAATTTCTCCAAGCACTTTGGAGGCAATCCTCAGCTCCTTTCCCACCTGTCACCGGCACGCTGTACCTCTCACAAGCCGAAGGGTGAAAATTCACTCACACAAGGTAATTGTGTCAAAGTACATGTTTGAGCAGCAACAGAACAGATGTATCATTTTCCTGTGTTGCCTTTCTTACATCTCCACAATTTGTTTCTGAACTTCACCTTCGTAACACCCACAACGTGTTGCCTCAGAATTTCAGTGTACGTGTACGAGCCTGTGCAGAAACGGAACAGTAAAGGAGGAGAGAAGGAAATGAACAAATTTGCATTAAAAACACACTTTCAGTTCACTAAGGATCCTTTGTCAAATTCAGCAGAGGCTTTTTCCATTTCAGCCGACTTGCTCTGTGAGGAGACAGCTGTTTTTAATGCAGGGGCAGCGTGGGTCACAACACTGATATTTCAGTAGGTCAGCTGTCTGATAACACTTTCCAGCAAAGGCTTGCCCACTGGGGTTGTTTCCATTACTGTGTTTAAAGCACAATAGAGTAAATCCAGTCTCCCGACTTTTCCTTAAAAGGTTTATCTTAATAATGAGTTTCAGAAGAGGTCAAAGGTCAGCCTGGCTCCTGGCAATCTCAAACGCTCACTTACAAATCACTGCAGAGTTTCGGCCTATACTTTATGGGCACCAGCTGATAAAGGATTCGCTTTTAAACACGTCTTGTTTATGCACCATCCCAAGATTTACTTATATATTTTGAATTCTTAAAGTCATGCAGATTAAATATACACAGTTGCTGCAAAAACATTTGGACACTTAAAGGAATAGTTCACCCAAATTTTACTACGATAATGGAGCCAATGTTTTATTTTTTTTACCAACATTCTTCAAAATATCTTGCTTTATGTCCAACAGAAGAAAGGAACTCCTACAGGGTTAGAACAACTTGAGGGTGAGTAAATCAACAATTAACAACTAACAATTGTTTTTGTGTGTGTATTTTAAATGTATTTTAAGTGGAATATGTTATTGTAATGAACAGCTTCATACATCACTAAAAATCATATTCAGAACCAGTTAGATCAATTTAAAGTCATTGCAAAAATACAGTACCTCACTAATGTGAAGTTATTTCTGAGAAAATCATCATTTGTTTGGAGATGCCTCTTTTATATTTATGTGTGCAACTAAATTCATACATTTTTAAGTGTCCAAAAGTGTCCAAATGTATTTTGGGTCCAATGTATTGCATAATATTAAAATGTCCTGAAATTATCCATCTCGTTTTTGGTTTATGGGTCTGCGGTTGGACATGACCGCAATCCCACTGCTGTCCTTTATTCATTCACACACATTACACGGTTGCAGATCGTTTGAGAGTACATGTGTTTAATCAAAGTGAACTGCAGTAGATTACATGGGAACCACTTTAGGTTTGAATTAGTAATGTGGGTTAATTATGCATGGTGTGCCGGCTGTTGAAAAAGTGTAGATTAGGGCCCGGTCAGCCTTACAACACTGATGTGATACTTCAGGAGTACGAGGCACCTCGCGTCTGCGCACAGGCTCTGTGGGCTCGTTTTAATTGCATCAGGCAGCGCCCACAGCTAGAGTACTGGGCAAGGAGCATCCCGTCTCTCTGTCTAATGTCTGAGATGCTTTAGAAAGTTGTTGGTCCCTGCGCAGTAGCTGAGTCATTATGCCGGGCAGTGCTTCTCTGTGGCTTTGCACATTTTCTCTGCATTGATGTTCTTTCATCTCTCCTCCTCTCCCTCTAGCCCGCTGTTTGCTTCAGTAATGGACGAGTGTGATCAATTCTTGCCCTTCCTGTTCTGCAAAAATGCATTTTGATATTTTTTATTGTGTATTACCAGGAACAGCAATTGGGCAGACAGAGTCATATCTGTGAGGGAAATAAAAACCCTTTTTTTACGGTGGGCTGTAAAATTTTATAATATTCCAAAAACTTTTAATCTATTATTTTGCTTAGAATGGTTATATATGACAGCTTTACTGTGAAGTCAAATGTATGCTTCATTCATCATCTGGAAGAAAAAGAGATTGATACCATACAAAGCACCCTGATAAACTAGATACATGTCACAGTGAAAGCCTGGCTCATAATTTTAGTTTTAGGATTTTGAATGCTTTAAAACAAGGTAACGTGACATAAACGAAGCACGTTACTACATTCATCAAGGTACATTCATTATTGCAAAATAAACAGTGATATACCAAAAAATAAATAAAAAAATTGCGATTTATTTACAGTTTTACCAGTATATTATCGTAAATCTTCAAAATATTACATTGTACAAAACAATCAGCATGGCAACAAGAAAACACTGTAACAATGTTACATTAATATTAATACTGCCCACATTTATCTATAATCAATCACTGAAAAGGTCATTTTAACTTCAATTGAGATGCAAAATAGTGCCTGTGTTTGTATTAAAAAAGAGAAAGTCTGTGGTGTGATTTGAGAGACATGAAAGTAGTGCTGGTTTCAGATACCTGAATATACAGAGCTGCCAAGGACAACAGCAAATATTAGAAAATATCCAACCACTGAATACCACAACGGACCAATTAGAATCAACTATCACATAGTGCTGTGTAATAATGAGAAACAGTTAGGATTTCACACTTTTTCTAGGTCACTGATCAAATAAGCAAATTTGTGTTAGTTTGACAACTCTTTTTCATATTTGTCTCGCTTCCATTGAAGCAAAAAAAGATGCTCTTTGGAAGATTCTCAAATCATGCAGGAAAAATGAATCATCACTTGAGAGGTCCATGTCCGCTCAGACCTATTAAATCAGAAGTGGACATACTAAGATATTCAAGGACTTTTTATCATACTTACAATAACTGGTTAATAAATAGGTACTAACCCTGACCTTAACTCTTGTAGTTACCTTATATTACCATTTCTTTCTTAGATAGGTAGACTGTAAGTACACATATGCGCACATAATGTAAATAAAGTACAATCGAAATGTAATAACATAATTTGTAACAACCCCATTGTATGTTTTTTTTTGAAGGAATTAAACACAAATAACAATCTTTCTGATTTAAAATCAACCTTATTGAAAACCAAGACACATAAAACATGCAAGAGCGACTCAGTGTTGCTCTGCTACTTCACTGAAAAAGTACATTTCTCTAAAGCTAAATCTACAATGCATGCTTCATATGAATATTTAAAGTTATAGACTGCCATCTTAACCAAAGCCTTAAATCTAGACTCAGGAATGTATGTTGATAAGAACCTAAACATTTATTTGCATGCTGGCTTCCTTTTTTTCTTTCTTTAAAAGATTTTCAGCAACAAAAAAAAACCTTTTGCATTTGAAACGGTGCTCCTGAAGCACAAGGTAAAAGTGAAAATAGTTGTGTCTCCTGTGCATGAGTGCTGGAATAAATGAATCGGTAAGTAGTTTGTTTGTTGGGGTTTTGCTCTGTAGTATTGTGGAGCACCTCTCTCTGTAAATTAGGTCCCAATGGAGCACTGCATCACAAGCCCCTGCACTGATTGTGCGGCTAAAGCTCCTACAACCTAACTACACTCCATTTGCACCAAAGGATAAACTCCGGCTGTGGATTAGCTTTTATTTTATGTTGCCCTAACCTTTTTTCTTTTAATTTGCAAAGTCCGTACATATCACTCTTGCAGAATCAATTCTATTATACTGCAAAGGTATGCAAGATTCTCACCTGCTGATGAAAAAAACCTAGGATTATTCCGGTCTTCAGGACCGATTTTGCTCCCAAGAGTTTCTACCATTGTGAGGACTTTTCATTCTGGTTTTAATGGGAGCTCCAATCATGTCAGTTTGGCCTCAAGGGAAAACCTATGCACCCTATCACATCGCCCACAATCCTTCAGCGTGCAGAGAGAGAGAGAAAGAGAGAAAAATGAATATGCCAGGACTGCAGCTGGGGATGATGAATTATATTTGAGATACGCAGACAATTTACCTGAGTACAGTGCATATGGCTCCTGCTTTCCCCGCTCTTCTGTGTTCCACAACGTTTTATGCGTGTTTGTGGCTTCGTAAGAAACGGTCGATCTCTTAAGGCTTATCAATTTCACAGACGACCGAGTCAGATGCGAATGCGTTCTCTTGCTCTGTATATTCCTCAGCAAATAGGTTGGTAGATTAGTTTATGCAATCGGGTAATACAGTGCTCTCAGCGCTCGATGCCGCTGCAAAAATCCCTCAACAATGACCGTATGAAAGTTAACTTGCTCGAAAAATACGAGCTGTTTTCGGCTCTGGCTCCGCATTTACTTCGGCTTCCAAATAAGGCAGAAATACAGAGATCCGTTCGCTGTCTGCGGAAATATAATCTCAGGGTGTGATTTCTTTTTAACTCAATGTTCTGGTATTGCCTTGAGATAAATACCCTTCTCAAGATGCAGTCCACCGTCTCATCCTTGTGATTTACAACAGCACGTTGTTGCCTAAATTAAATTACTCCACAGCGAAACACTCGAACCCTGAGTCCTTATTTAGTTTAGCTGTGACACTAATGTGCGGAGAGATGGCGGCCCGCAATACTCATAACTCCCCAGCACTGCGAGGCAAGCTCTCCGTACCCCTAGTGCAGATGGAGCTTGCGTCCCAAGGCGCCTTGAGGCCTGCAGGAAAAGCCCGGGCCTGCCTGGACGGCTGATTGAATTTGGGCCTAATTTCTGCCACTCGGGCCCGTGAGCAGGCTGTAAAGATCCCGCTGCAACCCGCAGATTAGAGCCCCACATGGTGCCTTACAAATCACTCCCACAGCGTGATTGCATGTGCGACTGCGTGCGTCTGCCGCAAGAACATTAGATTAATTAACGCTTCTGTGTTTGGCACAATTGGAGCTGCAAATGTTAGCATAGTAATTAGGTTTATCTGGCATTTATGTGATAAATTGTAGGTTTAGGACACGCACACAACTGCCGGAATTAAGTGTGGCGCATAACAGTTAAACGCGCAAGTTGGTGCATCTCTTTATTCTTGTGAAAATAGCTTGGTGTTTTCACAGGTGGCGTGTGCTGATGAGTCAATGTTTGGATCGTGAGGCGGCTGTGTGCACGTCCTTGCTTTTATATCTGTATGGGGGAGAGGATTTCTGTTCAAATCTTGCATCTCATTTGCACTGGCGGATCTTATGCTGCAGAATGCCGTTTTCTCTCTCGGAAGGCCGGACACAGATCATTTAGCTTAGGATTTGCTATGCAGCCTAATAAGAAGCAATGATAGGCCCTCTGACAATACCGTAAATTAGCTCATCGCTGCATCTTCTTATAGCCGTGACTAGAGGTCTGCGCCTAAGACGAAATAATTATGTCAGATTAATCCATTATTATCCAAATGTTGTCTGTTGGAAAGAGATGAGATGCACTGGGCTCTGTATATAATGCACTGCTCTGCTAGTGGTTCATTCTGTAGGTCAATGAGAAATAAGACTGTCTGTGATAACAAAAAGAAACTATCCTTAAAATCTCCATTTTGCATTCATGTATGTACACACACACTGTTTATTTATTTTCTATTTATTTTTTCTGCATATATTCTTAATAACATTTAAATGATTTATTAAATAGATGTTTTATAAACTTTGTTTAGTTTTCTGATAAAAAACAAACATTAGGTCCAAAAAAGGGGAAAACAGTACAGTACAATCCATTATATTGTACATTAACAGGAGGAAACTAAATAATGTAAGAGTTGTTAGAGATGAATATACCTGATATGTGAAATATTAAAAGGTTAGTCAAATCAAAAGATTACATTTATCAATATTTTGAATTGGCTTATATTGTTTAGATTTAAATTTAGTTTCAATTTTAGTAATTTTATGTGCTTTTCCATTTGTATTAGTTTTTTTACTTTTCTGTTTATCATTATTCTAACAAATTTATATTTCAGTTACAGTTATAGTAATTATATTAATTCAAATTCAACTTATTTTAGTTAGCTGCTAAATTAATTATTTTTGTTTTAGTTTTTTTGGTTGTTCATCTAATATTTATATTAACTTTATATATTTTTAATAGTCTTACTTAACAAAAACAACACCGTTTCATACACTTATGCCATTTTAATTAATGCAATTTTTGAGAAATGTTTTGAGAAATATAATGTGGTCTAATCAAGTAAAACGTAAGAAAGATATACACTTACTAATAATTATTATTTAAAAAATGTTTATGTAATAGTGCTGTCTGTCACGGGATTGCCGGGGGAAGAAGCTCGAAGGAGGCAGATAGTCAAATTAACAGAGTCTTTAATAAATTCACATTGAAAAATAAGAGAGCACAACCTCTTTACACGATGTAGACAGGACAAAGAAACTGAGGAAAGGCAGGGCTATAAGTACTAAACAAAATGAGGGACTAATGAGTAAATTAAAAAGACACAGATGAACAAAATGATAATCAGGAAACAGGAAAACTAGAGCCGTTTCTCAATATGCGTTCTTGTCTGTACTTGTGTTTTTGTGGACTTGTGAAACGCCATCAGTAGTCGCCCAAGTACTGTTCCAATTCAAAATTCACATCTAGCCAAGTACAGTTCAAATCCCCGGATGTGTTCTTGCTCCGCCCCTTTTACCAAGGATGCATCCAGAGGTGACTTGTGCGAACTTGAGGCAGCCAGGTATCCCAGAATGCATTTCGCACCAATCAGCGAGCATTATTTGCAGAGGGGAAAACTTAAAATTTGAATATAATTTACTGTTATTGTTCATGAAATACCGTTCTAAGAGTATTTCAGGCGAGAATGTAGTTGTTTAAAACTCAAATCTGCAGTTTATTTATAAAGATAGCGCCTATTTGAGACGTGAGCTCCACGCGATCACCGGGCTCAATGCTCATGTTTCTACCGAGAGCAGTCTCATCGCGGCTAGTCCTTCTGACATGTACCGCTGGCTCTGATGTCTCTGTCGTGGTTAAACATAATACATCTAACAGGCATTCTTTGAAGGTCATTTATGGGCATTGACTTTGGCATTTGAGCAGTGGCAGCCAGGTATTTCAGAAAAGGCAGTGGTGTTTGATATAATTTCGTTTTATTGTAATGCGTGTACGCGTTGCATGAACCACATTTTTGTGGCTATTAATATTTTAAATGAAACAGAAAAGAGGCAACGCTGTTTGATATAATATTTTGTTTCACTGTAATGTATGTACATTCTCTGAACTACATTTTTGGGGCTATTAATATATTTACATGAAAACAAAAAGAGGCAGTGGTGTTTGACATCGTATACTGTCGTATTGTAATACAGTGTAGATAACTTAGGCGAGCTGACTGATGTTATCAAGTACACTGCTGTTCCATTTGCAGAATTACCGGACTTGTGCACTCCCAAGCCGAACTACCGAGGAAGCAAGTCCGAACTTTGCGTACTTGGTATTGAGAAACGGCCTAGGTCACAGGGGAACAGGCCAACTGAAAGCACAAAGAAAACTTACTGAACATGTGACACTGTCAAGCGATTAATCGCATCCAAAAGAAAAGTTTTTGTTTACATAATTTATGTATGTGTGCTCTGTATATTTATTATGTATATATAATGACACACACATGCATGTATATATTTCAGAAAAATATGTTGTTTATATATTGTTTATTAAACCCATATATTATATAGATTCATTACACATAGTGAAATATTTCAAGCCTTTATTTCTTGAAATTTTGATGAATATACAGATAATGAAAACCCTAAATTCAGTGTCTCCATAAGATCAATAAAAAAGGATATTTTAAACAGAAATGTCAGGCTTCTGAAAAGTATGTTCATATGCACTCAATCAATGCGGCCAATCAGTTGTCTGCTCAGGTGTAATGGAAGCCCAGGTTGCTTTGATAGCGGTCTTCTCATCTGCATTCTCTTGACAATACCCCATAGATTCTCTATGGGGTTCAGGTCTGGCGAGTTTGCAGGCCAATCAATCACAGTAACACCATGATCATTGAACCAGCTTTTGGTACCTTTGGCAGTGTGGGCAGGTGCCAAGTCCTGCTGGAAATTGAAATCAGCATCTCCATAAAGCTTGTCAGCAGAAGGAAGCATGAAGTGCTCTAAAATTTCCTGGTAGATGGCTGCGTTGACTGTGGACTTCAGAAAACACAGTGGACCAACACCAGCAGATGACATGGCAGCCCAAATCATCACATACGGTGGAAACTTCACACTGGACTTCAAGCTACATGGATTCTGTGCCTCTACACTCTTCCTCCAGACTCCAGACCTTGATTTCCAAATGAAATGCAAAATTGACTTTCATCTGAAAAGAGGATTTTGGACCACTGAGCAACAGACCAGTTATTTTTCTCCTTAGCCCAGGTAAGATGCTTCTGACGATGTTTCTGTTTCAGAAGTGGCTTGGTAGCCCTTTTCCTGAAGATGTCTGAGCGTGGTGACTCTTGATGCACTGACTCCAGCTTCAGTTCACTCCTTGTGAAGCTCTCCCAAGTGTTTGAATCGGCTTTGCTTGACAGTATTCTCAAGCTTGCGGTCATCCCTGTTGCTTGTGCACATTTTCCTACCAAATTTCTTCCTTCCAGTCAACTTTGCATTTAATATGCTTTGATACAGCACTCCTTGAACAGCCACCCCTTTCAGTAATGACCCTCTGTGACTTACCCTCTTTGTGGAGGGTGTCAATGATCGTCTTCTGGACCATTGCCAAGTCAGCAGTCTTCCCCATTATTGTGGTTTCAAAGAACAAGAGATACCCAAAATTTATACTGTTTGGATGGTCATTTATTGAAACTCAAATGTAAATATTCTAATATTTTGAGATACTGATTTTTTACTTTAATTAGCTGTAAGCTCTAATCATCAAAATTAAAACAAAAAAACTGTTTAAGTGTTTTACTTTACATGTAATGAATCTAAAATAAATGAAAGTTTCACTTTTTGAAATAAGTTACAAGAAAAAAATTACTTTTTCACCATATTCAAATTTTTTGAGATGTACCTGTATACATAATAAATACACACAGACCACACACATATATTATGCAAATGAAAACGTTTATTTTATATGTGATTATACGCGATTAATTGTTTGACAGCATTTGTATTTAAATATACTTTTCGAGATAGAAATATTTTTTAAAAAGCCTAATATATTGTTGCACCACATTTCCCACCTGTACTACAAAATTTGCTACACAAAAGTTTTATAGTATTAATAATATTAACAAATATTATATTTTTCTACAAAATAAAAATAAAAGATTATGCAAGGGCAAAAAATGACATGTCAGTCATGGCAGTGATTCCATTGCAAATGTATAAGTACGGCAATCACTGTGCATATGATTTTTGGTTGTTATAAGTAGCATGTTGGTTGTAATCATAGAGCGTGCTAGGTGAGTTAGGGGTTATCTCGAGTCCTACTGAGACTGCGATGTTCTTTCATCACGCGTGCCGTGAATGTGGAATTAAAGCGCTGGCGTGTAGAACAGATTTCAGTGCTAACTGTATCAGTGCATCTGTGGATCAAGGCTTGCATTTAATAAGCGAATTATCCCTGCAAACATTTCTAATAGCCGCATTCATATTTTCTCCTCCCATTTTTTAAGCAATTAGGCCATTTTAAAGATAGCTTTATCGATCAGACAATTTTTGCTTTCTTTTATTTGATAAAAGGCAATTAGCTTATCGGTGCAAAGCATGCAACCATATGACAATCTGATAGATGTATGCCCCACAAAACACAATGCAGCCATCACGTCTTCACTGTCAGTGACAGGGCTTCTATTACAGCTACAAAAACATCCGCATCAATCATTGCCTCTGCACCTTTTAAAACAATGGGCTTGGGACTCGCTGGAAATGGCAAATCAGTAATTGCAGCCTCATTGTCAGGCGGGGACAAAACAGGGTCTCATTCGAAAACTCCCACCTCACTGTTTTTCGAGCTGATAAAGTCAATCCAACCACCGGCATAACTAATAATGCATAATCACAGCTATTAGAGACAACCGCTAAGTAAAAGGGCGAGGACACAAGAAGACTCCCACTAGAATAACTCTCTGGAAAGGTGAGATGTCTGGCTGTTGTCTAGATGAGGGTGCTCTACGACGGAGTTATTCACGTCCTGTTCCACATTCACAGAACGTCTGGGTAGCTTTGTGAATGTGTGATTTAAAGGAGTTAATTGATAAGGAGACTGAAGGAGGCTAATGAAAAGCACTTTGATGGCTCTCATTCGGAATGCTCCGTTACTCTGCTGTAACCTCAGGCCTCTCTGCAGTAGCAATTATCAAAAGCATGTAACCCGGTGAGAGCCATCTGCAGCCACTGGGAGTGTAATCTTCATGAAATGGATTCAATTTTCCCCAGAGCTCCAAATGAAAGCCTTAATGTTGTCCAAAAGTGTGAACTTTCAAGAGTTTCATTGTTTTGTTTGGAGTTTTTTTCTACGTACAGTCCAGGTAAAGAAGATGCATTATCCAACTTATCTAACGTCACACTACAGTGGGCTGAACTGATTACAGAAATAAGTTGGTTGACTTGGCAAAAAAAGAAATGTCATACTTTAAGATGCACAAGATCCATTAATGTATCTGTAGAGCTTTCATAAGACATCAAGAATAACATATACACTACTACAAAAGCTTTGGGTCAATAAGAAATGATTTTATTAAATCAAGAAAAGTGACAGTACAAAATATTTCCATTTGAAATAAACCTTCTAATCATAATAGAATCCTGATAAAAATTATCACAGTTTCTACAAAAATATTAAGCAGCACAACTCTTTTCAACATTAATAATAATAAATGTTTCTTGAGCACCAAATCAGCATATTAGAATGATTTCCGAAAGATCATGTGACACTAGAGTAATGGCTGCTGAAAATTCGCCATCACAGGAATAAATCGCATTTTTAAATATATCCAAACAAAAATGTTTATTTTTAATTGTATTAATATTTCACAATATTACTGTTTTTACTGTATTTTTGATCAAATAAATGCAGCCAGTAAGCATAAGAGACTACTTAAAAAAAAAACATTTTAAAAAATCTTACTGACTCCAAATTTTGAATGCTAGTGTACACACTACTTTTTAATAACAACCTGTTCAAATTGATAAAGTCCCTCTGAATGAGCTAATAAATTCACTCACCCTCTATCTAGATGTATACAGAGGGCACAACCAACTTACTAAATAAAGATAAGAGAAGTCAAAGCATTGGCATGGCATCATTTATCTTTAACCATATGCATTAACATGTTTAATAAATCAATAACAAAAATCACTGATGAATTTTCCTTAAGATGTTGTGCCTTGGGATTACTGTAATCAGCATGGGTTCTGAACTCCCTGGATGTTTCCTCTACATAAAGTCATTCACAAGGGCAACGATTAACATAGACAACACTGCATGAATTACAAATGACAACACTTTTTTATTGCACATATATTTTTTTTAGTTACAAGGTGTGAGAAATGTTTAAACATTTTTTTCATCAGTTCTGATTAGACAAATCCCAAGGAAAGTTAGTGAAACTTAACTGCAGGGGCCTTTCACTTTCACTCCACTTGCCTGTTTTCTTTATGTTCCCGACTAAAGTGTTTATGTTATCTCTCATAGAAACATATGAATCAGCAAATGAGGAACAAAAAAACCTGGAGTGGAGTAATTTCAGAACACTTGGCTGGAATATATTCTATTTCCGTCTATGTGTTGCTTAGGGCCACACAAAGACTGATGGTTTGGCTTGTTTTAGACATTTTTTTGTGTACATTGTACAAACTAACTGGCCAATTTGTCTGAAAGTTTTTCATCTGAAGAAATGACTGAACTTCTTGCCTATAGAACTGCTGTGTAAACAAGCAAAACTACTGATATTCAGTGATGTGATTTTGCTTCACGTCGGACTGATAACAGTGCAATCTTTTAAAAACAGGACCTGACTGGCAGACAAATTCCTATTCCTTTTTTTAGGAATACCATGACATTTTTGGTGGTACCTCAGGCTGCATGCACCACTTGCACAAACGCGGGCCGGCTGTTTTTATGTAGAGAGAAGCACAGACATTATATTGATGTGTAAAACTTAACAAAAGTCTTGTTTTTTCTCCTCCTTTGTGTTTTCATACTTCATCATGATGATAGAAGATTTCAGACTGTTGTGAAACCTGCCTGAGAATTGATTTACAGAAGAGTCGATTCTTGCGAGGTCCCTCATCCTCCCCACCCTCTCTTTATCTCTCTCTCTCTCTCTCTCTCTCTCTCTTTCTCTTTCTTTTCTCCTGTCGCCGTTCTCTCTTGCTTTTTTCTTTCATTGGATTTCTCACTGCTGTTCTTCCAGTACCGCATGACAGGTGTCGACGGGTTTTCTGCTCTAACTAAAACCTGCTTGTGGATGTAATCAATAATCATACCTCTACTTCATTCCTCATGTTCAACTTTGTTATAGACGTACAATAAAAACAATAAATCAAAATGGAGAAACTTAATCGGTTCTGTGCAATTGTGCGAAAACAAATGGCTACACAACAAACTTTTTGTATGTTTTTACCAAGAGATAAAGATTTATATAAATATAGATGATAGATAAAGGAAAAACCTTGTTTAGATAGATAGATAGATAGATAGATAGATAGATAGATAGATAGATAGATAGATAGATAGATAGATAGATAGATAGATAGATAGATAGATAGATAGATAGATAGATAGATATAATCAAAATATTATCAATACATTTATTTAAATATTTTAAAATAAACAGATAGAAAATAAATTATATATATATATATATATATATATACACACACACATAATAAATCGCTCATAAGTCACAAACAGCAGCTAAATGAAATCAACATACACTTAGCCATTAACATATTTTATTGAACAAATGTTTAAACAATTTAAGTCAGTTCAAAGAGCATAAATATCTTTAAATTGTGTTTTTATTTTCTCCAAAGGATGTCACAATTGCCACTTATTTACATTAATAAGAAACAGATTTGCCAAGAGATAGCGATCTGCCAGCTACTATGAAATGTGCCACTATTCATGTAAGCAGTAGGTTAATGTGAAATCAAATATTGCAGCGCATGGGCAACTGGCTGTCAGGAAGTCACTGTGAAAGTAATTGATGGTTATTGTTTTTTGACATTAATCAAATCGGCAGATTTGAAAATTCAGCCAGCCGTCTGTGTTTTTACGAGCTGACTTCAGAGTGCACAGGGAAGGCATCGGCGGGGGTTTACATGATTTAGAGCACATAAGGTTGAACAATACTAATTTGCCATCATATCTAATCAAAGGTGATTTTGGAAGCTGATGAATCTGTGTGTACACTGTTTTATGGGGACCTTTTGTCTTTATTTGTCTTTTTTTTGGAGCGACACACTGACCTTGCCAACATATGACTCATGCTATTAACGCTGTCCAACTAGTCTAATGTTTGTTTCAATTTCATGCATCCATTGTTGCGAGTGTAGTTTTTATTTGCCTGCTCTCCATCGTAACAGAATGTTTATGTTTCTCTGAACAAGGTATGTTCAATCACGTTTGTCCTTGCTGGGTCAGAACAAATGTATGATAGTGAAGTAGAGCAGAGATGAAAGCTGCATGCCAGAGCTCTTTGGCAACAGATGGATGAAAAACATGAAACAGCCGTGACACAAAATGAAAAAAAGTGTTTCTTTACAAACAGACATAGACAAAGAGAATTCAATTCAACCTTTGTTATCATAGTGTTCTTTTATATCTAGACTCTGAAAAAACCTCCAACACTGAGGTTCATTTGTTCGTCATCAGCTGAAGCAGCATTGTCGGTCTGTCTTCACAGGAGGGAAAAAAGATTATAGTTTTGATTCCTCAGTCTATAATTGATCTGTGTATTCAATAAACAGAGAGGTTTATTACTATCCATAAAATGAGTTTTTCACCATCTTCAATAAACAAACCAATAAGACTGCTTGGAAATATGATACACTGTTATTGTACAGCGCACATTCATGTCCTCATTTCTTTCTTTCTGTACTTTGGCATTCTGTTCTCTGAGAGTGGCTGCTAGCTGCTTCTTTTCTCATTTCTTTGTATATTTTTGATGAAGGATCTTGTAAGTTTCCTATGAATTGAATAATATTAGAAAACGTACAGTCAATCTGTTATTATCGCAAAATCAACCCAGACAGGGCGATCAGGATATATATTTATCTCTGAACTCAAGGGGTTTATTTGATCTTCCTGGATATTATCTCACTTAATATGGCTACTTATCAAAACAAAATATTTATATACACTGAAATTATTATAAACATTTATTTTTTATTGAATTGAAAAATAAAAAAATCCCAATTTTCTCTCTTTTCTATATTCGTTCATAAATTATATTACTTTGTAAATGTCATATTTGGCAGTTGGCATTATTACTAATAACAATGGCATATGAGAAGTTTATTACCACAGAAAAAAAGCAAAATATGCCTTTTTTGAAGCTGCTGTATATAAACAACTGATAGCTAAAGCTTAGGCGTTCATTATTTTCTCTCAATTTAATTAGTTTTAGCACCCCCTCTGAACGGTTAAGCCCCCCCTTAGCACCCCCAACAAAAAAATCCTGGAGCCGCCACTGCCCATGAAGCACTGCAAATGACAATTGAGTTAAAAATGATAGATAAATATAAGACTATGTTGTCTAAAGTTGTTAATTACATCTATAGAAACAATATATTTACATGTTTAGCGCAATGTTTGTGTTTAAGTATTTTGAGAGTGTAGGGAGAAGGCTCTTTTGATGTGATTTTCTCACCACAGCTCTCTGATTGGTGGAATGTTCCATGCAGCATCATGGGTAATGTAGTTTTCGACTACTGTTAAACAATTTTTACTTTTTTTAAGTAAGTTGAAACTATGTGAACAGATGACTTCAACAATTCATCAATCAACAATCTTCGCAACACATCTTTAAATCTGTATAACAAAAAAATCTAATTCCCTATGCAGAAAATAAATGAAGTTTTTACTTCCAAAACCCGACTGTTGCACTCTATTAGAAAATATCCGACCACTGGAGGGCATAATGACTGATCAGAATTAAGCATTACAAAAAACAAACTCATTTAACAAACAGTGAGACCATTGTAAATCTGCGAGAGGTTAAAAAGACAACATTATGGCCTTTGTCTTTTTGTTAATCTAAAACAACATTATCAAAAATCTGCTGATCCATTTTTCATTACAGCACAAACAATTTCAAAGAACTTGGCCTCTTTCTTAACTGGAGCATCATAATGCCTGCAGTGGTTTAATTACTTTCTTATTGCTGCAACACATAGAGCTAATGAATCCGAGCAGTTTAATTTTCATCATTTTACAACGTTCTACAAATATTAAATGCTAAATTGGTGAGGGATACGTAATGAGGACTACTCCATATTCCGTGACTGCTCTCTGCAGTACAATGTACTATCTGCATACTTAATCTTCTTGATATTAAACATAATAAGGGAAACAACAGAACCCCAGAAAGTTATTAAGAAGATATATGCATGTACTTATTTGTTGATCATCTCCCATCCTCGCCCTTGAGGTTTGATTTTTTTTTACCATATTGTTAATCAGACATCAATAAAATGTATACCAGCCTACACAAATACAGCCTCCTGGTAGTTATACTTTCATGGGATTACAAAGTCAAACAAGAATATCTGTCATGTACGCAGTCTAGCATTAATATAATTCTCGCCATATTCTTGAATCTTCAGGGAACGGCTTTAAAGAAAATGAAGGGCGAGCAAATCAAACACATCTAGGAATCGATGCCAATAACAACAGTAGGAAATTAACTTCATTTCTTGATATTACAAAAACTTTGCCCACATGAATGCATTGCTCCATACTCACAAAAATGCATGCATTTTTGCATCTATTTTAAGACTTCACCGATGGCCTTGCATCTTGCTAATGAATTGTGTTCATGCAACTAGAGGTCACACATTTTAGAAGCAATTGCAAACCACACATAAGGTGTTGACAATGATGGTTTTCGAAGCGTGCAAAATTCCCACTTACAGCTTCCCAACTTAGCCGATGTGTTTTATAGTACTTTCTCCACAGCAACAGCAAAACTCCTTTCTATAATGAGAACAGAGATGTAATTTGACATAAACAATTGTGCTCACACAGCTCCGTCAAAGCACTATTTCAACTGAATGCCAAAACAATGAAGTGTTTAAGTGCAGTGACCAAGCATGTACTTCTATTGCGATCATGAACCGGCTTTTATCTCCTCCTCGGTAAATCCCTGCCTACGGGGTCTGAAGGATTTGGCTTCTGCCTCTTCTGTAATGAGCTCTGTGTCTGTACATACAAAACAGCCCTTTTGCTCAATACTGGAGCTGCGGCTCCCGCTCTTTTCACCCTCTCTCAGAACCTCATTTTGAGCTCACAGTTTGATCTGATTCAAATGAATGCTTATTTAAAAGTGAGTATTTTGGAGAACGCTTTGTCTAATACCTCATGAATGCTCTGACGTCCCGCGGTGCAATACAACATTGGCCATTGTCAAGCATTAATTAACAGTGATGACTCACAGCCCACATTATGATGTAAAAAAGTAATACAATATAAATGTGTCATTAAATAGTTAAAGCCCTGTTTCTCTAAGCTGCAGTTATGGTGTAAATCTCTTCCTACTAAGCGACCGCCAGCTTTAAGGATAATTTTTTATTATAATCATGGTATATTAATTTACATTATACATAATTAAATACGCAATTGAAGTCGGGTTATGTCTGGTTTTTACTTTACCACCTGTTTGATGTTATGTACAACTGCAAATGAAATCACAATAATGTCCTAGATTTGGCTCAACTCGTTTTTGAAGAACTAAGGTAATCAAGTGCTTTCGTCTTTGAAAAGATGCATACAGATCCTTTATTTGTCAAAATCTAATTAATTTTCTTTTTAAAGCCCATAGGCATCAGTAATGTCTGGAACATGGATTTAGAGTGTGCCACAATCCTCAAAAACAACATAAGAAGACCTTTTATTTATTAGTTATGCTATGATTCTGCAAAATGAGCTATTACCGCTTGTGATAAATGGGACATATAATTCACCATTGAAGTATTACAGCTGAATCAAAACTATTAAACTAATTAAACACTCCAAGACTGTTATTACATGCTGAGCTTAATTAAAGTCTTTTAATTATTTTAAATGCACAAAAGCTCAGACAGTGAGGAGACAAATATGGAAGTTGCAAGATTGCAGTGATGAGAGGAATGCTCTAGTTTTGCCATAAACACAGAAAAATGCTTCCTGTTTGTTCTCATTCCCTGGAGGAAGAGATACTAAGATTGTGCTTTAAATACAGTGATCCTACTTTGTCACGGAATATCAGTGTCGATGCAAAATGCAGAGAAAAGGTATTATTCCAGTTTTATTTGCTCCATTTTAAGGTATGCTCATGAATTACTCATGGCATAAATGCATAGATCAAACTGAAACAAATTCAATATAATGCTCTCAGAACTGTGGCTGGCAAGGCTCTCTCAAAGTTATAAACAAACATTCTTCAAGTAACATTAACAGAATGTTCATTTAAATTTATCTGGTCTTTAACGGGGTCATCGGATGCAAAATTCACTTTACAAGTTGTTTGAACATATATGTGTTGGAAGTGTG
Organism: Ptychobarbus kaznakovi; assembly: GCA_027422405.1. Taxonomy (NCBI): domain Eukaryota; kingdom Metazoa; phylum Chordata; class Actinopteri; order Cypriniformes; family Cyprinidae; genus Ptychobarbus; species Ptychobarbus kaznakovi. Next base: position 8,218,737 of record CM049805.1, on the reverse strand, counting down.
TGCACACATCCATCCTATAATGATAAAAATCCACCCAGTGTTTTTTTTAAATCCCTATGTAAAAATCCCCTTTCTCAAATCAGGCTGTTCTGAGAGCCCTGTCAGAATGACGTAGTTCTGTACAGCCCGCCATGAGAGAGCTGAGAGCTGTCCGCATCCAGTGCAGGGGAGGACAAGATGTCTCTGATTAAGCGATTGATGTGTTCTGTTGTTGGATGTACACTCTTAAAAATAAAGGTACTTCACGATGCCATAGAAGAACCTTTTTGTCTAAATGGTTCCATAAAGAACCTTTAACATCTGAAGAACCTTTCTGTTTCACAAAAGGTTATTTGTGGTGAAAGAAGGTTCTTCAGATTATAAAAAGGTAAGAAAGAGATGGTTCTTTAAAGAACCTTTGACTGAATGGTTCCTTGTGGAACCAAAAATGGTTTTCTATGGCATCGCTTGAAGAACCTTTTGAAGCACCTTTATTTTTAAGAGTGTAATAATGAATATAGCAGTCATAATTTACTCCTGACATCTAAGCCGCTGAAGACGCTGAAGATTAATGTTACTTTTGCGTCGAAGGGAATGTGCCGATCCCCGATCTAAATAAATGCATCTATGTTCACGCGAATCCTTCGTGATCCAGCTTTATCTACAGAAGAAGTGAGTATAAGGGTTTTTATGAATCTTTGCAAATCACCTTTCCTAACAATTTGCTAGTTAGCCAGTTTTGCAGCTGAAGTGTAGTATGCTCCATAGATATATACCTAGATTCCTCATTATGAACTGTTTCTATGGGCCACGATATGTAAGCCATTCGCCATTTTTGGAACGTCTGCAAATCTTTGAGCGCATTGATTATGTGAGTCTACAACAGCAAGTTACTCTTGTATATCTTTGAATATTCATTGATTATTATGGTGAGTGCGAGATGGCTTATGCGTCACCGTATCTGGAGCGGTCGAATAGGGAATCTACACATATCTATGGTCTGCTCGTCACTCCACGGAAGAGAGGGGCGGAGTCAGCAGAGCTCACTAGCATTTAAAGCGACATGGACTAAAAAAACGGCGTGCTGAAAACAGAGCTGATTTTGACAGGGTAAAGGAGGTGTTTTTTACACTACCTCTGATAAATTTTAGCCAAAGTATGTTATAGAATTTTTATTCAGACCTTAAAGAATCATATCAAATGGGCATCCGATGACCCCTTAATAAGATATCTGCACAAACAATTATTTACTGAAATGCTTTAGTTGAACGTAGTAAATGTTACTACTTAATGTTACCACTTAAACATTGAAAAGAGAACATTGAAAAATAACATTACCATAATGTTTGCAAAATTCTAAAATGGAATATCACCTTGAAGTTTGCATAACCAAGAAAAATTATATTAATACCTTTAACAAATTAACTTTAGAGAACATTCAGAAATAAAATTTACCTAAATGGGAAAATGTTCTTAGATCATACTTTTTGTCAGCCAGGCATGAGGAACTTAACGCTTAGGTTAAGCCTTGCACTTAACGCCAAGATGATAATGACGATGGATAACGTTAATGAGAACATATTGATTGAACAGGCTATAGGTGAGTGATGTTTTCCACTAACAAATGGCTAGTTAGCATTATTTATGGTCACAATCAATTTAGAGTTAGAGGCATTTCTTTGTTTTGGTATCGTACACCGTAGCTGTGAGTGTGTTTGAAAGATCAGGGTTGGAGTAGGATTACTGTCAAGCGATGTCCCTGGAGTCGAGTCTATACAGAAGCTGCACAGCTGTACACACACAGAAATGCACTCCACCCCATACAGCAAGAGATAGCTGGCTGGATGACAACAATGTATCCTATGCAAAGATTGCTTATTTTTTAGCCCATCCTAAAAATATCTGGCAGTTTAACTGTAAACCTATAGTTAAATATATTTTTAACATATTGTGTGCGGTTGAGCTGGTAATAGGCAGCGAGTTGGTTTGTACATTTCTGGGTTTATCTATTTAATGTTCTGATACTAGGTTTTTATGGGAAATGTTTTATGTTATACATACAGTTCCAAAGTGATTCATAAATGGTTTGTAGAATTTATGGCAGATTTGTTTGTTATCGTTCTGCACATGCTGCAGCCATGAGGAGCTTAAAGCTCCACAAATCTTGCCTGCAAAAAATAAAGAATAAATAAAAGTACTTAAGAGAGAGCTGGTGATAGTGAATATGGGAAGGAAAACGCTGATGTAGAAAGTGCATGAACGAGGCTTACTTTCAGCCTACCATTAGCATGCATTAACATCTTTTAACAGGTTTTTTCTACTTTGGCCAGATTTGGCCACCCACATGTTGGCCTCGAACATGAACTGGCTATTTCCAACATCATCACTTGTTTTAAACATGAATAAGTTTTGGAACCAAGAACCGTCTCATTACAAAAAACACAGCAAATTTAACCATTTTCATGTTGCTTGGTTCCCGTATGTGCGTTGTTTCACAGATGCAGATGAACACCATACTAAAATGTTCTTGAAGTGTTCAGTGAATTACTAATTTCACAAAACATACAGGTTATTGTTGGTGAATCAAAAACATAAAGCGTGACTGTGAAGTCTGATTCCCGAGCTAATGTGACTCTTTTGAGCGGGTTCTTATTAGTGAATGAAACGCATGCAATGCAACTAGAGCATCCCAATTCAGTACGAATGACTCTTAGGAGATGGTTCTTTTTAGCGAATCACAAACATTTATTAGTTGGAGCAGTTCCTCAATTAATGCAACTCACTCACTAAATCGACTCAGTTTCTGAACCTTGGTACATGAAGTAAAAAATTAAACCATTTTAAATCATGTAATATTGTTTTCTGTAATTAAAACAAAGATTAAATAAAACAAAATATAAATATTAACTAAATAAAAAAACGTAAAGGGGTCATCGGATGCAAAATTCACTTTTATATAATGTTTGATGCGTGAAATTTTGCTGATGTTTTTGTGGTTTACAGGTTGCATTGGTGATTCACACCAGAGGGGCATTTTTGTAGGACTGCTTTCTGCAGACCAGTCAAGTTCTTCCACACTGACTGAATCATATTTCTCTTTGATCCTTGCCTTATACACAGAGACACTGTCATGTTAGAATAGAAAAGGCTCCTGTCCAAACTGTTGCTATAAAATTAGAAGTACACAATTCCCTAGAATATCATTATATGCTTAAACATTAAGATTTGTACTCATGGAAATTACTAAAGTAGTCAAACCTTTCATTAGAAGGGGGTGACCCAATACTTTTGGCAATATAGTGGATGTTGGCAGTGTGTGTACACAACCACCCTATAATGATAAAATTCCACCCAGTGTTTTTTTTTTTTTTACATCCCCATAAATCATGACCTCTTTCTCAGATCAACCCGTTCACAGATTCTTGGCAGTGTGATGTACTTTTGGCATGACCCACCCATGATTGTTTGATGTATACAGTGCCGTTTTAGCACAGACCCACCCTGAGTGAGCGGTGTCATCATTCTGCCATTGTTTCAATGCCGGAGCAGGTGTTGACAAGAATGGCTACTAAGCAATTGAGGTATTTTGTTGTTGGATGTAATAATGAACATAGCAGTCATCATTTATTCCCAATATCTGAGCCGCTGAAGACACAGTGGATTACGTTTGTTTTTGAAGGGAATCGCCCCCGATCTACCTAAATGCATCTATGTTCGCGTGAATCATTCGCGATCCAGCTTCACCTCCAAAAGTAGTGAGTATACGAATCTTTGCAAAGTAATGTGCTGGTTAGCCAGTTCCATCCACAGAAGAAGGTGCTAAAGTAACATTTTCTCAGAGAGTTCGTAGCATTGCGGCGTGAGCAGAGTTCATTAGCATTTAAAGGGCCCTGCACCGAAACGGGTGGCTGTGTTTTTGACAAGGTAAAAAGCGTGTTGTTTTAACACTAAAGTATGACTTTTCTTTAAGACCCTAAAGAATTATACCAACTAATGTAAAATGCGCATCTAATGTCCCCTTTAAAAAAATTTAAGTTGGCAACTAACTGAAATAAGTTCAAATTAAAGTACTAAAATTACTGAAACAAAAACTGAAATAAAAATATATCTTTATAGAAAAAAAAAATTGATAAAGCACAAACCAAAATACTAACACTTAAACTAACCACAACAATAACATTTTAAATATAAATATAAATACTATATTATTTAATAAATACTACTAAAATAACACTGGTGCCAATATTTGATACTGTGTTACAGTATGTTGTACTTAATGTAAGGCTTAAGTTTATTTTATAAAACATTACAGTAAATATATGATAAATGATTATTACATAAATATATATGATAAATGTATTTTGTTCTTTATTGTTTTACATACATTACTGATCCTAGATTTGGCAACAAAGTTACATATCTGTAATTCCAAATATTTATTACTCTTAATCAATCAATGTTAATGGGATTATGAAGGAATCACAATTTTTCAGAATCAAAGACCAACATTTCTTAATTATTCCTATCCCAAACATGAGAGACATGTTATTCCGCTGTCAAATAAGAAGCTACACGCATGACAGATTCGTGGCTGCATGCATGATGAAAAATAAGTGGAGGAGTCAGGAAAGCACACAGCTTTTATGTTGCATTTGTTTTCTTTGCATCTCAAGGTTGCACTATTATTCCTGCACAAACACTGCTTCTCACCGTTCATTTTGGTGAGGGCTTCTTCAATAACTACTCCTTGGAGCAATTCCATGTCATCAAAGAGCACATCATCTGTTATTGTAATGAGTCTTGACTCTAACTCAGCTCTGAATCATTAGTGAATGGATCAACCACTCTCATCAATGTGTTCGAGCCCCAGTGGGAATGTGAGCGTGATGAGGGCCCATCCAGTGCACTGTGATTGATCATTATTTTAATCACTGCAGGCAGACGGTCACGGGGATGACGTCAACCCACCACATCATTACGGAAGAGAAAATAAATAAATGAAATGCAGGTAGGAGGCATTATTTCGAATTAGCGTCTTTGTGGATTCTCGGTCACAGTTAAGGGCTTCCCGCACCGTCCTGTGAGCACCACACTTGACGCTCTGGTCCTCCAGCCTTAAATACAGTCACAGCCAGTGACCCCACACAAAGATGAGTCTGCTCTCTGCTCACTCTGTGCCAAGGTCGTCTGGGTAGTATCTCGGTTTGCTTACAGACACATTTTGTGAAGGATATCGTCCTAGAAATTCAGGCTAGATAAATAGAAAATTTTTTAACACGTAATGGTATAGGCTGCTCATTTAATGGTTTTGTTTCGAATCATTTTAATTATTATTTTTTGCTGCAATAATAATGAGCTTTTCAGCTCTGTCATTGACCTGTGTTTCTGCCACATGAATAGAAGCTCTCAAACTGCTATTTTCCGTGTTTCTCTGTCTTTTATGATGCATGCAAGCACAAACAACACAGCTTGAGTAATCAAGTCAAAGGCTTTGAGATGAACTCTTCAAAAACATACTCCCACTTCTGTGTAGGAAAAAAGGTCACATTCGATCGCGTTTCTGAATGTGTGCAGCCGAGTAAAAGAGAATGTGTTGGAAGTCTAAAAACATTGAAAGCCGGTTCACTTTCTCTGTCTCTGCGGTTGAAGTGGCATTTGCAATATACACCCCACATTCAGAGGGATTTTTTTTTTACAGATTAGGACCTAGATGGCCTTTGTTTTTTCCAAGCCAGTGCAGCAACACTGGTGACAGGATCTAAAGATAGTCCAGGAGCAGATAGCACAGGGGCAATCTAAAAAATCAAGAGGACACTTTAGAGAGATTGTATCAAGAGAAAGCTATTGTTTCTCTCGTATCTGATATTGGAACAGTCTGGATTGCTCACAGGTTCACAGGTTCCCATACATAAAACTCATTTTGCTGATTTGATAAGATGAACTGCATTGACAGCATTCATTCATTATCTATAAAAGGATCTATCTATCTATCTATCTATCTATCTATCTATCTATCTATCTATCTATCTATCTATCTATCTATCTATCTATCTATATCTATCTATATCTATCTATCTATATCTATATCTATCTATCCAACATTGATAATAACAATACATATTTTTCAGAACCAAATCAGAATATTAGAATGATTTTGAATGATTATGTGACACCGGAGAGTCAAGTAATTTTCGTTTTTCAATAAATGTATTGATTTGTTATCACAAATCAGGTTTTTGCTTTGTTATTATGGAGAATAGAATGTAGATTGATGTGAAAAATATATTTATTTATCAAATTTTCAGCTTTTTTAATAAAATATATTTGTGTCCCTTGACCGCAAATTAAGTAATTAGTAGCACGGGTATATTTGTAGCAATAGTCAACAATGCATTGTATTTATCCATCATGTTTCATGAAGACATTTTAGCAAATTTCTTACCGTAAATATATCAAAACTCATTTTTTTTATTAGTAATAAGCATTACTAAGAACTTGTCTCAATATTTAGATTTTTATTTTTGCACCCTCAGATTCCAGATTTCCAATTAGTTCTATCTCAGCCAAATATTGTCATATCCTTATCAGGCCATATACATCATTGGAAAGCTTATTTATTCAGCTTTGACTGGTTTTGTGGTCCAGGGTCACATTTATTTCTGCTTTATTCAGAAAATTTAGCTTTTCATCCAGGGAACAAGTTAAATGTTAAAATACATTAACATTTATTTCTCAGTATTAATTTTTTTAGAGTGTATTTTTGATCAATTAAATGCACCTTTGGTGAGCATAAGAGAACTCCTTCAAAAACATTAAAATATCTTAATTTCTGCAATGTTTTCAACAGTGTATGAGCAATAGATAGATAGATAGATAGATAGATAGATAGATAGATAGATAGATAGATAGATAGATAGATAGATAGATAGATAGATAGATAGATAGATAGATAGATAGATAGATAGATAGATAGATAGATAGATAGATAGATAGATAGATAGATAGATAGATAGATAGATAGATAGATAGATAGATATCTTATTAAATGAAAAAGCTATGTTGCTGTAGGAAATACAAGAATGAGTTGTATGTCTGTTGTTGGAGGCTACTTTGCTTTTCTTTATAATGGATTTATGACTTGTGCTGGTGGATCAACCGAAGGCTTTGGGTTGCCAAGCAACAGCGGTCATGTGATAAATAAACGGCGCTTGCTTCTGTAAAGGATCAGATTATTCTCCCTCAGTGTATTGTCGGAGGGGAAGAATAACTAGGGATGAGCTATGGGGCAGAAGTTGGAAAGATAATGCATTTACGAAAAGTCTTTTAACTTTATGTAAATTGACACAATGTGCAGCTGGGTTCTGGTGGCAATTTAACTGCCTTGCATTACGGTCAATGACCAATTTTAAGATGCAGTAATTAATAACTCAAGTGTCATAAATGAACTGACAGCACTGAGGACTTTACATACCAAGCCAAATGGATTGGCTCAATTATCTGAATAGGGAACAGGGACCACAAAGCAGACAGCTTGAGACGTTAACTGAAAGCCTTGACTCTGTTTCTGAATAATTCCATAGGAATTTCTCTTGAATTATCAATAATTGCACTCCACCAATACGCCTTTGAGAGATCATTACAAAGCGCTGGGCGAAACTTGGGTTTAATATACTAGCTTTATGCACATCTTTTGTTTTTCATCTAATATTCCGTGTCTCGTGCGGCAATATTTTGTACAATTAAGAAGATTAATTATTTTTCACCAACACACAGAGGACTGAATCATTTTCAGTGAAATATTATTAATCATAATTCCAGTCCTGACCCAGCCTCTGAGCTGTGAAATTGTATTTCTACTTTAGCAAACAACAATAATGGATACGAGAAAAAAGAGAGGAGAAAGAGTAAATTGTACAGCATGGTCCAAATCAACGGATAATAATTACAGCACCGCGCAGACATTGTGTCTGCGAGGGCTGTACTCAGCCGAAGTCATTTTCAATTAATCTAGATGAGTGCCATTGTGTGAAGCAACTCATGGAATCCTCTGAACTTCACAATGCTTAATAGCACACTCTCTCTGACACTCGGCTGTGCTGAAACTTTGGAATAGAATTGCATTTATTATGCCAAACGCTATGAGATGTTCACACACATTCTCTCTCTCTCTCTCTCTCTCTCTCTCTCTCTCTCTCTCTCTCTCTCTCTCTCTCTCTCTCTCTCTCTCTCTCTCTCTCTCTCACTAATCTGTCGAAGTGTTGAAATTAAATCGAAAAATATAAATACTGAAATAAGGACTGCAGTCAAACTCGCACAGAAGACCTAAGGGAAATTCTACTGGATTCTAGGGGTTCAACTGTTTCAGTGCAAGAGATGATGCAATCATTGTGGTGGTGGCCATGATGATGAAATAGGCATAAACAATATACCAAACAGACATATCAAGTACAGGCTTGATGGATCTTTCTCTGCATTGCAGCAGGGGGAAAAAAAGTTGTTGTTTTTCCTAGTACCAGGATGTTCCCGTTTGCTCTGACGGCTTCTTTGTTGTTCTAAGTCAGAATGCTTTATTGTACATATTAATGTCATATTTCAGATGCCAGCGATATGATTAAAGACATTTTCTATGCACTCTTGGCTGGATCTAAGAAATGTAATTTAATTTTATTTAATTTTATTTACACTTAAAGCCAAACTCTAATAATTTTACAACACTGTTACATGTAATCTTCATCAAATCTCAAAATGAATATCCATTTTGTACATTATAATATTTTGATGACTAAATTTACTTGTAGCCTTTTTTTATTTATTTAGACAAAACAGTATAGAATTTTAATATTGCCCATTTATCAGATATCAACCATAAGATGAAAAAAAATTATAGGCTTATCAGTACCAGAAATAATTTTAATATTGATACAGCCCTACTTAGAAAGGTATGATGATGAAAACATCTCAAAGGATCTAAGAAAGTAACATCATTAACGGTGGCAAAAATCTAAAAATATATCAGGCTAAATTTAGATATATTTTTTTAATAGCTTGTGTTCTAATTCAGTAGGGAGGTAAAATTTCCCTCAAAAACATCTCTTAGGATTTGACTGGACCTTTCATGTGTTGAGAGAATAAGCATGATACAGGGGAATAACCCAGAGTGCTCAGACCAAACCCAATAAGAGAATAAAAACTGGCCTTCGGCAGGAACATATTGTAGCTGTCCGTCTACCAACGGGCCACAGAGGTGTGTGGCGACAGCACATTAAAGCTCAGGTTGAGGTATAGCTGTTGAGTTAGCGCTGCAAACATCCACAGCTGTTACTCTAGTGAATGGAGGAAGGCTTACAGAGAGCTCATAATGACACTGTGTTACAGGTTCAGCCAAACCTCATTTACTTTTCCCTCTCTCTTTGTGATCAATAAATCCTATTAACGGTTTATTTGAAGCAAACTAAGGAGGTCTATAATGTCTGGAATGAGCTATGTGTTAACATTCCCATTCTTACTAGTGGTTACCTGGCTGGTGATGTAATATGTGAAAATGTATACAATAAATAATGTTAGAAATATGTCAAATTCATCTTAAAAACTTCCAAAAAGGGATCAGGGATGATAAAATATCTACTATTGTTTCATACCTGGACCACAAAACCATAAGTAGCATGGGTATTTTAGCAATTGCCAACAATACATTGTAAGCCTGTGGGTCAAAATTATAAATTTTTATTTTATGCCAAAACTCATTAGGATATTAAGTAAAGATGATGTTCCATGAAGATATTTTGCAAATTTTCTACTGTAAATATATCAAAACTTAATATTTGATTAGTAAACAAATTAGATTTTTTGATTACCTTCATTTGGACAACTTTAAAGGTGATTTTCTCAATATTTGTATTTTATTTTTTTGCACCCTCAGATTCCAGATTTTCAAATAGTTGTATCTTGGCCAAATATTGTCCTAACAAACCATATACCGATGGAAAGCTTATTTATTCAGCTTTCAGATGATGTATAAATCTCAATAAAATACAATCGGCCCTTATGACTGGTTTTGTGGTCCATGGTCACAAATATTTTGAGATTGATATGCTATATATTTGGTCTTTAAATAAATGGCCATCAATGGAAAAATTCTCAGTCACAAAGCAACCAGACATCATTTATTTTCAACCATCAGAGCTCAACATTATGCAAACGAGCAGCGACAGGACACAACAACGTCCAATGGGAAACGCAAGCAATAAGAACACCCACAAAAAACTCAGTGACCTCCAACATTTTAATAGCTGTCAGTGTGAACGCCCCCTTAAGTTCCCGCAAAAACAAACAACTTAGATTAGCATAATATAAAGACTCGTCAGAACATGCTCCTTTGCTTTCTGCCTTCGTTGCAGCATTGTCTGCAAAATTGCTTTGCTGTACTTGTTGGGTTTGCTGAGTTTTTGGCTGCATTTTCTGCATTTCAGTGGTTGCAAGGTAATCTGCAATGACACCGCAGTGATTTAAAGCTTATTTGCAGAAGATTTCGACAGAATTCCTGGCACTGTAAAACATCCATAATTCAGTGAACTCTTCCCTCTTGGTCTCATGGGACACAAAACCTGGCTAGTGGCCTCGTGGAGAGAGAGAAGGACTGAGAGAACAGTTTGCTTTGCGGCAACTGATGCTAGCTGATAGCGTGCAGTGGAGAGTTCAGATATGGCTGCTGAAATGTGCTTTGGAAACGTGCCTCATTAACATCAAAGGTTAATTCCCTTAAAACAACACGCTCTCCCTATGTTGTTTTCAGGGAAATGCAAATTCGCACTCTCTCTATCTCTGCGAAGCCATGAAATCCGTTAACCAGGTGCGGCGCTTTGAAACGCAACCGAACTACAACTATAATCTCTTTTAACAGATTATGTATCCAGCGCATGAACAAATACCGCTGAATGATTCATCTCATCATTTTCATCTACAATGTGCTTGTTCGCAGGACTCCCTTTCATGTTTCCTCATCCTCCAAACTAGATTTCCGTAGGGCTGCCCCACTCCCAATCCATCGATGACTACCGTGAAACCTTCCAAATTCCGTCCCTCAAACTTATTTAAGTTGCGATTAATTTAGGACTTACATAAAGGTTATGTAAAGTGATGAATAATGAATGGTGCATAACACCACACTGTCATTAAAAACTTCATATTTTATTAAGGATGGGGAGAGAAGCTCTGCAGATACAATTCATGTACCTCTCTAATTATCCTTGCAAATGACTTTGGGGACTAGGCCTAAATAAGAGACTGCAGAAGACAGCACCATTGCATATCATACAGCTCCCACTGTCATTTTCCCTTTCATGTGCACTAGCCAAGGTCAGTCCCGCTCACACGTTAGGTTTGGTGTGTGGGTTTCATAACCAGGCCGAAATTATCAGTAGAAAAACTAAATAAAGAGCTGATCACTTCGAGGCTCCTTTCATAATTGATCTGAACGCAAGTTTGAAACCGTCACGTATCATTCATCTGGATTCCCAGAATCCTCCAAGCTGAAATCAAAGAGCTTGTGCTTAGTCACAGCCCATTTTTCCCCCTTGCTGGGTAAGGAGCTTTCTCTGCGAGCGAAGCACTTCAAAAAGAATTTGAATATCACTGTTATGACATGCGTGCACCTTTCTGAAGCGAAATCGATTTGGCCATCTGAACCCTCATCCTCCTCCTCCGTCTTCAAGAGTCTAGACAAAGTGGAAGCCCGCCGTATTATGACGGGGGCCCGTATTGCAGAAGATGGGCTATTAAACATGTGGGTCGCAAAAGATGAGCCATCATTTTAATGTGACATCTGTGCATCCATTCTATGTCAGGGATGAGCAGGCGCAAATTCCCAGGTAGACAAACGCTTCCGCCTTGGCTCCATTTCAATGACAGCGATGATATCTGAGAGGATAATGGCGAGTGTCAGACTGGGAAATAGACTGGAATAATTGATACTGTGAGGGTGTTATTCCAGCAGTCGGAGTTAAGAGACGATTGGCAGCGAGCCTAAGAGCGAAGAAGACTCCCTGAAGCCGCTGGGCTCTCTGAAACTAACCGTTCTGGAATTGAGACTAGTGATGATGTGAACAATAACCTACCCTCCTCTGAGGAAATGAAAAAAGACTCATAATGGAAGCCGCTAAACTCTGCCTGCATAGATATACCCATTCATTACAACTGAGGAAATCATTAAGCTTTTATTGGAGCATTATGGGACAAGCATGTGAACATTATTTTTATTTTTTGCCCCGGTAGAAAATTTCCTTTCACTATGGTACTAATGAGTGGATGGTGAATCTTCTCACTCTCATTATGAAGTCTGCAGGCTCATCCCTTGACACCAACAACCTGCCATCAACATTCAAAAGGCTTCGAGAAAACTACATTAGCGTATCACTCCTGCTCACTCCACTGAATTTCAGCTAGACTTGCAGGAAATAAACTGCATGAGCAGATCCACTGGCATTAAACTGGATATTTAGAGAATTGATGTTTTAATCCATAATTCCGGTATGGTATGCAATTCACTTAAAAATAAGTAATCCTTGATATTTCAAGGTTGGATTTTTTTTTATAATCAATTACAAAAGGAAGATCAGTCTTAGAGTCGTCATGAAACGGAAGTTGCAATTATCTTTTCTTCCCTATTGTGACGTATATCAGAGTCAAACTTCTTCTCAAATGAAAGAATCATGGGACTTGATTTTGTCCATTGGAACTGGTTAGATTATTAGGTTGTTGTTGTTTGCTGGCCTCTTATGTGAGTGACAGGTTGCTGGAGGGGGGGGGGGGGTATTATTGTCCCACCCGTGCCAGTGAACACGTCAGCAGAGAAGAGATGTCTTGTTGAAAAAATAATAATGTACATGGATAAATAATTTATAATAAACACTGCAATACTCTGATACTCTGTTAAAATAGGAATTATCAATTTTGAATTCATGATGACTTTAAACATCATCAAAACTATTGTTAATGCAGACTGAGAAACACAACCCACAAATAGCAAAAAAAAAAAAAAATTGGTCAGAAATCAGGCACAACCAAAGCCTTCTATTTTCTTTCAAAGGATAGTTCATCCAAAAATGACGATTCTGTCATTATTTACTTGCTCTCATGTCAAATACAAAAAGGTATTTTGAAGAACACTGGGGAATAAACACTGAATCCCATTTACTTTCATTGCATGAAGCAAAAAACACGGAGACATTTTTTTAAATATCTTCTCTTGTGTTTTGCAAAAGAAAATATGTCATATGAGGCTTGAAACAACATGAAGGTGAGTACATTTTTATTTTTGGATGATCTGTCCCTTCAAAGATGCACTACGGAAGTTTGGCCTCTCTATCACCATCAAGGTTGAAACATTAAATTCCCAGTTTGGGGTCTTTTGATAGAAGACTCGTTTGCTCACCAAAGCTGCATTTATTTATTTATTTATTTATTTTTAAATACAGTAAAATCTGTAATTTTTGAATTGTTATTACAACTATAACTGTTGTCTGTTTCAAATGTTAATTTATTTTTGTGATGGTAAAGCTGAATTTTCAGCAGTCTTCAATGTTACATGACCCTTCAGAAATCATTCTAATATCTGAATTGGTGCTCAATAAATATTTATTCTTATTATTAATAATGGTAAAATTTTTTTGGACAAGTGATATTTGGTGATATTTTTTCAGGATTCTTTGATGTAAAATAGAAATCTACTGTCACTTTTGTGAGTTGTTTTACGATGAATCTGATGGTTTAGAGTTATAGCTCTGCCTTTGATCACAATATCAGAGTGTATATGTCACACTACACACCAAAGCCAGATAAAAGAAAGTGCTACAAAGCCCATGTCCAAAAATTGTGTTGTCTGACCAAGTAAGTAGCTTCAGTGCAGTATGTGACTGTGCATTTAAAGCTGAAGTGTGTCATTTCAGTAACACTTATCAAAACCAACTGGAACTGCAAAAATAATGATTATTTCAAAAATCTATCTAGCTCTACTTCTATCCAAAAAAAGTAGGAAGTCTCATCCCAAATAGGTTGAAACACATTGCCTCATCAACATTTCAGATTTAAGCAAAAAACTTTGCATGACAAAATTTTTGAAGCATCCACTTATGTGTATGTGTTTTATTTTTTTATAATTTACACCTAAATTGTGTCTGTCACGATTTGCATTTTGTCATAAAAATGAATTGCTTTTTTGCATAATGTATCCTCTGGAAATTTTCAAAAAATGTAGGTGTACTCTATATACATAAAAAAATATTAGTCATTGTTTTTAAGAGTTTAAAAGATGGTGATAAGAGAACAAAAATGTTTTTAAAATATCATCTTAACTCAAGACATCAGTATAAAAATAAACATGCCCACACACTTCTCAATATTTCATTAATGTTAGCTAGATGTTAAACCTCTGCAGATAGTTGTGAAATAAGCACACATACAATGAAAATAGATCTCAAATGTCTAAAAACTGACAGTGCTATGCTCTCCTGTTCCTGCAGTTATATTAAGACCACTGACTAATGATCTGTCTTTTATCTCAGCCATGCAAAATATATCTTCTCTTGCCTTTTCCTTCGCACATCCTCTCTTTTCCATTTCGTTCTCTCATGCATCTGTCGACCGAAGCAAATGTTCGTCGAGGATTTGGTTTTGAGATTTCGTTTCAGAGCACCATTTACACAAGCCACAAGCTCCAAATGAGTTGCAACACGCTGCAAAAACAAAATATCTAGACAAATCTACCCCAGCATGTCAGAAAAAGTCACAGCTTTCCTTATCCCTCTTTTTTGGTGAGCATGCTTTTTTGCAAGCCTTTGAAGAGAATGTTAATGATCACGGAAACCTGTACCAAATAGCTCAGCGATGAATTTCTTTTCCTTTGATCAAAATTGGAAGAGCCCGACACTGAGTAAACCCGGCTGGAGTCCCAGTCGGTATGATCTATATTTCATTGTCTCAGTAACATCTGTAATTAATCACTCTTCTCCAAATGAATGCAGTCTGTCCCCTCTTCTATTTTTTATCTAATGGGGTCAGCACTCTCATTTAAATGATGGAAAATGGAGGGGAAAGAAAAGAATGCGTGGATTTGTCTCTCAACAGATATTTTGATTGGTTTGAGATCGACTGAAAAATAAATTCATATTCTTAAGGTGAAAGGGCAAAAGACTAATTATGCTCTCTTTGTAATTATATTGTTGCATCGAATATAAAACATTAAACCCTCATTATTAGTATTTCTTATCATGCAGAAACACTGCATAGCTTCAGGTTGCTTATACAAACATTAAGATAGCAAAACTATTTCTGTCATTCTGTCAAAACAATTAAGAAAAGGTTGCACTTATACTGTACATTTCGCTAGTTGTGGTCTTATCTAGCTCGGTGGAATCTTGTAACTAGTGCTCTATAATGAAATTCAATTCCATCATTATTGCGGTATGTTATTTTATAACACGGCTTTCTGGAATAGTTGATTCTTATTGGTTAATCATGCTGCTAGCGTACAGATATTTCCTAATAGACTGCAACAGTGCCTGTCCGCCTTTTCAGTGGTCTTGGTTCTAAAGTATTTTTCCTATTCATTTTCCCCTTAGGGATTAAAAAAGTCTTTGCTTTAGAGTTATAAGCCATGAACCAAATCAACCAGCTACTAGATTAATTACAACATTACAAACTTTAATTTGAAGCAAAAAAGTATTTGAAAATCAGAGAAAAAAGATAAAGGTTAAAAACCGTGTACTTAAAGGCTTTACTGAGGGAAAGAACTACAAACCCTCAAAGCACTGTGAATAACAATTAATTAGAAAACATTGGTGAATGTTGGTGAATATGGTGAACATTGGTGAATATGACAATATATAGTTACAAATATAAAAGTTTATATATTCGTAGTTTGAGAGTATTGGGAGCATGGGAGACTATTACATCACTCACGGTGCTTCATGGGAGTGGACAGGCACTAAAGTGTTCTTTTAGTGCAATTTGCTTGTCAGAATTATCTGATTATGGAGATTTCTCTGTTGAATCATGGGTAATGTCAGCCCGATCTCACAGCAATTCATACATATTATACGAGGTGGCTAAGTCATACTAATTCATACGACCTCACTCATACAAATTAATACGATTTTTGCTAAAGCGTATGTATTTTACGAGGTGCCAATTCGTATGAATTTGTACGAATGACCTACACCTAACCCCGCCCCTAAACCTACCCATCACTGGGGTTTAGACAAATCGTACTAAATCGTACAAGTGAGGTCGTACGAATTCTTACGAATTAGCCACCTCGTAAAATATGTACGAATTGCCGTGAGATAGCGTTGGTAATGTAGTTTTCATCAGGAATTCCACAATTATAAAAAAAAAAACGTTGAAATAAAGTGGGTTCAAAAAAGCATATGCCATCAAACATAGCTCAAAATAGATCTGTCTTTAAAGGTGTATTATTGTTTAAAATTAATTAAGTTTTAAAATGTATACTTTTAGAAGCTAGAAGAACTGTTGGAAACTATATTCACCATTGTCCATGGTTATGCTTTATTTGGCAACCTGGTCTCATAAGAATACGTACCTTTGTGCACTTTCTGTGCGACACCGTTTTATGTACCTTAGGTAGTTATTTGTGCAAGTATTTTTTTCTTAGATTCAGTCTAACACAATTCAACATTTCATATACACGTCTTTATTTATTTAGTGATCAGCCGTGATAATGTACAATCAGTCATTATTGCAAAATAAACACCTTCTGGCCGATATAAGATTGATACGCTACCGATTATCCTGTCGTATTTTGTGATAATGACCGACTGACTGTACATAATCTCGAACATAATTTTCTATAATAAAAAAGATTGAGTAGGACATTAAAATGTGTAGATATAGGATAACAAAGAGCTTCCTTTGTCCATTTGAGCTTTTTTCAGCTTTATTTTTTCGCCTGTTTGTCTGTTATTTTTCCATATTTAGTTCCCACCGGCCCAAAGCAGCTCTATCTGACACAGACGTAAATTCCTCTGTGTAAACTTCAGCATTTTTAATATTAGTATTATAAAATCATAACTCCCATTGTGCGTGCACGTCTGTCTCCTACTCCCTTTATATTGTGTAAGCTGAAGAAAGATATTAGGAATGTGTTAGGTGAAAGATACTTCCTGGAAACATGCTGCTGGCAAAAACATAATCAGCAAAATTCTCCATTGAGAATAACAAATAAGCCTAATTAAAAATAAAACGCAGTATAAAAGCATTCCAATGCTATATCTAAACTTCCAAAAAAGCCTGTTTTGTTATATAGGGATTTCCAATAAACCCTTTGGCAGATATCACAGATAAAAATCATTACTTTTGAATGTTTAAATATACAAACTCAAGACAATCAAATAAGCCAATACCACATATAATTTGCTTTGTTTTCCTTTAGCCTCCCCCTTCCACGCTGATCAAGTTTTCTTAATGAAAACATGTAATTACTGAGACAGTGATGGTGCTCTGTTAGATGCCGTGGGTCAGATCAATGCCCTCCCAGCCAAGACAAACACACAATTACACTGACAGATCTCCCATAAATGTCCAAGAACTACAGCAGATGGTGGATGTAAGAGACGGTGCTGCTGGCTGCATCACAGTGTACTAGATTCCCAGATTCATCCTCAAATGCATAAAAACAGCTCCCACTGCAGGAAATAGCACACTGCAAAAGCTGCACAGCACAGCACAAGGCATTACAGAATGCCTTGCCGATGCCTCCTCTCTCCTTTGCACAAAAGAAATTCAGCACCACGGACAGGGAATAACCAGCTCACGCTAACTATATCAGCACTCCGCACTGTATGAAGAAATTGGGTATAAAAAGTCACTCGTCAGACAATAAAACACAACTTTTCTCCTTGCTGGCAGAGTTTAATTCTAGATGAAGAAGGAAAAGTAAAGGAGGAGAAACAAAAGATCTGGTTTGACAGCATCCTACTCTCTTTTCCCAAGACAAAGCTCTCAGCATGGTGTCAGAGCTGCTTCAAACTGAGATTGAACCTGTACAGCATACAAAACACCAGCCTGTTCTTGCACCAGCTGTACATTTAGAGAAGTTTGTGGTGTGAGGTAATATTTTCTTATCATTTCCTATACTAGCAACCACACTTTATCTTTCAGTCAGGGTTTGTGAGCTGATTTGACAGACAGGTGGATGTGAGCCACAGAGAGAGAAGGAATTGGAAAATAGGGATGTCCTGAAATGAAAATTCTGACCAACAACATTAAGCATTTTTTTTTTTTACTTTAACCAATAAATACCAATACTGATATTAAATATATTTACATGCTATACAATTTTGTCTTAATAAATGAAAAAAGAAAATAAAACACTAAAATCATTTTAAATTCTAAAAGTGATTTTAGGCATCATAACATTCTAGTGTACAATATAAAAAAGAATATTAATTTTGTTGTTACATTTAAAAGTGTCATTCATTTTTTTGTCAAAGATTAATTTTATCACTGACATTGACACGCACGTAATATAAAATATAAAAAATATTGTAAATGAAAATGAAATATTATATATTAAATAATAATTTATTATTCACTGAACATTAACATACTGGACAATAACAATACAGTACAGATTTTTATATTTTGCATCCTTATTGAAAGTGCTTCATGTGGAAACAGCTAAACAATTAGATTTTATTCAAATCAAAAATGTTATCAACCTAAATACACTACTAAAACAAAACAAAGATTTGGTGATAATAGTGAGCAAACAGCTCTTAGTTAACAAATAGCTCTTTAGTAACATGTGCTGTTTACCAAGTCAAAAGTATAGTATAATGTAGTACAGTAATCAATAAAACAGGCAGCTGTTTTAAATTCAAATCTTATATCTAAAGACGTCTTGTGGCTTTTTCATTTTAAATGAAATATGTGGTTTCTAAAGAACCGTTCTATTTTCTCTCTGTGTCCCCTATACCTGTTCCTTTCAAGCACATTCTTATTAGTCCTCTTTTCTCTCTAAAACAAGCAACTTCAATATAGTGAAAGGTTAAAGAGCAAACCACATGCAGTAAATTTCACCCAACGCAATACCGCAGCAATATTGGTCAATATAGAAAGGTATCGTCAATATTAGAAAGGCATTTGCTGAGGGTTTATCGTAACAATATCACACCTAATTCTTGTCGAGGTGAAACACATCTATATGCAAGGCAGTGGAAACTTTTTCAGATTTTTCTGCTCGGTGATACATTTTAAGCAAGAACAGCTATGACGACAGCAGAGCACTTGAACCATGTCCAAGCTGTCCAGCATTTCAACTAAGTAAAATGACAACTGCCTGCACTGTGGTGTCCCTGAATTTCCCAAGGGGCAGGGGTTTTGACGGCATGTCTGAGCAGACACATTACAGGCGTGACAGCCAGAGGAAAAGGCCACAGTCTCCGGTAAAAATGTAAATGTCAGAGAGCACCGGCACACACAGTTTGCTGACTAATTGCATCCCATTGTAAATTCTGCAGGTACTTTGTGGCTCATTTACGTGTTGGGAACACATTATCCGCGGTGCGGCACATTACATTTTCGCATTCATCGCCATATGTCGTGTTCAGAATTCATAATAACGGTGTTTTGTTAAATGGCTGTTCTGAGAGCATTTTTCAGAAGTAATTATTAACCTCATAATGATGCCACTTTATGTTAGGAGCCTTCCCATCAAAAAAAGTCACACAATACTATCAAAGAAAGTAACTGCTGGTTAGTTCGATTCCATCAACCATTAAACATAAGCTATCATTTCACATTTGCCCGTTTCTCTCTGTTCATGGTCTCTTGGTTAAATGCCACTTTGTCTTGGCGAGGCACATGAGCACTATGTAGCAGAGCAGATGACTGCCCCTGCGATCGCATTCGCTGCATACAGGATCAGTTGGCCAGGCCGTCTGTGGGATTGGGCGGCAGAGGCGTATAATGAGGGTTACTGGAGTGGCATTGAGAGGATTATCTCTCCTCATACTTTGGACAAAAGCTTTGTGAATTATCACCAAGGAAAGGTGGTTAGGAAGCTGCTCTCTTTGACAAGCAGGTCTGGATGCCAGAAGCAGAAATGCCGTTATAAACATCCAACTGTGTAAATGATGTATGGCCTGTGAGGGATGGAATCTGCCAAGTACAACATTAGCAAAAATAAACAGGGGCAGCGCGATAAGAGCCGATCCTGGTCTCTGACGTTAGCCGACGTGTCCATGGACTTTCAGCTCGTCGACTGGCCAATTTCAAGAGAAGCTGGACCAACAGCAAAACACTTTTGTGAGCAGCTAAAACATTCAGGCGCACACTTTCTTACTTTAGATGCTCCATTACTTTAATGCTTACTGTAGCTCTTTGAAATGGGCTAATGTGATCAGATGGCTCTGAGTGGAGGTTTGTAATTGCATTTCATGCAATCAGAAGAAAAATTATGGAAGAAGATCATGAGAATGAGGAAATCAAAATGACAAATATCAAATCGTGGGATGACGAAACTTCGACACTCATAATTATTCAGCTTCATCACTTTACAGGTTTGGTTTTATTCAAGGCTTTTACAGTATGATGCCAAAGAGTGTATTTTTCTCCCTTATGCGATGCTGCGAAACTAGGTTAAGCCAGCTTATGCATGGTGAATAGGTGTATCTAACTGATGCCCTCCCATGGACACTCAGGGGACTGGAGACTGCAGAGGATGCTATAAGAATGCTGCACATATTCTCTGCTTCCTCTCCTCCAGGTCTGCGGGTGACCTGACAGAGTCTTTCGCAAATTGACTGTGTCAATATCATGCAATCTCTGACAAATTTCACACTGTTATTTACTACACTCTAAAAAATGCTGGGTTGAATATGGACAAACACAGCGATTGGGTTGTTTTCAACCAACAGTTGGGTTAAATGTTTAACCCAACCTTCTGGCCAGTAAAACAACCGCTGGGTCAAAACAACCCAATCGCTGGGTTTGTCCATATTTTGCCTAGCGCTGGGTTGTATTTAACCCAGCATTTTGTAGAGTGTAGTTTCCAGCATATGAGGTCTGGTTTGAAACGCTTTGTTCTTTCGAATCTTGTCTGAAGCATACTATAAGCACATGATAAAGTGCTGTGTGTGTCTGTGTGCATGCTATGTAGAGGCCAAAATATGCATGTTCGCTACTCAAAATGGTACAGTTTGCAGAACTTGGCTTAGTTTAGCACCCTTTATTGAATTCATGTTTTTTTTTCAAGGAAGGCTAAACCAGAGGCATAATCATTATACACTGATTTAACATGATGTTTTACAATAATAATTGCAACACTGAAATCTAAGAATAAATATATGCACAGATCTGTCTTCGCCTTTTTGTGTGATAGATCATGAAAAGGAACGTCTGTAGACATGATCGATAGTTCCCAAGCTTTTACATGTGTTGACCTTACCTTGGTCCATAAAACCATCCAATAAGTCCCAATAAAGACGATCTACTCAATTTGAATATACAGATTCAACAAAGCACTTGACAGTTATACAATAACTGCAGTATCTCTATTGCTGAAGGACAATTTTCAGTTAAATAAAAAATATTTCTGAAGTTTTCAATGCAAACGAGTTAAAAGCCAAGACCACACGCCCTGCATTCATATGTATAATTTGCGTCACATGTTTACCAACATCGCAGTAAATCTGGAAACAGCAGTGGAACCTTTTCCCTCTAATGTAAATCTATGTATTTTAGATAAATAAAACTGTGATACAAAAATACTCATTTACAACATTGCTGGCTGCTCTTATGAAGGCACTTTAAAAAATCTGAACAAGGGATTTCCTCCAGAGCAACTTGAGGGAAAACCGTACCATCATACATCGCGTGAATTCTTTTTCTATCTTACCATTTTCATTTTGGATGTGCAGTCTTATATCTGGCATGTCTTAGAATTGATATGACCTCTCCAGCATATCAATGTAATCCACCTTTGTTTTGAGTCTAGCCCTCAGCTCAGGGTAATCACTTTGGGTTTGATTAGGACATCCTGTCCTTGTCCCTGTTGTGGTTGTGATCATTTGCATTTGTCTGGCATCCTGTTTGGCATGTGGATACTCTGAGGAAGGGTGCATGTGTCTGTCAGGCAGGTTGCTAAACTGGGATGCTGTGCCAAAAAGACTGTCCACTAATCCCACCTTGGGCGTGGGACCTTGGCTATCAATGACAGTCGGGCAGAGTATTCCATTTTCTTGGAAGCTGGCAATGTCACCACAAGGTGCACCAACAGTGACAATGGTGTTAATGGGGGAGCTGGAGATTGCCATGGTCCACTCCTTTTCCTTCTCCACCAGTGTTCTGTAGTGCGATCCGCTCTCTTTTGTCTCTGAGAATGGATGCTTCTGCCCTGACTCCTCCTGTCTGCTTTTGTAAATGGAGTTGCTGCACATGTGCGAGGAGGGAGCACCGATGCTATCGTACACGTGATTGGAAGGAGGAGTCTCTGGTAAGGTGGGTGGCTGCTCTGTGAATATTCCACATTCCATCTGAATGCCGGCTAGGCCCACTTCCCCTTGCTTCCTAAAGGGTAGCTTTTCGCGCTTTTTAAGAGCATATGCGCAAAGAGCCGCAGCTGCAAAGAAGGCAGATACGAACAGAACCAGCAGGCTGAGAATGAGAACGGAGAGGGGTATGGCACCTTTCGGCGGGTGCGGCCCCACCTCGGGATACGTAGTGATAAGCCCGCTATCTGATTCGGCAGGAGACAGCGAGGACTGTCGGAGCTCAGGGCAAATCACTTCAGAATTCAAAGAGCGTAAATCTTTTCCTGAGACCAGCTCGGGGGTCTTACACACCACTTCTCCGACTATGACCACTAAGCTCAGCGTGTCCAGCCACTCTTTGAGAGGGATGATGTCGCAGGAGCAGTCCCAGGGGTTCTGATTCAGGTCGATCTGGACGACAGCATGCAGGTGTTCCAGAACGCCACTGACTGGGAGGCAATGAAAGTAATTGTTCCGCAGGTTCAGGCGTGTCAGCGAGGTACCTGCGAACGCTCCCACGGGCAACGTTCGCAGGAGGTTGTTGTTGAGAAATACTAGCTGCAGGGAGGGCATTAAACTGAAGGCAGCCGGCTGGATTTCTCGTATCTCATTGTACTCAAAATACAAATACTCAAGGCTGTGCAAGCCATGGAACATATCAAGAGTTAACTTCACAATGTTATTACCGTTCAGGTAAAGGCTTCTCAAATTAGGGAGATTAATAAATGCCCCCTCTTGCACGTAAAATATCTGATTGTTTCCTAAGTGCAATAAATCAAGACTTGAAAAATTCCAAAAATCAGACTTGTAAATTCTCTGAATGAGATTTCCACTCAAGTAAAGCTTCTTAGCGTTCAAGGGTCGAGGCATTAACTCGGAAATGTTCCGAAACCCATTTTCCTTACAATTGACTGTTAAGCCAAGGTCATTAATATGCAAGTTACACGTACATCCAATGGGGCAAATGATCGGTATAGGCGGCCTTGTCTGGTATCTGGCTACAGGCGGCTGATTAGGGAACACGCTGCGTGGTGTTGGTGGTGTTTTTGAGGGCCTGGGTCTTTTTGTTGGCTTTGGGGGTCTTTCTCTTTGTTCCACGGAGGAAACAGTGTTTTGATTGGGAGAGACTATAGACGACGGCTTTGTAGGCCTCGCCCTCCCCGTGTAGAATGTTAAGTGGAGAATGCCTAGAATTGACTCAATCTCGGCTTCATTCAATAAGGGACAAAGTTCACTGCGTTTGATCTCTCTGAGGTCCTTTCCGTGGAGGTGGAAAGGATACTCGCATGTGATCTCACCAACAACTGCAGTGTACGGAATCCGCTCCAGCCAGGCTTGAAGCTGGATTATATCGCAGACACAGTTCCAAGGGTTCTCCTCCAACTGGATCTCCATGAGACTGCGGCCAATATATTCCAAAATCCCTTTATAAGCCAATGTTTTTAGTCGGTTGCCTCTCAAGTCAAGGTGTGTGAGAGAGACAGATCTGAAAAGAAACACTGGCAGCATGGGTATTAAATTGTCATTAAGGATGAGCACTCTGAGTTTGTGAAGATTTCGGAACGCCCCACTGTCTATTCTCTTGATAACATTATAGTCGGCCTGAAGGTATTCTACACTTTCCAGTCCGAGAAATGTGTCATTCCGGAACACTTCCAGTTTGTTTTCGTGAAGGTACAACCTCTTCAGGGAGCTCAAACCATTGAAAGCCCCAACATGGATATCCTGCAGGGCATTATTGCCCAGATTAATGGCCACTGCATTGTTCAAGTGCAGAAAACTGTTGAAGTAGAGCTTCCGTAAAGAGTTTTTCTGCAGGTAGAGCTTGAATGGTCTAAGCCATGACTGTGAGACTTGGCTAATATTTGTAAATCCTTTGCTGTCACAATGAACATGAAACAAGCCTTCCTTCACTTCGCAGTAGCAGGGCTCAAAGCAAGGCTCGTCTATTTCTTCTGAATCATCAAGTAGAGGAATAGGAGTCGTCCATCCAAGTGCAATTGTGCTTAGCAGTGTAACCCACAACATGCTTTCACCAAAAGCAGGCAAGTGCATAGCCTCAAGAGCTCCTTCACTGCACTGAAAAAAATACAACAGTTTTAGTGGCGTGAATACAGAGAGGATGATGAACACTGCTCAATACTAATGATGTTGCCTTTTGACAAGTTAGTCGTGATATGACTGTAGAATAGGGGAGGTTATCATCTATACAGTATGACAGAGCAGAATGCAGCTTGGCTGCTCTGACTGCAGTTTTTTCTGCAAACAATATACTCGAAATATAGAGTAAGGCTTCAATAACCAATGTCAGCAAATGCACCAGAGCTTAATATTGACTTAAAAGTATGCCTGCTGCATTTGTTACAGTGATATTGAGAAGAGGCAAAATATGACCTAATCCATTTAAAGGCATCCTGTTTCTCTAGAGGTTTCGCTTTAGTTTCTAAATCAGCTAATGACTCTGGAATATCAATATGACCTCCATGGAAAATATTTCTTTCTCCCCTCCTCCAGGAGCACCTATTAGCTAATGTGCACAGCAGGGCACTTAGAAATGTGATGTTAATAAGACCTAGGTTCTTATTGATTGCTGAAGGAGTATATGTGCATTCAGGTCATTGAAATAATGTAGCTACCTCAGGCCGCCACTAATGCATGCAAAGCATTTTATTGCGAGCAAAATCTTTAGGGTAACAGAAATCATTATTTTGCAGTTGCAGTACTTTGAGGTAAAGTATATGATAAAAAAATATATAATGATATTCACATTTGCCAACAAGACAAGATAAATAACTGTTTAAGACTAAGTTAAACTCAAATCCAGCCATTGCTCTTTCGGCAGAATAGACCTAAAGATCAGATCCAGCTTTGAACAGAGTATGCAATACAGACATATAAGGAAACCATTCAAGCACTGCACGAAAAAGCTGAACTTATGGAAGCTGAACACAATGTTCATTACTATTAGCTAACCAAGAGCGATTCACGCCATTATATTACGCTGTCAGAGACATAATTAACTCATAATGATAATCCAATGTGCTAAAATGCATTCCCCTTTGTCTGCCTTTACCACCGCCCGCGTCCGGATCCATATCAGAGGCATTCACTGAGCAGAAATGTGCGCTACTCACTCAGGTTGCTGCAGTGGAATTAAAAGAGCAGAAGATGGACCACTTTAAATGATGCTGCTTCTTGCCATGTCACCACCACCGTTGAGCCGCTTCTTCTTCTCCTCTCCGCTCTCGTGGTGGAGGCAAATAGGAGAGCCAAAGACGTGACAGGACTGCAATGTCTCAGAAAGGTTTGCTTTAGGATGCAGGTCCGCTCCCCTGACGAGCGCTCAACAGTGAAGACAGCGAAGGCTGCAGTTCAGCACCACAGTGTGAGGACGACTGATCATGAGCGAGATCTTACATTTCGTCTAAAAACTAAACCGATTCAAGTATGCAAGTTGGCTTGGAAATAAATCACAGGATGGTGCTGCCTTGGACTTCGGTTTCCGAGTCAAATATATTTCACCGAGCGCGCGCGCCCGCCCGCTCGCAGCCCTGCTATGAAACGCTCCAAATATGTGAGGATGATGAGAATCATATGAACGCAGCAGCCGACGCGCAGCACACCGTTTCAGGCTCAGCGGGGCTTTTTTTAACGTTACGCTCGCTCTCTTGAGACGCGTTTGTTGGATTTGCGTTGATTTACGAAAGAAAGTAGTTGAGATTGTTTGTACCCGTAATGCGTAACGCGGGTAATTTACTTTGTTGTGTCACAACATTCTCGTATAATTAAATAATACTGTAACTGTTCCCAGAGCGACGAGGCTTCATGGGTTACTTATTCATCATCCTTCACAGTATTAGGGCCCTAACAATTTAATGAAACCTTATTTTGGTTACCATGGAAACATAGTGCCATCTGCTATTGCACAACAATGTGGTGCTTCATACATGGGCATGTTGCTTATTTTGGAACTGAGAATGAACAATGTTGACTTGATGCCCACTTTTGCTGATTACTCATATGGCTGATTAATTATCGTATAAACCACCAGTTAATTAGGCTACTTCATAATGAGTTTGTCATTTGACAGTGATATGCATAGAGAAATAAATGCGATTTCAATCAATCCAATTTCTTATCCAATAATTTAGTTTTATTGTGGAAAACACCACCCCGCATGCTTCATTTTAAGCATAAACTATACTAAATTCCTCACATATATCCAAAGTAATATTCTGAACACACAAGCACAGACTTTACTTTTCCCTTTATTGTGAATTTCCCACAGGTAACAGAGAAGCGTAGCTAAAGCTAGTTAATACTCTGTCTCAGCAGCTCTCTGTCCCTTTGAGCATTAAAGCATTTTCCTGAAGATCCTTTAAAAAATCTTTAATGCCATCACACAGATCAGAGCTACAGATCTGAACATGTTCCAGTGAATTAGCTAGCGACAGCAGCTTCCCTTCTCTTCTAAAGCCTGTTAAAGGTGATTAAAGCGCTGTTTCTCCATCAAATTGCTGCGAGAGTATTTACCAGAGCCCTTTGAAGAGAACAAATCTGGGAAAATACAAACAAACAAATCATTAGGAATTCTGGGGTTGAAATTATGAGGCTTTATATGACTTAATTCGCTATATGTGGTGTTGGACATCCATTAATTCTGCAGCCATCACATAGCGAGGAGGAAGAAATCACTGTGATTGACAAGATAGTAATGGGGTCCAGAAACCCGGCCGTCTCTGAAAACTAATGCCAGATTCTGACCTAAAGCATATTTCAACCGCCTTCAAAGAAACAATTCAATCTCCCTTCATAATAGTATAATAGCATGCCATGCTTTTCACACCCTGATCAATTTAAGCAAGTAATTGTGTGTAATTAATATTATTACAAAAGATTAGCTTTGTTTGAAGAATGATTATATTAAGGATTTACATGATTTTCACCACCTTTGACTAATTAAAAAATCACTTCAAGCACTCTTATTCAATTATAAATCCCCCTCTAATGAAACCAACACAACTAACTGTCTCAATTTGCAACAACTGAAGAGACACAATTAGAGGTGCAATTTTTCAAGAAACAAAAAATCACGAGATGTAATCTGGTGGTCAGGCCATTTGAAGCTCATTTAGCCTGAAGCTGGTCATTAATTACCCCGAAGATGAAGGGCGTCACTGCCACTGAGGTGCTGGAGAGGGAGATATCTGGATCCACAGGTGCTGTTACTATTTAGTTAGGTGCACCCCATGGATAGCACAGAGCAATGACCCTTCTCCTCACACACATGGACCTCCACCAAGGACGGCCGGCCTTGAGCAATAACCAGTGTTAAGCTAATTAAACTACCCTCCCATTTTAATTAGGATATAAATCAGTTGCCATGGGAACCTGTCCTTTGGAGTCCCCACGTAAACTCCTGATGGATTAAGTGCAGTGGATGAAGGGTGCTATTTTAGAAGCCCTTTTATTACATGCAGCAGTCTGCACAGACAGGCACTAACAGATAAATGCTAAAATTATGCATTTGATTTTTTTAGTGCTGCTTTTTTTATTACAATATAAACAGATAATTGTATATGCAAATCATATTTTCCATTACATACTAACATTTACAAAACAATCAGCCTAGCAACAATACAAACACTGCAGTAATGTTCCTGTAATATTAACACATTAATACTAATGTGCTCTGAAAAAAATAGTTACCGGATATGCAGTGTTGCCATGGACGACCGCCAATAGTAGAAAAAATCATCTATATAATATGTTCATGTTCATCTGTTAAAAATCAGCATTAATTTCTAATACAGAATGACACTTATATAGCCATAAAACGTATTTTAATGATCCACTTTACCTGTATTCTTTCTAAATATTGCTTTTTAGAATTTGGATGTTTTTTTTTTATTTTGAAGTTATTTTTGCTTAGATTTGTTTTTTATTTTTTAATAGGCACACTTTTATTATCCTTAACATAAATACATGTTTGCACAAAGGCTTTTTCAGTCTCATTTGTTTGCCTGTTCGAGTGCTTTTCTGGCCTAGCATTTCCTTGTCAAAAGCATCTTGTTAAAAATTGAAACGCACAAGACCTAAACTCAAAATGTTGTAACACAGCATTTCGCAAAACAGGAGTAGTGCTCCAAGGGAAATCACCTCTTATCATGTGAAGCATCATACTTGAGATGCTAAAAGATTACATCAGAGCAGACCCACACTAAATGAAGCAGAAAATATGCCATGACGAGAGCTCCCCCTATTGTTGAGACAGTCTCAGTCACCCCCTGCTAAACAATGCAAGAGTGTTCACGAGCATGTAATACCCACACAGGATTATACAGGGAATCCAATGATTATGATTATCTCCACTTGAGAGCCTTCCAATTGTAAAATATAGAAACAATTAACCAGAATTAAATTACTAAGCACAGATTACCTGTTCTAAACATCAGCAAATAAGAACCTTGCAAGAAAACCATCCATTCCTTTCATCCACAGCAGAACTCATTAAACACATCACATAAGACTCAAGCACGGTCTCATCCACAGCAGCAGCAATGATGTGATATGCGACTGAAAACACAGAGTTAACACTTGATAGTCTTATAATGACAGTTCAGCATACCATTATACTGTTCCACATCTGGTTGTCATGGATGCAGTATTTATCAGTCTCCTTTCACAGGGTATCTGTAGGTAATTAAATGGAAATGAATGAAAGTTCAAAAGAACACTTAAGCTGTGCCGGTTCATATCCGTTTACTGAATGTCAAAACCAACAAAAGAGCAATTGCAATGCCATACAAGTCCTGGACTGCAGTACACGTAGGAAGCTAGTATGTAAAAATAGAAACATTAAACTTAGAGTTTTACAAGAAAATAAGTTAGAGAATAAAAGCAATTGATAGAGGGTCAAATGTTTGTGTTTTTTTTAAAAAGAAGACAGATTAGATAAAATAAATTTCGAATAGAGAGTCTAGAGTTAGAGGGTAAATAAAGATGGAAGAGATGTGTTTTTAGCCGTTTCTTGAAGATGGGTAAGGATTCAGCTGCTCGGATTGATAGGTCATTCCACCAGATGGGAACAGTAAATGAAAAAGTCTGTGATTTTGGCCTCTTTGGGATGGTACAGTAATGCGTCGTTCACTTGCAGAACGCAGCTTCTAGAGGGCACATAAGTCTGAAGTAAGAATTTAGGTAAAGGGTGCAGAGCCAGAGGTGGTTCTTAGGCAAACATTAATGCCTTGAATTTAATGCGAGCAGCTATTTATGGTAGAATGCGTTCTTTTCGGCTCATTAAAGATTAATTTGCAGCAGCGTTTTGGATTAATTGTAGAGGTTTGATGGAACTGGCTGGAAGACCTGCCAAGAGAGCATTGCAATAGTCAAGTCTGGACAGAACAAGAGCCTGAACAGTTGTGTTAGAGAAGGGCCTGATCTTCTTAATATTATATAATGCAAATCTACAGGACCGGGCAATTTTAGTAATGTGGTCTGTGAAATTGCTTATCATCAATCACAACTCAAGGTTTCTGGCTGTTTTTGAAGGAGCTATGGTTGATGGCCTAATTGGAAGGTGAAATTGTGATGAAACGATGGGTTTGCTGAAACCACAAGCAGTTCTGTCTTAGCTAGGTTTAGTTGAAGGTGATGGTCCTTCATCCAGCTAGAAATGCTGAGCTGAGATGCGAGCAGCTATCGTCAGATCATCAGGATGGAATGAGAGTAGAGTTGAGTGTCATCAGCATGCAGATATGAAAAGCCATGTTTATATGAAAACCTAGTGCCATGTAGACAGAGAAGAGAAGTGCAAGAACAAAGCTATGTTGCACTTGGATACCTCACCTCTCCAAAACTTTGAAGGACCTATCTGAGAGGTAAGAGTCAAACCACTGGAGTGCGGTTCCTGAGATGCCCTTTCTCAATAGGGTTGACAGGAGGATCTGGTGGTTGACCGTATCAAAAGCAGCAGACAGATCCAGCAATATAAGTAATGAAGACTTGGAAGCCGTTCTTGCAAGTCTTAGATCTCAACAACTGAGAGCAAGCAGTTATATATATATTACTAACTTTATTTCTCTCTCTAAAGATTAATTTACACAAAAAATCTGGTGGCTATTATATTACATGTAAAACTTTACAAAACTTTAATAATGACTTGACAAATATGTTGATATGGCATATGGTAGTATCTTAAGACAATCTTAGACACATTACCATTACAACTCTTTTAAAGGTCGTATGAAGTCATAAATGTGTTTGGGTGATTGGTGTATAACATGTCCATAAACTTTTTTTAAATGTTAAAATGTATGTATATTAATAAGGGAATGTGTATATTTAAGTTGCCTTTAAAGCATCTTCTGTTACATACTTTGCAAATCTCTTACCAATCCTGTACATCATTTTCTAAATCACTGTCAATGTAAACACGCTTATAAGTAACTCTTAAATAAAAATATATAGTCTCAGGCATTTACTAAAAGACATACATGTAATATAGACATGATGTCATTGCACAATTTTGCCGCTAATTTAGTAAACGGTCCATAACATAAACTTATGAATTGCTGAGACAGATAAAACAGCATCATGTATCTATTTACCTTAGCAAGAATTGGCCAATCAGAGAGTCGCGTTTTACTACGCCTGTGACCTTTGGCGAATCACAACTCTTCTTGTTGCATAGACTCAACCTACCAGTGACAGGCTGAGTGCTTTCTGTTCGGCTGACCCATCATCAGGATAGCAGGTATGAGAATGCGATGAAACTTGGCTAACTTTGTAAAATAATGTGTAGGACTGATCGCTCTTGTGCATATAATTTTTTAGACAAATCAGCGAATCCTGTTTGTTATCTATTGCAAGCGATCCAGGCGTTTTTGGTTTATATTAAATTGTGTCACTATGTAGCCGATTAGCTTCATTGTAGCACAGTGGTGATGATACAAATATACATTGTCAAAATATGTGTCTGAGGTTAAAATATTCCCTTACCAAAAGCCAGATCAGACTCATTCTGTTATTCAGGGTAGATTACATAATGTATTTATTTTAAGGTCCCTCTGTTTCTAATATGAGTATCGTTTCTTTTAGACTGCTAAAGTCAGTATTGCTCTGTTCAAGGCTGCGCGTGCGTTTCCCCTGTTTTGTAGCAGGGTCATAAACCGCCCCGTTCACCTCAACTCCAGTGCTAAAGTAACATCATTGCTCAAGATGCCCCAGACAAACAAGTTCAAAAGTGCTGCAGCCAGCAGTGCTGCTCAGTCTGCTGGTCCAGACCGGGGAGAACCACTCAGAGACCCCAACGCACCTCCAGGAGACAGTGGTGGAGATGATAACCAAGGAGACCATCAAATGATTAAATCTCCCAGTGACCCCAAACAATACAGGTATACAAGTCCACATGTACAGATGTTAAACTGTGATAACTAGGTACTATTAGTCAGCATCTGTCTTATTCTTAAAGTAACAAGTGAATCCTTTTATAAGATCATTTTACATGAATGAGACGGTATGTTGGCACTTAAAGCCAGGGAGTTAACAGAAATATGAGATCACACAAGTAAAACACAAGCTCTGGTTGCATCTCTTGAGTGTGTAACACAACACTGCATGCAAGTGCTGATGACTAAACCCAGCTAACAGATTTTTTTCTGTTTTTATCCAGATACATTGAGCTGAGGAACGGACTGAGGGCTCTCCTGATCTCTGATCTGAGTGGTTTAGATGGGAACGCTGCTGAGGATGATGAAGATTCAGAAGAGGAGGAGGAGGAAGAAGCGGTGGGAGAGGAAGAGGAGGGAGACTCAGGGGAAGGAACGGACGAGGAATCTGAAGAAGAAGGGGACAGTCAAGATAGCGACTTTGAGGAGCTTGATGAGGAAAACGAGATTAAGAAGAAAAAGGGATCTGAAAAACAGGTTTGTGTTTTGTTGACTAGGGATTCAGACTCTGATATTGGTAGCCTTTTTTTTTACCTATATATTAAATAATTTTTTGTTACCTCACCTCTTTTTCAAACCGTCATAATTCGCTATTCCTGTGAAATGACTTCTCCAACCATTTAGTCCGCTTAAGCACAGCCCCTTTTTTACAGTCGACTGAAACTCTCATTCAGCTCTTCATCCATCCAGACAACAACTGATGGATAGTCCCCACCATACTTTTTTTTCATTTTTAATAATCATTCGGATCTGTCACTACTTGTGTTTCATCGTAACTTGAAGAATACATGCTACATCAGCTGATATTACAGATTTGTGTGTATGTGTATGTTAAGTTATCTTAATCAGTATTGGATATTTCATTATGGATTTATTTTTTACATTTACAACATTTTAATTTAATAGCACTGGTACATGTAATATTTAGCAAATCTCAATGAATATTAATTTCCTATTACTGTACATTATAATGTTGTGATGCCTTAATTCACTTGTAGCATTTAAAATAACTCATCTCAGTTTGTAGTGTTTTTCTTAGACAAAGTAATTCAAAGCTATTTTATCAGTTATGAACAATAATATGAAATTAAATTGTCCATTACATAATGCAGTATTTGTATTTCAGTGCAGTTTTTTTTCTGAAATTAGTCTGCAGCGGCCCTTTGTATTGGCGTAGGGAGTTTCAGTGACCCTAATGACCTACCTGGCCTTGCACACTTCCTGGAACACAGTAAGTCACTCATGCCGTTGTTTTGTGATTACTGTATTCAATAATGCTTTATTCTCAGTGATAATGTTTAACTCAAACGTATCTCTCTACTCCCCAGTGGTGTTTATGGGCAGCGAAAAGTACCCTTCTGAAAATGGCTTTGATGCATTCCTTAAAAAGCATGGCGGCAGTGATAATGCTTCCACTGATTGTGAGAGAACCATTTTCCAATTTGACGTCCAGAGAAAACGCTTCAAAGAAGCCCTTGACAGGTGATGCAGCTCTAAAAGATGTGATCTTATCACATCACCTCTTATCCTGATGGCCTCTTTGTCTTTTTTTGGAGTATTATTCTAACCAAAAGGATTGAATTAAAAGCAATTACGATTATTTATGTTTTAACCTTTGGTTGTAGATAGCCTTTAAAATAATGTGATTGCCTTTTTTATGTTATCTCAGATGGGCTCAGTTTTTCATCTGTCCTCTTATGATTGAAGACGCCATTGACCGAGAGGTTGAGGCTGTCGACAGTGGTGAGTAAAGGATTTATATTATAGGTTAAAAATAATGTTGATAGCTCAACTGTGCAGTTTAACAGCCTGATGTTTTTTGTTTGCTACAGAATATCAGCTTGCTAAGCCTTCAGACTCTCACCGTAAGGAAATGCTCTTTGGCAGCCTAGCAAAGCCCAACCATCCCATGAGCAAGTTCTTCTGGGGTAAGTCAAACATGTTAAAAGCTGCTGTAGTGTAGAGTAGCTCCTGGGTTTATTCTAAAGTTGCTTTTTTTGATGGTCTTGTGATTGTATTTAAGGAAATGCACAGACCCTGAAGACTGAGCCTAAGGAAAAGAATATCAATGTTTATAAACGGCTCCGTGAATTTTGGAAGAGATACTATTCCGCCCATTATATGACCTTAGCTGTGCAGTCTAAAGGTAGGTACTGTAGGCTGGACTCAGCTTGGATATGGAATTTCTAATAGAAAATGATCCTAAAATCTCTTCTGCTACAATCTTCAGAGAGTCTTGACACCCTTGAAGAATGGGTTAGAGAAATCTTCAGTCAGGTACCCAACAAGTAAGCTCAACCAAAGCCCTATTTGAATATCGGTAAAATGTGATAATATAAATGTGTTTAAAGAGTTTCTCAATGCTATTCAGTGGACAGCTGAAACCTGATTTTTCAGACCAGTTGAGCCCCTTTGAAACACCTGCATTTAACAAACTTTACCGAGGTATGTCGTAGAATTAATGCTCAAATGAGGTTTAAGAAAACTCTAGAACTTGCTATTAATATTTTGTTTGTTGTTTATTGCAGTGGTGCCTGTTAGAAAAGTACATGCCCTCACCATCACATGGGCTCTACCCCCTCAAGAGAAGCACTACAGGTAAACCAGTCATGATGGCGCTCTGTGTGGCCCTTTTTTTGTAAAAAAAAAAAAAATACGTGATCCACAATAAGGTTCAGTAATTTTTACTGATATGGGTTCAAAAAACAACTATCAAAAGTGCTGTTAAAAACACATCTACTGTATACAATATATCCACATCTTTGATATGTCCCACCCCAATATGTCACAGATGGCCATTTCACTGGGACTTTATATATTGATTTTGTTGGTCTTTATTGGAATTTTTTTATAATACGATGTTTAACCAAAGCTCTTTATGTTGGTCCTCAGGGTAAAGCCTCTGCATTACATTGCTTGGCTTATTGGCCATGAGGGAACTGGAAGTATTCTGTCCATGCTTAGGAGGAAGTAAGTCCTTTCTCTAATGATTTGGTTTTTAATAAATGACAAGGTGATTCTACTTCCATTGTAACTAATCTGAACATGCAGCATACATTTTGCACTAACCCCAGAAACTGTGAAATTGAATCTCTTTCTCTCTGTCTAGGTGCTGGGCTCTGGCTTTGTTTGGAGGAAACAGTGAAACGGGTTTTGATCAGAACAACACCTATTCAATATTTAGTATCTCCATCACTCTGACTGATGAGGGCTTCCAGAACTTCTATGAGGTCTGCAAGGGTCACCAGTCTAGACATTGCATTGTTTTACATTTATGTGATCCTACACTACAAGTGCATGTCAAAATTATACTCTACAGTTACGAGCATCCTTAAGATATAATGTTGTTTTCACACTTAATGTCATTATTGAAATATGGGGGAAGCTGAGAAAATAACAGCTTTGCTAAATGTGTGTAAAATAGGATTACAAAGCCTCTGAGGCACAAACACACCCCTTTTACATCCTAAATTATAACAGACATGATTGCTATAAAGTTTAGTCCAACTGAGAATGAATGCATCCATGGTATGGTAATTTGGATGGTTTTCTTCATTCAGGTTGCTCATCTGGTCTTCCAGTACTTGAAAATGCTTCAGACCCTTGGGCCCCAACAGAGGTAGGCCCTTCATGTGAAGTGTTTGTTTTGAGGAGGATCATTGCAGAAGTTTTACACACACTACATTGAATAATGTAGCTTGAAATATATCACAAAATGTTTGCTTCTCTTTGGCAGAATATATGAAGAAATTCAAAAGATCGAGGCCAATGAATTCCACTATCAGGAGCAGGTAAGGTTATTTTTCAGCCTATGAGCTCTTAGCTGTTTCTCACCAACAATGGAGTATTTTTGTATTTCTGGCTTTTAGAAGCAATTTAAAAAGAGATGGATATGAGTATTTGTTTGTAGGCACTGCACTCACAGTGATGATTTTACAGACTGATCCTATTGAATATGTGGAGGACATCTGTGAAAACATGCAGCTGTTCCCAAAAGAGGACTTCTTAACAGGAGACCAGCTAATGTTTGAGTTCAAACCGGAGGTAGTTGCCCATCACATGCAGCACTGAATTTGATTACAGGTTTTGAAAAATATTTGTACACACTTGTGTGAAAACACAGTCATTTAGATTTTTTTTTCTCTTAGGTGATCTCTGCTGCACTAAACCTCCTCACACCAGAGAAGGCCAACTTGCTCCTTTTGTCTCCAGAGCATGAAGGCCAGTGCCCACTCAGGGAAAAGTGGTTTGGGACCCAGTACAGTCTAGAGGGTTTGTCCATTTTTTTTTATTAATATTTAATTTTTTTCTCCTTATTTTCAGTAAAAAAAAAAAAACACTTCAGGATCAGAAGTAAAAAATTGGTGTCTTAGAATCTGTGTCCGTATTAGATTACACTGGAAGTAAAACTCATAAAATTGTGGATTTACTAATCTTAATACGTTTTTCTCAAGGGTCTCAATCATAGAATAATATATTTAATAAACTCAAAACAAACACTGGTGGTGCCAGTTTAAAGTGGAGAACTTGCTCTATCTAATGAGTCAGTGTATCCTCTGCAGCGATAGAAGGATTTCTGATGCCAAAATTAAGACATACTTTGGTTGTGTGGGAATATTTTGGTTTTGAACATGATAAATGCAGGAAATGATAGCTGATATTAGCATACTAGTAGATTGAGGGTGGTTACTCAAAAGGGAAATAAATCTTAAGTCCAAGCACAACAAGCAGTTTCTGGCTATTGCTTGAGTTCTGCCTAAAGTTGAGAATTTTGAAATGCTTTTTCTCAGGCCGACATGTTTATTAAATGAGATTATTTCCTGGTTTCAAATCTACTTGAAATGTATTCTTAATTAATCATAGGTTTATCTCACATTATGCATTAAGCATTTTTCCTCTATATTGTGCAGCTCTGGAGACACAAGCACTTTAACTAGTTTTTTTTTTTCAAAACAGACATACAGCACCACTGGAGAGAGCTTTGGGCAGGAGATTTTGATTTAAACCCAAGCCTTCACCTGCCTGCTGAAAATAAGTTCATCGGTGGGTGTCTTCAGTTGACGTCTTTTAATGTTGTTGCTATGTACTGTATCTGTAGCCTGTTTCAAGACTGTTTGCAATTGTCCTTGTTTCTCTTTTCACCTCCAGCCACCGATTTCGCCCTCAAAACCTCTGACTGTCCAGACACAGAGTACCCTGTCAGAATAATGAACAATGACAGAGGGTCTTTGTGGTACAAGAAGGACAACAAGTTCAAGATCCCCAAAGGTGTCGTTGTATTTGTCTCTACACTCAATATATCATGTCTCCGATGTCCAATAGCAGAAATAGATTGAGTGGGAAGTACCGAACTTCTGTGCTCAATTACCCAGCTCACACGTACATGTTCTCTCTCTTCCTACAGCGTATGTGCGGTTCCACCTCATATCACCTGTGGTTCAGAAGTCTCCTAAAAAGTAAGCTGAAGATCATGTGAAAACTTAGTTACTCGATCAGATCTTGTAAATGCTGTAGCCATGGAAACCCCATCTAGTCATTAGTGTGTCTGCTCAGGTCTTATGAATCATTATTTCTAGTTTCTATTCTTGCTCATCCATTTACCTTTCCATCTGACTTTCTCTTTTTGTTCTCTCTTCTCACCTTCACTTAGCCTGGTGCTTTTTGACCTGTTTGTGAATATCCTGGTGCATAACTTGGCGGAGCCTTCCTACGAGGCTGATGTGGCCCAGCTAGAATATAAATTGGTTGCAGGAGAGCATGGTCTTGTCATCAAGGTTAAGGGCTTCAACCACAAACTACCGGTAAGTAACAAGCACAAATCAGATTATATGAAGAAATCGGTGTCGTTTTTATTTATATTTTTAATATTTTTTGCAGTTGCTGTTCAACCTGATTGTGGATTATCTCGCTGATTTCTCCGCAACTCCTGATGTATTCAGCATGTTTGCAGAGCAGCTAAAGAAAACCTACTTTAACATCCTCATCAAGCCCGAGAAGCTTGGAAAGTGTGTCTTTACATTTGCCTTTACATATATGCCTGTAGCAACATCATGCACAAGCACTCTTATCAATTTTATAAAAAGTTTTCTTTAATTTAGAAAATACAAATCAGATGGGCTAATTCAAGTCCATTTTTAGAGTGTTTTTACACTGCTAATCTATTGTGTGCAACATTCAAGCATGACACATTTGTTTCTTGCGATTGTGTTTTTGTATGAATACACTTATGCCACCTTAAAATCTGTGTAAATACAAGTATATACACTAACTTCCATAAGTCTGAGGTCAATAAGATTATTTTTTAAATGTTTTTGAGTCTTTGCTCACCAAGGCTGCATTATAAAAATACAGAGAAAAATATAACAGTGTAAAATATTAGTATAATTTAAAATAACTTACATAATTGAATGTACTTTAAAATGTATTCCTTTGATGGCAAAGTTAGAATTTTCGGCAGTCGTTACTCCAGTCTTCAGTGTCACATGATCCTGCAGAAATCATTCTAAAATGCTGATTTGGTGCTCAAGAAACAGCTGCTGCTAAATGTTTTGTCGTAATCATGAATATTTAAACTTTTGTCCTTCACCCTTGCTGAATGAAAGTGTAAATTAAATTCAATTAAAAAAAAGTAAAACTTTCTGACCTCAAACTTTTGATTGGTACCGTATGGCACGTTGATGCCACTTCTTCAGCGATGTAGTGTCAAAACTGCACTAGAATAGGCCAAATGAAGCATAATATAATTAGCTTGGAACACCATGATGAGTCCTTCCACAACCCCCGCAGTCCCATATGCCAGTGTCTATATAACTATTGCTATATATATCTTTTCAATGAAAAAAATGCATGATCTTCCACTCATCGCTCTCTTTTTGTCTATATGTGTCGTCTCAGAGATGCGAGGCTTCTGATTCTAG
This sequence comes from Ptychobarbus kaznakovi, assembly GCA_027422405.1. Taxonomy (NCBI): domain Eukaryota; kingdom Metazoa; phylum Chordata; class Actinopteri; order Cypriniformes; family Cyprinidae; genus Ptychobarbus; species Ptychobarbus kaznakovi. The sequence continues at coordinate 8,179,848 of CM049805.1, read as the reverse complement.
AGCACTCTCGCTGGTCGACCATTCAGAAGTACCAGGCTGTGCTGGATGGGCTCAGTGTGCATGAGCTCATGGAGTTTGTGGGCAGCTTCAAGTCAGAGCTATATGCTGAAGGACTAGTGCAGGGAAACTTCACTAGCACTGTGAGTTTTTACACGCTTTATACATGCACTTCATGTATTTGTTTTTCAAGGAACATTCCAGATTCAAAATATCCCACAAATGCTGCTGATAGAGCGTACTCTGTATTGATGTATACTTGGAATATTATAAAATTATGTGATACTTGTACAAGTAAAGATCTTTAATTACAATTGTTCTGTTATGAAACAAAGTATTATGTGAATTTTTTTTTTTTTAATCTGTAGGAATCCATGGGATTTTTGCAGTATGTTACAAAGTAAGCACTTTTTTCACCAGTTTATTTTGTAAAGCACTACCACAGTTTTAAAAAAAACAGAATCAGATAGCTTTTTTTTCTCCACAAAAGCAAATTGCAATTCAAGAAGCTGTCAGTAGAGGTCCCGGTTCTCTTCAGAGTGGTAGAGCTTCCTCAGAAACATCATCTCTGCAAAGTGAAGTCTCTGAACAAAGGAGATGCAAACTCTGAGGTCACTGTGTATTACCAGGTGAAACGTGTTTATTGGTTTAGATCAGACATATAGACAAAATTAACTTATTATATATTGCAAAAAATTAAATATCAGTGGTTGTCCCTAATATTTTTTTGGTATTTCTTTTGATAGTCCGGTCCTAAGAACCTACGTGAGCACACTCTTATGGAGCTACTAGTGGTGAGTATGAGTTTTGGTTGCTGACTACATAATGAAAGCTATCGCTTACAGTAAATGTAACTGTATGCATGCATAAAAAGTATAAGAACAGCTGCCCCAGGGTTTTTTAAGCAGTAAAGTCAGTCCCTCTTGCCAGATTCAAAAGAAGTTCTCAGTTATTGCTCTCTAGGGCGCTGAGCACACACATCTGCATGGCCATAAGCTCAACTCATCCACTTTACTTTATACTGAAGACTGACTTTGGATGCTGTCCAGTTCTCTGTCTTTCTCAGCAGTGACTTTAAAACACTTTGAAAGGTTGAGCTGGCTCTCATTATAAAGTATAATGTGCTGTTCTAAAGGTTCAACGATTTGTTTATTTTTGCTCTTGAAGCGCTGCTGATAACGGCTTTTGGAGCTAAAAATGACAGTATTGCCATTTTGTTTTTTAAGTTGGGATTTTAGTTTTTCATGTTAAACTAAAGAAACACCAAAAAGCATTTAATATATCATTTTAAAAACCATTGGCTAATTATTCAGAAATTCTTATCTCTCTCTGTGCCTTTATATCAGCTAAATCCAATATCAGACTTCTGTGCAGTTCTACTGCTATGGCTGCAGACTAAAGCGTATTCAAACATGGCCGACATTACATGAACTGTTTTTATCAACTTATGTTTTATCATTTTGTCTCCTGTTGTAGATGCACATGGAGGAGCCATGCTTTGACTTCCTCCGAACCAAAGAGACACTGGGGTAAATCTGTGGCACAGAGACAACATTAAGACATTATCTTGCTCCAGTTGCTGGTTTTAATTAGTTGTACTCCATCTGTTTTCACAGATATCATGTCTACCCAACCTGTAGAAACACATCAGGTGTTCTTGGATTCTCAGTCACTGTGGAGACTCAGGCCACCAAGTTCAAGTGAGCTCTACCTGTGCTTTTTGGTTGCAGTTCACTGCTGCATCAGAATTATCTGATTTATGTGCTGCCTCTTGACTTCAAAATCATAATTAACCTTTATCTCCACCTCTATCTCGACTAAATTGCAGTGTTACTTTACACTGATTGGCTCTCTTTATTATTTCTGACATGAAATATAGTCTACATTAAATGTTAACAATGCATCCCTGTTCTTACAACATGCATAACATTTTATTGCTTTATAAAAGTCTATCTTATGAAATGCTGTGTTAATATATATCAGGGTTACCACTAATACATATAAGGGATTTGTGACTTTCCACAAGTCATATACTTAAAAAAAAAAAAAAAAGTCTTAAGGGCTTGGAAATTAGTTTAAATTTTTAATAAATTACTTTTGTTCTAAAGTATTTCTTTAGGTAGAATTTTTTTTTTAATTTCTATTAAATTATTTTTAAAAATCTTCACAATTAGAAAGGTTTGGGATCCTGAAAAGAGTATGGCAGTTTACACAAATATTAAGCAGCACAACTATTTTCAACATTAGTAATAAGAAGAAATGTATCAGGTGATCACGTTACACTGAATACTGGAGTAATGATAAAAATTCAGCTTAACATAAATTACATTTGAAAATGCATCCGTGTATTTTTTATCAAATGGTTTTGGTGAGCATAAGAGACTTCTTTCAAAATATTTTTTTTGTGTGGGAAGTGAAGTCAGGAAGTGTGGGAACCCTGATATGTTAACGCAGTAGTCCATTTTAAAAGTATTTTCTATTGGGTTGAGTTTGATGCATGCAAAAATGGCTTCGGCACATAGTAAATTATGTAAACTGTTGATTTGAAGCTCTGTAATATTTCAGAGTGATGTCAAATGTGCAAAAACTCTTTTTCTCTTCTCATTTTCTGCATTCTAGCACTGAGCTGGTGGAGACAAAGATTGAGGAGTTTCTGGTGAGCTTTGGAGAAAAGATGAGCAGCTTGAGTGATGAGGCTTTTAAGACACAGGTGACTGCTCTCGTCAAGCTGAAGGGTTGCGAAGACACTCATCTCGGCGAGGAGGTGGACAGGAACTGGACAGAGGTGGTCACGCAGCAATACATCTTCGACAGACTCAGCCGAGAGGTGAGAAGCCATGCTGCACATGGGCAAAGTCTGACAGCTCAGCAATGTGTTAATGATGAATTGTGGGAATATACTTGGACATAGTCATCTTTTTCTGCTTGTTCAACAGATTGATGCACTGAAACTCATGACCAAGGCTGAACTCGTGAACTGGTTCATGGAACACCGGGGTGAAGGCAACAGGAAGCTTAGTGTACATGTAAGTTTACCGCCACATCGCTCTCTTGAGATTCATCTCTGCATTGAATCTAGTTATTAAGAGTTGCTTTTTTTGTCTCTATTTTCTTCAATTAATTACCCTTAATATATATAGATCCAGTCCCTGCTGATATATATACTTCACTTAAAACTTTCATATTACAGTAGATATTTCTGCAGCTGTGATTATTTTTTTTTAAATCGTAATGGATTAATTCATAGTTTTATCAAATTGTTAGTATATACCATTATTAATGTATTTTCTTATTCAAATTAATCTGCTTACCTTTTTACTGAAGTAACTTTTTTAACTATTACAATTACTAGTATTATCTTCAGTTTTCAGGTTTTTTAATCCTACTTTTGTGAGTTTTTTAAAGCACTAGTTTCCTCTGTGTAATGCACATCTGTTTGTTCATATTTTATTTAATGAATATATTGTTTTTGATACCAGTCTGAACTATGAAGGGTTTCTTTTCAGGTTGTTGGTTATGGAGTGGAAGAGAACGACCCTCCTAGTGAAGAACAGCCGGCTGCTGGAGAGAAAGAGGAGGAAGGCAGTAAGATGTCGTTGTATGGGGAGGTTTCCAAACTCACCTTCCTTCCTGCTTCCACTTTACTAGCCTCAGCCACTTCCATCACAGACATCCAGGCCTTCACTTCCACCCTCAATCTCTACCCTTACCACAAGATTCTTAAATAAACAAAAGCATGGACGTACTCTGCCAGATGGCACACAGGCACGCACCCCTTACCTCCATCTTTTCTTCTCGTGTACTCTGTCATACTTGGGCAAGGATAAGCTGGAGCCGGCTTTCTCCCGATGCTCTCGTACTTGAGAAATGAGCTTCAGTCATGTGTGCATTCATATAATGAGCCCTGCTGTTGAAATAACATTGCTGTGAATGTTGTGTGGTAGTGTGTGTGGGCAGGCATGGACTGGGCTCAGATTGGGGGGTCCTGCTGACAGACACAGATAATTGACATGACTTAGAACATAAACATGACTTTAAACTACTCGGAATTGTGTGTATTTTATCAATAGGTCTGCAGTGTTAAGTTTGTACTAATACATTTATAATGTTCTGACACTGCTGAAAAGTATAAAATATATTTGAATGAAATGCTGTAAGAGAGATTGCTGGACTGCTTTTTATTTAGCCAGTTGATGATGCCTGATGCTGAGGATGTGTAATGGTGTTCAGGGGTGGGCATTAGAGCATGCAAGACCAAAATTATGATTCTTCTCTTACTGCTATAGCGTCATTCTGCATTTGGAACAACTTCAACCTGTAAACTGAGCAAAGACTAATATCACTGCTTAAATTCAGAATGTGCAAATATATATTTATTAAAAGCACCAAGAAGCTACTAATGGACTGAATTTGAATGTCTTCATCTCTTTTATAATAACCATTTAATTGTTAAAAACTAAGCAAACATGAGATCAAAATGCACACTTTTTACTTAATACAAGTTTCAGGTATTCTTGTACATGATTCATGATGCTTGTTATTCTGAATAACAAAATATTTGTATTAATAATCTATGAAAATTATTTTGTTTCTGTCACTGAAACAACTTTTCTTTTTAGCTGACGTCACGTAGCACGCGCACTGCGTGTCCTCACTCCTCCAATCGCATGGCTCAATTCTGGTGCTAATATTTTCAGCCACATTTTTTCCCGCTTCTTTAGCGCCATGGCGAAAGAAACTCGAGCGTTAAATTTAAGTTTGCTGTCAATATGAAATGAGAAACAATAAAAACTTCATGTAGGCCAGATTCCCGATCAAAATAACTCTTACAAGACTTTTCTTTTAATGAATAATATTTTTTTATAAATAGTTAAAAAGCACGAATTTGAATCGAATCATCATATGACACACTGAACTGCAAATTTTTATTATTTTATAGACTACCGAATTGAAGAAAGTTATCAGTAGCATTACTGACTGACTGGCCATGTGACTACGTGTCATTAAAGACAAATGTATTTATTTATTGTAAAAAAAAAAAAAATTTTATCATAACATTCCAAATATGTGCAGCACGTGATAGGCTATTATTAATGTATCATATATAAAATGCAGTGGGGTGGACATAACTCTGCCACTGCACCAACAAAATTCTGTAGAAAACGTAAAATAAATATAAAATATGCTAATTGAATATCCTGTTTGATCTTGCAAATGTTTCATGTTTACTATCTCAAAAGTGTGCCATTTACAATAGTATAGCAAGATAATCATGTGAACTGTATATGGATATTAATACCGAATGTGATGTCATTTTAAAAAGCATGCCCTCAACTCTCCAAAGGTGACCTTGGATTCAGCTGAAAATATGTTGAGAATTGTCACAGTGCCAACATTTACCAGGCATCACATGGAGTTGGCATTGTGTTCTCCTTGTCCAGGCAGGAGGCACATAGCAGCACACAGCAAGACAGTTGATCTCTTTGTGCTCCAGAATAGCTTCTTCTCTCACCACCCCGCCTTTCATTGTTCTGATCCTGCTGTCCTGAACCGCTCTGTAGAGGTGTGGTACACCGGCTAGAGTTTCATCAGTCTGCTGAAAGCTGCGCACTTTAAGAGGGATCACGTTCTAAATATTTAGACTGTCTTGGCATAACCTGCCTGCCTTTTGTAGTTAGACGATTCATCACTACGCTGTCACTACATCTCACTCCTGCAAGGTGTCTTAATTGACGAGCTGCTTAAGTGGGTGGAGGTGTACTGTAGCTAAGAAAACGGGTGAATAATATGAATAAATAAGGCAGATATACAGTACACCCCTCACATTTCAGCAAAAAATGTAGTATAATTTCTCAAGGGGAAATAATGCACAAATGAAACTTGGATACATTTTAGAGTAGTCAATGTGCAGCTTGTAAAGAAGTACAAATTTACTGTCCTCTAAATATAACTCAACATAAAACCATTATTGTCCAAATAACTGGCAACAAAAATGAGTACACCCAAAGTGAACGTCAAAACTGTGTCCAAAGTGTCAATATTTTGTTGGAGCACCATTGTTATAGCACTGCCTTAATCCTCCTGGGCATGACATTCACCAGAGCTGCACAGGTTCCTTCAGAGTTGTTCCAGGCTCTTCCACTCCTCCATAACGACATCACAGAGCTGCTGGATGTTAGACACATGGTGCTTCTCCACCTTCCACTTGAGGATGCCCCACATGTGCTCAATAGGGTTCAGGTCTACTCTGGAGATATACTTGGCCACTCCATCACCTTCAGCAGCAAGGCAGTTGTCATATTGGCGCTGTGTTTGGGGTGGTTATGTTGGAAAACAGTTTCTGAAGGGGGGGCATCATCTTCTGCTTCAAAATGTCACAGTACATGTTGGAATCCATGTTTCCCTCAATGAACCGCAGCTCCCCAGTACCAGCAGTAGTCATGCAGACCCAGACCAAGGTTCAATTTTCTTGGTACTCCTCACCAGGGCATCGCCACACTTGCTGGACACCATCTGAGTCAAACAAGTTTACCTTAGACTAATCAGACCATAGGACATGGTTCCAGTAATTCATGCTCTTGACCAGGTTGTCTTCAGCAAACAGTTTGAAGGCTTTTTTTGTGAGCCAGCTTCAGAAGAGGCTTCCTTCTGGGACGGCGGCCATGCAAACCGACTTGTTGCAGTGTGTGGCATATGGTCTGTGCAATGACAAGCTGATCTTTTGCTTCTGCAACCTCTAAAGCAATGCTGGCAGCACTCATGCGTCTGTTTTTTGAAGCCAGCTTCTGCACCTGACACAAGGACTCAACTTCTTTGATTGACCCTTGCGAGGCCTGTTCCGAGTGAAACCCATTTTGGACAACCTCTGTATGACCCTGGCCACTGTACTGTAACTCAGTTCCAGGCTGTTACCTAACTTCTTATAGCCTAGGCCATCTTTGTGGAGAGCAACAATTCTAATTCTCAGTTTTAGTAATTCTCAAAATGACTAATTCCGGTCAGTATGAGAGAATTGTTCTCAAAGAACCAAATTTTAACTGCTCTAAAACAAAATACACACATTTGTATGGTCCTGTCAAGCAGACAAAACATGAACATGATGAATAGGACATGTGGCTTTGCATGGTTAAACGATGTATAGCTGTTATCACTTAGGGTGTTCTCAGTTTTATTGCCAGCTTTATTGACAATGATGGCTGTATATTGAGTTATTTTCAGAGGACAGTACATCTTTGCTGCTATACAAGTCGCACATTGACTACTCTAAAATATATCCAAGTTTCATTTCTATAGTATTGTCCCTTAAAAAGGTATACTACATTTATTGCCGAAATGTCAGGGGTGTACTCACTTTTGTGAGATGCTGTATGTGAAAAGTCCTCCTCCTGCT